>OV815273.1:27427410-28081116 GCA_929108145.2 Limnephilus rhombicus | reverse complement strand
TTTCACTACACGAGAAAGTAGGTATCTATATGTTACGTCATACGTCGCTAGCGGCCATGTTAGAGATTGCTTTGTTTGTTGATATTCACGGCGTGTTTATATTAACGCAATTATTACGTTATCTTCATTTCAGTTGATCTCAAATGAATGTTTATTGATACTTCGATATTGGAGGATGATGTTATCAAGATTTCTTAATGTTTTTAGGATTAATCCAGACAATGATTTTGTTTTCTAAAAGGGTCTATGTAAAAATGACATTCGAAAAAGAAAGTGCCGCGTGGTGGCGACTGCTTAGGTATATTTTTTTAGCGGTTAAGTTAGGTTAGGGTTACCGGCAATTTTAAAATTATTTTTTCATAGCTTTTAATGACCTTTCTGAGGTGTTTCTAGGTTGGTTTCATTCTGAGTTGGCATGGAACCGTTCTGAATTATTTTCATCCTTTTTATTTGTGTTTTATTGCTTAGAAAGATTACACTGGTGCAGTAATTCACGTGACACGCTACAGTGGTTATTGTAGACCAATTTCCGTATTTTGATGTCTAACTTTCCCTTTAACCTACTTAAGAAATTAACCTTTTCTGCAATTTTTTAATTTAACATTTGCAATTTTTAACCCCCCCCCCCCCCCTGGCTCATTTGTATGGAGCGTGACATTTTGAAGACCCCCCCCCCTAAACGTGTCATGTAGTATGGGTACGTTCCCTAATTCTTCAATATTTTGATTGTTAATATTTAGAGTAGTAATTTCGTTGAGTTTCTTCTCTAATACCATGAATTTACTTTTAGTTACATTTATTTTCAGTTTATTTGAAGAAAAAAAACTTTAATATATAATATAATATAGAAGTATTCTTTAACCGGTTGTTTGCCGTTTGTCACCCGGTGGCCGCGGCACTTTGAAATGCAATTTTCACCCTTATGTATAAAGAAAGTGTATGAAGAACAAAGTCAGAAACGCTTGCTCTATTATCGTCCTTTACCATAGCGAAACCCGCAATGCGTCTAGTCACTCGGAATAATTTATATTTAATTTGCCGTAGTGCGGGATGTGAATAGTTTCTGCGCATGCGCGGGAAAAAAAATACGTTTTTTCTACTATTTTGACCCTTCTATGTACACAATTTGTAAAGGAAGTGTCAGAATCGCTTGCGCCAACATTCCCTATGGGATGGGTAAAGATTTCATTCACCTTGTAACCAAAGATTATTTTAAAACAATTTTTATCTGTGGGCATCTCGAAATGTCATTTTGGCTGCGTCACATTTATGAGTTCCTCGACTAAAACATCGCAAAACCTATCAATTTAGTTCCTCCGCGCTCCAAGAGGTTAATAGAAATTCGCATTTTTTAAACAATGCATCTTCGATATTATTTGCTATAATATATAAAAGTGTGTCATCAGCAAAAGTTTGATGGAACAGTACTTTAGGCACATCACTATATCATTAATATATATATTTAATAAATAGGAGCGGTCCCAACACAGATTCTTGAGGAACTCCGAGGCTTACTTGTTGTTCTTCAGATATAGCATCTCCAATTTTGTTTCTTTGTTTTCTATTTTTAATTTTACTATTAGTATTTCTCTGTCTATCGTTTCAAAAACACGTCTAAAATTCAAGAACACTACTATTGTGATTTTCTTCTGATCCATACTGGTTTTCCATTATGAATATTTGTTTCTAAACCCTGCTGTTTTACAAGAATGTTATTTTTTTACAATAAATTTACTCATCTGTTCTTTAACTATGGATTCTAGTAATTGTTCATATTTAGGAAATCTATTTATTGGTCTGAGGTCTTCGAAATTTTTTGCATTTATTATTTTAGGCACTGGTGTTATTATGGAAGTTTTCCACGACTGCGGAAAAATTCCCTTTAACACAGATTAAATTATTAGTGCAACTAATCTCTATTTAATTATGCCTATAGTAATTCCAGACGTCGATGCTTTTTGCATCATTGTATTAAAATTTTTTCATTAAATACTCACTGTTACCTGAAAATATTATTATTCTCTCTTCTTTCCGATGATTGAGAAGAAGTGTCTGTGAATAATGAAATACTCTTGTTTATGTTTTCGACACTTAGTATAAAATTTGGCTATTTTAGTTTTATCATCTTCAACTCCATCAGGGAACCGAACTTCCTTAATGTTTTCCCTCTGTTTGCTGCTTATAATTTCTTTAAGTGTAGTACACATTTTTCTTGAATCTCTTTAAGAGGTAATAATTTTTTGCCTAGAATACGAATTTGTGGTATGTTTTATTTCTGTGCCTATACATGTTTCTAAGTTTCTTACAGGTTTCCCATCTTTCTTCTGTAAATTGTATTTTACAGGCTTTAAAAGCTGTATCCCTTACTTTGTTTTTTTAGAAGATGTAGGGATTTCGTAGGTATACAATTTATTTGTATCTTTTAATATACTACTAGCTGGTTCCTGGCATGCGTTGCTATGCCATTTTCAAAGAAATAAATTGTTTCTTCCTGCATGTCCTTTCCGTGCGTCCCTGTTCCCCTCCCGCATTCCCTTCCCCTCCCGCGTTCTCTTTCCAGCTTCCCCCCCTACCCCCTCCCCTCTTCCACTTCCCTGTCCCGCCAATCCCCCTCCTGTGTTCCGTATATTCAGTCCCAGTGTATTCAGTTTTCAAACAGCCCGCATGCCACCTATTACATTTTTTTATTCAAATTTTCACTTTTCATACAATACAAATATTCATTTTTATGTATTAGGTATAAGAACAATCAATCAAATTTGGTACCTAACATAGATAGCTGTTTAAAATGTCTATAATTTAAATAATCAATAGATAATTCTATTTTTACAAAAAAAATTTCCATCTACAAAGTATTTTTTTTTTTTTTTACTTTAACTCCACACAGGAGGCCCTGAGGAAAATAATTTCCCTCAGGGCCTATGTCATCTGGGATGCTGTGTGGAGGGTCTTTTTGAGGAGAGGAAGGAATGAACATTGGTCTTGAAGAGACCAATGTTGTAGGAAGGAGGAAACACAGAGGCCGGCAAATCATTCCACAGCCGAGCTGTTGAACACAAGAACGAGTCGAAGAAACAACCCATTCTCATGTGACAAATGTCAACCGTGTACAAATGTTGGGCACGCGTTTGGCGTGTTTCCCGACTATGCACCGGTGCCGAAGGGATCAATGATGCTAGTTCCTCGATAGCATTCCCACCCGACGCCTGTGCTCTAAAGATTGCAATCCGTCTGTTAAGATGGGAGAATCTATCAAACGGACCGCCCGTTTCTGCACAGAGTCGAGGGTATTTTTCAGGTATTTTGGCTGCCAAATTCAACCGTGGGGCGTACTTGTGATTTGTACAAGGTTAGCAGTTGTGTACTATTAAAGTATCTGCGGGCCCTGTACAGTACGCCCAGCTTTTGGGAGGCTAACTTTACTCTGGTTTCGATGGAGCCCCCATACCTGAGCTGGTCACTTAGGGTTACAAGTATTAGGAAACTTAAAAAAAAATTAAATGAAGGCGTGACCAAGGGACACAGGGATTCATTTTATATATAAATATATATTATTTGTAGGCATTACTTCATTTACTACTGTTTTCGGGTGTCCTATTAGTGCATCGGCTTTTCTGTCTAAATTTCCATGGTTATCAGAGATCCACTTTTTGTTTTGTAATGCCGTACACAATTTATCCTTATTATAGTTCTTTTTATTCCTGTATATTGGATGGTATACTGAGGCTTCGGACTATTATATCTAATTTTTGTAATAATTGTTTCGTGATCAGATATTTTGACTTCTTCTGCAACATTAACGTCCGTGTAAAAGTCATTTGAAATTACCAAATCAATCATGGTTTTGGAGTTTTTTCATATTCTTGTATAATTTTTGACAAGTGGCTTCCTACCTAAGCAATTTATGATATGTGCTTTTTGTATTTAATATTAAAATCTCCACAGATGGTTATCAAGTCTCTTTATTTATTTGCTAAAGGCAACATTCTTCAAAAAATCTAAGAATTTTGTATCATTTTGATTTGGGGAATGATTCAATATCCAGGTATTATTTTTATCTAGTACCGCATTTGTTGTGACTTTGTAAGAGATATTGTTTTGAATTAATGTGATAACTCCACCTGTATGTCTGCTAAATGAGTCCCATCTGATTGTCGAATAGCCCTGAAATGTTGTTTCATTTTGGTTAATTTCTTCGGTAATACAGGTTTCGCTCATCATCACCATTTGCAGTTTGTATTCTTTTAGTATATCTTCGACTTCTTCGATATGTGCTAGTAAACTAGCTATGGGTTTCTCTGGGTCTCCTACCGCCCCCCTGAAGGTCTGAAACGCCCCCAAGGGGCGTTATCGCCCACGTTAAGAACCTATGGTCTATATGAACATATTTTTTTAAAGCCATAATATTTTTGACTAGAGTTCCTTATTAGAGAATAGAATGCCAAAATAAACTTACTCCTAATAAGGTGTTGGCATCGAAGGAATATGAATCGCCACGGAGCAGCTCCTTGAGGCTCTCCAAGTCTGTCTGCATGGTTTCCAGATGGTCGTCAACCTCCTCACTACAAAATAAAACAATTTTTTGTTAATTTGATGCTAAAAGAAGTTAGAGCGCTGTCCTAATAAATTGCATAATAGCTTGACAATTTATATACCTCGAACATTTATTTTTATTTTGGTAGCTAAGATAATTTTAGGTTAGCTTTTTCTTGTTATTTATGAGTATTACCATTGGCTGGTGAAAAAAACACCAATGAGGCACTTTCAAACAACAACAAAAATTAATATTGTGGGGTAATTACTACAACTACAAAACTCCAAAATCAGAATTTTACATACTAAAAGCAGAACTCTATTTTTTCATCTATGAACACTACAAACAGAAAATATTGTTATGTTAATATGTTTTTTGTGGGTATCTCCAAAAAACAGTGCCGTTTAATTCTATAATTAGGTAACCCAGGTGTTTTTCCATATTTCAACTAGGCAACTAGACTCAGCTGGTTGTAGCACTAAAATTTGTGAAATTAAGTTGCTTTCATTGCATTTTTGTATGTAACAACTGGGAAAAGTTATTTCATTTTTGTGAAAAATACATTAAAAAATTACTAGCCATTTTCTTATTTCCAAAATCGAAGTATCACGGTTTCCAACACTTCAATCTCCCATTTAACAATACTTATCAGTGTAAACATTAAACAAACGATTTATCAGATTGATTACCATATTAAAATTCAATTTCCCAACAAAGCTGATTTTACTAGGGCCCGGATTAATATGTAAATACATATTTTTAATTTACACGATTTTCGGTCCGTTTCAAATTGGAAAAATATATCGAAGATTTCCCAAGCCAAAAAAGTATATTTTAGACAAAACAATTAATAAAGTTCTGAGAGGAAGCTTTGGGGGTACTGCAGACGTGCCTTACACAATTTCGGAACTAGGCGTCTTTAAGTACGCTCCCATTACATCATGTGACGTGGAAAGATCTTTCAGCCAATATAAGTCCTTATTTAGACCAAATCGACAAAGTTTTAATTTCGATAATTTAAAAAAGCATGTGATTGTGTACTGCAATCAATTTTATAAGACAGATTTAGAGAAAGACGAATAAAACTTTATTTTTTTATTTGAATTACCTGAACATTTCGCTATCTTTTTATAATTTTTTTTAATGTAACTGTTACTGTATAGTAATTTTTCATAATAAACAATGTTTAATATGAAAGATAATCTTATTTTATACTCCATATTTTACATTTTTTAGTCCATATTATGTACATATTTTGAATTTTTTAATACATATTTATCCGAGCCCTACTGATTACAGAGTTACCTAGTTGTAGTAATTACCCCACGATATTATGTATGTAATGGGCTCTCCACACGACACTGCATGTAGTGACTGCGGCAGTGACTGCAGAGAGCGTGGAGTTGAGCGAACTAGCTGTTTCGTTAGTTAAAGGGCCACTAGAACGAGACATCGCTAGTTGAGCGAACTAGCGATGTCTCGTTCTAGCGGCCCTTTAACTAACGAAACAGCTAGTTCGCTCAACTCCACGCTCTCTGCAGTTACTGCCGCAGTCACTAAATGCAGTGTCGTGTGTAGGCCGCTTAACTGAAAGCGAATGAATCTACAAAAGTTTGCTTAGTGCTTTTCGAAAATAAAGTGTACACCATAACTCTCTTTCAGCTTTGTATTAATTAAACATTATTTAACGATAATACAATAAAGACAGCATCACAATGAGACACAGTCAAATGTATTAACTTCTGGGATACCGAGCTCCCGCCAAATAAACACCTTCCTCCAGTGCTGGCGGTAAAATGAAGTTTGGCGCGCCATGTGCTAACTGACGGTAATTTAGAAATTACCAACTGTTGTTTTTGTTAACTGCCGAGCGATTCTATATCTTTTGTGGGATCATTATTAGATAACGGAAGTCAGAATCCTGTCAGATTTGTGTGATTTTTATGGCTGTTATTTGCTTTTTCTATGTACAAAATATATTAAATGAATAAATAATCATGCATACTTTTAGGAATTCGTATTTAAAACGATCTAAACTAAAATATGTGACAGTAAATATGTAAAAATCACACAAATCTGATAGGAGATAACTTCCGTTATCTAATAACGAACCCACAAAAGACATAGAATCTCTCGGCAGTACTATTTTATCAGATAATTTGATTGTGTATTTAACAAAATTTTATATATATTGCATCCATAGTTTCTTCAAAATACATAGCTACTTATGTTGAGAGAAATGATTTTTTTCTCCATTTTATATAAAAAAGTAAAACATAAAAAACCAAAGCTATTTTTATGGTATTATAATATTTTCATAAAGCCAAATAAGTGTCATTCACAAAAAAAAAACATAATAATATGATATTTTCTTATAAATAAATGTATTAATATGACTTAAAATATAATAGTAATAGGTCAATGAGGCTTCCACAATGGCAATGAACTTTTTTACATATAAAATAAATATGTTTGCACATGACAAAATGACAAGATTAATATTATGAAATATTATTTCCTCACCAAGCGAATAAAATATATTTCAGTATGCAGGAGAATTTTTAAGGTTAAAAATATCGAAAAATGAGTCAATTGTGACAAAACGACAATGAAGAATAATATGTATTAAGAAATATCATTTCCTTGGGAATAAAATGTATTTTAGTATACTGGGAGCATTTTTTAAGGTTCAAAGTACCATAAAATTGAGTCAATCGGGCTGCTAGCATATCTGTCAGATTTCTGCTAGGGATGTGCCGGCATTAAAGTGGTTAACTTGCTGCAGGACTTCCTCTTATAATATTAAATTATTTATTGTTTATTATCTAAGCATTTAAAAATATACAATGTATATATTGGCATAAATAATATATTCCCTAATCAAAAATACTTTCAAAACAGTTAACACAAACACCACACCAAAATAAATATTACATTAAAAAATCATTTTAGATTATAAAAAGTTGTTAGTATATAAAGTGCTACATTTGACATTATAGAAAAAAAATTGTCAAACTTTAATACATAAAATAAAAGTTGTTATTTATGAAAAATAATTTATTTAAAGCATAAGTCTGATTGATTAAAACAGTTGAGTACATTTTGCTGGTTACATACGAGGGGGGACCCAAAAGTAACGAGATTCGGGCGGTAGAGGGGAGAAGTGAAGGGGGAACAGGTTTCGTCTGGTCAACTATTGTACGGAAACTCTTTCTTGGTCAATGTGTGAAGCCACGTTGCTGTGAAACCACACATTCGTACAAAGTTTAATTTTAGCTAAAACAAGATTTCTTTTTTTGACGAAAACGCAAAATGGCATTCTCGAAAACAAGTCTCCTCTCTGAGGATCAAGCCTGCCATGAATTGAAAAATCAACTGGAAGAGGACGTAGATTTTTTTTACCAAGGTTTATTACCGGTGATGAGTCACGGAGTTATGGGTACGCTCCCGAAACCAAGCAACAAGCAAGCTAATGGAAGAGTGCTCTCCCTCCTTATCTTAAAAAAGCACAGGTGGAATCGAACATCAAGACGATGCTCATTTGTTTTTTGATGTCAGAGGTGATGTGCACAGAGTTTGTTCCTCCAGGCTAAATAGTTAACCGACAGTTCTACATGGAGGTATTAAAAAGGTTGCGAGAGCATCGGAAAAAAAGGTTGAAACTTTGGTGCACAGGGGACTGGTTCTTCTACCACAACAATGCACCTGCTTCCACAGTGTTCTGTGAAGCTGTATTGTAAAAGGTTGTCTGTGAAGCAGTATTTGAGCAAGAATGGAATGACCCTGATTGTTCACCCGCCCTACTCACCTGACCTGTCTTCCTGTAACTTCTTTAGAATGAAAAGGGACTTGAAAGAGAAACGTTTTCATGCTGTAGAAGAAGTGAAACAAAAATCGCTGGAGGCCGTAACAGACAATTCAATCAGTGAGTTTCAAAATTGTTTTGAACAGTGGAAAAAAAGGTTGGACAAGATCGACTTAGCACACACTCTAATGGTAAAGGCGAACTTGAAGGCGACCGAATTTTGGTGTAAAAATATTGAAAAAATAAAGAAGTCTCGTTACTTTTGGGTCCCCCCTCGTACATAATGGTACATTCAATTCCAATATAAATGTAACATGAACAGTAGTCAATAACTCAAAAATATTAACCAAAAAGCACAAAAATAATATGCACGGTTATATGATTTAATACTTTCTACCCTCAATTTACAAATTTACAATGAAGATTTCATTAAAACGAGACAAAGATTTGGTCACTCAAACATTCAGAAAAACTCTCGCAAAAAAACATGAATTGTGAGAAACAAAAATATAACGTTACATCAACAAAAGTTGTAACATAGTATCATCTGTATAACATACAATGATAAAATCATGATTTTGTGTTGAGGCGTAGCCCTATGACATAGCCCTACTGCTGACGTGACTCAGACAGGACACTATATTTACGTCTTGTAAGAAAACATCACCGTTTACATAAATCGAGGGTCGACTGTATGTTAATTACTTGGGATGAAAAGGTGTTCCTTGCAGTTTCTTGGTTTTTCTGTCTGGACATAGGGTTGCAAAATCCTTCCTCCTAAATATAAAAATTCACACTATAAATCTCCCTCCATTTTTTCATGCTGTTATTCATACATAAATAAAAATATAAAATTATGCTAAACAAGTTTATTGCAAATAACTTATATCCAATAATTGACTGGTAAAAGAAAAAAAAAGAAAATAATAATGCAACTGTATAAACAATTGAGTCATTCAATTTATATATCCGCTATATCAACTTTCACTGATTCGGAGAAAACCGCAAAAAACTGTCACATCTCTAGCGTAAATAAAAAATTGCAATTTATTTTTTTATGTAATTAATTTGGATAAATAAAGTAATTTGGATAAATAAAATGGATATAGCGGATTTTGATACTCACTTCGTGATTTATATGGAATATAGATGCTTTTGAAACTCAACTGACCTGAGGGGCGTATTTCTACACCCGCCATCTTAAAAATAACTGCTCATGATTGGTTGAATTCCGATATAGCGGGTTTTATTTCTCACTCGCATTTTTAATATGGTTTTTGGTCGTGATAAAGGATGTTTTGAAACTCAATTTTAGATTAGTCTTGTTCCTCGCAAAAATGTGAACAAGATGTCATACTCAGATCATTTTGTCAAAAAATCAGATATAGCGGGTATTGAAATTATAGGACTCAATTATTGTTACGCAGTAATAATTTTATGCAATTATCTTGAAAGAGGAAAACAAGTAAAGGACTGTTGAATGGCTTAAGAATGGATACACGTTAGCAATAATTTTAAATTATTCAAAAACGTTAGTTTGTAACCTTGTAATCATATTTATGGCAGTATTCCATACAATCGCTTATCACAATATGGCAATGACACCCAACTGACTGTGGAGCGAGGTCTAGATACTCCACTTAGAAAGCAAACGTAAGAAAGTCCAAAATTATTATCTGAATAAAAAAATATATGTAAAGGAAATATATTCCCTTTAAATTTTTTTATAATAAGTTGATAGGTTTAATTCATTTTTATTAATTTCTAAATAAAACACTTGTGTTGCAAAGTTTTTTAAGCTCTGTTGCTTATCTTCCATTAACTTTTCAATTAATTTTCCTAATGCATCTTCTTTTTGATGTACTTGTAAACTTTTTTCATCCAATTCTTCGAGGTATTGGTCTCAAAAAGATGAGTGGTTTGACAACGTTAAACATAAAAAATTTTGAATTGGAGATAATGAAAACTAGTGCTTTTGGAAAAATAAAAAATAGTTTGAAAAAAAGATAGCAGGTTAGAAGAGTCTGGTTAACCATGACAGAAGAACTAAAAAAACTTTGCAACACAAGTGTTTTATTTAGAAATTAATAAAAAGGAATTAAACCTATCAACTTATTATAAAAAAATTTAAAGGGAATATATTTCCTTTACAATGTCGTTTTATAATAAGTTGATAGGTTTAATTCCTTTTTATTAACTTAGTTAAAAAAAACTTTGCAACACAAATGTTTTATTTAGAAATTGATAAAAAGGAATTAAACCTATCAACTTATTATAAAAAAATTTAAAGGGAATATATTTCCTTTACATATATTATCGGAATAAAAAAATTATTATCTGAATCAGGACATAAGGGTATTTGAGGGCAATGAGCGGGTTTACGAACTAGCAAGGAAAAGGGTGAAAGCACCACTTGCGGGATCCGAGCCGGCCGTAGGAGTAGCCGCTTGCCACACCAAATTACATATTCGGGGTGGCCACAAAAAACGGATTTCAAAATTCCCTGATAATTCCAGGTTTTCCAGGGCAGTTTCTACATTTTTCCCTGATATGTTTAATTTGATATAAGGGGATTTCGTTTGTTAGATAAATAATAAAGGGAATTCCGTCATCTAAGCATTTATTATTGCTTTGCATCACAATAATCTATTAAAAACAAAATACACTTGTTACAAATGTATGATATTTCGCCTGAAGACTTTTTTCAAACTTTTGAAACGATAGATAGAGATATAATCATTAAAAAACTATCTAAAAATGGAATAAAAGGAAAGGCATTGAAATGGTTCAAGGATTATTTAACTAATAGATATCAAACCACAAAAGTGGGTGAGACAATCTCCGAACCAATGAAGATTACATTGGGTGAACCGCAAGGGTCTGTTCTCGGACCTATTCTTTTTATAATGTACATGATATGGTACAAGTATTGAAACATTGTAAAATAAGATTATTTGCAGACGATGCATTGATATATATAGCAGGAGAAGATTATGAACTCATAATGAATCATTTAAATGAAGACCTACATAATATATCAATATGGCTGAAGAAAAATAAACTAAAATTGAATGTAAACAAAACTAAATTTATGAACATTGGAAAACGAGTAACGCAAACAAAAAAAGACAGTGAAGTTTTGAAAGAAGTATATGAAATAAAATATTTGGGAGTAATAATTGACTCCAAATTGACTTTTGCTCAAAATACAAAACCAATTATTAATAAGATTGCCAAAAAAATTTCGCTGTTGGGAAGAATAAGAAGATTCCTTGATACAGTCTCCAGTAAAAATGTGTACAACGCAATCATTGTACCACACATAAATTACTGTAGCAGCATTCTATTCTTAGCCAACGACGGATTAATGAAACAAATGATAATTCTACAAAACAGAGCTATGAGAACTATATTGAAGAAAAATAAGTACACTTCAGTCAAGAAAATGTTGAAGGAGTTAAATATCTTGTCATTTAAACAAATTATTTACTTCAATACTATATTGTTAATCTACAAAATAATCAATGGCCATACTTCTATTGAATTCCTAAGAAAAAAATGATAAACTACAAAGCAAACCATACACATGAGACGAGGAAAAAAAATGAACTAAAATTCTCCTCAGGAAAAAAAACACAGAGTCAAAACGCATCCTTTGTCTAAAGCTATTTCAAGCAAGGTTTCAATTCTGAATGGTGGGTCTCCTTCATGAATTTATCTTACAATATTTCACAACAGAGCAAAACGCCTCTTTGGTCAGCCATTTACATACAAATGACAGTTGTTATGAATGGTCACCAAACAAGGTTGAAGCCATTACAAGCATCGTTTTATTTCTTATTGGTGGTATTTGGTGTCCATTTTAAAAGAGAACATGCTGACCCTTGCGCATAGAGCCACCTTTTGGCATGCATACAAGTTGTGAGAAGTTTTTTTGGCACTTTTAGGTTATATGCACAAAGAATATATTTCTACATATAGTCTGTCAAATAAGAGTAGAAAATATAAAAACTGGAACTACTAAATTTGTAGACTGGCAACACCAATTTAACTGTCAAATAATTTTTTAAAGTGCAATGGACACTGAATGTATAGAACACAGTACACCACATTTTAAAAAACATTTTTTCTTCATGACATAAATTTGATTAAAAGACGTTTTATAAAGCGATTTGCTTTAATTTAATTTAACATAAATTTGAATTTAACAACAGACAGAAAGGAAGAATCATTAATGACGAGTTTAGTTACACTACTTTTAGATCTGAATGAGTTAAAAATATTCAGATCTAAAATTAAAGACACGATCTAAAGCCCAGGCAACTCTAGGTACTTAACCTCTAATTTGCTGGAGACGTGCCGGCGCGCGCGTCATATGCGCATGCGCGAGAAAATAATTCAAATATTTGAATAAAATTTTCGACCAAACCTTTTTGTCTGCGATTTTGGCCCTTCTATGTACAGAATTTGTATGAAGAACACGGTCAGAATCGCTTGCGCTAACATCATAGATGATATAGCCACTAGTTTCATTCACCTTGCAACCCCAGAATATTTTTAAAACGATTTCGTCCATGACATTGACCTGTCAGATTTTGCTGCGAATTTAACCGTCGCAATTTATGCGTGTTCCGCGACTAAAACATCGTAAAACCTATTAATTTACGCAATTAATGTTATTTTTAACACTGACAACTCAAAATGATATTAGGGAACGTACCCATACTACGTGACATGTTTAGGGGGGGGGGGGTCTTCAAAATGTCACGCTTGGTACAAATGAGCGGCGGCGGGCTTAGGTTTTTGGTCACCGGGGGGGGGGTTAAAAATTGCAAAAAGTTGGTCACGTAGTATGGGTACGTTCCCTAATGTTGTTTTGGTACATAGTTTATTGTTCTAGGAATGTGTTTCAGTCAATAAAATGTACAATAGCTCAAAATTAATCAACAAAACATTCAATTCAAAATTCAAACTGGTGCTTTTTTAGTGAATTTTCGTGAATTTCCGTGAAATGGCCTGACCTTTGACAGGTTAATCTAGTATTAAATAAATGTGAGCAATTTCTAAACTGTGCTTTATATTTTATTACATTATAGTTATTCTTCATTATGTTAACACAAAATTGCAAAGGTATAATAATAATATACCTATATGCAATTCTAATTTTGAGATCGGTGGGTTCTATACTGCAATGAAAAAATATTTTTTCCACTATTATGCCTTTTTAATTTTTTATAAAAATGTAGGTTACACAGCTTTACTTTAACACCTTGAGTTATGTGTTCAGTATTGCCATTTGATCAACAGTGGCGCCCTCCTATATTTTCTACTCTTATTTGACAAACTGTATTTAGTTTGTTTTTAATTTTTTTTAATTATTTTATAACGTGTATTCTTCTTATTTAACTCATTGGACCGTGTATGTACTAACTATTGGCGCTATCAAAATTGTCACTTTTGCCCTGAAAGTAAATCACATTCGAATTCTGTCACCATCTAGGAAAGAAGTACACACACCTAAAGACCAATCTCCTCCAACCGCTTCCACAAACAATACATCAAACATCAAGACAAACATTTTGGTGAAATATTATTTCAATGTTTTATAAGAAAAACTCTCTTTAATAACTTTTGAAGGTTATTCCCATCAACGTAACATATCAGGTCGTAATATATCGTAAGGGAAGGTACCCATAATACGTGACCAACTTTATGCAATTCCCCCCCCCCCAGTGACCAAAAACCTAAGCCCGCCACCGCTCATTTGTACCAAGCGTGACATTTTGAAGACCCCCCCCCCTAAACGTGTCACGTAGTATGGGTACGTTCCCTAATATATAGACGCTATTCAGGATACAAACCAATTCTTAGAATGATTGTTTCCAATAAAAAGGGTGGTTGCCCATAATATGGAAAAATAATTAGTTGAAGATAATATTGTCAATTCTAAAATTTGAAATATGAGATTGACTATTATGACAGCTTGACAGAAGGGAGCAACAGCGAAATTGGTTAACACGCACGTCCCGGTTAGACGAGAGGTCTGGGTTCGAGTCCCAGTTGCGACCATTGTCTTTTTTCTGTTTTCTGTGTCTTGTTCTCTTTCATATTATTGTTCTCCATTGTTATCTTCTTCTTCAATGAAATATTATTTCATTCAATTTCCTGCCTTTTTCGAAACAATGCGGAGTGGCTGGCTACACACATTTTATGTAGTGGTCTGTGGTGTGGGTAGACGTACCACATGCACTACACACTTGACGTTTGACATTTTAAATATTTACATAGATGTCAAAAAATGTCAAGATGACTTCTGTGAGGAAGAGGTGCTTGAAGAACTCGGAATTTTAAAAGGTATTTATCAGGAATTGAGAATAGAATACAGATTTGGATTGGACAATTTCTTCCATCTCTCTGAAACTGATTTGGCATTTACATTAAGATTTCTGGCTACTGGCAATTCATACAAGAGGTAAATGTACATCTACCATTTAAGAATTAAAAAAAAACAATCATTTTCATAAACTGTTCCATAGGTTTGTTGGGTCCTCTACCATAAAGTGCAGTTTACACGCGGTAGAAGCGAAACTTTACCAAAACAATCTCAACCAACACTTGAAAAGTGAGGTCATAATCAAAGCGACCAATGTGCGCAGACCAGCGTAATTTCCGTTTCATATTGAGATATGAAACGGAAATTACGATGGTAATTATTGGTTGAGACCAATAGGAGCCTCTAAAAGTGACATCATAATCAAAGCGGTATGAGCGCAGTCGATGTGTCGCAGGTGCTTTTGTCATTTCCGTTTCATCCGAAATCCAAATCATAGCGGGGCTATAGAAGTTTCACTTCAAAAGACTTTATTAAAAAGCGAGTTCATGATGGAAACAATCATCCATTAAGACATTATTTATTTACAATTCATAAACTCATCGCTCGCTCAGTGCACTTAACCTCAAAAACTCGTGTGATTTGTGCTCTGTGCATGCTCCGCTACTGATCGCACCGCGAGACAGTTGTCAAAAATGAAACGATCCCCTCCCCTGCCGTTCCCTCTTCCCCCGCACAGAGAATATTCTCCATTTACGCCTACAAACAAAATATGGACAGCCACGCCCCCAAAACCAAAATGTTTGTGGTAATGTTTGAGGTATTGTTTGTGAAAACGGTTGTAGGAGATCAGCCTTTTCAGAAAATAAGATATTGTCACAGAATATAGGAATAATGAATTCAGGGTTACAGAGACTATGTTCAATACATCAAGAATATAATATTAGTTTTGTTTAAAAATAAGCTAAGCCATGATATAAGTACTACTACAAATCAAATTAGATGATAATAAATATGACGCCATTATGTATTATGTTAGACAGAGAAAAGAAAACTCACACTGATTGAAATCTGTTGAGTGCCGGTCTGGTAGGCTCATTATTTGAAACAGTAGCCAAAGACATGTTGCTCCAATCTTCTTCATCGGGGTGCAGAATCTCCTCTTTGATATTTCTTATCAATGTCTCTTCTCTGGCCTTTTCACTGCTTGTTTTCTTTCCCTTTGATTGGGAGGTCATCAGGTTGACGTTTGGGTTGTAACTTCCGGAGGCCAGGGTGGTGAGGTAATCCACATTGCTGTTGGTAGCGTTGTCCTCACTGCCGAGCACGTCAGAGGCGTTTTGCAGGGCCGATAAGGCCGCTTGCTGGTTCACTTCGGATAGGGAGACAGCCGCTTCGTCCTGGGAATTAGTCTCATCGCTGTCAAATATGTTTGTGGGCAGAGTAGATGGGGGCTATAAAAAATAACAAACCATTAACCATTAGGTACAATACCCAAATACAGGACACATTACTCAAAAGGACTGACAACCTGGACAAATCTAAACATTCAGCAGAGGACAAAACGAACCAATTTTGATTATTTTACATGTGCCTTAAAATCTGAGAATACGAAAAGAAATTGCCACCAGGCGATAAGCCGGCCTCCATAATTTTATGTATTTAATATTATTAACATTATACAGGGTGGGCCTTAACTGTGTTCACGGTTTGTTGTTATTTTTTTAATAATACATGAGGTGGAAGCGGTGCGGGGGGTACCGTTAGATGCGCTACTTTGTGGAATTTTTAGTCACCATGGAGCCGTTCACGGGAAAGCAGCGTGCGTTTTTTGTTCATGCATATTATGTAAACAATTATTCTGTGACGATTTCGAGACGAATGTACCGTGCACACTTCGGTTTATGAGACATTAGTAAAGCACCAAGCGCAAAGTCTATTCGGAAATGGATCAAAATGTTTGAGACAACCGGTTCAACAGTAAGAATAATGAATGAAGGCCGCCCGAAGTCAACGAGGATACCAGAAGTTATTCAGCGTGTTTGTGAATCAGTAGGGGAAAATCCACAATAATCGACTCGAAAGAGAAGACAGGTCTTAAACATCAAGAGGACCACTTTACGAAGAATTTTATGCCACGATTTACATTTAAAAGCTTATAAAATTCAGCTGATGCAAGAATTGAAGCCGAACAATATCGATCTTCAACTTAATTTTGTTAACTTATTTTTGCTGAAACATTTTGACAATTATTCCAACATAATGTTCAGTGATGAGGCCAATTTCCAAATCAATGGCCATGTTAATAAACAAAATTGCCGGTATCGGTCTGAGAATAATCTCCGACAGAAGCATCAACGTCCGTTACATAGCCCGAAGGTCGTTGTGTGGGCTGCAATATCAGCTAGGGGTATCATTGGCCCATACTTCTTTGAAAATTAAAGAGGAGTTGCTATGACAGTGAAATCTGAGAATTATTATCAGATGCTTCAGGATTTTTTGGTCCCAGCTCTTCAAGAATTTCAAGGCCACAATTCCAGGACCTGGTTTCAGCAGGACGGTGCCACCTGTCACACTGCTAAACTGTCCATGGACCGTTTGAAGGAGATGTTCCCCGGAAAACTCATTTCACGAGGAGGAGACATTGAGTGGCCCCCACGGAGCCCGGATCTCAGCCTATGTGATTATTTTTTGTGGGGATACTTAAAATCAAGAGTCTATGAAAACAATCTAACAACAATAAAACAGTTGAAACAAAACATTGTACGGGAAATTAACGCCATCCAACGGGCAACTTGTCAACTTGTTTTTGAGAATTTTCAAATCCGCCTTAGACAATGTCAACAAGCTGGTGGAACGGACTTGGACAATATAATTTTTAAAACTTATATATCATTAAAAATTCCATTTATTGTACTTTCTGAAAACATAAATAAAACATTTTGAAGTGCAACAATTATGTATGTTTTGTTAATTAAAACTAGGTATACAGTTAACTTGTTGGAGGCCAGGCCATTTAGCGGAAATTCGCGGAACTTCGCAAAAAACACTAAAAAACCACCACTTTGAATTTTGAATTGAATGTTTTGTTGATAAATTTTGAGCTATTGTATATTTTATTAACTGAAACACGTTCACATCACAATAAACTATCTACGAAAACCACATTACTTGCATTTATTACGTAAATTAATAGGTTTTATGATCGTTTTATTCGCGATACACGCATTTATTGCGACCGTTAAATTCGCGGCAAATTCTGACAGCCGATTGTCATAGAAAAAATCGTTTTAAAAATATTCCAGGGTGACAAGGTGAATGAAACTTGTAGCGTCTCCGAGAGTAATGACAGCGCAAGCGATTCTGACATTGTTCTTCATACAAATTGTGTACATATAAGGGCCAAAATCGTATACCAAAAGTTTGTTGTCGGAAATATTATTCAAATATTTGAATTATTTTCTCGCGCATGCGCAGATGCCGCGGCCACCGGGTGACAAGCGGCCGCCCAGAGGTTAAGGCCCACCCTGTAAGTTTTAAATACATTTACTAATAAAAAAAATAATAAATAAATGATGCGTTGATTTAACATACCTGTGTGGAGGACGTGATGGTGCAACCGGGAAGGCTGGCAACATGGTCCATACTCTTTTTACTAACTCTCCTTCCGTTCTCCTTTGTGACCTTCGTCGTGCCTTCAAACAGGGTCTCTGCTGATACATCAACGTCGCATTCTATGTTCATGGGCATTTCCCCAGTCAGCATTCTTGTGTCGAATTCAATAGGCAAATCATCACTCAAGAGGACATCTGAAAAGAAAGTGAAATAATCAAATAAATTAAATTCGCAATTTTTTTTTACAACTCCACACGCAGGAGGCCGTGAGGAAAATAATTTCCTTCAGGGCCCATGTCATCTTTGGGGATGCTGTGTGGAGGGTCTTTCGAGGAGAAGGAGTAAACATGGGTCTTGAAGAGAGGGAGGAAGCACAAATGCCAGGAAATCGTTCCACAGCGGAGCTGTTGAATTCAAGAACAAGTCGTAGAAACGAACCGTCCTCACGTGACAAATGTCAACCATCCAATTATGTTGGGCGCGCTTTCGGCTTGTTTTCTTGCATTTAATACTACACTTGGAAAGCGAGATCCATTGAACGAATCACTCGAAACATGAGAATGATGCAAAGATATTACAAATTCATTTGGCAATACAAAGCTGATTTGAACTCATTAGTGATTCTGCATAAGGGTCCACAAGCTTAAATAATAGTTACACATAAAGCAAATGGTTTTCCTCAGAAGTTTTCAGCATTTTGACAGGAACTAGAATTTAATCATTTTACTTGGAACACAAGAATGGTTTCCTTCGAAATACATCAGCAGATGAATCCGCATCTGGAATTTAATTATTACATTCGGGACACAAAATTTAGTTATGCGGATTTGCAGCATCACCGACGATACCAAATTACACAGCACCATATTACACATTCTTCCCTACAGTAGTGCAACCCTTTGAATAAATCGTTTCATGCTGCCGCCCATGCAGGTATTTACGCTGTCATATGCAGATGGAATGGCTCAAAATTCAGTGATTTAGGTGATTTTAATGTTTGTGTGCGCGTACTCCTTCAAGCAACCTCACATATCCTTGGGGTTACATCAACCACTAATTGGAAACACAGACTAGATGGTTAAACTGTTTGCTCGCATTTGATTGTTCGAGAGCGAGAAGTGTAGCACATAATATAAATTTATGAATGAGTAGTGAGGGAACTTACTTTGCATCCCAGGGTCATCGATTTCCTCGTTTGCGGCCACATTCTCATTCCCCATGGAGCTGATGGAGTAGGCCGGGGAGGGGGAGGCATACGTGTGCATGTTGGCCGGGGAGGGGGAAGTGTACGAGTGAATGGTGACCGGGCTGTGGGAGGGGCAGGCCTCCAGGTTCTCCGCTGATAGACGGGACCTCTTGTAGGCCTCTGAGTGCTCATGGTCGACCTCTTGGATTGTGGGGCCATTCTGCTGGGCAAAGACAAAAACTTTAATTTCTGTTTCATGCATTTCATCTAAGAGTGGGGAATAACCAATAATGAAAAATATTATCTGAATCTGATAGAAACGTCTTCGTGGAGAGATTGACTTGATATTTCAAATAGGGCCCGCTTTATGAGTAAAAAAAAAACTAAAATTGTAAAACAACATGTTTCACAATTTTTGAGAGAAATCAACCTTTTTAGCCAGAGGGCAAATTTATAAATTTGCCGCAGGGGTGGGGTACCTTTAGCTCAACATTGTTAAATTTACAGTTGGCAGTGTCGCAGACTTATGTGTATTTTCTAAAATGGTAATTTTTAATAAAACAATTATTCTTTACCGCAAATTTTTGGATATTTTACTTAGCCAAGTGATAATATTTATTTATCATACGAAAAGGATCGCGGGCCACACGAAATGGGCTTGTGCAGGTTGATCAGTGTCAGAAATAGAAAACAAAAATTAGAATCAATAAGACCACAGGAAAATTAAAATGTGCACTTCTATGAGACCAAAGTTTCAGACCGCAATTTAAGAAAAAAATTATGAAACTTGTGAATTTTTGTATTATCTATTATTTCATGAAAAAATAAAAGAGTGACGTGACAATAAAGTTTATAATATACACGGTATCCGGAAACTCGTAGTACAAGCGGAAAACTGGTGAACCTACATCCCATAGAGAACCCAAATAAACATAAATATTTTCAATTTAAGCATTTTTACATTTTAAATTTAAAAAAAAAAATAAAAATAAAATGAAAATTTTGGCTATTTAGGGTTAAAATTTCATCTGATAGGTGGAAATGTCGTAGAACGGAGATGCTACAAAATTTATAAGCTGCCATTAATCTCTTTTCGTGTTCATAGTTTATTTATTTTCATCCCACTAATTTATTCTTCCACCTTTTCTAAAATTTCATTTCTTCTAAGCATTATAATATGGTTAAATTAACGTATTTACTTTGATGTGTACCCGTCATCTTGAAACGGACGGGGGGCAATAATGTACTCTACTTGAAAGATTTTCGGCGATATAACTGGACCAATTCGAACAAGCCTTGTGAGAGAAATTATTAGCATAGGTGTGTCTAACTTACACATGTAGTAATATTCCTTTTCTAATCCAAAAACACTAGGTACATCACAAAAAACGCATTAACATGTCATTGGTACATCACAAAAAAACACATTAATATGCGTTGGTATATTCCATTGTAATAACACAATAATTAATCACGTCAAAATATGAAAATAACACAAAATAATTCACAAGCACACTTTGTTTTAAAGTTTAATTACGAAAGGGTTGTTGTAGAAAGATGTCAACGAACCAAACGCGTGAACAAAACTGCCCATTGCATTTGTAAACAAGCAATTTCCGAAACAACAGCCCAATGGCGGCCATTATACTCTAAAGCCCGCCTTCCACTGCAAGTGGAAAAGAGTCTAGCTGAGCGGGTAACTAGTCATTGATGCTCCGTCTCGAAGTGAACAGAGTGATTCTGTGATTTCAAGTACTGTTTCTTGTGAGGATGTTTTTTTTACACGTAGGCAATGAAGAAATGTTTGCTTAAAAAAAAACACGAAATTAAATTTAAATTTTAAATTTGTTTTAAACTTTCTTATTTCCGGCAATTTCATCTCGATGATGGTTTTCCAAGCGGCATCCTTTTTGACGACATTCTTTGCTAGTCGTATCCTATAAACACTAAAATTGGCAAACGGCTTCAATAAACACCTCCAAAATAGCGGAGCGGATTCATTCGAACCTATTTAACTCGTTTAGTCTGCTTCACTCGCAACGTTCTTGATAGAAGCACTTGTATGCAGTTAACGTTTGCTAGTCGAGCGGATTCCGAACAGTGGAAGACGGGCTTTAAACGCGGCCATTTTTAATATTCAAGCCATTATTCGCTCGCCTGTTCGCGCACGTGTGGATTGACCCTGTGAGAAAGAGATGCTAATTTTGTTTCGGAATTTTTATAGTCCGGTCAAAATAGACATTAACAACATTAAATTTCTGACCATTTTTGAAATGAAGAAGTCTTTAGCACTGTTCTGATTTGAAACTCGATGAAACGAAAAATAGCGACACTAAAAAGAGACAAACACATTAACACATACATCAATAGAAATTTAGCCTGTGAGAGAGTGAGATAGTACAATCGGTCTCCTCTTTGTGCGGTGCTTCTTAGCCTCCCCACTCTTGTCTACTTTAGTTTTCTGAAGGTTTCACTCCTACCACCTGTGACCTCTAATATTTTTGTTAGTAAGTACTACAAACTTTGAAGTACAAACACAAAAAAAAACTTTTTTTAATAATGAACGTACAACAGAATCACTTACGTTTACATTAATTAACGTGAAGGTTGGTGTTGCTTTTTTGCAACTAAATTAGTGATATTCAGGTTGATGTTACTACTAAGCTGTAATTTCAAATCGGATTACACTTGCAATATGTTTCTGATTTGAAACTCGATGAAACGAAAAATAGCGACACTAAAAAGAGACAAACACATACATTAATAAGATTCAGTCTGTGAGAGAGTGAGATAGTATAATCGGTCTCCTCTTTGTGCGGTGCTTCTTAGCCTCCCCACTCTTGTCTACTTTAGATTTCTGAAGGTTTCACTCCTACCGCCTGTGACCTCTAATATTTTTGTTAGTAAGTACTACAAACTGAAGTACAAATACAAAAAAAATCCTTTTTTTAATAATTAACGTACAACGTTTACATGAATTAATGTGAAGGTTCGTGTTGCTTTTTTGCAACTAAATTAGTGATATTCAGGTTGATGTTACTACTAAGCTGTAATCTCAAATCGGATTACACTTGCAATATGTTTTATTATTATTTTTCGGGCTAACTTGACCGGACTACCTTTCCCCTCCCTCGTCTCTTCCCTCGCGGCTACCTACAAACTGCGAATATGTACGATCAGCTGTTTAACCGTGGAACGACCAAATATTTTATTTTTAAACTGAATTAAATGATGGGCAATTCCAAAATAATGCTTTAAATCCGGATTTCTTTGTTTGTTTTTCTTTTAAATAGTTTTTATTGGTTAGGTACTATGATCGTCAGTAATAATTTACAAGAATTTGACCAAAAACAAATCAACTTCTGACTCGATTTACTCGAAAACGAAAGCTCAAATCAAAAAAGTTATACCACAAAATCGACTCCAAATGTGATGTGGAGTCTCCAGTTTCCTGCTTGTACTACGAGTTTCCGGACACCTTGTATATTTGTCTAACAAAATACGTGTGTTTTTCTTTTTTTCATTATTAGTAATTTTAGTTAGAAAAAAAGTAAATATTTAATTATTTGGATTTCATTGGAAAGCGTAAATTTTCTGACCTGAGAGAATATACCCAAGGCCTGAGGGGTTAAGAATAAATAATATATTCAGACTAGCCAGATTAATAGAATACGAAGTATATTATTGACAGAAGACGCATGTCCCTTGCCCTGTGTGTAATTGTTTGTACATGATTTTTTTTTATTTGCATCTATCTTTGATTAGTTTTTACAGCCAGACAGCGTATGGAAAAAATGTCAATCACTAGTAAAAAATATATTAGGTATCGGATACTACTTCTACTACTGCTCCGACTACTTCCACCAACTGTAGGTGTTTTAGATACTCGTGACAAAAAATTTACGCTAGTTATTTAACGAGATAGAAATGGTACTATATTAATTATCTAAGTATTAATATTATTTGGTAATATTTATGAAAATAAACTTTCAGAAAGATCTTTCAATGCTCAAAATGAAAAGAAGCAGATATATCGAAAACTGTAGCACTTTATGCAAAGGAAAGTACGATTAGATAGTTTCCAATTTATTTCGACTTATCTTAAAACCTTTTTATCGAAAAACTGGGCATGAATGATACTACACACTTATTTATTTACAAAGACACAATTCGATACTTTGTAAGAATTAAAAAATTTAAGTATTTGAAGAACTTACCACACTTTCAAAATCAACATCGTTTTCGTCCAGCTCATAATCCGGGTCAGGTTCGAGGCGAGGACTCTTGGAGTCCCTCCCTCTGTCTTCAGCATTGTGGGCAGCGTTGTTGATCATCAGCTGATAGCGTCTTTTCATGCCGGACTTAAGAGGGCCGTTGCGGGAAGGTTGAACCAGGGACATCAGGAATTGGATGAGCTATAATAAAAATGGGGGCGAATATTGAAGTAATAAAATAATTGAAATAATATATTATAAAAATATTAACTTAGTCGTAGTCGTTTGAGTCAATTTGAGTTTGACAACATATATTATAAAAACAGTTGGTAGAATAGTTGAAGAAGCTAGAATATGAAAGGCAATCTTCAATTACATTTCAAGGTGCTTTGTAATAATAATAAGGTTAATGTACCCCCCAATGCAGATATGATTTGGGATTTTTCACGGCCAAAAGCATTTTCGTTTTGTTATTTATTTTTGAGGTATTATACTGTGTTGCGCCACCCGCTTCATTTTGAACAGCATTAGAGTGCCCATCATCAGGGCAGATGTTGTGTAGATGTATGATAATGTGTAGTAAAACAATAGTAAAAGGAGGCGGTAATGCAACATGGCATAATACACCAAAAATAAATGACAATAGTCCCCAATGCAGTTAATTTTTCATCCGAAGTGTATTTGATACTAAACCAGTAGTAAATATAATGTACTAGCTGGTTCCCGGCATGCGTTGCTATGCCATTTAATAAAGAAATTGTTTCTCCCTGTGTGTCCTTTCACATTCGTCCCATTCCCCTCTCGCCTCCCGTTCCTCTCCCGCGTCCCCCTCTCGCGAACCCCCTACCCGAGTTCCATCCCCCTCTCCCCTCCCCCCTCAAGCATTCCATACATTCAGTCCCGGTGCATTCAATTTTCAAACAGCTCGCGTGTCACCTATTGCAATTTTTTTATACAAATTTCATAATGCCAGAGCTCACCAGTAGTTTTATACAAACCTTGTCCTGACAATAAAGAACAATCCAATTTTAAAAAAGCATTATCCAATTTGGTGCATTCGTTCGGAAGTTATGCGCGTACATACATTTCGGCAATTCATTTTTATTTATATAGAAGATAGAAGAAGAAGAAAAATAACATAGAAAATAGATAGATAGATAAATAAAAGAAGATAGAAGATAGATAGACAGAAGAAGATAGAAGAAGATAGATAGATAGAAGAAGATAGATATATAGAAGATAGATTGGTTTGAGTATAACTTGTTTTTTTTTATTTAAATTGAATTTGTATCGTTCAAAATGTAATAATCGATATCACATAATGGCTTGGGACAATGGTCAACATATTAAAATGTGGTAGGACGCAATGGACTTGAAACTCCATTACATTAACTGTGAAAAAGAAAATAAATATGATGAAACATTACTTACATTATTGACGATTTGCTGTTGTTTGATGTGTTTCTGCCTCAACAGGGCTATCTCTCTCCAGAGTGCTTCATTTTCATGTTTCATCACGCTGAAGCGCGCATCCAGGCTTTCTTGCTTTCCCTTCATCTGCTTCACATCCACCAGAACCTTGTTCATGATCTCCGGTTTCAGGGGAGGTTTCTCCTCCCCAAAGGTGGAGATGTTCTGCTTAGGGTTTGCTATCTTTCTCTTGATGTGTTCCAGAAGGAACGGGTGTCCGTGCAGGAAGCAGGGATGGCAGAATTCAATCTCGTCCTTCTCGGACTTCAGGCCGCCGTTGTCCACCGAGGTAACCTTGTGGAAGCCATACATGTTGAGTTGGCGGATGAAGCTCGCCATGTTGTTGTGCTTGTAATAAAGGGGCAGGAGTTCGCGGGCAAAGTCGGCTTGGTTTTGAATGCTGAACATCTTTCCCCCCTGAAATTATAACATTATTGTTATCAAATACAATAATTATTGAATAAAATGCTTTTGACTCTGCGATGATTTTTATAGTGACACCGTTGGTCCTAACTGCCAAGAGCGAGTAAAACATTTTTATTTCAAAATAAAAACAGCATTATATATACAAGGTAGAAAGAATTGGGGGAGGGGAGGGGAAAAGGAAGGTTGGAAAGTTGCCAGAGGTCATCAGGGGGTAACTAATAAAATTATAAATTAAAGTATATCCATAATATAATTAGTCTTAAAATATCAATAATATCTATTCCGAAGTGTTCATCACTGTTTTAGAACAAAAAATATTAGTTAAGACTAAAATTCTTTAATTCAGGAAAGGTAGAAATGTGTCTACTGTATTCGAAAAATGTTTAGTTTACTATTCATTCAGCAATTATCATTAAGCTAGTGATCTGTTATGCTGCAGATACATTTGCGAACAGAGATTAGAGCCGAACTACGAATTAGGAGACATAATTAACAGGAGCATTTTGCGCCGCCGTTTGCCTTTAATTTTTTTTTATTTTTCCATCACTCATATTCATCATCAGATAAAAATGTGCTATTCTTGAAATGTTGATAAAAAAAACAACAATTTTTCCCAAAGGGATACTTTATGTGGGATATGTGGGTAGAACGCTTGATAAAAAAAAAAAGATAATGGTAAAACACCAACAAAGATAAGTATCCATTTGGTAATACTCTTGAAATAGTTATAAATAATAGGTATTTATACAGCTAAAAACAACCGGCTATCAACAATATGCAACATACATAAAAGGTTAAATTGAAATAAATAGGGTCACGCATTCAACTGTCAAAAGGGATAAAATGCCTGCACACGCCGTCATGTGATCTGAAAGTGAATTTTTTTTAACACTGAAGAACTAATTCTTATTAGAAAACTTAATATTGATTGTATAACCTACCATAAAAATCTAAAAATCGAAAGTAAATAACAATTAGGTACCCAGAATCACAATGGCCTTGATATTGATTATTGAAAACAACACCTATGACGTAAGATGAAATTTCAGTGTAATGCTGTCTGTTTTGGATCAAACGCTTAGTAAATGATCTCATGGGATGCATAAATGCTGAACAAATTGTGTGAAGTACTATAAATACTAATTTGAAAGATGTCACAACATGTCAATGTGGAGATGTATTTCAGAAATTTTCCTGCCCCAATGACTCGCCGGAAAATATTTTTCTACACATCTGTGACTTTAGTGTGCGCTAAGCCGGTAGTAATGTTATTTAGGACAAAACGCCGAATTCACACACAGGTATTTGGTATTTATATCTTTCATGGAGAGGGTTATTTATGATCGTGAAAAAAAAAATCATAAATATCAACTGTGCGCGAACTCTTGTGTATTCATTTTATAAAGACAGTGAACCTGTAATTAATTGCAATTATAACAAACGAATGAATTGTGCAAATAGAACGGGTATTGATAAATTATTATTGACAGATAGGTACATAGTATAGGTTGCTATGTACGCACTTTCCTCCAGGATATTTATAATCACGCGATTAAAATGTGCTAATTTGAAACATTTCGGGAACGTTCATTTGTAACGCGCATGCTTTAAATAATAATCACTGTGATTAAGTTGCTATTTTAAAATCATAAAAATGTAGTATTTGGTAAACATGTTCGCACTTACGGGTGACCATGATATCAAATGATCGGTTTCAGGATCATCCACCAATTTCCACAGTTTGGCTAAAAAAGCCGGAACATTAGCACCGATTTCAACAACAGAACGCATAATTGAAGAAAATGTAAATATATTCAGGAATATAAATAAAACTTATGAAAAACACCGCAGAGCACGACACATTTAGACAAATATGAAGTACGTAATGGTTGGTACTGTTGGTGTGTTTGTAATGGTTGAGGCAGGTTAGGATTGACTACGCATGCGCAATTCGCAATCCTACAAAAATAGATGAACGCATGTAGACCAACATAAAAAGTAATCACCAGTTTTATTTTTAATTAAATGCTCGGTTCTTACGTGGGTGGTTTGGTATATTTATGGTTCTTACCCAAAAGGGCACAAGGATGTCAAATGAATTTTTACAAATAAAGTAAAAGCGTATTACTCACTATTTTTTTATAATGTCAAGACATCAGGTGTCGGGTGAGATTTATTTAGTTCTATCGATATTTCAATGGAAGGGTTGGGCTTATATTTGTTGGGCACGCCAAACGCTTGCCCAACAAATATATACGGTTGACATTTATCCCATGAGAACGGGTCGCTTCTTCGACTTGTTCTTACGTTCAACAGCTCGGTTGTGGACGGCCTTTGTGTTTCCTCCTTCCTACAACATGAAATTCCTCTTCAAGACCAATGTTCATTCCTTCCTCTCCTCACAAAGACATCATTGGCATCAAGGGCGGATTTAGGGGGAGGGGGGACGTGCCCCCGTGCTCTGACTGTATTCCAGACTGTATTTTTATGTACTGTGGAGATTCCATCATAGTACATACTTAGAAGCTAAAACTGTCTTTATTAAACATTTAATTTTTTTTCGATTGTTTTGACACTTTCATAAACCTTCCTATACATATTTGAAGTTGTAGAAATAAACTTGAAGTATGAAACTTTAAGTTTATTTCTAACAGTAAATATTGTTTTTTTGCCCATCCGCCCCTTGTGCCCGCCCAGAAAAAAATTCTAACAGTAATTGTTTATATTTTTGCGCGTCCGCCCCTTGTGCCCCCGTAGAAAAAAATCCTAACAGTAATTGTTGATTTTTTTGCCCATCCGCCCCTTGTCCCCCCCCCCCAGAAAAAATCCTGGATTGGTATCACAGCAAACATGTGTTGTTTGCCAATTGAAATCCTAGAAATGAAAAGAGCATAAATATCACCTCAATACAGGCTTGTCCTAGTGAGGAAACAAATTGTATTGTAAACATTTTTACCTGCAGTGTAAAGAAACAATAAATAAATACCAAACCACCCACAAAGTTGCATGGAGAGAGGGTTTGTCGGCAGTTGCAAGAAATTTTTACCGACTGCCCCGCGGCAATGGCGGAGGCTAGTCGTGGAATTCTGCCGCAGGTATATTTTGATTTATTTATTTTGGAGACAAATAATTTAGCACCCACGAAAAGAGAGATGTAAATAGCGATCGCGTAAAGCGAAAATTTTTGTCTTTGGTCTCTGTACGGGGATGCCGAAAAAAGATGCCGTGTATTGTAGTTCTTAATGAAGGCGAAGGGACAAAGTCAACGGGCAGGGTTGCTAGTTCTAGGAGAATTTCCCAAATTATGGGGAATTTGAAAGTTTTTCAAGAATTGGATATTTTGTGGGGAGAATGCGAGAATTCTGGGCATTTTTTTGAATATCCAACTATATTGAAAAATAATAATTGTGATAATCTAGTATAATTTCGTTGCGTTATTTCTTTCGTGGTGAATTAAAAAAAAAAACTATTTTTAAAGCCTGAAAGAATGAGAAAATCTAATGTTTTTTTAACATTAGATTTTCTCCACACAAGAGGTCCCCAGGAAAATAATTACCCTCAGGGTCTATGTCATCTTTGGGGATGCTATGTGGGGGGTCTTTTTAAGAAAATGAAGGAGAGGAAGTTCTGGGAAGGAAAAAGGAATGGAGAGTGGGTATAAATCTGGGGTTCAGTCAACAGGACATCTGCCTCCAAATCCTAGACAAACCTTACCCCAAGAACGTAAGTTAAGTCGCCAAACGTAGCGAACCACTTGGTGTGACCTATGGCAGAGGTATTGTTTCCAATAACATTTCCGCCTTCCAAATTGTAAATTGAAAATGAATAGATAATAAAAAAACGCTAATTTCAACAGGACGGGTTGTTGTAATGTAGGTGGCGCAAAGAGATGATCTTATTAGATTGGGAGAACTGTCAAACCTCTAATGTTTTCGACGCCGTTTGAGACAATTTATGTCATATTTAAAAGTTTTTGTCACATTATCATAATAATGCCGTCAACTAGCTACTAAAAAAAAAAATTATCAGCGAAAACATGTTTTTAGGCTTACTATTTTATTTTAGCACTCTTTTTATATGTATCTTTATAAAGCTGTTTGTTTTCCAATAAAGATTATTATTATTTATTATTATTATTATTAACTTGTTGTTGAGTTCTAATGTATAATAATAAAAGGAGTGGACATTTGTGATTCCAAAAAAAAGATTTGAAGGCGAAATAATGGATTGATACCATCAAACGTTCGAGGTGGGAAACTACCTATGAATTTGAATGAAGCTTTTTAAAATGTCTCAGAAGTATGACTCTGTGCCCCCTGGTTGAAAACAGCGGTTATCCAACCTATTCCAAAAAAGGGTCATCGCTCCAACCCGACCAACTACCGCCACATAGCGATCACATTAGTCTAAGGCAATGATACTCAACCTTTTTTCTCTTCGGGCCACATACATGTATTTGTAAAGTTACGCGGGCCGCAACACTATACTGGGATGACGAAAAAAAATCATCAACACCCCCCCCCCCCCCCCAACAAAGAAACATTCTTCTTCCCATTTGCCTTGAAGCACTCCCTTTTCGTCGAACATTTTTCGATTGTATTTTGAAGACCCTCCCGCCATTAATAATAATTGGATAATTTGTAGAGCACCGTTTTTATGAAAAATCACCTCATTATGCGTATTTAAATTATTAAAATATTATATTTATTAAAATATTACTTTATACGACAGCAAGAAATGCTGTCAAAATTTGTAGGTACCTGACTAACCAGTGACATTAACCAGTTTTTATGTATTATAATTTATTTATTGTTTCTTTACACTGCAGGTAAAATGGTTACAATATAAAATGTTTAAAATTTGATGCGATGGTTTCTAGATGTGGCACTTTTATTTATAAATTATTTGCGCGCGTACTTGTGTTTCAAATATTTGTTTTTTGGGAATAAATCTAGCGTGTTACATAGCAACACTCTTACACATCTGCCCTGATGAGGGACACTGTAACCCTGTCCGAAACGTTGGCTAAAGAGGGAGGTAGCGCAACACGGCATAACACCCCAAAAACAAAAATACTTTTGGCCGTCAAAATCTAAACAACGTATCTCACTCTTGTACCAGATCATGTGGACCATAATGACAATCGTTTTCGGGTGTCACTATATGTGCGTCAAAATCGAAACGAATCAAGACGAAATTTAGATTGATAGTTTTTTTTAAATCAAGTTCCTAATGGTAAAGTGTTTAGGGCCGCACACAAAAGCTTGGCGGGCCGCAGGTTGAGTATGGTTGGTCTAAGGCATGGAACTATGATTCTAGTCTAAGGTAATGAAACGTGTGATCAACGGCAAACTGCTCACATAACTCGAGAAGAACAAAATTATTAACGTCCGTCAGTATGGATTCCGGCGACACCGCTCGTGCGGTGATCTTCTCGTGTATGTAACGCATATTTGGGGACGGTGCTTGGAATGTTTCGGTGAAACCCAAACTGTTGCACTGGACACATGGGCGTAGCCAGGGGGGGGGGGGGGTGGGGGTTCAAACCCCCCCCCCGAAAAGTTAAAATATCAACATCAATAATATTAAAATAAGGAGAGTTAAGAGAATGTTATTTGTAACACTGACATCTCAAAATGATATTATGTATCTAAAAAGATAAATGGGGACCTCTGAAAGAAATAAAATAATTTAACTTTTAAGTTCCGTTTTTTAGGTGAATGCGGTTGATTTTTTTTTGCAAAGTGATTGTTATTTGGAATTCCGTTTCTAATTTCCGTTTCTAATCAGTGGTAAGTGTATACGTACTTTGAAATTATTATTTTACTTAGAAAAAAGTGTTAAACATATATCAGGATTAGTGATACAGACAGGTGTTAGTGTATTGTGATTAGTATTGCAGTCAGTCAGCATAAATGTGATTATTTGAATAATTTGACTGCTTAAAATTTTTTAACATGTACTACTAACGTTTATTATGTATTTGGTTTTGAAAAGTTTTATTTTCTATACACATTTATTACTTTAATTTTATAAAAAAAAAAAATTAAGTTGTTTCATAGAAATAAAAGGTTTTCAAAAATACAAAGTCCGACAACCCCCCCCCCCCCCCCCCCCTCTTCACGACACGAGTTTTGCACTTTCAGTAGTTTTATTTTCTTGAACCCTACCCGAAACTAAAACCTGGCTACGCCCGTGACTGGACATATCCAAGGCCTTTGACCGGGTTTGGCACCTAGAACTTATCAACAAATTGCCTTCTTCTGTACACGAATCAATTACAAAATCTTCCAAAAGATATATATATTTTTTAAATCTTTGTTTTAACACTTCGGGGGTCGGTCGTTTTAACACTTGGCGTTAATCATAACTCGGCCCTATGGCACCGAACTGACTGAAATTTTGGATTTTTACTAAGAATCAACGAATCAATTAAAATATCTGCTAAAAAAAGAATTAAAAAAAATCATCCTTTTAGCACTTGGGGTCGGTCGTTTGAACACTTGGGGTCGGTCATAACTTCGGCCCTATGGCACCAAACCGACTGAAATTTTTATTGTTACTAAAACTCATGGCCTGTACCCGAATCAATAACAAAATCTTCCAAAAGAATAATTAAAAAAAAAATCATTGTTTTATGGGCGCTTTGTAACAGCACTTGTGGACGGTCATAACTTAGATCCTATGACACCGAGCCGACTAAAATTTTGGATTCTTACTAAGGAATCATGCTCTGTGTAAACGAATCAATAAAAAAATTTGCAAAAAGAAGAATTTAAAAAAAAATCATCGTTTTAGCACTTGGGGTCGGTCATGATTTCGGCTCTATGGCACCGAACTGACTGAAATTTTGGATTTTTTTCTAAGAATCATGGTCTGTACACGAATCAATTAAAAAATCTGCCTAAAAAAGAATTTAAAAAAAAAAATCATCGATTCAGCACTTGGGGTCGGCCGTTTTAACACTTGGGGTCGGCCAAATGGCACCGAACTGACTGAAATTTTGGCTTTTTACTAAGAATCATGGTCTGTACACGCATCAATCAAAAAATCTGCAAAAAGAAGAATTAAAAAAAAAACATCGTTTTAGCACTTTTGGTCGGTCGTTTTAACACTTGGGGTCGGTCATAACTTCGGCCTTATGGCACCAAACCGACTGAAGTTTTTTTATTGTTACTAAGACTCATGGTCTGTACCCGAATCAATTACAAAATCTTCAAAGAGAATAATTTTAAAAAAAAATCATTGTTTTATTGGCGCTTTGTAACAACACTTGTGGACGGCCATAACTTAGATCCTATGACAGCGAGGAGACTAAAATTTTGGATTCTTACTAAGAATGTAATGATATTATAATATTATTATTATAATATATTAATCTAAGAGTACACGAATCAATAAAAAAATCTGCCTAAAGAAGAATTAAAAAAAAAATCATAGTTTCAGCGCTACGGGTCGGTCGTTTTAACCCTTGGGGTCGGTCATATGGCACCGAACTGACTGAAATTTTGGATTTTTACAAAGAATCATGGTCTGTATACGAATCAATCAAAAAATCTGCAAAAAGAAGAATTTAAAAAAAAAAAATCATCATTTTAGCACTTGGGGTCGGTCGTTTTAAAACTTGGGGTCGGTCAAAACTACGGCCCTATGGCACAAAACCAACTGAAATGTTGGATTCTTACGAAGAATCATGGTATGTACACGAAACAATAAAAAAATCTTCTAAAAGATTTTTTTTTAAATTCATCGTTTTACGGGCGCTTCATAACAACACTTGTGGACGGTCACAAATTAGACCCTGTGACACCGAGCCAACTAAAATTTTGTATTCTTACAAATAATCATGGTCTGTACGCGATTCAATAAAAAAATCTGCTTAAGAGGAATTTAAAAAAAATTGGGGTCGGTCGTTTTAACACTTGGGTTCGGTCATAACTTTGGCCCTATGACACCGAACGGACTGAAATTTGGTATTCTCACTGAGACTCATGGTCTGTACACGAATCAATTACAAAATCTTCCAAAAGAATATATTTTTTAAATTCATTGTTGAACCGACTGAAATTTTGTATTCTTACAATGAATCATGGTTTGTACACGAATCTGTGAAAAAAATTACCAAAAGAAGAATTATTACCAAAAACCAAGAAAAAATTACTACCAAAAACCAAGAAAAATTACCAAAAGAAGATACATGGTATGTATACGAAACAATAAAAAAATCTTCTAAAAGATTTTTTTTTGAAATTCATCGATTTACGGGCGCTTTATAACAACACTTGTGGACGCAGAGGCGGATTACATGTTGAGGGCGCCCTAGGCAAGCACCTTATCGGCGCTCCTGTATTTTTCATCCGGCAATTTTTTTTTACATACCAAGTTATATCGCAATCGGTTAAGTCTTATTTTGCATGAAGATCTAACATATACCTATACACACACACACACTCGCAGTTATAATATTAGTAGGGATAATTATAAAACAATTTAAATAATGTATAAATAAAAAAATAAAGTTATCAATTAATTATTTGAAAATTGGTATCTACTAACCACATTAAAGAACAATTGTTGAAAAGAATTAAAAATTTCTGCGTTTACATTTTTGTCTTGCAAAGTTATTAATAACGTCGCCATAGTTTAAAGATAGTATAAAGTTTGATAGTATAATGTTAAGTGCTAATGAATTTAATCTCTTATCCGTCGCGGAAAAGCGAAGATAATTTTTCATTTTCCTTTCTCAATGTTTGGGTAAATTATTTCGAGTTATTTATTTCTTAGAACCTGTTAAATCGCTTTGGTTGTTCGGGGCAGTTCTCCATGTCGAGCTATCGCTGTTAAATTTATTTTTATTTTTTATTTTATTTTTTTATTTTTATTTAATAAATGTTTACATGATACATTGTTGGTATTTTTTGACTACCACACTAGGCTATTGCCCGTGTTGTGGTAGTCATACATGACATATTATTTTATATAAACAGATAAAAAAAATATGAGAAGAGGAAAGAAAAAATAACATATTTAGGGATAAATAAAACTAAAAACAGATAAAAATAAAGATATAACAATTAAAAGTAAGCTAAGAAATAAAGAATAAAAAGATAATTTTAAGAAGATTGAAATAAACTCTGGTAAGTATTATTATTCTTGAGATAAAAATAGAAATAAAAATTGGTAAGTATTCTTCTGCACGAGAGTACATGTTTGTAGTCGCTTTTGATATTCTTTCTCTGAAAGAAGTTGGAAAGAGTGTTAGAGAAAGTAAATTTTATGTTTGTAATTTTTTTAATGTAATGTTAAGTTAAATTAATTAATTAATTAAATTTGTATTTATTTTTTATATATTTTTTTTATATTAATATATTTGTTTTTATTGTAATATTAAGCTCTCATGTGTTGTTTGGAGAAATCTCTTCCGTTTTCAAATATCCAATGTTTGATACGGGCTTTAAAGAGAGATTTAGAATTATTCTGTGATTTTATATCGGCACCCAGAGCATTATACATTTTGGGAGCGATAAACCAGAATTGTCGTTGGGCGAATGAGGTTTTTGTTTTAGGGACCACGCAACCCAGGTTTGATGAAAAACGTGTGTGTGCTTGATGTTGTGGAGCCACCAGTAGATTTTTTTTGGCATATGTAACATATGCTTATCTTAGTAAATATCTGTCGAATGTCTAAGACCTTGATTTTAGCAAAGAGTTCATTTGAGGGATGGGTAGGTTGGCATTTAAATATGATTCTCAAAATTAGTTTTTGAACTGTAATAATTGGATTGATAATGGATTCAGCACAACCACCCCATCCCACAATACCATATGTTGCTATGGATTGGAAAAAGGCAAAGTATACGGTTCTTAGGGTCTGTAAATCTAAGATGGACCTAAGAGAGCAGAATATATGGCAGAGTTTACGGAGTTTTTTTACTGTGTCACTTATGTGAGCTTCCCAACGCAGTTGGTTGTCTATGATTATCCCCAGATATTTGACTTCCTTTGATGATTTAAGAACAGAACAAGTGCAATTAATATTAGGTGAGATTTCTGGAATGTGTAAGTTGAGTGAACATGAGTGAATGATTGGTTTAGGGCAGTTGTTAGGTATATTATTTTGACGTATGGAAAAAGTCATATATTGTGTTTTGTCGATGTTAAGTGTGAGGAGGTTAGTGTCTAGCCAATGCTTTACTTTTATTAGGCCATTATTAGTTTTGTTAATAACGGATTGCCACGTTTCATCTTCGAATATTAAGACCGTGTCATCGGCAAATGATAATATCTTACCTCCAATATTCATGGCACATAGTGAGTTAATGTATATAAGAAATAAAATTGGTCCTAGTATACTGCCTTGGGGTACACCATAGGACGCTGATAATTTATTACTTATATGTTTTTTATCAGATTGGATAAGAGTTTGTTGTGTTCGGTTTATCAGGTAGTTTTCAAACCATGTGTGGGCTACTCCTGTTATTCCAATCTGTTGTAATTTTTTTATTAGTAAGGGATGGGAGACCGTATCAAATGCTTTTGCAAGATCAAGAAAAACAGCAAGTGGTTTGCGACCAATGTCGAGATTACAAGAGACTATCTTTGTGAGGGCGGCTATTGCATCTGAAGTGCTCCTACCTTTGCGAAAGCCATATTGGTTATCCGACAGTATTTTATTATCTTCGAGGAATTTGCAGAGTCTACGTTTCACCGCTTTTTCTATAATTTTAGATATTGTGCTTAGAAGATTGGGATTATTGTGGACTGTTTTAGGGAGTTAGAAAAGATGCCAGTTTTGAAGCTTAAATTGATTATGTGTTTGAGAGGGGAGACGATATATTTTTGGATGTTTTTAATAATTTTTGCCGAGATGTGATCTATTCCGGTGGAGTTACTGTTTTAAGAGATGCTATTTGTTCTATAATTTCTGTTTCAGTGGTGGGAGTGAATTGAAATGGCTGATAACTCAGAGTATCGATAGGTATATTCTTTGCAAGATCTTTCTCTGAGACACAGTTTCTGTCTAAAATATTTTTTGCTAAGTTGGGTCCGATATTGGAAAAAAATTATTGAAATGGTCAGATATTTTTTTAGGTTCAGAATTTACATGTATCGTTTTGTCATCGATATTAATCTTAATAATAGGAGTGTCGGTTTTATTAATATTAGCTATATCTTTTATGATATTCCAAATTTTTTTTTGTATCATCGGTAGCTTCACTGATTTTTTTTTTGTAGTAATCTCTTTTAACCTTTTCAATTATTTTTTTGCAGTTGTTTCTATAGTGTTTGTAGAATATGAGAGAAGTATAATCATTGGGGTTTTTCCTACAGAAGTTATGAATCTTATCACGTTTCCTAATACAATGCAGAATACCAGTACTGATCCATGGTTTGAGTTTTGTGTCCGTTCGTTTTTTTTTTACATTTTGTGTATGATGTTGCATTAGCTAAGTGGTTATGTAAAGTATTTATAAAAAAATCGCATGCAGACGTGGCATCAGAACAAGAATAGATAAGTTCCCAGTTCTCCTTGGAAACATGATTTAGAAGAATTTCATAAGAAATGTTTTTATGGGGTTGAGTGTTATGGGGTGGTTTATGTTTATTTTTTGAAATGGAAGTGATGATTGCATAGTGGTCTGTAATAGTTGATTGAAATATAATTGATTTATTGTCTAGTTTACTCTTAACAAAGACATGATCTATACAACTGCAATTGTTTGAGTCTGGTTCTCGTGTTGGAGCGGTGACAGCAGGGAAGTATCCTAATAAAGTTAATACATTTAGGTATTCATTGGCTTGAGGATGCATTTTGTTGATTATATTTATGTTCATGTCACCTATTATATAGGTGTTTTGGCAGTGTTCTATGTTTGATAATATTACTTGTAGTGATTGTAAAAATGGTGTTATGTTGCGTGTGTTTGGAGATCTGTATATGGTAAGAATTGTTATGAGGTTATAAAGTTGAATTTGAAGATAGTTTGCGTTCTGAATTCTGACCTCTTTGACTGAGTGTTCGATGTGATTTTTAATGTATGCAATAACGCCATCGTTTTGGGTTTGGTTATAAAGTGTGTTGTAGTGATTGTAGTTCCTTAACGTTTTAGGAATGAAATATTTTTGAATCCAACATTCGGTCAAGACAATTACATCGAAATCTAAAGCAAGATCAGCAAGAAGAATTAGTAATTCATCAAAATTTTTGTTAATACTTCTTATATTCATTGAGAAAATTTTAGGGGCAGAGTTAACTGGTAATAATTGACGAACTACTTCAGAATCACTAGTTGATGTACATGGGACAGGTGTTGTTTTATCAAGTAAATCTGCTAAGTCTTCCATTTATATTTTTTTTTTATCTTTGCGTTAATTGGTAATTGTAAAGAGGCAGTGATAGTGGTGACTTTGAAAGTAATGCAGGGATTAAGTTGTTGTAGAGACATAGTGTGAAGATATAATTTATACCGGGTTATTTTAAAATTAGGAGTATATAAATAAGTATCGGAAGCGATGGTTAAAAGTATACGTGGAACACAGGGAATTTTAAATAAAGATTTAGCGGTAAAGACTGTGTTTATAGTTAAAAAAAAAGAAATGGTTAAGTATAGAAAGAAAAAATATTTCCAAAAATATCTATTGCTGGCAGAACTAAAAACAATAAAATTTGCGAAGGTAGTTTCACTCTTGATAGTACTTTTAGTTATATTATTTTGAGTGATTGTTTCAATGTTTTGAATATTGATAAAATAAATTGAACCATAGGTTTCTGTTGTAGGTTGTAGGTAATAGTTGGGAAGGATTTGGACAGTTATTAAAAGCGATAACAATAATAGTAATAACAGTGACCTTCATAATGGTTACAGTAACACAAAAAGCAGTAAAAGTGTTCTTTGTAATAAGTACAGTTATAAAATTCTGACATATGGAGTTAATATCAAAAATACAAAATTTATCTTTGTTGGTACTAGAACTATATGAAATGTTTAATAGAAATTTAAAAAAAGATTTGATGGTAACAATAATGTTTGTGGATAAAAATAAATTATAGTTTAGTGATGCATGAAAAAAATATTTCCAAAAGTATCTATTTTTGATAAACCCATAATTATTAGACTTTAAAAAGTAAGTTTCACTCCTGATAATAATTTGAATAATACATGCATGTTGCACATGATAACAGTTACAGTAATATATAATAGTTGCATGTTGCATACAGATAATAATAACATGTTGAGTATTATTAAGGTAAATTGTGCCATTGGTTTTTGATGTCGGTAGTAGTAAAAAAGGATTTTGACAGTTACTCAGAGCAATGACAATAATACATAGTTCGGTGACCTTTATAATAATAGCAGATTTTTTTTTACAATTAGAATCCATTTCAAAAATACGAGATTTAAATATGTTAGTACTGAAACTACATTTATTTTTTAAGTAAATAATAGTATTGTCAGAGAATCTTATTTTTGTAAAGTTTTTTGAAAATAGGATGATTTGAGAAGAATCTATGATTGTGATATTATAAATTATATGGGAGAGAGAAGTAACTGATTTCATAATATTGTTGAAACTCGAGAAAGATAAATTAAAAACAAGTAGATTATCAAAATAGTAGGCGAAGTAGAGTTTATGAAATGTTGGGGGTGGGCGATAAAAGATGTTTATTTTAATAATATGTTTATAATAAGAACGTAGATGGATAAATTCATCAACCAAGCAGTTTTCTAAATCACAGAATATATTATCGTTACTAACATACAAGCACTATTTTGAACTTCTTCAGAATTGACCAAATTCCTTAAAAACGTAAATTTACTATACAAATTTACTGATCAAGGTTTTTCTGAAGTGTGAGTAAATATGTAACTTTTTAGATATCCCTTCGTAGCATAGAAGCACATGAAAAGAGTTTTTTTCCCACTGTGGATAAAAGACATCCTTTTGAAGAACATGAATAGTTGAAGTAAGGGCACGAAAAAGATTTTTCTCTGTGGATAAATATGTCACGTTTTAGTTGTTATTTTGTAGAACATAAATATTTGCAACCGGGACACGAAAAATTTTTTTATTCACTATGGGAAAACGTGTGATTTTTTAATGTTGTTCTTCGTAGTACGGGCATACGGGCACTCAGAGCATGAAAAATGTTTTTCTTCACCGTCAATCACGCTGTGAATTTTTAAATATCCCTTTCGAGAACTTGAACAACTGCATTCGGGACAAGAAAAAGGTCCGGTCAGGTTTTTGTCCGCTATGGATAAACGTGTGATTTTTTTGGTGACCTCTTTGAAGAACATGAATAGTCGCAGTGGAAACAAGTAAAATGTTTTATGTCACTGTAAGTCTGCAAATGATTTCTAAGAAGTTCCTTGGTACAACATGAATAATTGCTGTCGGGACATGAAAAAGGTTTTGGTTCACTGCGGGTAAACATGTTGTGATATATGTGTGTGAGTGTGATGGCATGAGAGCGAGACAGCGAGTATGGAGAAGTATAAAAGGGATGTACTGGCTGTTGTGCGCTCTCTCCAGATAAACCTCTTCTACAATAAACATTATAACATTATCGTATGTTATTTACTACCCGCACTACAAGACATTACAGTTGGCGCAGCTCGGTAGTTCGTTTTTTACGCCGGTAGTTCGTAAAATTACGGAAGAATCTACGCGGTAAATTTGGAAGATTGTTGTCAAGAATTTTGCCGATCGCAGAGAGTCTGGCACTATTAAGCGTGAAGATCGCAAAAATAAAGAAGAATTTGGAGCAGCCACACGCACTTATTCGCGTGTGTGGGTACGACAAGTTTGCAAAATTATTGTCGTTGGGTACACCGTATAGCGGGGTACCAGGTACCAGGATCAAGGATCAGGTCTAGGATCATCATCGAGTGGATTAGCCGGAAACCGGGACTTGGTTTCTGTCGCTGCAGTCTGGGAAGGAAGACCTCGGAGGAGAGGGATTGGATCCGCAGCTGTCGGGAGACGGAGCCAGACGGGGACGAGCTGATTCACGGCTCTGAGTGGCATGCACGTGGAACGTGGACCTCGGAGTGTAGCCTTCTAGAAGTGCTGAGATAAGTAGTCCTGATTATTTGTTTCAGCTCTTCGCCCAATGGAGGGTGTTTGTAAGAATTTGGGGACGTTCTGTTACAGAACGGGAGACTGGTCATTGTTCAAGGAACGACTGGATTAGGCCCTCATTTTATATGATGACAAAGTTGTGTCACAAGAGCGCAAAAGAGCATTTTTGCTGAGTTGCCTCACCGAAGAAACTTTCTCTTTATTATCGGATTTGTGTTTCCCTAAAAAGGTTTCTGTTTGTTCTTTTGATGATTTATGTAAATTATTTGATTCACATTGCAAACCAATTCAAAATATTTTCGAGTCGCGTGAGTTGTTTTATAAGTGTAAACAGCTAGCTAACGAATCTATTAAAGATTACGCTGCTAGGTTGAGAGGACTTAGTTTGACGTGCAATTTTGAATTGAGGTTGGAACCTTGTTTGAAGGACATATTCATTATTGGAATTTTCAATGAAAAATTGAAACATAAGTTGTTCGTTGAGGGGATCAATACTTCTTTTTCGGAATGCTTAAAGTTAGCAGCTTCATGAGAACATGTTGTTAATCTTAAGAAAGTTGATACGAATTTAAATGTTGTGCATAAGGATAGTAATGTTGTCCGTAAATCCAGGTCGGATAGTCCGATCAGATTTAAAAGTGCAGTGCGTAGTAAGACGCCAGTAAATGTTGCATTAAAAAAATGTTTTTTGTGCGGAAAAACGAATCATTTGCAAAAGGATTGATGGAAGAATATTTTTTGTAATCGATGCAATAAATCGGGTCATCCTAGTAATTTATGTAAAAGCAGTAAAATTAATGTAGGTAATAAAAATAAACGATTGAATTCGGTTTTTATGTTACATGACGGCGCGGGGCCGGAACCGATATTCGTAGATCTGGTTATGGGTAACACTGTTTTGCGGGCGATTGTTGACACCGGTGCAGAGATTAATGCAATTCCTTACGAAGTGTATTTAAAAGATTTTGTTTCCTATGAATTGGAAAGATGCGATATTCAATTGTCAGGATATGACGGGAAACGGTTAAATATTATAGGTAAAGTTAATTTAAGTGTGTTATTTTTAAATAAAAGTGTGGATATGCAGTTCGTAATAATTAAAAATGGTAATTCTACGATTGTTGGTAGAAAATTTTTACAAGTTTTCGGTATCGGATTGAGTGGAATAAATTCGGTAAATACCAGTGAGATTAGTTGTGATAATCAATTAAATTTTCGTGATAGTTTAAAGAAAAAATATGCTCATGTGTTTTCAGAAAAATCGGGTAGGCTTATAGGTTATGAAGCTAACATCGAAGTTATTTCGGAGTTCATGCCAAAGTTTTTAAATCCCAGACCGTTACCTTTTAGTTTACGTGGTAAAGTGGAGGTGGAATTAAATAAGATGTTACGTGAAGATATAATTGAAAAGGTAGAAATCGGCTAGTCCGATTGTTGTTGTAAAAAAGAAAGACGTTTCAATTAGAATTTGTACCGATTTTAAAACCACATTAAACCCTATGTTAGCGAAGTTGAAATACCCATTGCCTCGTATAGAAGATTTAATTTCATTTTTAAATGGTGCAAAATTTTTTGCTAAAATAGATTTGCGTAATGCCTTTAGGCAGATTTCGTGGAACGAGAAGTCGAGGAAATTATGTGTGATAAGTACGCATGTAGGATTATTCGCGTATAAAGTCTTGCCTTTCGGTTTGACTACAAGCCCAGCAATTTTTACGCAAGTCATTTCGGCGGTAGTCGGCGGACTTCGTAACGTTCATGTATTTCTAGATGATATTTTGTTGTTTGGAAATTCTAAAGAGGAATTATTTTCTATTTGTGAATCAGTACTTAGCAAGTTAAATGATTGTGGTTTAACTATTAATGAAAATAAGTGTTCTTTTCTAGAAACAGAGATAGAATATTTAGGTTTTAGAATTTCGCAGAATTGAGTTATGCCCTTAGAAAATAAAATATGTGCGATTACTCAAATGGCAGTACCAAATAATATTTCAGAACTTAGGAGTTTACTCGGGGTTATTTCATACTATAGATCGTTTATTCATAATATTTCAGGTATTTTGTCTCCATTGTATAACTTGTTAAAAAGGGGAGTGAAATATGTGTGGTCTGAGGAATGTAATATTGCGTTCGAGCGAGTTAAGAAACTGCTGACGTCAGATAATATTTTAGTGCATTTTGATCCAAATTTACCGATTAAACTTATTTCAGACGCATCTGACAGATCTTTGGCAGCGGTAATTTGTCATATATATGATAATGGTTTAGAGAGACCTATCGCATTCGCTAGCCGTTTATTGTCAGAAAAGAATTAAAGTACTCTATTTTAGATAAGGAAGCGTGTGCTATAATCTTTGGGTTGAAGAAATTCTTTCAGTACTTATATGGCAATAAATTTGTTTTGGCTTGCGACAATAAGTCATTAGTACACATTTTGAACACGGATAAGCAAATGCCCGTGTTGGCCGCTAATCGTTTGCAGCGTTATGCTTTAATATTACAAACTTTTGAGTATAGTATTGTTAGCAGCATATTTAAATATTGCCGCTTCACACGTTTGGTTTGCTAATCCGCCGCCATGTACTGCTATCGCCTCTGGCGGCCAACAAGGAAACTACACCAGCTACGGCGGTCGGTAAAGGAGGGAACTACTAACTCTTCCTGGTTAGCAACACACGAACAGCACGGAGAGCGAACGGCTGGGAAATACAAATGGCGGAATATAATCTTGCCGATTCTTGAATGTTGTTATTGTCAATTAACGTGGAGACAATATATTTCATCGTGAATATTAACTTAGCGTTTTATTAATTGCTAACATCAGAAGTGGGATTCGTAAAAGCAAGTGTATTTTGGCTTTTGTTTCGTTCACCTGACTTAAAAACTCGTGCTTTGTAAACAACCGGCGGCCATCACGGCGTCTCTCGAGTTTGTTTATTTTTGAAGCCGGCGATTTTTTTACGCCTTCGGCCTTAGTGACAATCTGTGTATCGGCTTTCTTGTGAAATGTTTGGACGTCTGTTGTAAATTTACGTACAAATGCCGCGTAATTACAGTGATGACATGACAGATGTATTGATGCCCGATGTCTGAGGAATGCGAGGATCGTGTTCCCGCTGAAAGGACGCGTTAATAAATTTTATTTGGTGCTTGAAAACTCATTTGTGGTTCAACGGATTCGTCAAAACGACCTTTCCCTTTCGTGTTTATCATCGTGAGCCTAATTTGATGATTGAAGACATTTGTCAAAAATGTCAAATAAAGTCGCTACCTAGCAATATGCTGGGCGCATAACTGAAATCCAAAGTGACTCATGAAAGCTGACTTCAGGGCCAGAAGATAGCAGATGGATATTATGATCTCTTGATGGCAATTGGCGAAATGTCCAGAACCTCAAAATGTTTCGAAATTACGATGCTGAAAGTTCACGCGGCGATGACAAAGTCTGATCCTGGTAGTCATCTAGCTGACAAAAGGGGGATCGATTTGGTGATTTGCTATAAGTATGGACATCGTAGATGACGCAATAACTGAAAGGAAATATGTTTGGGAAAATTAGCCCGTTTATGTGTGGCGATGAGTTGAGTCGAAACCCTGTATTATGGTTCGAACTTGTTTGAAATGGTTCGGAGATAATCGAAGTTATTCGAGTTTGAAATGATTCGGAGATATCGAAATGATTCGATGTTAAAATGGTTCGAAGATATTCGAAATGGTGTACACCTAGAAATATCAGGTGTGGCTTTGGATTCTTCATGATGAGAGTGAACATCAAGGTGTTTATCAAACACTGGCTGCCGTCCGGGACAAACAGTGGTTTCCATGGATGAGGAATGTTATCACAAAATATGTGAAAAACTATTTTAAATGTTTGTTGGAAAATGAGATACTGGGCGATGTGATGTGTAAGCCCGGGGTTTTTAGAAAATGGAGATATCTTTTGCTGTTGCGTTGAGCATGTGGATAGATCAATTTATTATGAATTTTCGCGAAGAGCGTGGACGGAATGCTGCGTGTTATTGCTCTTCAGGACGGCTTCATGAAAAACTGCTGATTAGAGGCGGAGGCAGAAACAATCACGAGAGTTGTCATCAAGGCAATTTTGGCGATGGCGTACCTTCTTGGGTGCCACGGGTGCTTTTGATGAATATCAAAGGCGGCAGATGAAACGGTTCACCTCGAACCGATTCATAAACTCACAGGCTGGTGAGTGGCAGGACCTTATGGTCGTACGTGTTGAGACACGGGTGCTTTTGATGAATATCAAAGGCGGCAGATGAAACGGTTCACCTCGAACCGATTCATAAACTCACAGGCTGGTGAGTGGCAGGACCTTATGGTCGTACGTGTTGAGACACGGGTGCTTTTGATGAATATCAAAGGCGGCAGATGAAACGGTTTAACTCGAACCGATTCATAAACTCATGTAAGTTGGTGAGTGGCAAGACACATTGAGACACAATGTTGTTAAATAATCTCACATAGGCTAGTGAGAGGCAGAATCTTCACGGTTTTGCGTGCTAACGCATGGTGTTGATAAATCTCACATAGGCTGGTGAGAGGCAGAACCTCTGGGTTATGCGTGCTGAAGCACGGTGTAGATAAATCTCACGTCGGCTGGTGAGAGGCAGAACCTCCGGGTTATGCGTGCTGAAGCACGGTGTAGATAAATCTCACGTCGGCTGGTGAGAGGCAGAGCCTCCGGGCAATATGTTTGTGCTAAAGCACGGTATGAATAATAATCTCACGGCTGGTGAGAGGCAGGATTTCAACGTCATTCACGTTGAGTCATGGGAACTGTTTGATGAATATCGAAGGTGTGAGATGAAATGTTTCCATTCTAAACTATTCACGAAACCCTCGTATCGTGTTGGCGATGCGGTTGTGATCAAGATCTCTAAAGGAATTCCTGGATGCAAAAAGGTTGAAAGATCGGATTCGGAGCTTGTCTTATAAAGTGGTTGAAGTTTTGCCGAAATATCGTTTCAAAGTATTGGCTACCCAAAGGCAGCACTTGTAAAAGATTAACGGTAACGTATTTATGAAAATATGAGGAATTGACCGGATGAACAAATTTTTGCAATGGTCAGGAAGGGCGAACAGTGTGATTCATTTGTCAGTACCATTGTGGGTTTGAAAAAAATTTCAACCCGTCAAATTATAATTTTTTTTTATTTCAGCTTCCTGCTTTGAGGTCAAAGCAGTGGTCAGTATGGCCGTGTTAGCAGCATATTTAAATATTGCCGCTTCACACGTTTGGTTTGCTAATCCGCCGCCATGTACTGCTATCGCCTCTGGCGGCCAACAAGGAAACTACACCAGCTACGGCGGTCGGTAAAGGAGGGAACTACTAACTCTTCCTGGTTAGCAACACACGAACAGCACGGAGAGCGAACGGCTGGGAAATACAAATGGCGGAATATAATCTTGCCGATTCTTGAATGTTGTTATTGTCAATTAACGTGGAGACAATATATTTCATCGTGAATATTAACTTAGCGTTTTATTAATTGCTAACAGTATAGAGCATATTAAATCAGGTGATAACAAAGCGGATTTCTTATCACGGATGCCGAATAATAATAATAATAATTTAGATGTTTGTAGCGACGATATTGATGGTAGCGATTATTTTTAAAATTATATTGATAGTTTAAATGTGAATACAATCGAATCAGAGTTTTTGAATATTATCGAGTCAGAAACAACATTGAATGCGGAAACAATGAAACAGTTTTCGATTAATGATGTAAATATAGCGAGCATTATCGAGTTCGTAGCTAATGGTTGGCCGGATAAAAAGTTTTTAAAGGATGATTTATTGAAATTCTGGTATTTTAGGAATAAATTATCGACTTATAATGAATTCATGTTTATTTTATAATAATAAATTTGTAGTTCCAAGGGAATTAAGGGAAATTATATTGAATTTTTTACATCAATCGCATTTAGGCATTGTAAAATCGAAAAGTCTTGCTCGAAATTATTTTTTTTGTTTAATTAAATGAAGACAATATAATATATTTTATTTTTTTTGGCTCGGAATGAACAATGATATAGAAGCAACTGTGAAATGTGCTCGATGTATGGAATGTTTACCTACTCCGTGTAAAGTTGAGTTGGCACCTTGGCCAATCAATGGTTTAATCTGGAGTAGATTGCATATTGACTTCATGGGACCTTTGGGAGGTCATAATTTTTTAATAATTGTTGATGCAACTACAAAATGGATAGACTGTCATATTGTAAATAAAGTAGATTCGTTTTGTACAATAAAAGTTTTGAAAAGATTATTTTCTATGTTCGGAATCCCGAAACAAATTATAAGTGACAATGGTACAGCTTTCACATCGACAGTTTTTAAGGAATTTTGTCATAATTACAATATAGAATCTTTGACTTCAGCTGTACAGCATCCTGCTTCTAACGGTTTAGCTGAAAATGGGGTTAAAACAGTGAAGAATTTAAAAAAAAAAAATGGTAAATAATAAATTTCCTACTGATTTTGAAGATAAACTTTTAACGTTTTTAGTTGATATTAGAAATACGCCTTCAATATCTACGGGCATTGAGCCTAGTAAATTAATGTTGGGTAGGAAGATTAGATAAATTTTTAATACGATTATTCCAATGGTGGATAATGTTGAGAGTCAGGGTTTTAAAGGGATTGACAACACGGTTAAAGACAAAATGTTATTGAGCCAGCGTAAACAGAAAAAGTATTATAGAGGAAGAAAATTTAAAAAGTACTTTGATGTTGGTTCTAAAGTTTTAACCAGGGATTTAAGAAGTAATAATAATAAATGGATTTTAGGTAAAATTTTTAAAAGATTGGGGAATAGGATTTATTTAGTTAAAATCATGTCTACGGGACAAATTTGGAAACGCCACCATGATCAGATTTCAGAGAGGAAGGTTAGGTGGGGGGAGTGTGACAGGTCTGATGATTTGCTGGACCTGGGTCCACTCTCGGATGTGGACATGACCAAGTTTCCTAATTCCTCTGATTTTTGCAGGTCACCTACACCATGGGAGGGGAGGTTACACCCTCGAGGTCAACGCCCATGCTACACGGATGGAAGATCAAGAATGCAATTACATATACTGGGTTGAAATATTTAAATATTTGCATTGTATAAATTTGAGAGTAAATAAATGTATGTAATTATGATTTAAGTGTGGGGGTGTGATATATGTGTGTGAGTGTGACGGCATGAGAGCGAGACAGCGAGTATCGAGAAGTATAAAAGGGTTGTACTGGCTGTTGTGCGCTCTCTCCCGATAAACCTCTTCTACAATAAACATTATAACATTATCGTATGTTATTTACTACCCGCAATACAAGATATCACAGATGTGAATTTTAAGATATAATTTGTAGCGCATGAATAGTCGCAGTCGGGAAATGAAAAAGGTTTTTCATCACTGTGAGGCACAAGTGCGGTTTTAGTTATTTTTTCGAGAAGAAGAATAGTTGCAGTCAAGACATGGGAAATGTTTTTCTCCATTGTAGATTTCTCTTCGTAGTACAAAAATAGTTGCAGTCGGAATATGTAAAAGGTTTTTCTCCACTGTGAGTCAGCAAGTGACTTCTTAGATATCCCTTTTGAGAACACAAATAGTTGCAATTCGGACATGAAATAGGTTTTTCTCATCTAAAAATCGTACTGTGGATTATTAAATCTCTCTTTTGAGAATTTGTATAACTGCATTCGGAACATGAAAAGGGTTAAACTCCACCATGAGACCGCTTGCGAATCATAGTGGAGTAAAGTGTTGCTCCAAAGGGAAACCTTAGGAAAATTACTTTCCTCAGGGCCTCTTCAGTGGAGCTAATGTAAAAAAAATATGTGTTGTTAAACCATGTAGGAATATTATAGGTAAGACAGTATTAAATTGTGAAGATCCGGTAGGAATACAAGGCCGATAAAAATAATTATAATTTACAAATTTTTTACAGCGCCGTTTAGTGATAAAAACATGTCAAGTGCACTTGGTGGATAGGATTAAAATGTACATTGAGTGGCGTAGCTAGGGGTGGAGGCCCGCCCCGGGTGCCACATGATGGGGGAGTGACACCCAACCGAGTGTCACCCCCCAAGAGCGCAATTGGAGCTTCTTGGATTCGTAATAAGAATAAGTAAACAATTTTCCAAGCCCGAAGCAATGACATCGATGTTTAACTGCATTATACGATCAAAATTAGAATACGCTTCTGCTGTTTGGGCCCCATACCAGCAAAAATACATAGATTTATTAGAACAAATCCAAAAAAAGTTTCTAAGGTATTTTTATATGAGAATGCATGGTGAATACCCGCGATTTATGCATCATCTAGATTTGCTATCTGAAACGCGCTTCGAAAGTCTCCATTCTAGAAGGAATGAGACCCTAACAGTCACAGCTTTCAAAATTATAAACTATTACATTGACAGCCCATACCTCTTAGAATGCTATAAATTGTTCGTACCGAACAACTACTGCCAGGGTCGCCACCATGACTTGCTCTATATCCCTCATGGCTGAACAGACGTTGTGGCCCAACATAGCATGACAAGAGGTATGGTGCTGCTAAATGATATTTCTAGGTCTCTTGACATTTTCAACATTAGTCTTGAAGGTTTCAAGAATAATTTTAAGCAAGGACTCTATTTTTGTAATTTCTTTTCTCATGTATATGTTATTATGTATTGTAATAGGATTAAATCAATCTGTAATGCACAAAAAAAAATAAAAATCTATAGCCACACTCCCCCCAACACGGTATCCGCCCCGGGTGCCACCCATGCTAGCTACGCCACTGAGCACAGTTGAGTTCAGGTGAGGGCATTAAAAAGAAATGATATGATGGGAAGTGAATTGTGGAAGAAGTCAGGGAGAGCCAAGGAAGACATGACATGATCAAGTGAATCAAATACTTAAATAAAATTGAACCACGCAGAGAGACAGTACAATGACCGTGTACCGACAAATCATTTTAAAGAGCGCACGTTTGAAAGTATCTCCTACCCGCAGTATTCCTCCGGTATTGTGCACCGTAACGCAACCATGAGACAATTTATGAATGCGAATGAAGCAAGAAGTGTGTGTGATACAGAGTTGTCTGTTGGTCTATCCTCTCTGGGATTTTTTTTTGTTTAAAAATTGGCGCCCCCTCGTGACCTCGCGCCCCTAGGCACGTGCCTACTTTGCCTTAGGGATAATCCGCCACTGTGTGGACGGTCATAACTTAAACCCAGTGACACCGAGCCGACTAAAATTTTGTATTCTTACGTTTTTGCATCTGTACGGGAATCAATAAAAAAATTGCTTAAGAAGAATTTAAAAAAAAAATCATCGTTTCAGCACTTGGGGTCGATCGTTTTAACACTTGGGGTCGGTCATAATTTCAGACCTATGGCACCGAACTGACTGAAATTTTGGATTTTTACTAAGAATCATGGTCTGTACACGAATCATTTAAAAAATCTGCCTTAAGAAGAATTTAAAAAAATCATCGATTCAGCACTTGGGGTCGGCCGTTTTAACACTTGGGGTCGGTCAAATGGCACCGAACTGACTGAAATCTTGGATTTTTACTAAGAATCGTGGTCTGTACACGAATCATTTATAAAATCTGCCTAAAGAAGAATTTAAAAAAAAAATCAACGATTCAGCACTTGGGGTCGGCCGTTTTAACACTTGGGGTCGGTCAAATGGCACCGAACTGACTAAATGTTGGATTTTTCCTAAGAATCATTGTCTATACACGAATCATTTAAAAAATTTGCCTATAGAAGAATTAAAAAAAAAAAAATCATCGATTCAGCACTTGGGGTTGGCTGTATTAACACTTGGGGTCGGTCAAATGGCACCGAACTGACTAAATGTTGGATTTTTCCTAAGAATCATTGTCTATACACGAATCATTTAAAAAATTTGCCTATAGAAGAATTTTAAAAAAGTCGTCGATTCAGCACTTGGGGTCGGCCGTTTTAACACTTGGGGTCGGTCAAATGGCACCGAACTGACTGAAACATTGGATTCTTAATAAGAATCATGGTCTGTACACGAATCAACAAAAATCTTCTAAAAGATTCGAACTGACTGAAATTTTGGATTTTTCCTAAGAATCATGGTCTTTACATTCGTGAACAGACCATGATTCTTCGTCATTTAAAAAATCTGCCTAAAGAAGAATTTAAAAAATATCATCGATTCAGCACTAAGGGTCGGTCGGTCATAATTTCGGCCATATGGCACCGACCTGACCGAAATTTTGGATTTTTCCTAAGAATCATGGTCTCTACAATAATCATTTAAAAAATCTGCCTAAAGAAGAATGTAACAAAAAAACATCCATTCAGCACTTGTGGTCCGGCCGTTTTAACACTTGGGGTCGGTCAAATGGCACCGAACTGACTAAAATATCTGATTTTTACTAAGAATCATGGTCTGTACACGAATCATTCAAAAAATCTGCATAATTCAAATTCTTCTGAATTTAAAAAAAATCATCGATTCAGGACTTGGGGTCGGCCGTTTTCACACTTGGGGTCGGTCAAATGGCACCGAAGTGACTGAAATTTCGGATTTTTCCAAAGAATCATGGTCTGTACACGAATGATTTAAAAAACCTGCCTAAAGAAGAATTTAAAAAAAAATCATCGATTCAGCACTTGGGGTCGGCCGTTTTAACACTTGGGGTCGGTCAAATGGCACCGAACTGACTGAAATATTGGATTCTTAATAAGAATCATGGTCTGTACACGAATCATCGTTTTTCGGGCGCTTTACAACAACACTTGTGGATGGTCATAACTTAGACCCTGTGACACCGAGCCGACTAAAATTTTGTATTATTACTAAGAATCATGGTCTGTACGCGAATCAATAAAAAAATCTGCTTAATGAAGAATTAAAAAAAATCATCGATTCAGCACTTGGGGTCGGCCGTTTTAATACTTGGGGTCGGTCAAATGGCACCGAACTGACTGAAATTTTGGATTTTTACTAAAAATCACGGTCTGTACACGAATCATTAAAAAAATCTGCCTGAAGAAGAATTTAAAAAAAATCATCGATTCAGCACTTGGGGTCGGCCGTTTTAACACTTTAGGTCAGTCAAATGGCACCGAACTGTCGGAAATTTTGGATTTTTACCAAGAATCATGGTCTGTACACGAATCATTAAACAAATCTGCCTGAAGAAGAATTTTAAAAAAATCATCGATTCAGCACTTGGCGTCGGCGGTTTTAACACTTGAGGTCGGTCAAATGGCACCGAACTGTATGAAATTTTGAATTTTTTCTAAGAATCATTGTCTATACACAAATCATTTAAAAAATCTGCCTAAAGAAGAATTTTAAAAAAGTCATCGATTCAGCACTTGGGGTCGGCCATTTTAACTCTTGGGGTCGGGTCAAATGGCACCGAACTGACAGAAATATTGGATTTTTAATAAGAATCATGGTCTGTACACATTGACCTATGATATCTAAACAGGCCCTACAAAATTCATCATGGCCCCTCAAACTCCCGAAACCAGAATAAAATTGGCTCACGGCCCATTTATGAAAAAGTATATGCATCGTATTGCATCGTTTAGATCGCACAGTTCTTAGTGTTGTATCTTTTATCGAACTGTAAGGTCTACACTGAAACTAATTTGCATTGCCAGCCGTCCAGACGGGGGTAAATTTTTTCAAACACAAAAATATACCACTACCGAATATTTTACAAGGTACACGCCGCGGACTTTATTTTTGAAAACGTAGTCAGCTATCAGAATACAGAAGAAAATATATGTGTTACAGATCGCATTTACACACCGCATTCATATAAGTGAATAAAATTATAGTTTTTAAAATTTGTCAAGCAATATTTCTGACGTCATTCGCGCTTCGACTCGTTCACGCGGCGGGGAGTGGTCGGGGTTACCGCTCAGCAAGCGGGGGGAGGGTGAGCGCTTTACAGGGAAGGGCCGAACTGGTAATGGGCTCATTAATTAATTTATTTTTAATTAAAAAACGTTTCTCAGTTTTTTTTCGTATTTTAAGCACAAAATATAATAGCCCATTACGTATTATTTGCTGAATGAATTTCTTTTTCACAATTAATAATTTTCTTAGTTTTAACCACGTTTATTGTTTATAAAAAACCGACATATTTCCTGAGCAATGCTCACTTCCTCAGCGTTTACTTAATTAAAAAAAAAGGTTATGAAATAATATTATGATTGATTCGTGTAGATTAAAAAAATATATATTAGTTAGTATGTATTTTAAAAAAGGATCAAAGTCAAATTTCGCCGTCCCTTGTCCAGGCTGCGATGCAACAACGCGATGGGTAACGTAAATTTAATTCTTGTTACAAGCTTTGGTTTGTTCAAAAATCAGCTTCCGATAAAATAAATTATAAAATCAGTAAATAAGCTTCCAGATCCGTCCATAAAGAGATTAAAACTTTTCCTAGAAGCGTCAGAAAATCATTTGCTACAATGTCTCTAAAGGGGCATTTGTATATCAAAAGACATGGTTTTATTAATAAACATTTCTTTATTTTATGTACCAATCTTTTCATTTTCCAACCTTGTTTGGTGGTTTCCCAAATCGATCATCAACAAACTTAAAACACCGCAAATAACTCTCCGATTGAGCTAGTGGGAGAAGACTAAGTATCAACTATTTTTTAGCTGAAAACTTACTTTGAAAAAAAAACGTTTCTGGTAGATTTCTGCCTCGAAGTTTCGAAGGAATATCCCACAATTAGTCCATTCAATGAAAGGTCCAAAAGGCGTTGTAGAGTGCGTGAGCAGGAGAACCTAAGCAATTACTACAGAAACTTCACGCTCCACAAATGTAGATATTTTCGAAAAAAATCATTTTACCTGACATTTTGAATCAAACATTCCTTCATATCGTCTAAAATATTCATCAATGAAAGAAATTTATTTGAAAGAAGTTGTAAAGAATTTAATTCCCTTTTAGAATATACAAATGCAAATTAATCTCTAACCAGTAAATATTTACAGCAATTTTAAATTTTTTAGTAAAATGTCATCATTTTCAGAAAAAGCTGTTTTTATCTTATTACTGACACATCACTCTTGTTTGTAACAGATTGTGGGACTTAGACTTGGATTTAATTTATTTTTAGCTTGGATTTAGAAAATTACGTATAGAATAAAAGTTGTACATAATTTTATGAGCTTTTACTTATTATAAGAAAATGGTCCTCTGCGACGCACTGTTTTCGAGATATAAGCGCACATCCGAAAATTGGGACCTTCTCCCCTCCCCTCCTCCCTCCCCTAGCTCACCACCTAGACGTCAGGACTATTAATATGTTCACACCCTAAGCACCCTGAACAAGTTTCTGAAGGAATCGCTTCGGTTCCTGCTCACACACTCTACACCTCCTTCCTTGACTGGACTAAATAGAAATACGGCTGCTCTAACCCATCTCCTTCCCCTCCCCACTACAATCAGCCTCACATCCCCAATTGGGGATGCCATAGTCTAACTGGTTCCAGGCGGTTGGGAGAAACCCATAACCACCATTTATTGGATAACTAACACCCCTGCAATGGGTCTTTCCAAGTGGTTATTTACTATTTATTTACCAAATATTTTTCACTAAGATAAAACCTTTGCCCAATAATAAAAATGTAGGTTTACCTACCGTTTTTGGTTCTAGAGGACCTGTTCAGAATGTAAAAACTAAAAATAAAAACTAAAATGTTTCATGTTATTTATTAACCCTCTCCCAATTCAGCCCTTTCTTTGGTTTCGTGACGTATCTTCTCGACGTTTGTTTAAAATTAAAAGAACACCTCTTGTCACACAATGAACGCTCTCGGGTTATTTTCTTTACGAGCGTGTACGGCTAGTTTACACCAAGTAGGATTGAAAAATTCATCTCCATAATACGTCACGCGCGACATGTGATTGGTTGATAAATGATAAAACTACATAATGGGATTTGAGAATGAACTTTGTGATCGGATTATCGAACTTTGAAGCGAGGCGCTGGAATACGTACAAGAGTTGTATTGTTAAAATTTACTTACACGGCGTCAATTTTACTGGCTCGCTACTAAGATAGGGCATATCTAGACAATACTTGATCAAAGTCTGTACACGAATCAATCAAAAAATCTTCTGAAGATTTTTTTAAAATTCAACGTTTTTCGGGCGCATTACAAAAACACTTGTGGATGGTCATAACTTAGACCCTGTGACACCGAGCCGACTAAAATTTTGTATTATTACTAAGAATCATGGTCTGTACGCGAATCAATAAAAAAATCTGCTTAAGAAGAATTAAAAAAAAAATCATATTTCAGCACTTGGGGTCGTTTGTTTTAAGGGTCGGTCAAATGGCACCGAACTGACTGAAATTTTGGATTTTTCATAAGAATCATGGTCTGTACATTCGTGTACAGACCACGATTCTTCGTCATTTAAAAAATTGCCTAAAGAAGAATTTAAAAAATATCATCGATTTAGCACATAGGGTCGGTCGTTCAATCACTTGTGGTAGGTCACAATTTCGGCCCTATGGCACCGAACTGACGGAAATTTTGGATTTTTCCTAAGAGTCGTCTTTACAAGAATCATTTAAAAAATCTGCCTAATGAAGAATTTTAAAAAAATCATCGATTCAGCACTTGGGGTCGGCCGTTTTAACACTTGGGGTCGGTCAAATGGCACCGAACTGACTGAAATTTTGGATTTTTCCTAAGAATCGTCTTTACAAGAATCATTTAAAAAATCTGCCTAATGAAGAATTAATAAAAAATCATCGATTCAGCACTTGGGGTCGGCCATTTTAACACTTGGGGTCGGTCAAATGGCACCGAACTGACTGAAATATCGGATATTTACTAAGAATCATGGTCTGTACACGAATCATTTAAAAAATCTTCCTAATTCTTAAATTCTTGTGAATTTAAAAAAAATCATAGATTCAGCACTTAGGGTCGGTCGTTCAAACACTTGTAGTCGGTCATAATTTGGGCCCTATGGCACCGAACTGACTGAAATTTCGGATTATTACTTAGAATCATGGTCTGTACACGAATCATTTAAAAAATCTGCCTAAAAAAGAATTTTAAAAAAGAAATCGATTCAGCTCTTGGGGTCGGCCGTTTTAATACTTGAGGTTGGTCAAATGGCAACGAACTGACCGAAATTTTGGATTTTTACTAAGAATCTTGGTCTTACACGAATCAATTAAAAAAATCTGCTTAAAGAAGAATTTTAATAAAAATCATCGTTTCAGCACTTGGGGTCGGTCGTTTTAACACTTGGGGTCGGTCATAATTTCGGCCCTATGGCACCGAACTGACTGAAATTTTGGATTTTTCCTAAGAATCATTGTCTGTACCCTAATCAATCAAAAAATCTGCAAAAAGAAGAATTAAAAAAAAAATCATCGTTGTAGCACTTGGGGTCGGTCATAATTTCAGCTCTAAGGCACCGAACTGACTGAAATTTCGGATTTCTCCTAAGAATCATGGTCTGTACACGAATCATTTAAAAAATCTGCCTAAAGAAGAATTTAAAAAAATCATCGATTCAGCACTTGGGGTCGGCCGTTTTAACACTTGGGGTCGGTCAAATGGCACGTACATGGTCTGTACACGAAGCAATAAAAAATGCTGCCAAAAGAAGAATTTAAAAAAAAAATCATCGTTTTAGCACTTGGGGTTGGCTGTTTTAACACTTGGGGTCGGTCAAATGGCAGCGAACTGACTGAAATTTTGGATTTTTCCTAAGAATCATTGTCTATACACGAATCATTTAAAAAATCGGCCTAAAGAAGAATTTAAAAAAAGTCATCGATTCAGCACTAGGGGTCGGCCGTTTTAACACTTGGGGTCGGTCAAATGGCACCGAACTGACTGAAATATTGGTTTTTACTAAGAATCATGGTCTGTACACGAATCAATCAAAAAATCTTCTAAAAGATTTTTTTTAAATTCATCGTTTTACTGGCGCTTTATAACAACACTTGTGGATGGTCATAACTTAGACCCTGTGACACCGAGCCGACTAAAATTTTGTATTCTTACTAAGAATCATGGTCTGTACGCGAATCAATAAAAAAATAGGCTTAAGAAGAATTTAAAAAAAAATCATCTTTCAGCACTTGGGGTCGGTTGTTTTAACACTTGAGGTCGGTCAAATGGCACCGAACTGACTGAAATTTTGGATTTTTTTTAAGGAAAAGGAAAAAAACGTAATTTTATCAATTGCAAAAAATAACGGCTTCACGGGTAGAGACATTGATAAAATAATTAGTCATAAAAACACAAAATTAACCTTAACTCAATTTATCCAGCGATTAATAATAAAACGAATAATAAATTTGCGTGTTTGGAATTTGTCGGACCTACATCTAATAAAATTGCTAACGTTCTCAAAAATTGTGGATTAGACATTGCCTTCCGCACTAATCATAATCTGGGATCATCTCTTAAAAACTCGAAAAGTATAACACCGAAACTAAAAAATAGCGGCATTTATAAACTCCAGTGTGACGAATGCAACGCTGTTTATGTTGGACAAATTGGCCGGTCCTGTAATACTAGATTCAAAGAGCACATACGATCATTTAAAAATAATAATAAAATTCAATATCAATTTTCCAGACATCTCCTAGTCGAGAATCATTCACTTAGCGATGATAATAAACCAACTCCTTTACACATCCAAAATAAAGGACGTAAACTTGATCTTTTAGAGCAGCTTGAAATCAACAAACATAATAATAATCCTAAAGCTATTTTAATAAACGAACAAAAAAATATAATTTACTCTCCGCTTCTAAATATATTCAAACCAATTTAAAATAATTAATTATGCTTGAAAAGAAAACCATGAGTCAGCATTTGCAAATGACTCACAATATAATTAGATGCCGTTTTAACACTTGGGGTCGGTCAAACGGCACAGAACTGACTGAAATTTTGGATTATTACTAAGAATCATGGTCTGTACACGAATCATTTAAAAAATCTGCCTAAAGAAGAATTTTTAAAAAGTCATCGATTCAGCACTTGGGGTCGGCCGTTTTAACACTTGGGGTCGGTCAAATGGCACCGAACTGACGGAAATTTTGGATTTTTACTAAGAATCATGGTCTGTACACGAATCATTTAAAAAATCTGCCTAAAGAAGAATTTAAAAAAAAATCATCGATTCAGCACTTGGGGTAGGCCGTTTTAACACTTGGGGTCAGTCAAATGGCACCGAACTGACTGAAATATTGGATGTTTTCTAAGAATCATGGTCTGTACACGAATCAATCATCGTTATACGGGCGCTTTACGACACTTGTGGATGATCATAACTTAGACCCTGTGACACCGAGCCGAATAAAATTTTGTATTCTTACTAAGAATCATGGTCTGTACGCGAATCAATAAAAAAATCTGCTTAAGAAGAATTTTAAAAAAAATCATATTTCAGCACTTGGGGTCGGTTGTTTTAACACTTGGTGTTCACGCCTTATTGTTACATGTGGTTCTTTCTAAAATACCCATTTTATGCCCTCTGCCATAATTAGTTCAGTTGAATTCACCTCGCCGCACAGGACACAAGTCCTAAAAACCGCATCGCTTTTACAGTTTTAGTAATCAAACCGCAAACAGAACTCTTAAACCGCAGTTATTCGCAAGTACCATCGCCACGCGTCATCCATTCTCGCTTATTATTTCGCGATCAAACGTTCATTCCCAATCGCCTTTCCCTTCCAAAATCTCTCCCAAACTAACATACCTACCTTTCCAGTGAACACTGAACGAAGAGGGAAGCAGTCTGGGTAAGTGCGATTAAAATATAATAAAATAGGTAAATAAGAACCGCATACAGTATACAGTCCACAACATCCACGCAGCATTGATCCCTCGATCTTGAGAGGGATCATTTGCTACCCGCCGCAACATTTGGCCATTCGAGCCGCATAACATCGATGTATTTATTTTATTATATTTACGGAAGGATTCAATGAGCAATATTCGTTTGAAATCATTATTACAATACCTACCCGCAATTTGAGATTGTCAGTGTGATATTGTCATACCTACCTGCCATTTGAACTTAACATGTTCTCCCCGCTTTCCAAAATTATCACAATATCTACAAGTTATTCATTTGATATTTTGGGTCATTAATTTATTCTTCAAAGTATTGTTGTCGAAAATTTATACGCCGCATATCGCAAAAACTTACTATTAGGTATTATTCATCCTTTCGATTTTATTGCGGTATTGCTACTACTATTGCTATTGTGGTATGCTAACTGGTAACTTCTTGCTCACTGGAATAGTCACAAATATCTACATAGATACCAACCTACGTATTTACTTATGAACATCGCGTATTTATGAGTCATTAAAATATTTGCAACATAATTAATTTTTTATAAATAACTTGTCCACTGTGTTGTATCACCGTTCAGTACACCAACTCAGTAAGGCAAAAACCGCCCAGTGCACTTGTGACTATTGCACATTATTTTATAAATAATTAAAACTTTTTAGTTTACAAATATTTCTAAAAATGGAGGATAAATTAAATAGACTAATAGTTTTATTAAAAAATAAAAGTGAAATGATTCTTAAAAGGGTTAAAAATATAGCTGTGCTTGCAAAAAACTTGCCATCCAGTTTTGAAGCATCACGTTCATTTGAATTTTTGATGTCAGAATCTGAGAGTATAACGGAAATTAAAAATACATTTGAATTAATTATTGATCAAATTAACGAGAATACGGTTACGTTAAACCCAAATTCTGAACCAGATTATTCGAGTTGGGAACAATTTGAAGAATTATACACACGTATTCTACGCACAAGAAACAATTTAAAAACAAATTTAGCTACAGAGCCGAAAGCATCTACAAGTGCATGTGCTGCTAATAATAATAATTCTATTAAGCTACCTTGTATCGAACTACCTACCTTTGACGGTCGCGCCGATAATTGGAATCTGTTCTATGAGTTGTTTAAAACAAATGTTCATTTAAATCAACAATTATCTGATTCCCAACGCGTTCAATATTTGATTGGAAAATTAACTGGAACCGCGAAAAATGTTACGTCAGGTTTAGTGCCAACTGGAGATACGTACAAAATAATCTGGGATACGCTAGTTAATAAATATCAAGATATGCGATCACTTGCCACACACTACCTGAATAATATATTTCATTCCAAAACCGTAGCACACAACGCAAATAGTGTGAAAGTTTTTATAGAAAAATATTCAGCATCTTAGAATAGAGGATCTTTCGGATTTTATATTACTGCAATTCGCTTTACAAAAATTAGAGTCGCAAACTGCTCAAGCATTTGAGCTCTCAGTTCGAGAAATTGAAATTCCCACCTGCAAGCAATTGGTATCGTTTGTACAAGATCAGGTCAAAATTCTGCAGCAAACATCAACAACTCGTGGACCTAACACCGCTAATATAAATACAACCAGTTCCGGTGGAACTGCACGCACAACTCAACCCCGCACACATCATACTTACATAAGTACGCAATCGAAATGCTTTTATTGTCAAAATGAGAGTCATACACAACTGTACACTTGTACACAATTTTTAAAATTATCGCCAAAGGAAAGGTTATCCTTCGTAAAAGAAAAATCTTTGTGTTTTAATTGTTTAAGCCCGCAACATACGTCTACAAGATGTAAATCAAAAGGCACTTGTCATAAGTGCCAAGGCAAGCACCATACCCTTCTTCATTTTGAGAAATCCAGTCACGCAAACACCAACACATCCAATGTAGAAACTCAACCTAACGAGTCAGAACCCTCGGTATGTACCATGTCAGCAACCACTCGACAAGGTGCAACTACTGAAATAATTGCTACCGCCAAGGTTCACACTGTTGATCGAAACGGTAAAGAGAATACCGTTCGCTGTCTTTTGGACCCAGGCTCACAAAAGCATTACATAACATCACAATGTTGTGAACAATTAGGCTTGGCAGTCAGACCAGGAACGCGCTTTGCAGTCCAAGGTTTAGGCGGTAAAATGCAATCAATAAAAGGAAGTGTCACATTGAATATTCAATCTAGGATTTATCCCTATTTCAAATACTCCATAACCGCTCTAGTTTTAGATAAAATTACCGCTCATTTACCTACTTGCAAAGTGGACTTGACGTCATATAAGTTCATAAATATTCCGCTGGCAGACGACACCTGGGCAATGCCTGGTCCAATTGATTTGCTAATTGGTGTTAGTCTGTTCTCTCAACTGTTGTTACCAAATAAGGTAATCACCCCCGGTTTTCCAGTCGCAATTCAAACCACATTCGGCTATGTCTTCATGGGTGACGCTCCAGTAAATTCTCAATCAAACACCACTTTAAATTTCTGCGCTACGCACGAAATTGAGAATTTAATTCAAAAATTCGAAGATATCGGTTCGGAACCGGTTCACAGCCTCGAAGAAAAGGAAACTGAGAACATTTTTAAAAACACCACAACTCGCCTTGAGGATGGTTCTTATGAAGTGGCTTTGTCATTCAAAGGCAACCCGTGTGACTTAGGTGATTCATTGCAAGCTGCGCAAAATCGGTTTTATGCACTAGAGAGAAAATTTAAGCATCTGCCAGAATTAAAACCGCTCTATGATGAAGTGATCAGAGAACATATTTACAAAGGTTATCTATCCCAGGTAGAAGCTTTACCGTCAGAAAACGCGTACTACATTCCGCATCACGCAGTTAGGCGTGAGGATAAAATGGCCACGAAAGTGAGAGTGGTTCTTGACGCAAGCGCAAAAACAAAAAAATGATTTATCTTTAAATGACATTTTACAGACGGGACCAAGCCTACAAAATGATTTATTTTGCATTCTTCTGAATTTACGCATTTTTCCTATCGCAATTTCCGCCGACGTTCGTCAAATGTATTTATGTATAAATGTTCGCAAAGAAGATCGTCGTTATCAACGAATTTTATATAGATTCGATCCGCAAAAGCCGCTTCAGGCTTATCAATACAATCGCGTGGCATTTGGCCTTAAGTGCAGCCCGTTCTTAGCCCTGCGAGCAATCAAACAGTTAACGTTAGTTGAAGGCGCTCGCTTCCCTATGGCAGGGGATATTATCAATCATGACGTTTATGTAGACGATATCGCTAGCTCCGCTTTAAATGAGCAAGAAGCTATCCGCGTGGCTGGAGAGTTGATTGAGCTCTTCCAGTCAGGAGGATTCCAACTCGCTAAGTGGGCATCCAATTCCAGCAAAGTATTAGAAAACATTCCATTGGAACTTCGCTTGTCGCAAAGTGTAACTTTCGATAGTGATGCATCGCTAAAAATCCTTGGGCTACGCTGGCATCCTTTGGATGACATTTTCGCATTTGAAGTCACTCCATACAATCGAAATTGTACAAAACGCAATATTTTATCATCTGTCGCTAGACTCTTTGACGTGATGGGTCTGGTGGCGCCTATAATTGTAAAAGCCAAGCTTCTGATAAAGGAGCTGTGGATTTTAAAAATCGATTGGGACGAAATCCCACCCACGAGTTTATCACGCCAGTGGCAGCAGTTCAACGCGGAATTGCCGTCAATATCGTCAATTCGTATTTCACGTCATGTAGGAGTCGCTGAAGGATGCACGTTAAAACTCGTTGGGTTTGCGGATGCGAGCGAAAAGGCATACGGAGCAGTGATATACGCTCAGGTGACCACTCCTGATAACCGAATTGAGGTTCAATTAGTTTGCGCCAAATCAAGGGTAGCACCGTTAAAGGTCGTCTCTTTAGCACGATTAGAATTATGCGCAGCATTATTGTTATCGCAACTGTTGAAAAGGGTAATTGATAATTACTCCGCGAGGTTTATTGTTCATTCAATATTTGCCTTTTCTGATTCGACTGTAACTTTAAGTTGGATTCATTCATCACCTCACCGATGGCAAACCTTTGTTGCCAATCGTGTAGCAAAAATACACGAAAATTTGCATAGTAGTCATTTTTATCATGTCGCAGGTGCTGAAAACCCTAGCGACTGTCTGTCGAGAGGTATGCTACCATCACAATTGATGGCAAATGATATTTGGTGGAAAGGTCCAAAATGGCTTTGCCAGCCGCATTCCGAGTGGCCTATTGCGCCATTTAAGCACGCAAATTCGGAACAGTTACCGAAATTAAAAACCAATCAGTATGAACCGCCAATTACTGTTGGCATGTGTTCTGGCGTAGCTGATCCACCAGAAATCAAAACTCGCGACCTTGAAGCGCTTGTATTATCTCAAATTGTACCTAATTCAATTATTAGCAAATATTCTTCGTTTAATAAATTGCAACGCATAGTCGCATGGATAATGCGTTTCGTTAATAATTGTCGTAAACTTCCTGGTATGGGTAATACAAATTCAACTAATCTTAGCTCTCGTGAATTAAATGACTCGCTTTTGAAAATCATACGCATCGAACAGGAAACATATTTTTCTGTCAATATACGTAACATGCGAAATAACGTTCCATGTTCAACGTACATTCTAAACTTCAAACCGTTTCTTGATAGCCACGGTATTATCAAGGTGCGCGGTCGACTCAGGTACTCAAATCTGTCATACGGAAACAAATTTCCCATCTTATTACTGAAAAGCTGTCTTTTAGCTTATTTAATTTTAGGTTATTATCACTAACTATATTTTCATGTAGGCAGGCGAAGTCTTCAATTCACTATTCAGCGGAAGTTTTGGATAATGGCGACACGAAATAAGATTCGTTCGAAACTTTCGAAATGCATTGTTTGCCATAAGATAACATCGTCAGCATTACCACCTCTGTTATTTGCTGATTTACCACATGTATGTCTAAACTGATATACAGGGGTATATCTAAAATAGAAATACTTATTCTATTTCAATTTTTTTGTTTTTTTATGTTGTTAATTTTTTTCCATTGTTGTTATTTTATGTCTTTATATTTTTGGATGCTTTTGCTCAATTTGTTTTATTTTCAAACGTCAATTATTCATTGAATCCTATCGCATCGCGTTTAATTTTTTTTTTGTATTTGTCTTTTTCTTTTGACCACTTGGTCAAGGCGGGGAGGCATGTTCACGCCTTTATTGTTACATGTGGTTTTTTCTAAAATACCCATTGTATGCCCTCTGCCATAATTAGTTCAGTTGAATTCACCTCGCCGCACAGGACACAAGTCCTAAAAACCGCACCGCTTTTACAGTTTTAGTAATCAAACCGCAAACAGAACTCTTAAACCGCAGCTATTCGCAAGTACCATCGCCACGCGTCATCCATTCTCGCTTATTATTTCGCGATCAAACAATCATTCCCAATCGCCATTCCCTTCCAAAATCTCTCCCAAACTAACATACCTACATTTCCAGTGAACACTGAACGAAGAAGGAAGCAGTCTGGGTAAGTGCGATTAAAATAGGTAAATAAGAACCGCAATTTTACAGTCCACAAAACGCAGCATTTGATCCCTCGATCTTGAGAGGGATCATTTGCTACCCGCCGCAACACTTCGGGTCGGTCAAATGGCACCGAACTGACTGAAATTTTGGATTTTTCGTAAGAATCATGGTCTGTACATTCGTGTACAGACCATGATTCTTCATCATTTAAAAAATCTGCCTACAGAAGAATTTTAAAAAAATCATCGATTCAGCACTTAGGGTCGGTCGTTCAAACACTTGGGGTCGGTCATAATTTCGGCCCTATGGCACCGAACTGACTGAAATTTTGGATTTTTCCTAAGAATCATGGTCTGTACACGAATCATTTAAAAAATCTGCCTAAAGAAGAATTTAAAAAAAACATCGATTCAGCTCATGGGGTTGGCCGTTTTAACACTTTGGGTCGGTCAAATGGCACCGAACTGACTGAAATTTTGGATTTTTCCTAAGAATCATTGTCTATACACGAATCATTTAAAAATCTGTCTAAAGAAGAATTTCAAAAAAGTCATCGATTCAGCACTCTGGGTCGGCCGTTTTAACACTTGGGTTCGGTCAAATGGCACCGAACTGACTGAAATTTTGGATTTTTACTAAGAATCATGGTCTGTACACGAATCATTTAAAAAATCTGCCTAAAGAAGAATTTTTAAAAAAATCATCGATTCAGCACTTGGGGTCGGCCGGTTTAACACTTGGGGTCGGTCAAATGGCACCGAACTGACTGACGTTTTGGATTTTCCTTACAATGGCCACTCTTAGCAGATATTCGTGATATAGGACTATCGGACCATCGGCTTGTTTGCACTGATATTGATTTTAACCCGCCGAAAGTACCATATAGAACAATTATATCAAGGGAATGGCGTAAATTTAGTTTTAGTGATTTTCTGGAAGAGCTTCAGACCTCTCTATTATGTACACCTAATTTTTGGGAAACAAAGACGCCAACAGAACTTGTCGAGACGTATAATACAACTCTGTCTATGTCTGTTAAATAAATATGCTCCGACGACGTCAAAAACACGTAAATTTCGAAAGTCTGACGGCTGGTATGACGATGAATGCCGAAACCAGAAAAGACTTATGCGGAAATTAGAGAGGTCATATAGGAAAAATTCTACGGTAACTTCTAGGGATGAGTGGATCCTTGCTCAAAAACAGTATATGAGCAAAATAAATTCCAAAAGATCAGAATACTGGAATGAAAAGATTGACTCTGAGCGAACCAATCCACGGCGTCTCTGGAACTCAATAAAGACTGTTATTTCCGAAGCCACTGTTCCAACTAAAATAGATATTAACCCAGATGCCTTCTTAACGTTTTTTCGGGAAAAAATTGAAGCCATTCGTGCCTCCACATCTCACGCCCCTCCACCAATATTTACTATAAATTCTAAAGGAAATTTGTCTTCCTTCAAACTCACAACGCTGGAAGAAGTAAAAAAAATAATTTCAAGTTCGCCAAATAAGCAGTGCAGTCTTGACCCTATAGCAACATGGTTACTAAAAAAATGTGTCATTGTCTTAGCCCCGTTCCTAGTTCATCTTTTTAATAAATCTCTGAGCACAGGTGACTTCCCTGAACCTCTAAAGTCTGCTGTAGTTACGCCGATACTAAAAAAATCACAACTTGACCCCGATAACTTAGGTAATTATCGACCCGTTTCAAATTTACCTTTCCTATCAAAAATCCTGGAGAAAATTGCTGCTGCACAAATAACCAGTCATTTGAATTCAAATAAATTATTCACTAATCGTCAATCCGCATATAGAAGTTTTCACTCAACAGAAACCGGAATACTTCGTATGCTGTCAGATATAACTTTGAGCCATAGAGTCAGGTAAGTTAGCACTTATCGCACTCTTAGACATGAGTGCAGCGTTTGACACGATTGATCATGACTTTCTCATTAAGAGATTAGAGGAAACATTTGGTTTGAGTTCCGATATTAAAAATTGGCTGGTGTCATATCTATCCAATCGCTTACAAGCCGTTAAGGTTGGAAATAAGCTCTCTAACTTCGCAACACTTTCTTCAGGGGTACCCCAAGGATCCGTTTTAGGCCCACTTCTTTTCATCCTTTTTACAAATGATGTCGCCAAAATAATCGAGTCATTTGGTCTCCTGTCCCACTGCTACGCTGACGATCAGCAAGTTTATTTTTACTGCTCTCCAAACGAAATCAACAGTCTCAAAATCCGCATAGCTGAATGCCTAGAAGCAATAACTCGTTGGATGTCTTCAAACAAGCTGAAGCTGAATCCATCTAAGACTGAGTTTCTATGGGCGGCCACAAACAAACGCCCACATTTCATAGACAATACACCTATTTCCATTCCGGCAACGATATTATTCCAAAGACAACAGTCAAACTTCTTGGTGTAAATTTAGATTCAGACTTTTCGTTAAAAAGTCAAATAAATAGGACAGTAAGCACCGGTTTTTTTCACCTAAGACAACTCTGAAGTCAGTTCGAAGAAACCTTCCTACAGAGGCGACAAAACTATTAATTAACTCTTACGTAGTCTCGCGGCTCGATTACTGTAACGGCATCTACGCTAGTCTTCCCAAATATCAAATTGACAAACTTCAATCCGTGTTTAATGCAGCGGCAAGGCTCATAACTGGGGTTTCTAAATATTCGCATATTTCAGAACACCTTCGTAACCTTCACTGGCTCAAGTGCCCTGAGAAAATCCAGTACAAATTGTGCTGAATGGTTTTTAAATCAATCTACGAAATGGCCCCACCTTACATCTCCGAATTATGCGTCCCGGAAAATACCGGTCCGAGACAATTAACCCTTAGATCAGCAACTTCATCTGCTAAAGGCAGACTAATAGAACCTAAACGAAAGCCAAATACTATTTTTGGAGATCGTGCTTTCGGAGTATCTGGGCCTAAGGCTTGGAATAGACTCCCTCCGGAATTAAGATGCATAACAAGCCCAACAGAGTTTAGGTCCAAACTAAAAACCTTCCTTTTTGGGCTCTCATACCCGTAATTTAAATATACCTATTTGAGAGTATCATACTTGTATTGTCTATGATATGTCTTAATCACACTTTCCTTACTGAATTAAAATTACTCGATTCCTTACACATCAATCTGTCTCTTGACGAATCACATTTAGAAAGATCAAATCCTATAGGTACTACTGCACCACCCACCTTTACATATTGCTTTTACTTTCCAAATTACACTCGTCAAAGAATACATTACATATTAATATTAAAATATTTTTCAGGATTAAATAACATGTGTTCACAATAATGTCCTCTGCGTGCGAACTCTATCTAAATTTCTTTAAATGGACAATAATATACAGTGTTAATTTCAAGCGACCTCCCAGGTAAGTATGGTCCTGTTTTCATTAAATTTTAGGCAGCATCGCGTTCATTGGTCAAAATATTGTACACATATTCGTATCGGTGATCAATGAACCGATGTATGCAATTTTTAGCCATAAGTTGTTTATAATTGTTTGCCTAGCTTGTAGTTTTTAGATTTTAGAAATGTATTATAAGTTTGTACAGCGCCCTTGAGGTGATTTTTCATAAAAACGGCGCTATATAAATCATCCAAATATTATTATTATTATTATTATTACACGAAGCAATAAAAAATCTGCAAAAAGAAGATTTTTTTTTAAATAATCGTCTTAGCACTTGGGGTCGGGCGTTTTAACACTTGGGGTCCGATCATAACTTCGGCCCGTTGGCACCAAACCGACTGAAGTTTTTTATTGTTACTAAGAATCACGGTCTGTACCCGAATCAATTACAAAATCTTCAAAAAGAATAATTTTTAAAAAATTCATTGTTTAATGGGCGCTTTGTAACAAAACTTGTGGACGGTCATAACTTAGATCCTATGACAGCGAGCAGTCTAAAATTTTGGATTCTTAGTAAGGAATCATGCTCTGTGTACAATAATCAATAAAAAATCTGCTAAAGAAGAATTTAGAAAAAAATCATCGATTCAGCACTTGGGGTTGGTCGTTTTAACACTTGGGGTCGGTCAAATGGCACCGAACTAACTGAAATTTTCGATTTTTACTAAAAATCATGGTCTGTACAAGAATCATATAAAAAATCTGCCCAAAGAAAAATAAATAAAAAAATCATCGATTCAGCACTTGGAGTCGGCCGTTTTAACAATTGGTTTCGGTCAAATCGCACCGAACTGACGGAAATTTTGGATTTTTAATTACATGGTCTGTAGACAAATCATTTAAAAAATCTGCCTAAAGAAGAATTTAAAAAAAATCATCGATTCAGCACTTGGGGTCGGCCGTTTTAACACTTTGGGTCGGTCAAATGGCACCGAACTGACTGAAATTTTGGATTTTTCCTAAGAATACGAAGCAATTTAAAAATCTGCAAAAAGAATAATTTTTTAAAAAATTATCGTTTTAGCACTTGGGGTCGGTCGATTTAATACTTGGGGTCGGTCATAACTTTGGCCCTTTGGCACCAAATCGACTGAAATTTTATATTGTTACTAAGACTCATAGTCTGTACCTGAATCAATTACAAAATCTTCAAAAAGAATAATTTTTTAAAAATTCATTGTTTTATGGGCGTTTTGTAACAACACTTGTGGACGGTCATAACTTAGATCCTATGACAGCGACCCGTCTAAAATTTTGGAGTCTTAGTAAGGAATCATGCTCTGTGAACACGAATCAATAAAAAAATCTGCCTAAAGAAGAATTTCAAAAAAATCATCGATTTAGCACTTGAGGTTGGCCGTTTTAACACTTGGGGTCGGTCAAATCGCACCGAACTAACTGAAATTTTGGATTTTTACTAAGAATCATGGACTGTACACGAATCATTTAAAAAATCTGCCTAAAGATGAATAATAAAAAATCATCGATTTAGCACTTGGAATCGGCCGTTTTAACACTTGAGCTCGGTCAAATGGCACCGAACTGACTGAAATTTTGGATTTTTACTAAGAATCATTGTCTATACACGAATCATTTAAAAAATCTGTCTAAAGAAGAATTTCAAAAAAGTCATCGATTCAGCACTTGGGGTCGGCCGTTTTAACACTTGGGGTCGGTCAAATGGCACCGAACTAACTGAAATTTTGGATTTTTACTAAGAATCATGGACTGTACACGAATCATTTAAAAAATCTGCCTAAGGAAGAATTAAAAAAAAACATCGATTCAGCTCTTGGGGTCGGCCGTTTTAACACTTGGGGTCGGTCAAATGGCACCGAATAGACAGAAATATTGTTTTTTTTTACTAAGAATCATGGTCTGTATACGAATCAATAAAAAATCTGCCTAGAGAAGAATTTAAAAAAAAAATCATCGATTCAGCACTTGGGGTCGGCCGTTTTAATACTTTAGGTCAGTCAAATGGCACCGAACTGTCGGAAATTTTGGATTTTTACCAAGAATCATGGTCTGTACACAAATCATTTAAAAAATCTGCCTAAAGATGAATAAAAAAAAATCATCGATTTAGCACTTTGAATCGGCCGTTTTAACACTTGGGGTCGGTCAAATGGCACCGAACTGACTGAAATTTTGGATTTTTACTAAGAATCATGGTCTGTTCACGAATCATTTAAAACATCTGCCTAAAGAAGAATTAAAAAAACATCGATTCAGCACTTGGGGTCGGTTGTTTTTACACTTGGGGGGTGGGTCAAATGGCACCAAACTGACTGAAATTTTGGATTTTTCGTAAGAATCATTGACTATACACGAATCATTTAAAAAATCTGTCTAAAGAAGAATTTCAAAAAAGTCATCGATTCAGCACTTGGGGTCGGCCGTTTTAACACGTGAGGTCGGTCAAATCGCACCGAACTGACTGAAATTTTGGATTTTTCCTCAGAATCATGGTCTGTACATTTGTGTACAGACCATGATTCTTCGTCATTTCAAAAATCTGCCTAAAGAAGAATTTAAAAAAAATCATCGATTCAGCACTTGGGGTCGGCCGTTTTAACACTTTGGGTCGGTCAAATGGCACCGAACTGACTGAAATTTTGGATTTTTCCTAAGAATACGAAGCAATTAAAAAATCTGCAAAAAAAATAATTTTTTAAAAAATTATCGTTTTAGCACTTGGGGTCGGTCGATTTAATACTTGGGGTCGGTCATAACTTCGGCCCTTTGGCACCAAATCGACTGAAGTTTTATATTGTTACTAAGACTCATAGTCTGTACCTGAATCAATTACAAAATCTTCAAAAAGAATAATTTTTTAAAAATTCATTGTTTTATGGGCGTTTTGTAACAACACTTGTGGACGGTCATAACTTAGATCCTATGACAGCGACCCGTCTAAAATTTTGGAGTCTTAGTAAGGAATCATGCTCTGTGAACACGAATCAATAAAAAAATCTGCCTAAAGAAGAATTTCAAAAAAATCATCGATTTAGCACTTGAGGTTGGCCGTTTTAACACTTGGGGTCGGTCAAATCGCACCGAACTGACTGAAATTTTGGATTTTTACTAAGAATCATGGTCTGAACATGAATCATTTAAAAAATCTGCCTAGAGATGAATAAAAAAAAATCGTCGATTTAGCACTTCGAATCGGCCGTTTTAACACTTGGGGTCGGTCAAATGGCACCGAACTAACTGAAATTTTGGATTCTTACTAAGAATCATGGTCTGTTCACGAATCATTTAAAACATCTGCCTAAAGAAGAATTAAAAAAACATCGATTCAGCACTTGGGGTCGGTTATTTTAACACTTGGGGTCGGTCAAATGGCACCAAACTGACTGAAATTTTGGATTTTTCCAAGAATCATGGTCTGTACATTCGTGTACAGACCATGATTCGTCATCATTTAAAAAATCTGGCTAAAGAAGAATTTAAAAAAAATCATCGATTCAGCTCTTTGGGTCGGTCGTTTAAACACTTTGGGTCGATCATAATTTTGGCCCTATGGCACCGTACTGACAGAAATTTTGGATTTTTTTTTAAATCGTGGTCTGTACACGAATATTTAAAAAATCTGCCAAACGTGGAATTTTGAAAAAAAAAGTCATCGATTCAGCACTGGGGGTCGGCCGTTTTAACACTTGGAGTCTGTGAAATGGCACCGAACTGACTGAAATTTTGGATTTTTCTTAAGAATTATGGTCTGTACACGAAGCAATAAAAAACCCTGCAGAAAGAAGAATTTTTTTTAAATCATCGTTTTAGCACATATTAACACTTGGGGTCAGTCATATTTTCGGCCCTATGGCACCGAACTGACTAAAATTTTGGATTTTTCCTAAGAATCATTTTTTGTACCCGAATCAATCAAAAAATCTGCAAAAAGATGAATTAAAAAAAAAATTATCGTTGTAGCACTTGGGGTCGGTCATAATTTCAGCTCTATGGCACCGAACTGACTGAAATATCGGATTTTTCCTAAGAATCATGTTCTGTACACGAATCATTTAAAAAATCTGCCTATAGAAGAATTTAAAAAAGAAATCATCGATTCAGCACTTGGGTTCGGCCTTTTTAACACTTGAAGTCGGTCAAATGGTACCGAACTGATTGAAATTTTGGATTTTTTTTAAGAATCATGGTCTGTACGCGAAGCAATAAAAAATCTGCAAAAAGATGAATTTTTTAAAAAATCATCGTTTTAGCACTTAGGTCGGTCGTTTTAACACTTGGGGTCGGTCATAACTTCGGCCCGTTGGCACCAAACCGACTGAAGTTTTGTATTGTTACTAAGACTCATGGTCTGTACCCGAATCAATTATAAAATCTTCAAAAAGAATAATTTAAAAAAAAATTCATTGTTTTATGGGCGCTTTGTAACAACACTTGTAGACTGTCATAACTTAGATCCTATGACAGCGAGCCGTCTAAAATTTTGGATTCTTAGTAAGGAATCATGCTCTGTGTACACAAATCAATTTAAAAAATCTGCCTAAAGAAGAATTTAAAAAAAAACATCGATTCAGCACTTGGGGTCGGCCGTTTTAACACTTGGGGTCGGTCAAATGGCCCCGAACTGACTGAAATTCTGGATTTTTCCGAGGAATCATGGTCTGTACATTTGTGTACAGACCATGATTCATTTAAAAAATCTGCCTTAAGAAGAATTTAAAAAAAATCATCGATTCAGCACTTGGGGTCGGCCGTTTTAACACTTGGGGTCGGTCAAATGGCACCGAACTGACTGAAATTTTGGATTTTTACTAAGAATCATGGTCTGTACTTTCGTGTACAGACCATGATTCTTCGTCATTTAAAAAATCTGCCTAAAGAAGAATTTTAAGAAAATCATCGATTCAGCACTTGGGATCGGCTGTTTTAACAATTGAGGTCGGTCAAATCGCACCGAACTGACTGAAATTTTGGATTATTCCTAAGAATCATTGTCTGTACACGAATCAATCAAAAAATCTTCTAAAAGATTTTTATTGAATTCATCGTTTTACGGGCGCTTTACAACATTACATGTGGATGGTCATAACTTAGACCCTGTTCAACGAGCCGACTTAAATTTTGTATTCTTACTAAGAATCGTGGTCTGTACGCGAATCAATAAAAAAATCTGCTTAAGAAGAATTAAAAAAAAATCATCTTTCAGCACTTGGGGTCGGTCGTTTTAACACTAGAAGTCGGTCATATGGCACCGAACTGGCTGAAATTTTGAATTTTTACAAAGAATCATGGTACAAGGAATCAATCAAAAATCTGCAAAAAGAAGTTTTTTTTTAAATCATTTTTTAAGCACTTGGGGTCGGACGTATTAACACTTGGGGTCGGTCAAAACTACGGCCTTATAGCACCAAACCAAATGAAATGTTGGATTCTTACGAAGAATCATGGTCCGTAAACGAATCATTTAAAAAATCTGCCTAAAGACGATTTTTTTTTTAAATCATCGTTTCAGCACTTGGGGTCGGTCATAGTTTCTGCCCTATGGCACCAAACCGACTGAAGTTTATTATTGTTACTGAGACTCATGGTCTGTACCCGAATCAATTACAAAATCAACAAAAAGAATAATTTAAAAAAAATTCATTGTTTTATGGGCGCTTTGTAACAACACTTGTGGACGGTCATAACTTAGCTCCTATGACAGCGAGCCGACTAAAATTTTGGATTCTCAGTAAGAAATCATGCTCTGTGTACAATAAAATACAATAAAAAAATCTTACTAAAGAATAATTTTTAAAATATCATCGTATCAGCACTTGGGGTCGGTCGTTTTAACACTTGACGTCGGTCATATGGCACCGAACCTACCGAAATTTTGGATTTTTACAAAGAATCATGGTCTGTACACGAATCAATCAACAACTCTATAAAAAGAAGATTTAAAAAAAAAATCATCTTTTTAGTTCTTGGGGTTGGTCATATTAACACTTGGAGTTGGTCAAAACTACGGCCCAATGGCACCCAACCTACTGAAATGTTGGATTCTTATGAAGAATCATTGTAAGTACACGAAATTAAATTACAAATTAAATTAAATTACGAAGAATCCCCATGAAGGGTATAACAAAAATATATAAAGCAAGATAAATTGTTCATGCAAGCTGTATCTGTACTGCTTCGAAGATACTTAACCAAAAAATATAAATCAAATAAATCAATAATGAATGTGTCGGGAGTATGGTTCCCGCAGAAAACAAAAAAAGATTAATTTGAAAATAATGAAATTTTGTAAAGACTCCTCGGGTCTATGATGTGAGTAGGATACTAACGAGAATTCGAGTATAGGCATCCTATCCTACTAATTTTATAAAGGCGAAAGTTTGTATGGATGTATGTTTGTTACTCTTTCACGCAAAAAGTACTAAATGGATTTTAAAAATTCATTTACTAATAGAAAGCTACATTTTTTGCGAGATCTATAGGCTATATATATTGGTAAGCTCTGGCGTTATGAATAATCTCTGGCGTTATGAAATTATTTATCATAAGTTTTCTGTCCAGAACCAATGACGTTATTCCCGAACAAAATCGATTTATTGCAAACGTCAGAAAAAAAAACAAACCAATTGTCGCCTTGGAAACGATGTTTTTTTTTTTTTTAATTACGCAATTTACCCTAAAACGAGTACTTTGTTGGCGTCGTACTTAAATCTCTAAAAATGAATCACCGAAATATATGTATGCGCATAAATCCGAACGACTGCACCAAATTGGATAACTCTTTTTTTTGTTCGTTATTTTGTATAAAACTACCTTCGAGTTCTGGCATTATGAAATTTGTATAAAAAATTATAATAGGTGGCACGCGAGCAGTTTGAAAACTGAATTTATCGGGAATGAATGTGTGTAATGCGAGAGGTGAGAGGGGGGAGTGGGAAGGGGGTGTTGGGAGGGTGTTGGTGGTGGGGGAAAGGGGACTCACCCCAGGCCATTTTTTTATCAGTGGATTCTTATTGGGGTTGCCTGAATATGACTTTCTTGACACCGCGTCTAATCGATTAAGTAGGTATATCTCCAAAAAATGTCGCAACATTTCTGGAAACGTTGGCATTTAGAATACTTAAATACGCTTCAACAACGATCAAAGTGGTGCAAAATTAATCCTAACATTAAGATAGGGCAATTAGTGTTAATAAAGGACTATCGTCTTCCACCTATGAAGTGGGTGTTAAGACGAATTATCCATGTTCATCCCGGTAAGGATGGGATAGTTAGGGTAGCTACGGTTAAGACTCAAACTAGTTCGTTGATTCAACCAGTGATAAAACTGTGTCCGTTACCGGTAGAATAAAACTAGTATTAGTAATTATTCAGATGTATATATAAAAGGGAATTACCTATTCCATTTCAATTTTCGTTATTTTTATTTTTTCTATGTTTACTTTATTTTTTACAAGAAGTGTCACTTCTTATGTTATTATTTTTTCTATAATAAGTGGCATACAAAACTGAGGTATGCGATTACCTTTCAAATAAATAATGCACACTAAACACAGTGGAGATGAGCCGCAGGTGATATTCTTTATCTTTTCAAATAATATTTACTTACCAACACTATCTATATATATATATATAGCACCAATAGCACCAATAGCACCAATAGCACCGTTGTGATTTGAAACGAACGACACTAAAAAGACATAAACAAATACATCTATGGGATTTAGCCTGCGAGAGAATGAGATAGTATTATAAAAGTGTAATATAATTGTAAAATTTTGGAGGAAGGAACTTGTAAATGATAACGCATCTTCAGGAAACTTTAAAGGACTAGTAAATTTATTTGCTCTATTCCCAATTACATTGTGAATATCAGGAGATCCAAACTACCCAAGACAGATCAAGGAGTTTATGTTTACTTGTTAAGAAGCTATAGCGAAGAGAAGAGAGTAAAAAAACCTAAAACCGAGCTTTTTATAACTTACCTCCTTGGCTGAAGGGAAATTTGCACCTACTGACATCTATGCATAATTTTTCCAACTAATTATATTTGTTCTCACCTAAACCTTCAAATCATTTTATATATTATTTGTAGAGGTGTGAGTTCTAGCTAAGCCTATGTTCAAATTTATACATACTCCCGCCCAAAAAACGGTCAGGAGTAGAGTTTTTTACTACACAAATTGAATATAATAACTAAAATATCTCACTTATAATACTAAAGATAACTCAGAATATTTATAACTTTAACTTCTTCACACCAGATTAAATTAACTAACAAATTCATATTTTACATGCTCTAGTTAAAGATTAAAGTTAAAGCTTAAATCAATCATTTCTATAATAATTCAATATTTAATTTTAGGACAAACTCAATACAATGAGGATTGGACCAGGTCTTCCTTCCAGGACAGCTAATTTTATATAAACATTTGAATGGGCACTTGCAGTGTTCTTCCTTTTTCTTTTGGTTATCTTATAACCTTTAATTCTCACTCAATCAAATTTTTCACGATTTCACACGAGTTTCACAAGAGGTCAAGTCCTCCACCACCTTTATTCATTTTGCATTTTTTATTCTTTTTTTATTGCTTTCACTTTTCTTTCCCCAATTGTTTGATTATAAAAGTCTGATTATAAAACCCAGCTTCATCAATATATTTATTTTGCTTGTGGGCGCCACACTGTGCATTAGCGCTGCCGGGTCGCTTCTTATTCTCCCTGGTCTATCTCGGGTAGGTGATCTCCGCATTTGTTGTCCTCAATTGGCAGCAGGCATAGTTTTGATATTGCCCTCTGGACCGTTCCTTGTGCTGTGATGATGGTAGCTACTCGTACTCTTCCATCAGGCCCCGGGTGTACAGCATGCACTCGTCCTAGCCTCCAAAAGCAAGGAGGCTCATTGTCTTCCTTCAGAATGACCATCTGGCCTGGTTGCAGCTGTCTTTGGTGGTTGCCAGTCCATTTCGTCCGGATCTGCAGCTCAGCCAAGTATTCTTTGCGCCACCTCGACCAAAAGGACTGTATTAGGTGATTTAATTTTTTGTAATGATTCAATCTATTGACTGCTACATTCTGCAAATTCTGCTCCGGGATCGCTGCTAAGCTCGTTCCAATGAGAAAGTGACCAGGACTGAGGGGATTTAGGTCTTTGGGGTCATTGGACAGCGGACAGAGGAGACGGGAATTCAAGTATGATTCAATTTGACATAATACAGTGCTAAATTCCTCATATGTTAATAGTGAAGCATTTGCTACCCTTTACAAATGATATTTTACTGATTTGACTCCTGTTTCCTAAAGTCCCCCAAAGTGCGGAGCCCTTGCTGGTATAAATTGCCACCGAATAGATAAATTGGCTAAGTATTTATCGATTTTTTCATTTGATTTTTCCAAAAATTCATAGATTTCTCTTAATTCATTATTCGCGCCTCGAAAGTTAGTGGAGTTATCTGAAAACATTTTACTGGGTTTCCCTCTTCGCGAAATGAAACGTTTAAACGCATTTAGGAAGCTATCAGTGCTTAAAGACATTACTACTTCTAAATGTATCGCTTTGGTCACCATACATATAAATAGACATATATAAGATTTTACGCTGTGAGTCTTACGGCTAACACCTGATTTGATCATAATGGGCCCACAGTAGTCCACGCCAGATAATTGAAATGGACGACATCCCGTTATTCGTTCGGCCGGTAGGTCCGCCATCAGTTATTGTTCTGTTTGCGGGTTACATCTAAAATATATAATACAGTATTTCAGAATCTTTTTAATTAAGTTTTTACCCATAAATGGCCAGTATTTCATTCTTATTAACGCTAACAATGCCTGCGTTCCTGCATGTAAATATGAATAACCGTGCTGGTTCCCGGCATGAGTAGCAATGCCATAATCAAAGAAATACATTGTTTCTCCCTGAATCACCTTTCCCGTGTGTCCCCGTTCCCCTTCCACGTCCCCTTCCTAGCTAGTTTTATAAATTATATCCTATATGTTATTCTGATGCATGCGCTATATTATTGTAAAGTTTCATTACAATCCATTCAGCAGTTTTTGCGTGAAAGAGTAATAAACGCACATACGTCAATACAAACTTACGCGTTTATAATATTACTACCTTTTTCTCGCGGCTTCGCTCGCATGGTATTAGGGGTTTTCCGCGCCGCCTCCTCCACCTTCCCCCTTCCCACTCTACTCCCCCCATCAACCCCACTCCCCCGTCCCCTTCCAACCACCCCTCCCCCACTTCACTCGCCCCATAACCCCCCCTCCCCCTCACCCCCTCGACCCACCCCACCCCTCAATCCTCCCCCTCCACCTTTCCTCTCCCCACTCCACTCATCCATCAACCCCCCTCTCCCACCCCCTCCTTCTCCACCGAACCCTCCCCCACCCCACACCCCTCCCCACTCCACCTCTTCAACCTTCCTCCACCCCTCCCGACTTCACATTCCTTCCCTCCCACCTCTCCCACCCCACTCCGCCTCCTCCACCTTCCCTCTCTCCACTCCACTCCCCCCCCCTATCCCTTCACCCACCCCTCCCCTCACCCCCTACCCCTCCACATTCCCTCACACCTTACCAATCCACCCCATCAACCCCCTTCCCCCCACCCCATATATATATAGCCTATAGATCTCGCAAATAATGTAGCTTTCTATTAGTAAGAGAATTTTTAAAATCCATTTAGTACTTTTTGCCTGAAAGAGTAACAAACATACATCCATACAAACTTTCACCTTTCTAATATTAGTAGGATGCCTGTACTCGAATTCTCGTTAGTATCCTACTCACATCATAGACCCGAGGAGTCTTTACAAAATTTCTTTATTTTCAAATTATTCTTTTTTTGTTTTCTGCGGGAACCGACTGCCGACACATTCATTATTATTTTATTTGATTTATATTTTTTTGGTTAAGTATCTTCGAAGCAGTACAGATAAAGCTTGCATGAACAATTTATCTTGCTTTTTATATTTTTGTTGTACCCTCCATAGGGATTCTTCGTAATTTATTTTAATTTGTAATTTAATTTCGTGTACATACAATGATTCTTCGTAAGAATCCAACATTTCAGTTGGTTTGGTGCCATTGGGCCGTAGTTTTGACCAGGCGCGGCCGGTGCCTTAGTGCACTCGTGCAACGAACCGCCAACAAAGTTGAAAAACAATTTACAGCTCATCGTACTCTAACTTAATGTTTTTAATTATAAAATTAAACAAAGTATTTTAAAAAATCTTTAAAATTGCAATTAATAACATACTAAATGTAAGAATATTGTAGATAAATACGGCAAAAACACTCCACCCGCGCGGTTAACACTGGCTAGGAACGAGAAACCGAGGTACATACCAATCTGCGCGTTAGACCAAAGCGCCCCGTTTGGCTAAATATTATTTTATATGCAGCCCATACGAAACATCTCCGGACCGTGGTTTTGACAATACGTAACAAGAAAAATCCCCCGACAGTGCGCCGCACGGACAGCGGAGATATCCGAACGAAGAATCCAAGAATTACGAACGTACGGCTCGAGCGATGTAGGGTTTGAAGAAGTATTTAAGTAAAAGCATAATATTTCTCTTGTAAAATGCAACCTCGGGTCAACGGGTCACGGGTCAGCTTGTGATAGAGTGCTGCGGATTTACATACTTGGCATTGACTTTATTATTTGCTTTTTTTGCAGAAAGTAACCTTTTATTTGTGTGCGTTTTTTTTTACTTATTGCAAACTTCATATCGACGCTCATTGGGTCAGTAAACACCCGCCACCGTTTGCATCCTACGCTGCAAATTAAAATTGCTTGTGTTTGTGTTAATTATTGTGATATTAATTAATATCCGAAGGTCTTTCAAAATAAATACCTTCTCTTCTTTGCCACTAATCCTCTAATACTAATAGATATAATATAAAAATAAATGAACCATAGTGTAAAATAGCAAATAATTTATGATTTCTGAAATGTTTTAATGCAGTATCCCCGCTTGCAAAGTCGTATATTCCAAGCATAAACTAATATAAATGTGTTTATCGGATAACGAATTTGTCAGGTGAGTATATCTGTCTCTGTTTGCAAATAAAATTGGGTGATTAAACTCTTCGCTCGGCAAAAGGATCGAAGAATTGATCTTCTCTTTAAATAAGTAAGATAGTGCATTTATATAAATTACATACATTACATTTTTGATGACATCGGTAAACCACCAAAAATTTAAGGCACCGGCCGCGCCTGGTTTTGACCGACCCCAAGTGTTAATATGATCAACCCCAAGTGCTAAAACGATGATTTTTTTTAAAATTCTTCTTTTTGCTGAGTTTTTGATTTATTCGTGTACAGACCATGATTCTTTGTAAAAATCCAAAATTTCGGCAGTTCGGTGCCATATGACCGACGTCAAGTGTTAAAACGACCGACCCCTAGTGCTGAAACGATGATTTTTTTTTAAATTCTTCTGAAGCAGATTTTTTTATTGATTCGCGTGCAGACCATAATTCTTAGTAAGATACAACATTTTATTCGGCTCGGTGTCACAGGGTCTAAGTTATTACTGTCCACAAGTGTTGTTTTAAAGCGCCCGTAAAACGATGAATTTAAAAAAAAATCTTTTAGAAGATTTTGTTATTGTTTCTTGTACATACCATGATTTTTCGTAAGAATCCAACATCTAAGTTGTTTTGGTGCCGCCGTAGTTTTGACCGAACCCAAGTGCTAAAACGATGATTTTTTTTTAAATTCTTCTTTTTGCAGATTTTTTTATTGATTCGTGTACAGACCATGATTCTTTGTAAAAATCCAAAATTTCAGCCAGTTCGGTGCCATATTACCGACGTCTAGTGTTAAAACGATCGACCCCAAGTGCTGAAACGATGATTTTTAAAAAAAAATTTCTTAAGCAGATTTTTTTATTGATTCGCGTACAGACCATGATTCTTAGTAAGAATACAAAATTTTAGTCGGCTCGGTGTCACAGGGTCTAAGTTATGACCGTCCACAAGTGATGTCCACAAATATCTTTAACAATTATTTTGGGTCAGTTGGTGAAAAATTAGCACTTAAAATAACAAACACCGAAAATAATGATCTATGTACATCACCTTCCAATCCTTATAACACCTTAACCCAATTCCAACGAACTAACACTGATGAAATTAAACGGGCTATTAACCCATTCATGACGAACTATTTTTTTCTCGAATTTCGTGCTGAAATTTCACAGGGGGGTTGGTTTTGGAGGTAGAAAACGGACATTTTTCTCAGAATTTAAAAAAATGGTTTCTTCAACCTCCAGGAAGCTAGAGAAGGGTGAGTTCCATATGGCACTTTCGGCAAATAACTAGTCGGAAATTTATTTTTTTCAACTTTATCGTACAGAAAGAAAAACTTATTTATTGAGGTAACCCTCGAAGCATTTCACGCATAGTCCAACCTTACACACGATGCACAAATATTTTTCCATACTTGTTAGTTTCCGTAATTGAAATTGGCCCAGGATAATGTGGGACGAGGTGTCATACTGAATCGCCGTTTGACCTATTTTGGTGAGTTTGTCGGGTGCCTTGAAGTGGTACTTCGTAGCATACCTCTCGCAATAATGCTATGATATCTCTTAACGGAATCCCAACTGTCCCAATTTAAAATTACTAGTGACTTCGCGCTTCAGAAGCCAGCAATTCTGAATTGTTACTACGATGACCCAGGTAAAAATGGACCACCACCATTTCTATTAACGAACAATGCGGTAATACAGAACGTTTTGGTCCATTCTATCAGTTCCGCCGAAAAGAAGGTTCCTTGGTTCCCTGAAGCTTCATCTCTCCTCTCCACTCCTAAGTTCCCCGAAGACTCCACAATGGGGAGTTCTCCTCCATTTGGTTCCTTAAAGGCCTTACAAGGGAAGAGTCCACTCCACCTTGGTTCCCCGAGGACCCCAGGAGGAAAGAGGACTTCATCTTCACTCCTCCGTGGTTTCCTAAAGGCCCCACCAGGGAAGAGCTCATAAAGGTGGCCTCATTTCTCCTCTTCACTCCTACGTGGTTTCCTGAAGGCCCCATGTGGGATCTCTCCACTTCACTCCTCCTTGGCTCCCCGAAGGCCCCACGCCGGAAGAGTGCACTTCCCCTTGGTTCCCTGAAGGACCTACAAAAGAGGAGAGGTCATGGAGTTGACCTCAGCTCTCCTTTCTACGGATTCTCCTCCTAGTTTCACCTGCAGGCCCCGTGAAGAAAGTCCAGAGAGGTGGCCTCAGCACTCCTAATTTTCCCAAAGGCCCCTACTTTTGAATGGTCCAATGAAATCTTTGAAAAATTACATTTTATGTATAGTGAGATCTGCCGAAAGATCCATATGGAACCAAAAATCAAAACCTTTAATTCACAGTACCCATTTTAATATAATAATGATTATTTTTCTAACAAAATGTTTGTAAATAGGCCGAGAATTTCATTCTCTACAAATCATATTCAGTTTTGGAGAAAAAAATCAAATCTACTATACAAATTTAATGGATTACTTACTTCACTTGTTTTGAAATTTTGAAAAAATTGTACTTTTTTTCTAACTCAATAAAGACACGTCCGTCCACGTCGGCACACACACACGAACTGATCGCAACCAAGACTAACGTGTTCATACATGCCTGTAGACTATATTAAAATATATTTGGCACTGCTATTTCAACATATCGGCATGATGTGACTAAATGAATGCCAATACTTTTTCGTGTTCCATATGGAACCTTCGTCATGAATGGGTTAATGAATTAAAAGGTAAATCTTCCCCTGGTTATGACAATATTACTGCAGAAATACTTTAAAAAAAATCTGATTTACTTTGCAAACCATTGGCACACATCATAAATACAAGCTTCGAAAATGGCAACTTTCCTTTAAATTACAAAAAAACTATTATTACGCCCATTTTCAAATCTGGTGACCCCACTCTAAGCAATAATTATAGACCAATTTCTCTTACCTCAAATATAGCAAAAATATTTGAAAAAATTGTTAAAAAACAGATGTTTAAGTTTATAAAAGAAAATAATATATTAAGTGCATATCAGTATGGTTTTCGAGAAAATTTGAGTACTCAAGATGCTATCGTAGACTTAACAACTGAAATATATAAATATTTAGATAATAAAAAAAAAGCATTGGAATATTTGTCGACTTAAGAAAAACATTTGACAGTATATCACATTCTAATCTTATCTCTAAACTAACGAAAATTGGTAAAACCAATAATACCTTAACATGGATCAAAAATTATCTATTTCATAGAGAGCAATTTGTCAAGTTAAATGGTTTTCTGAGTGGTTCACAGACCAGTAAATTTGGAATCCCGCAAGGGACAGTACTAGGACCAATTCTTTTTATCATTTATGTGAATGATATTTTTAAACTCACCATAAAGTCAAAAATAATATCGTATGCTGACGACACAGCGATTTTAACCCAGGGACTAAACTGGAGTGAAACTCAGAAAACGGCTGAACTAGATATAAATTTAATAAAAAAATGGTTTGAACAAAATTTATTATCTCTAAATACAGAAAAAACTTTTGTAATACCATTCACTTTGAATAAAAATACTACCCCTGAGAATCTAAACATATGTATACACTCATATAATTATAATCCAAAGTCATATCTATGTAAACCTAACTGCTCTATACTCACTGTTAAAACTAATGTAAAATACCTCGGTGTAATTATAGATAGTAACATAAAATGGAAATTACAAATCAATAGAACAGTAGAACGTTTAAGAAAACTAATTTACGTTTTTATTCGAATACGAAACATATTAAATATTGGATTATTAAGAACCATATATTTTTCCCTAATTCAATCAGTATTACAATATGGAATTGTTGCCTGGTGTGGTGCTTTCAAAACTTCTCTTTTGCCTTTAGAAATTATCCAAAGAATATTAATAAAAATAATTCTAAAAAAGCCATACGATTACCCTACCATCAAATTATTTCAAGAATTTAAAGTCCTTTCACTTCATATTATTTATAAAAAAATTACGCTGTTACAAATACACAAAGATTGTTTCAATAATGTGAGCTTACTCTTTTTTCGAACAGCAATAGAACAAATATCCTTGGTTCTTTAACGATACCACGCTGTAACACCACCACAGCCCAACAATTCTACAAATATATTGGAGTTAAATGGTTTAATGAATTACCCTTGAAATTAAGATTGGAAACAAATTACAAAAAATACAAAAATTCAATAAAAACTCTTTTTATATAACTTATCAACACAACAACTCAATTATAATATTAGATACCGTTTTTCTCTCATTATTTTTTTCCTTTCTCTTTATCTCCTCCTCTTCAGTCAATTGTATTTCTTATCTATTATTTAGTTTAAAAAATATATATTTATATATTTTTTTCTTATTTACTGTTAATTATCTATTTTTTGTTTAATATGTATAAAAATATATATATATATATTTTTTTTTTTTTTCCTTTGCTAAACTGTGGTTAACCTGCGTTTATCCGCCTTTTTAACTCGAGCTCTGCTCTTAAAAAGGGTGTAATACGTATTATTATTTAATGTATTTTAATAGAAAAACTTTATTTCTTGTATATAAACATGTAATTGATACCATTATATTATATTAAATAAAAAAAAAATAAAAAAAAATGTTACAAAGAGCCCGTAAAACGATGAATCTTTTAGAATTTTTTTTTTGTTTCGTGTACATACCATTCTTCGTCAGAATCCAACATTTCAATTGGTTTAGTGCCACAGGGCCGTAGTTTTGACCGACCCCAAGTGTTAATACGACCGACCCCTAGTGCATAAACGATGATTTAAAAAAAATATCTTCTTTTTGCAGATTTTTTGATTGATTCGTATACACACCATGATTTTTTGTAAAAATCCAACATTTCAGTCAGTTCGGTGGCATATGACCGACGTCAAGTGTTAAAACGACCAACCCCTAGCGCAGAAACGATGATTTTTTTTTAAATCTTCTTTAGGCAGATTTTTTAATGATTCGTGTACACAGAGCATGATTCCTTAGAAAGAATCCAAAATTTTAGTCGGCTAGCTGTCATAGGATCTAAGTTATGACCGTCCACAAGTGTTGTTACAAAGCGCCCATAAAACAATGTTTTTTTTTTTTAAATTATCCTATTTGAAGATTTTGTCATTGATTCAAGTACAGACCATGAGACTTAGTAACAATAAAAAACTTCAGTCGGTTTGGTGCCATAGGGCCGAAGTTATGACCGACCCCAAGTGCTGAAACGATGATTTTTTTTTTAATTCTTCTTTAGGCAGATTTTTTTATTGATTCGTGTAAAGACCGTGATTCTAAGTAAGAATCCAAAATTTCAGTCGGTTCAGTGCCATAAGGATGAAGTTATGACCGACCCCAAGTGTTGAAACGATCTACCCCAAATGCTAAAACGATGATTTTTTTTTAAATTATTCTTTTTGCGGATTTTTTGATTGTTTCGTGTACAGACCATGATTCTTAGGAAAAAACCAAAATTTCAGTCAGTTCATTGCCATTTGACCAACCCCAAGTGTTAAAACGGCCGACCCCAAGTGCTGAATCGATGATTTTTTTTTAAATTCTTCTTTAGGCAGTTTTTTTAAATGATTCCTGTACAGACCATGATTCTTAGGAAAAATCCAAAATTTCAGTCAGTTCGGCGCCATAGGGCCGAAATTATGACCGAACCCAAGTGTTTAAACGATCGACCCCAAGTGCTAAAACGATGATTTTTTTTAAATTCTTATGAAGCAGTTTTTTTATTGATTCGCGTACAGACCATGATTCTTTTTAAATTCTTCTGAAGCTGATTTTTTTATTGATTCGCGTACAGACCATGATTCTTAGGAAAAAACCAAAATTTTAGTCGGCTCGGTGTCACAGGGTCTAAGTTATGACCGTCCACAAGTGTTGTTATAAAGCGCCCGTAAAACGATGAATCTTTTAGATTTTTTTTATTGTTTCGTGAACATACCATGATTCTTCGTAAAAATCCAACATATCAGTTGGTTTGGTGCCATAGGGCCGTAGTTTTGACCGACCCCAAGTGTTAAAATGACCAACCCCAAGTGCTAAAACGATGATTTTTTTTTAAATTCTTCTTTTTGCAGAGTTCTTCCTCAATAAAACATGACTCTCCTTCTTCTCAGTCTTCACCTGCTCTTCCTCAACCTCCTCCTTCAAACTTTTATTCTCCTCATTCCTGTGGCCCGTTCATTGTGTACGCTCAAAAAACTGAGCAAGGTAAAACTATCACTATGTAAATTCCTATCAAATAGCAAGAACCTTTCGATTAAGCCTGGAGGTGTAAAAGCCGAGGGTCGCTTCCGAATCTCTGTTGAATTCCTCTCAGGTTCAGCCGCAAACAACTTTATCAAAAACATATTTATTTCATCAAATTCTAAATTCAAGGCGTACATCCCAACTTTCAATGTCACTCGAACGGGTCTCGTCAGAGGTATCTCGACCGATCTGTCCATTCCAGAAATCCTGTCTTCACTTTCAACCCTCCAACATATCGGCAATCCCATAAAAGCCAGGAGGTTAAATTATAAGGACTCTTCTGAGGGCATCGTTTCCTGGAAGCCCTCCCAATCTGTCGTCATCACATTTGAAGGGCAATCTCTTCCCTCCCATATTTATTTATTTTTCAACTCCTTACCAGTTGAAATGTATACTTATCCCACCACTCAATGTTACAATTGCTGTCGTTTTGGTCATACCAAAGCTGCATGCAGATTCTCAAATGTGGAGAAATGTTTCAAATGTGGAGAAAACCACACGGCTGACCAATGTTCTTCTCTCTCTTCACCTAAATGTTTAAACTGCCTAGGTGCTCATTCCGCCATTAACTCTTCTTGTTCGGAACAATCTCGCCAAAAAAATATAAAAAAATTTATGGCCTCTCAGAACTTGTCTTTTCTGCAGGCTTCTAAACTATTCCCGCCTGTCAAAAAATCATTTTCTGAGGTTTTATCCAGTAACTTTTCATCCAACCCACAGGCCTCCTCCTCAACATCTTCTCGTTCAACTAAATTCACATACAAAAACCCTATCTCGAAACCGGCTCCTGGATTCGATCAGCAACAACTCAACTCACTTCTCTTAAATCCCAATGGTTCACCTCTTTCAAATGCCACTAATGGGTGCGTAAACAATTATAATTCATCCTCAACAAATCATCAAAAGCTTTCTCAACAATTCTCCCAAGATAATTCTTCATTTATTCAAACTCTTATTATGCTTCTAATTGACCTAATTTCTTCTCAAACTAATCTACCGTCCAACGCTGCTTCTATTGTTTCCACATTAAAATCATTTATTCAAAATGGCTCTTCAAGATGTCAGAATTCTTCAGTAGAATAGCCGCAGTGTTATTTCTAACAAATCGAACCTTCTTAACCTATTAAATTCAAACCTTGTTTCTGTGGCTGCTGTCTCGGAGACATGGTTCACTCCATCCACCCACTTTAATGTGGAAGGGTACTCCTGTCTCCGCGATGATCGCCCGGAAGGTACGGGCGGTGCTGCTGCCCTTTTTATTAAAAAATCCCTTCCGCTTTTCCCAATAAATAATATCAAACCCCCAATGCTTACTTTCAAATGGTTGCAGCTAAAATAAAGGACACTTCCTTTGTTTCTATCTATCTTCCCCCAACATCGCACTTCAATAAACAAGCGTGGTTACAAATTGTCCGTCAACTAAGCCCTCCTTTCTTTTTATTTGGTGATTTTAATGCCCATTCCCCCGTCTGGGGTTCTGCTTTCTGTGATAGAGACGGTCGAAGTGTGATGGATTTCCTAGATGAATCCAACCTTTTTCTTTTGAATGACGGATCTCCTACTAGAATCTCTCGCCCCAACACAAACCCCAGTGCAGTGGATCTCTCCATATGCTCTACTAATCTGGCACCTCTCTCCTCGTGGGTGGTGTCCCCCGACCCTTGCTCCAGTGATCATTTCCCGATCACCATCACTTATCAAACTTCTTTCCATTCAGACAAGTCCCATATTTCGACAAAGATTAAAACAAAACACACCAAATGGGACGAATTTAACTCACATATGGACAAGTTCATACAAAATTTACCCTATACCGATACATTATCTGTCAAAGATGACTACGATAACTTCAAATCAATGCTCGTAACTGCAATCAATAAATCAAATCCTCCCCCTAAAATCAAATCTCTCAAAAAACTCCCTCCGACTCCCTGGTGGGATGAGGAATGTTCCAAAGTAGTGAGAATTCGGAAAGCTAAATCTCTTTCCTATCGTCACAATATGACTATGGAGAACTATCTCATATACAAAAATGCCGAAGCCAATGCCAAAAGGGTATTGAGGTCAAAAAAGATCCGGGTGGTTCAACTTCTGCAGTTCAGTATCTCCAAACACTCCAATTTCGGAAGTTTGGTCTATGATTCGAAGATTTCGATCCTCCTTCAGTCCAACATCTCCTCGAGCTTCTCATTCTAAATGGATAGACGAGTTCTTGGACAAAATTGCCCCCCTTCTGTACCCAACTTAGATGAAATAACTCCAATCCACAACACTCCTATGTCTGATCATTGGCTAGACTCTCCATTCACTTTAATCTCCATTCACTAAAAGTAAAAAGTTTTAGCAGTTTTTGCAGTGAAGGATTTCAATTTTAAACTATATATACTAAGAAAAATTAATAAACATTTGTGAACTAATAATATAGTGAAGTGACAGTTGAATAATTGAAGTGATCATTCACCATTAACAGCAATCAGTGAACACAACAATAAACAATTATTTTTATTTCTTTGGTGCTCAGTTGCTATTATAGTCCGCTATTTTCGCGGATCACTTCACGGTCTTCGTGGGTCAGTGGTATAAACAGCTGACCAAGTTTGCGCGGACATTTCTGGCGACCTCGGTTCGAATCCTACCGAAGCCGACAGAAAATTTTATTTTTAATAAAAAATTCGTACATTTTATTTATTAAATTAAATATATCCGATCTTCGAACCATTCTACAAAATGAATAAGCAGAAGAAACAAACCCAAAAAGGCGCCATCTAGCGACTCGGAAGAAGAAGACACAATGACTAATAAAATGATCAAATGCATTGAAAAAAATTTTTATGAATTAACCAATCAACTTATGAAATCTTTTAATGAGCAAATAAAAGAACTTAAGAAGTCCGTCGAATTTTGCTGTGAGAAATTAGACGAATATGAAGAAAAAAACAAAAATAAAGAAATACTGATTAAACAACTTCAAGCAGAAAATAAAGAAATAAAACTACACATTAATAAAATGGAGCAAAATGAAAAACAAAACAATATTGAAATACAGGGTGTTCCTTTTAAGGAAAATGAAAATATCACGAATGTATTTAATAATATAATAGACATACTCAAATGTGAAAAAGAAACGATTAACGTGACAAATATTTTCAGAAGCAAAAATAAAAACCCTGTGAACAAAAATACTGCCATTGTAGTATCTCTACAAAACAAAGAAAGTAAAGACGTAATTATAGCACATAAAAAAATGGTATTTTATACGCAAAAAACATAAATTTTGAAGAAAACAACACAATATATATTAACGAACAACTGACCCAATTTAATAAACACCTACTATACCTAGCTAAATCGTCAAGACTTGGGTACAAATTTATATGGGCAAAAAATGGAAAAATATGGATGAGAAAAAACGAAACATCTCCAATCTTACTCATAAGAACGCCAGAAGACATCCCCTCCGAATAAAGGATAATAAAACCACATAGCAAACTACTATCAACCTTTCAAAATGTCTGAAGAAAACTATATACACGAAAATTATAAATGTAAAAACCCATGTGAACTAAATCACCTATTTAAAAATGTTAATTCTCGATCTTAAACATGAATATTAGGAGTATAAGGAAAAACTTCGATGAGCTCTGTGTACTTATTAATAACCTAGATTTTTCTCCAAGCGTAATTATTTTAAGTGAAACCCAAATGGAACAAGTAATTCCATATAACTTACCAGAATATACAACAATTTCATCTGCCTGTAAGCACACTGGTCATGATGGAGTTACTGTCTTTTGTCATAATACTCTGAAAAATGTTGCCGCTGAATTTATTGAATTTAAAACAGCCAATGCAAGAAAAGTAACTTTTTGTCAAAACAACTATAAATATCATATACTAGCCATATATAGATCCCCTTCATTAAATGATTGTTTATTTGTAAAAGAATTAAAATCTTTTGTTAGTAAACTTGATAGAAACAATTTCACTTTTTCCATTGTGACAGGAGACATCAATATAAATATTAATGATAATAATACAAATTTAAATTGTCAAAATGAGTATCTTGATTGTTTATCAAGCTCTGGACATATGTCATACATTAATTCACCAACAAGAGTAACCTTAAGTCACTCGGCATGTTTAGACCACATATTTGTCAAGTCGCACAAGGCGGTTAATATCATCTCTTCATCTCTTCAAACCCGACCTTTTATGGACACCATTTCAAAAATACTCCTCAAAACCGAAATTCTGAAATTCTAGAAAAAGTAGACATTGATTATGAAACTCTAAACTCTTTACTTCGGTCAGAAAACTGGGAAAATGTGATATCAATAGAAAATCCAAATCTCGCACTAGAGAATTTCTATAAAACTCTGACAGATCATACTCTAAAAAGTGAAAGTAAAATAATTGTCACTAATAATAAATATAAAAAAATTAAGCCTTGGATAACAGTTGGATTAATTATATCAATTAAACAAAGAGATAAATTATATAGAGAAATGTTTAAATATCAAATAGATTGCCAAAAGAATAATCTCAGAACAATGCCTTATCTGAAAACAAAATATCTAATGTATCGTAACTTACTCAATAGGCTGATACGAAACTGCAAAAAGAAATACTATAGTATACAAATTGAAAATGCTAAAAATAATACTAAAAAAACTTGGAATATTATAAATGAAATTGCCAACAAAAAAAAGTATGTCTTCAAATATTGTAAATGAGGTTATAATAAATAATGAAATAATAACTAACAAATCGACCATTGCAGAAAGTTTTAATAACTATTTTACAAATGTAGTAGACGTAGTACTTGAATCATCCGGCATTAATGTTAATGATGCTTATATGGAGACATCTTCTCAATTAGATTCAAATAATGATTCAATTAACTCCATAGAATATTTTTCTCCTGTTACTTTTAATGAAATTGAAAAATATATTGATAACCTAAAATCATCCAACTCTAAGGGAAATGATGGATTATCTTGTGATATGTTAAAAAAATAAAACAACATGTCCTAACTCCATTGCAACATATTTTTAATTTATGCCTCAAAAATGATCATTTTCCAGAGCAATTTAGAATCTCCACTATAATACCTATTCATAAATCTGGAGATACGAAAAAATTAGACAATTATAGACCAATATCTCTTGTTTCAAACCTCTCGAAAATATTCGAAAAATGCATCAAATTTAGAGTCATTGAACACTTAGAAAAAAATAAAATTCTATCGAAAAACCAATACGGCTTTCGTAAAGACCTAAGCACCGAGGATGCGATATATGAACTGACAAAAAAGATATACTCATCTATCGATAAAAAAAAGAAATGTCTTGCCATATTCCTAGATTTAAGAAAAGCTTTCGACACCGTAAATCATAATTTACTCATTACAAAAATAAATCAACTAGGTTTCAAAAAAGACACACTAAAACTACTCTCTAACTATCTTACAGACAGAACACAAAAAACAAAAATTGGGAATAATTACAGTTCAGATTAAAGATAAAAAATGGGGTTCCACAGGGAACTGTGCTTGGCCCGATTTTATTCTTAATGTATATTAATGATTTATGTTATTTTGTAATCCCTGGTAAAATTGTTTCTTACGCAGATGACACGGCAATAATAGTGGATGGTAATCATTGGAAAGAAACTTTTTCGAAAGCAACTGATTGTATTTCATTGGTTTCAACATGGCTAAAATACAACAAACTCGTTTTAAACTATAGCAAAACATTTTACTTACCTTTTTATAAAACCATTAAAAATAAACCTAAAGACAACCTTAAAATTAGAATCCATAATACTAGTTGCAATCAAGAAATGTGCTTCATGTGCAGCGAACTCACTGATGTCGAAAATATAAAATATTTAGGAGTATCAATAGATATAAATCTTAATTGGAAATCACATATTAATCAAATCACTTCTAAATTAAGATATCTGACCTACATATTTTATAAACTTAAGGAAGTACTAAACATTGAAAAATCGAAAATGATCTACTTTTCCCTGGTGCAATCACTTATGGCATTATAGGATGGGGTGGTGCACTTGATACATTTATGAAGCCTCTACAAATAATTCAAAAACACATAATTAAAGTCATATATAACAAAAATAAAACATTCTCGACCAACTTATTATACAAAGAAACTAAAATATTTAATATACGTAAATTATTTATATTACAAACTTTGAAATATGTGTTTAAAAACAAAAATAATTTCGAAATAAATGAAAACAGAACGAGCAAAAGAATAAATAATATATTTTATACCCCACAAACCAATACTAAATTATTGCAGACACATAGCAGTTTCATTGGTCCTCGTACATTTAACCTTCTACCACTACAAACTCAAATGATAAATAAAATGATAAAATATGTAAAAGAGGTAAAATTATGGTTGAATAATGTAGATGTTGAAACGCTTTTTCTATAAATTTATCCATCCTTCTACAACTCATTTGCTGTAACTTCTAAACTGTAGTACAATATCTTTTCTGTTTATTTTATTTTTTTTATTTTTTTTTATAATAACTAAAAAAAAAAAAAAATTGTATGTTTTTCTCCATATTTTTATTTTATTTTTATAATAGCTGAAAAAACCTTTTTCACTTATTCTACCTATGTAATACTTATTTTTTATACTATCTTTATATTTAATATGTTTCTTTAAGTCTAATTTATACTTTGGGTACTTGGAAATATAGTATTTTGTTTTAATATTACCCACACTCAGGCAGTGCCTTAGTGGGTTTTCATTTCTTGTTCATAATTGTTATTATTTATTATGTTATTTTACAATATTTGCTATTATACATTATATGTACAATGAAATGGAAATAAATAAAGTTAAAAAAAAAAAAAAAAAATTGAATTAAAAAAAAAGTTTATTATAAAGGCAAAAGTTTTGTATGGATGTATGTTTGTTACTCTTTCACGCAAAAAGTACTGAATGGATTTTAAAAATTCTTTTACTAATAGAAAGCTATACAATACAAAATACGTATTTTTATTTCAAATACGTATTTCAATTACAAGTATTTCAAATACTGCCCAGCCCTGATTGTAGCGTATTGTAGCAATACAATGTTATTGTAGCGTCTAGGGCCTCCTTAAAATTAAACTCGCTCAAACCTTTGTTCAATCATTGAGCAATCTTCAATATTAACCCTAAACGGTCAATAATATTGCTCAATTCATAATATTGAGCAATATAATTGATCGTCTAGGGGCCGCCTTAACTGTGTTTTGCCTAAATATGTACTGCATAAAATGGGTACCGCTGAAAAATATTCAAAATCACTGAAAGATACTGAACCCCAGCCATCGACATCTTCTGATCTTCCTCTATGATTAATGATTAATTTATTTTTTTATTCAATAACCCATAAATAATATTTTCTACTCTTTTGTTGGATTTAATGGAAATAAAAACGATTGTCATATTATTATACTCGTAACTTATCTGTCAAATAAGAGTAGAAAATATAAAAACTTGAACTACTAAATTTGTAGACTGGCAACACCAATTTAACTGTCAAATATTTTTTTGAAGTGCAATGACACTGAATGTATAGAACACAGTACACCACATTTAAAAAAACATTTTTTCTTCATGACATAAATTTGATTAAAAGGTGATTTATAAAGCGATTTGCTTTAATTTAATTTAACATACATTTGAATTTAACAATAGATAGTAAGGAAGAATCACTAATGGTGAGTTTAGTTACACTACTTTTAGATCTGAATGAGTTAAATAAATTCAGATCTAAAATTAGAGACATGATCTAAAGCCCAAGCAACGCTAGGTACTTTATCTAGTATTAAATAAATGTGAGCAATTTCTAAACTGTGCTTTATATTTTATTACATTATAGTTATTCTTCATTATGTGAACACAAAATTGCAAAGGTATAATAATAATATAGCTATACGCAATTCTTATTTTGAGTACGGCGGGTATATACCCGTATATATATATAATATGTTGATAGGTTTAATTCCTTTTTATTAATTTCTAAATAAAACACTTGTGTTGCAAAGTTTTTTTTTAACTAAGAAACGACATTTATGTTTATTAATATCACTTTGAATGGTTTTTTTCTAACAATCAAATAATAGAATAACAAAACAAATGACAATCGATGATTGCATTCTAATTGACATTATAGGATTCAAATTTAAAGGGAATATATTTCCTTTACATCTCCCCCCCCCCGCGGGAAAGAAAATTATTGCAAAAATTTTCATTCATCTTCGATATCCTCTTCATGGTTCATCAATGCAGGTGCTGGAATTAATTTCGAGATGTGGAAAAAATTTGATTCTAATTTTTTTCGACCAGTATTTATCTTGTAAATTGAGTTTGATAATTTTTCTATTATTTTGTAGGGTCCGATTCTCAATTCGTCGAGCTTCTTCCTGTTAAGTTTGTTTCCATTTTCCACAAAAACAGTATCACCAACTTTGAAGTTAATATGTCTCCTGGTTTTATCGTAAATCATATTGTTGTAATTATGTGACTTTATAGTATTTTCCAGAGCTTTTTTTCTGTCTTGAATCAAATCGATGTCAGTCTTCTTAAGTTTTAACTCATTTGGCAAAATCGTAACATCTGTGCCGTTAAGTAGGTACTGAGGCGCATAACCAGTGACAGTGTGCTCCGTTTCATTATAGTTTTTTACACAATTACGGGCTATAGTTGTCCAAGCCACTTTTAAGTCATTTTCGTTGATTTTGCATCTAATTTTATTGACTAGCGTTTGATTTAATCTTTCATTTAATCCATTTGAGAAAGGCGAGTTTACTGCAGTAAAAATGATTGGAATATTTTTTTCATCCAAAAATTTTTTGAATTCTCTAGAATTAAGACCCGGATATTGGTCTGATAGTATCATGCCAATGTCATTAGTTTCTGTGGAGTTTAAGAGTTTGATGAAATCGTTGGTATTTTGAGTTTTTGACGTCAAAATATATGCAAACCTCGTGAAATGATCTGATAGCAGGTGCAAGTATCTCTTTGTTGACCGTGAACCCCCAAAACCACCTATCGTATCAATAGAACATATTTCAAAAGGTTTTGTTGCGGGACCCAAGTAGGACATCAATCCATATTTATTTTGACCTCTTGATTTGTTCTTTAAACATACTGCACAACTTTCGCAAGTTCTCTTTATATTGTTTGTCATGTTTTCTGATGTGTACCATGAGCTTATCATTTTTTGCATTTGATTAATTCCTATGTGACCTAGGTCTGTGTGAACATTTTTGATAAAATCTATGCTGAATTTTTCTGATAGAATTATTTTTTCTTTTTTTTTTACTTTCTTGTAATAAACATTATTCTTCGATATCAATTTATCTTTTCTGCACTGTATCTTCTCATTTTTGACCTGATCTTTTAAGATATCTTCTAATTTTATTAAGTTGACAACTTTTAATTGCTCATCTTGGTTCTCATCTGGTTCTAAGACTGGGTTTCTGCTTAGACAATCAGCTTCAATATTGTACTTTCCTGGAGAATATTTAATTTGAAAATCATATTGGGATAAGTAATATGTTAAGTCACCAAGCTCTTCATCGGTTCTAGATTTGATATTCATATTTTCCAGCGGTTTGTGATCTGAATAAACTGTAAATGGTTTTCCTATCAACCAGTATTGCCAGTATCTCACTGCCTCTTTTATAGCTAAGCATTCTAAGTAAATTGCTTTTTTCTTTTTCTGTGCGCTGTTTAATTTTTTCGAAAAGTAAGCAACAGGTTTTTCTTTTCCATCAGATTGTGTCTGTTTTAAAATAGCTCCAACACCCTCTAGAGAAGCATCTGTATATATATTAATTGGTAAATCTTGATCAAAAATTTCCAAGATCGGTTGTGAGCATATTAGGTTTTTCATCGTTTCAAAAGCATTTTGGCATTTATCAGTCCAAATAAACTTTTGATTTTTCCTTAATAAATTATGCAAAGGATCTAGTATTATTGCACTCTTCGGAATGTACTCATGATAAAAGTTGATTTTTCCTAGAAATTGTCGCACATTCTTTTGTGTTTTTGGAATAGGAAAATTCTTTATTGAAATCAAATTATCCTTTACTGGCTTGACTGAATTATTCTGAATTATATGACCCAGATATTTTACCATATCTGATGCAAATGTGCATTTTATAAATTTTAATCTAAAACCTTCTGTTTTGATTGCATTCAGCAGCTTTGTCAGATGATCAATGTGTTCAGCAAAAGTTTTTGAAAAAATAAGAATGTCATCTATGTAATTGACAGCAAATTCGTTTAGTTTATATTTTCTCAATATATTGCTTAATATCCTCTGAAAAATTGCCGGAGAAGTCTTCAATCCAAAAGGCAGGCAGGTCCATTGATAATGTCCCTCCTGTGTTACAAATCCTGTTTTTTTTTGTCTTCAATCCGCAATGGAATAGACCAAAAGGCTGAGTTTATATCCAGCGTTGAAAAAAATTTGCAATTTCTGGTCTTTGTCATTAGGTCTTCAATCAATGGAAATGGTTGAGCTTGAGGTATTACTATTTTATTTAAGTCTCTGAAGTCTATGCATAATCTGGATCTTTTGTTTTCTTCTTTTTTAAATGCTAGAGTGACCGGTGCAGCAAATGGACTGTACGACTCTTCTATCAGTTTATTGTCTAATAATTTTGCTATTTGCTCTTCTATTTCCTTTTTATCTTCTACACTGCATCTGTAAGGCCTCTTACTACAATATTTATCCACTAATAAGTCTATCTTCGCTTCATATCCATTGACAGTGCCAACATCATATTTACTCTTCGCGAACACTGATGTGTATTTGTCTATTAGTTCATTTATTTCTGTTTTTTGATCATTATTTAAATGATTCATTGTTATTTTAAAATCTTCTTCTTTAACATGTTCGTTAAAATTAATTCTGTGTTTTTCTATATGATTAAATTTAGTATTCGTTTTCATATCTGTAGAATATTTTTCTTTTTTATTTGTATTATTTAGGCAGAGTTTCTGTGATATTTGTAAGTCTTCACTTTGGATAAGTTTGAAGTCTTTTATCATGTCTAATCCAATCAAAAAATCATACTTGAAATTGTGTTCATCAATAATGTACACATCAACTTTATTCTCCAATTCAAAAATTTTTATGTTTAACGTTGTCAAACCACTCGTCTTTTTAACACCATTAATCGTTACTAAATTTGCTTCATTCAAATTGTTTCCTTTTCCTTTTAGTTTCAATAATTTAGAATTAATTAGAGAAACATTTGAACCTGAATCATAAATTCCGTATATTTTTAATTTATCATTTAGTAATAGTTTGACTTTTATTAATGGTGTTACTATTAGTTTTTTTGATCATTTTCATTTAATTCAGTTTCTATCACTGAATTGTTTACATGTTTAATGGCATTTCTCTTAAATTTTTCATCCTCTTTTGTTTTGAACCAGCATGTAGCTTCAGGGTGGTAACGAATGCCCTTATTCAATTTTTCACAAATTTTACATGGATTTTTACCCCCATTTTTATTTTTTTCTGCATTTCCAAATGTTTTCTTATTCATAAATCTTTTTTTGTTGACCATATGTTCATACTTGTTTACTTCATTAAACAAATCTACAGTATCTTGTAATCCTTCTCTATCGATCTTGTTAAGTATGACTTCTGGTAGTCCGGAAGCAACAAGATCTATCAAAGTACCGGTGTCAATTGATCTTCTCACATCCAATAGAAGTTTTTCTTTTCTCATAGCATAATCCAACAGAGAACCATCTTTGTATCTAAATGATAGTGCGTATGTGACAGGGTTCCATCCTTTGTTTGCAAATGATTCACAGAATTTGTTTTTCCATGTTGACCACTCTGAGTTCATTGTTAGTTTTATAATCATGGAGCTGTACCAGTCTATACAAGATTTATCCATGAACAATCTGAGTATTTCTATTTTTTTTCCATCCATGGTCACATCAAACCGCAAACATTCTTTTTCAAACACTTCCATCCACTGGCTTGCATTTGTATTTTTAGTGCAGAATTTTTCTATAACAAACTTCTCAGCAATGTTTTTTAAGCTCTGTTGCTTATCTTCCATTAACTTTTCAATTAATTTTCCTAATGCATCTTCTTTTTGATGTACTTGTAAACTTTTTTCGTCCAATTCTTCGAGGTATTGGTCTCCAAACTGTAGGTTTCCATCTTCGTCTACATATGTTTTTTTTAGTTCTTCTGTCATGGTTAACCAGACTCTTCTAACCTGGTATCTTTTTTTCAAACTATTTTTTATTTTTCCAAAAGCACTAGTTTTCATTATCTCCTCGTGATAGCTGGCGGATCGTAGCATTTCTGGTATTGTAAACACTTTTCCATCACTTGTGACTATTTTTGTAATGCTAATAATATTTGATCTGCCATCGCATCCAGGTAATAGCGTAAATTCGAATTGAATTTTCTCCATTTTTGGTTTAAAACGAAATGTCGTTTTATAATATGTTGATAGGTTTAATTCCTTTTTATTAATTTCTAAATAAAACACTTGTGTTGCAAAGTTTTTTTTTAACTAAGAAACGACATTTATGTTTATTAATATCACTTTGAATGGTTTTTTTCTAACAATCAAATAATAGAATAACAAAACAAATGACAATCGATGATTGCATTCTAATTGACATTATAGGATTCAAATTTAAAGGGAATATATTTCCTTTACATATATATATACGACAATGAAAAAATATTTTTCCACTATTATGCCTTTTTAATTTTTTATAAAAATGTAGGTTACACAGCTTTACTTTAACACCATGAGTTATGTGTTTAGTATTGCCATTTGATCAACGGTGGCTCCCTCATATATTTTCTACTCTTATTTGACAAACTGTACCTACTGTAACGTTTAGCTACTTCTAGCAACTTTTTGGGGTAAAAAAACTGGCAATCTAGCAACATTTTGTAAGATGTCTAGCAATTTGGCATATGGCCGGGGCACACGTACACTTCCGACCGCGTGCCTCGCCCCCAGGCTAAAGCGGCATGCGACCCTCCCGCCGAAACGCCGTGTCCGCCTGCCGGCCGACCCCTTGCGCTAAAAAGTCACCCCACTTCCGCGGGCAGGCCAAAGCGTCAGTTTTGACCATAGATTATAGAAATATTATAGAAGCTCCATACAACTGTGCCCTCACGACGGTGGATGTCTATGGTGTTCGCCAAGCAGCCCGCCGAAACGCCGTGTCCGCCTGCAGGCCGAACAGGTACACTATTTTGGGTAAAAAAGTCGCCACACTTCCGCGGGCAGGCGAAATCGTTGATGGGGTGACCTTGGGCGACCCTCGCGCGGAAGTGTACGTGTAAACTGATTTTCAAGCGTTCGGAGCGAACTGTGGTGTGTCGCGGGACATGTCGTGCAGTTCAAAAGTTTTTGCTACAGTTTTGACCATAACTAAGATGATACCTATCACATGCTTGTCAGCTGTCACCTATCAAGTTTTGACAGTTTTAGCGGCGGTGACAAATTATTTATATGAATGAAATTGTAAACCAGTATTTTAATAAAAAATGACCATATTATCAGTGAGGCTACAAGCATATTATAATTATTTTGATAATGTTTAAAAGGGTGAAGTTAATTATTTTCATAAGTTAATTAATTATTTTCATTAGAATGATGCCACAAAGTGAATTTACAATAAATTGTAGAATAACTTAAGTGTACTTATTTTACAGTGTTGTATAAATTCAATTACAATGTAATTCTCATCCAAGACAGAAATATTTAGCAGTTTATTATGTGTACTGGCATTATTTAGCGTTGTTTTAACAACTGTGGTAGAGAGAGGTGCATAATTTGTTAGTATGAATATAAATGAAAAATTTTGGTTACCTTATAAAACATATTTTTATTTACATACTACTTACATTAAAAAACAGAAGAAATAAACTATAGCTGTGATTACTTATAAATTAAAGATTGTCTCGGTTATGCTAGGATTTGAAAAACAGATCATACGTTGATATTTTTTTTATACTAACTCCACACAGGAGGCCCTGAGGAAAATAATTTCTAAAAGATGCTGTGTGGAAGGTGTTTTTGAGGAGAGGAAGGACTGAACATGGGTCTTGAAGAGACCCAAGTTGTAGGAGGAGGAAGCACGGATGCTCGTTCCACCGCCGAGCTGTTGAACTCAAGAACCAGTCGGAAAAATGACCCGTTCTCGTGTGAAATGTCAGGACCGGTCAGTGGCTGAGTTGGCAATCCAACACGCGTCCCACCCGGGCATCGCGTGTTCAATTCTTCGGCTGGCTAAATCCCTCCTTCACGACACAAACAAAATTTTCAGCTGACTGTGTTGGTTGTAGGAGATTTTCAAACATTGTCAGGTTATTCGTAACTCGGGAATGTTTGACTTTCTTTAAAAAAAAAAAACATATCAACCTTGTACATAAAATATAAACTCTATTTTTTTAAAAAGAAAGACAAACATTCCCGGGTTACAAAAAACCTGACTATTTTGCTTGTGTCGTGATGGAGGACTTAGCCAGCTAAGGAATCGAACAATGGGACTCCTGGACGCGATGCCAACTCAGCCACTGGGTCGGTCATGACATTTGTCACAAGAGGAAGGGTCATTTCTCGTTCTTGAGTTCAACAGCTCGTCGGTGGACCGATTTGCCAGCCTCTGTATTTCCTCCCTACTTATCTCTTCAAGATTCCAAGCCAACTCAGTCACTGACCGGTCGTGGGAACTATGTTGGTGATGCATACAACTCAACTAGCACACTGCAATGATAACACCTCCCATATAAAAATTATAATCTTACTATGACGGGAACAGCACTTTCAAATAAATATACAAGGGCGGATTTAGGGGGGGGGGGGGCACGGGTGCCCCCCCCAAACGGTATTTTTGTGTACTGTGGAGATTCCATCACAGTACAGAAAACTATCTTTATTAAACTTTTAATTTTTCTATTGTTTTAACACTTTCATAAACCTTCCTATACATACTTGAACTTGTTTATTTCTAACAGTAATTGTTGATTTTTTTGCCTGTCCGCCCATTGTGCCCCCCCCAGAAAAAAATCCCAGATCCGCCCTTGTAAATATATGTGTAATTTAATACCCCTAAAATTATGAAAAATTGACTACTTAATGGCCTGTATGTCGTAATATAAAATACATATCGATCATTCAGTTCATTGGTCAGACAACTCCGAAAAATCGATATTTAAGTTGAGTATGCAGTTATTTGCAAAAGTGTACCCTCTATCTGGTACAATACTCAGTTTACTCATAAACACCACCAACATCTATTATAATGCACAAAAACTTGTAGTGAATTAAACAAAGGGTTGATGTTTTCTGGGTCGATAGCAGGATATTTCAAAATTTTCTTACTGATGTACCGGACCTGGACATTATGCCTCCCGGGGTTATTTTGTATTATTTTTAGTATGTAAAACACAGACAAGTGTAAATAATATTTGATTTATAGTGAACATTCAAATGTTCCTTTCCTCATTTTATCTCAAAACTTATTATTTGGAGATATCTTATTAATTAACTGGACGATCAGTATCTGTTCTAGATATTTTTTACACATTTGGAAAAAAAATAATATTCAGTTTGTACGAGTATTTTGGGCTCAAATACAAATTTAAAATTTGTTTGAAAAAGGCTGCGCAGCCGTTCCTCTTAAGGTTAAACGTCGCGTACGTTTTAATCTACGCATTCACAGATGGCGCCAATCAATTTATTTTAGGTTTTTAATACTTCTTGCACGTTTTGCTTTAAAATATTGAGGTGAATTAATTGTTTGCGACCGTACATATTTAATATGAATAAATAGTTTTGTCCATAAACAAACCCAAATCTTTCATGAAAGGCTGAAAAATACAATATTGGATTGAGTCACCGATACAAAATTGAATTTTTCAGCCTTTCTTGAAAGATTTGGGTTTGTTTATGGACAAAACTATTTATTTATATTCATATTAAATGTGTTCGGGCGCAAACAATTAATTTACCTTAATATTTTTAATCGTAACGTGCAAAAAGTATTAATAACCTAAAATAATTTAATTGGCGCCATTTGTGAATGCATAAAAATAAATTGTAGAAGACCTTGTGTGTATTTATTTACTGTAGTTGTATCAATTCAATCACAATATAATTCTCACCAAATAAATTTCCTTAAACTTAAAGAAATATTTAACAGCTTAGTAACTGGCACTATTTAGCGTTGTTTTAACAACTGTGGTAGAGAGAGATGCGTAATTTATTAGTGTGAAGATAAATGAAATATTTTTTTATAAAACATATTTTTATTTACATACCACATTAAAAAGTAGCAGAGATAATATAGCTATCATTACTTGTAAAATTAAAGGCTGTCTTAGTCATTTTATTTTTATTAAAGCTTTTATTCCAGCAGGACTGGGAGGATAGTGCAATCCCAGTCTGCCATATTACATAAACATATATATATTTAATATAATAAATTAAAAATCTAAAAGAAATAAAATGTGCTTACATATTAGGTCGGTTCCTAATTGATTAATGCTATGATTTGAAATTTTTTTGCTGGAGGTGAAACAAAGGTGCACCTTTCACATTGAACCTTTGTTTGCTTTGGAACACTTTGCACCTGTGGGAAATGTTCCAGCCAATGTACCTGATACCTTCCACGGGGCGCGGGTGGGACTAGCGTACCCTTCCTGGACCACTGGAACCCGCCTCCGCAGAGATGTCCACCTCTACGACGTGCACATGTATCCATCAATTAACCAGATTAAATACAATTCTCAGGTAGAACCGAACAGATCATATATGATTTTTTTTTTACATTAACTCCACGCGGGAGGCCCCGAGGAAAATAATATCTAAAAGATGCTGTGTGGAGGGTCTTTTAAAGGAGAAGAAGGAGCATGAGCGTAGCCAGGTTTTGATTTAGGGTGAGTAGGTAACAACTTATTCATGTAAAATAAAACAATAACTTTGTAAACACCACTTTTATTGTGATAAAAGTGGTGTTTACAAAGTTATTGTTTTATTTTAAATTAATAATGTCACATCACAAAGTATCCGCTTCATACGAACAAAAAAACTTATTCATGCTTAAGGCTTTATGAATGCAGATAATAAGAACTGAAAAAAGGAAAAACCATCCTATGAAGTGCTGTAAATTTGAAAATGCAACTCAGTGGACAATCCCGGAGCTCATGCATCAGCAGGCCAGGCATGGGGCAAACGCTCCACCTTGCCCTACCGTGCCTACGCCCATGGGAAGGAGTGACCATAGGTTTTGTCGACTGAGTCGTAGAAATGGCCCGTTCTCATGTGACAAATGGATTCTAGATCACTAGTAGGATATTTCAAAATGTCATAATAATAAATGTCATACTAATTAATAGACAGTCTCCCAGTGTTATTTTACATCATTTTAAGTATAAAACAGAGACAAGTGTAATTAATATTTGATTTATGGTGGACATTTGAATATATTTTCTCAAAACTTAGGATTTGGAGATGTCTGACTAAATCAACTGGACGATCAATATCTGGACTAGATATTTCATACACATTTGAATAAAAAAATATTACACAATGTCAGTGGAGACTTTGAAATTACGGTTTGGAGGGATACCCTTTATCAACTTTCTAACTACCTTCATCACCTTGCACCGCAGTGGGAGGGATGGATTCATACGACCGTCACTCCTGGACACACTTACCCCCAGATTCCTACCCACCCCTAATACCCTTTTCCTTCCCAGAACTTCCTCTCCTAAAAAGACACTCCTCCCAGCATCCCCAAAGATGAAATAGGCCCTGCGGGGAATTATTTTCCCCAGGGCCTCCTATGTGGAGCTAATGTAAAAAAAACAATGTTTTCACTCATACCGTCATACCGGGCAGTCTTCTCACCCACATTACTGTTTTTGCCCATGTACATCTCAAAATCATAGACGAGCCCACCTACCTGGCTACTGGCCACTGGCCACACTGTGACTGGCTACCGCTCGGGAGAAGGCTTTGATGCCCCACTCGTGTGGCTTATTTTTTTATGTATTGCTTCAAATTACTTCTACCTTTGAACAGTATCATGAGCTCGTCTACAGAATTGAACTCCTCAGGTTCCACCTTGACCTTATTTTCATGCGGGGCATTTGACAACGGCCTTATTTTAAATAGTTTGTCGTAACCCTGGCATCCTCTCGGAATCAACGTGTTATTGTTGTTTAAATGAAAACACAACTGCAACTTAGTGAAACGATTTCTAGGCATGACATCTGCGATAAGAGATAGCCTTTTATCGTTTACCCAGTAAAGGTGGAATGCCGGATACTTGAGGATACCCATCATGATGTGCATTCCTAGAAATCAGTTCATTTCGTTGACTGAGGTGTTTACACTTATGCTATTTTTTGTACAGAATACAAATTTGTCTGCTCAACAATATTTTTTATAGTGTTTTCATCTATGAAACATAAAAAATATTGTAGACAGACATATTCAGTGGTGGGTTTGAAAAGGTCACATCACAGTGAGAGTCAACATGCTCGTAATCTTTCTTGATCCACCGTAGATCAGCTCTCCGTCCATGGGAAGTTGAGGCTTTACTGGGCTGTCCTAGGGGTACAGTGCAGGACTCTGACTTCCCCCCCTGTGGCTGCTGTCTCTCTTCCAAAGTCTATAAATGAAAAAATATTACTTCATAGTTTCATTTAAAACCCAGACATGTTCATCGTTTTATAATAACATCAAACGCAATAATCGCTAGCAATAAGAAATATGTAATGATAAGTACTTGATGGATTTCTACTTAATGGATCCATTCCAAGAGGCTTGGCTTGGCTCAATGCATCCCTCTGTAGGATTCTGGAAAACTTCTAAATATTCCACTGGCCAGCCCTCTTCGTCTTCTCCTCCGTCTGACTCCTAGCCTCCTTCCAGTATCATGGTGATCTAATCATGTAACAAATTTCTGATGTAATATAAAAATAAGTTAGATGTAATATATAAATAAGAAGTATTTAAAATAAATGAATATAGGTATATTGAAATAATCAAAATAATATCAAGTAAAACAAACACCAACGACCAATGTGCCAGCTCGGGAACATGAATATTTTTTCCAAAAACAAAATTAAAAACCAATGTTTTTGAATGGAAATCATATTTATCTATCAGATTAGACATGTAAAATAAAGTAATTATTAATTTCAACTTTATTTTTTACCTATGATGAAATCCATGTGAAATCCGAGATATGTCAGCTGTCAAGCGTCAAACAAGCGTTTCGAATTTCGAATTCGAAGACAGTAATATTTTGTGTTGCCAGTACGCGATTGTTATCTTTCTCAAGCTATACGCAAAATACGGGGCTATTTGTTTCATACATAAAAATGGTTTGAAAAACTATTATACAGTGTAAAACATTTGATGTAAATTACTAAAATTCACAATTTGGGAAACTAAATGTAAACTACTAAGTGCTTTTTTTAAATGAAAACTTCGTCAGCACGGCAAGCTTCACAAGCCTACTTACAATCAATGCAAAAAAACAGTTTATATTCCTTTCTCAATAAATGAATTCAAAACTTACCCCAACATTAATATAATTATACACAACAAAAAAAGTAACAAAAAAGTCTGTAATAATTCATTTACCATATTAAACCATACAACTAAAATAAAGTACCTCGGTGTAATAGAGAACTCCAGTCCATTTAAAAAAAAAATAATAATGAATAATGACCTTCTGACTTAAATAACTTCATATATTTTTTAGAGTTTGTTTTAATAGTTAAAAAAATTTTCAAAGTTTTAATTTTTCAAGATCCCCCGAAAAATACCGCACTTATAGTGAATCGTGTGACGTCATCACTGCTGAAAAGTTTTTCAACAGGTGTTCATTTTGTATGACGGTTATACAGAAGAAAGTATGGTACTATTCGATAAGTTAAAAGATTATTTAGGTGGAATTATTTATTTATTATATTACTAGCTTTTTCCTGCGGCTTCGCGCGCATGGTGTAAGGGGGGTAACCACTTCGTCTCTTCCACCTCCCCCTTCTCACCGCCCTCCCTCCCCCTCCCCCCCCCCTCCCCCCACCAATCGATGTATTGTAAACACTCGATGTATAGTAACGATTCATCGTATTGAATTATTGAACCGATGTATTGTTAATACTTCAATATCGAATATATATCGATGTGTTTTATTCGCAAATAATACGCAAACTATGAGATGAGACTACAAATATAAAACTTTTATTTTTTCTTTTATCAAGCTTAATTTACAGAAATCTATTTTCAATTAAATATTAAGATCAAAATATAAATAATAATTTTAAAAAATTACGGTACCTAGAGTAGGTACCTTATTAAAGTTACTTACATGGTTATATTCAAATCATTTTATTAATTTATTCATATTATTATTAAATAAAAAGACGTTGTGAACCCGTAGTCCCGTACTAAAGTTCAAAATTTCAAGAACTACATTCCTGAATTCGGGATTTCACTCACGCGACCCATGCAAACAATAAACAAATCATATCCACTCAAAAGTAGATCATATGGCGACCGCTAAAATACAATGTAAATGTTCATATACAAAATAAATGTTCGATATGGTTTTTTGAGAAAACGGTGGAGGTATAAACGACCCAAAAAACCACGCATCTGGTAACACTGAATGGCAGATAAATTAATTCTTGAATAAAATCAGTCAGCAAATAGCCATAAACAAACAAAAAAAGTCAAAGGCATCTCGCGCGGCACCCGCTCCAACCCTTACGTGTGAACGCTCAACGGGCCAAACGCTGATACGAACTGGCGAGTGACTGGAGCGTTTCGCCTGCGAGTCGATCGCGTTTACACGTACGTTTCCGCCAACGATTCGGAGCGAAGTGTGCTCAGACTCGCAGGCCAAACTCTGCGTGTAAACCCCGCTATTGCTAAACTAACAGGGATTGGTATATTTATGAACTAACAGTTGGCAGCACTGAGCGTGGGGTGAAAGGTTATTCAGGATTATTTATGTTACCACTGTTATCAGTTCCCAGTTCGGAATAATAGGGATTGGTATATTTATGATTTGCGGCTTGTGAGGTTATTTGTTCAGTGATTCTGGAAAAATTATAACTGGAAATGGAGGTAAATAAGTGGAAATGTTTAATAGAATATTTCACGATTTATTATGTTGAAATTCAAATAACTTTTTCCTTACACAGATCGAAATTATGAACGTTTTTGGATCCAAATCCATTGGACGTATTCATGCGAAGCCCGAGGAAACTATTCAAGATGTGAAGGAGAAAATATTTGTTTTAAAAAAGAGCCTTATGCCTGATCGTCAATCCATTCGCATGGAAGTCAAAGGCAAAGCATTGAAAGATTCTGACGTACTCAAAACCCTAGGCGTTTCAAACTTAGGAAAGTTATACGTGAAGGATCTGGGACCGCAAATCTCCTGGAAGACGGTCTTCCTTGTTGAATATGCTGGACCCCTGGCTGTGTATTTGTGGATGTACCAGAGGCCGTGGCTCTTCTACGGAGATGTGTCTTCTCCCATGAGCACAGTTGCCAAGTAAGTGATCGATAGACACATCATTGTAATTACTAACGTCAGGAAGGTACATACAATATTGCTCAATGAGTATTGTCTACATACTAAGCATTATGTTGAAGTACCCATTTGTAAAGATTTACAAATGGACCAGAATTAAACCCACCAGGGTCTCTAGAATTTCCGGGAGTCGTAGACATTATACGTAAAATATCAATCTGATGCTTTTTACATCAGCATTATCGAGTGGGCTCAGTGACACTAGTTTCTCAGGGCATCTAGGCATAGCATTTCCATCTGTTTGTCCAACGCTTGCAATCTGACCATTGTAGGGATTAAACAGATTACATACCTGTTTTTTTTGCATGTAATGTGAGGTCTTTATCCTCTTTACTATTATAATTGAGACTTATATGTGTGTTACTTTGCAATCTATATTGATAAACAACTTTCTATATTGTACATGGCGCATACTCAAATGTATAGTTTCATCTATTGGAAGAATTTTCATCCATTCATTTAGGTCAAGAAAAAAGTGTTTTATTGCTAATAAAAGTAAAACTAATGAAGTAATTTTTTAAAAATAATAAATTGAATATTCTAAAACACGTTTTTTAGCAGAACTATTCTGGCAGCTAAATTTTTTGTACAATCATACCGTATTAATAATGTATGAAGCTTAAATGTAATTAACCTGCCAATCACGGCCTTGGCTCACCTTTGTTCAATAGTACCAACCCAATGAATGCTTTGCTTACATAATGTTAACCTTTAGCACCTTATTTAAAGTGTTTTCTAACTATTTGCTGTACCTACTTATATTGCAATCAATTTATGACCAATGATTTCACTTTATGATTTTAAATTCCTACAGGTAGATCCCGCTAATAGATTATCCCTACAGGTAGATACCGCTAATAGATTATCCCTACAGGTACATACCGCTAATACAATGTAATTTGTCTCTCTTCCTCATAAACGACACACATGGACTTTTTTAATATTTTTTTTTTTTTATGTGAATACTGCACAAGAGTCACAACTGCTCCCATCCGTAAGCCAGTGAAACTACGGCATCCCAATAGAGAACTCCAGTCCAATTTTTTAAATTTTTTTTATTGAATAACATTCGTCTAACTTAAATAACTGCATTTTTTTTTTATAGACTTAGTTTTGATGTGACATTGACTGCATCTCAAACTGGGCCAAAATAAATGGCTTGAACTTCAGTACACCCAAGTGCAATATCGTCTCGTATACAAGATCAAAGAAACCGCATGTATTTGAATACACAATTAATGAAATTATTCTCCAGCACCTAAACCAAATCAAAGATCTAGGAGTTATTTACGACAGCAAACTAACTTTTCACCAACACATCGATGATTTAATAAGCAGAGCATGTAGGCTTCTCGGCTTCGTAATTAGAAACTCATTTCCGTTTCGTAACACAAAAACACTGACGTTATTATATAATACACTAGTCCTGAGTGTACTTGAGTCAAATTCGATCATCTGGGCCCCACACGAATTAACATACACTTTATGCATTGAAAGAGTCCATAATACATTTTTAAGGTTTTTATTCTCGCGGCTCTGTGGGCGTTACCCTTGGCTTTACCCATCGATTTATATATTAGGCATGACCAATTACCACTCCCTAGAGACACGTAGAGGTCCATAGTTGTTTTAAGGTTGCGTATAATAGCTTAATTACTGGCGATATGGGCTGCAATACATCATGTAGAGCAAGCTGAAGCGTTGATACTAAAAAGAGCGTTTCGCCGAAGGTTAGATGGTTTTCACATGAAAATTAACCTTCTTATTAATCTGTTGCAATTTTTTTTTTCAATATTTCCACACAGTAGGCCCTGAAGAAAATATTTCCCCTGAGGGCCTACGTCATCTTTGGGGATGCTGTGTAGGGGGTATTTTTAGGAAAGGAAAGAGAGGATGTTTGAGGGATGAATGATGAATCTGGGGTCAGTGGGTCCAGGAGTGACGAATTAATGATTCTATCCTTCCCTCTCCGGCGGAAGGTTCCGAGAGCACCTTGCTGGAGACGTCAAAAGGTTTCTCTCAACAAGAGTCTCCCGATCTGGCCTGCCACGCAATTGGTGGGCCGCCAAGACCCGGACAAACCTCACTCCATGAACCCGGGCACCCCTGCTAAGAAATCATATGTAGCAAATCACTTGGGGCGACCTATGGCAGAGGTGTTGGTAATCCAATAAATGGTTCCCGCAATGTCATTTTGTAGTGGTTACCAGTAGTTTTTGGTGTTGAGTAATACATTGCCAGCCATTTCGAAGAATCTGCACTCGTATTCAAATTCACACCATAGGAACGTCAAAAACATCAGAAACATGGACAATATTCATAGGGCTGTCAATATAATTATCTCTTCAACCCTTCGAAATTCAAGAATACATATAAATGAAACATTCAACCAAGTTCATATTTTTCATTCGCAAATGGTGCATACTTAATAACTCTTGATCGCTATTGGAGAATCGAGCCCCTGGGATGGGTCTTTGAATAAAATATCGACTAATCAGGCAAAAGGAAAATAAATAACATTTTTTTCTGGTCCTAAAAATGAAATTAATGTTGAAGTAGTCCAGTATAGAAATGGAATGTTGCGCCATTGGATGAATTAATATTCTTTACTTGTAGTGCGGCTGCTGCTTGCTGGACGGTTCACTACGCCAAGCGTTTGCTGGAGACCATCTTCATCCATCGCTTCTCGCATGCCACCATGCCGCTGCGGAACCTGTTCAAGAACTGCTCCTACTACTGGATGTTCACCCTGTATGTGGCCTACCATGTAAACCACCCCCTATTCACTCCCCCCGGACAGTTGCAGTTCTACATTGGACTTGCCGGCTTCGTGGTAAGACATTCTAAATACATAATGGTTTATTTATTATTATGGCGGATATAACTGTACACAGAAACCCTCGCTAAGTTGTCATGAAATTTAAACAAATAGGTAATAAAAACAAGGGAGACTGGTCATTAACCATTATTATTAAATCAGTGAAGTCGCACACACTAAACTATAGTTCACCTATTATCCTACAAATCGCATCTACGCCCAGCGAAGCCATGCCTTTTTCTATGTTCCCACTAAAAAGACATACTCTTAATTGACTTTTGATACTCTGCTCTGTTTGGTTGTAGCTCAGTGACACTGGCATGCTTCCTGACGTATCTCACTTTGTTTCTATTATCTTCGGCATAACTGCATTTATGATTACATAATCATAACTTTCAACAAAAAACTTTTACTCCGATGGTATTGCGCCGATGTTTGCTCACCAATTTTAGTACTAAGTGCTTAAGATGATTATTTAAGGATTTATATTTCCGAGGAAACTTGTGCAATAATTATAAATGTCATAAGAAGAAAAAGTTTTTAAGCTCCTCTTTAAAATGATGTTTTTTGTGAAATGTCTTTGACCAAAATGCATGCAACCACTTACGTATTTTTCATTGTGCTTTCCCGTATTGAAAAATATGGATAGAAATAATATAACTAACATTGGTATTCATTATTATTTCTGCTTTGTAGTTGAGACAGGGAAAATATACTGACCTAATTTAAAAGTAAAAATGGCCTTAATATATGTACATACATAATAAGGAATTTCAATAAAATAATAATAGATTCTCCAAGAAAAAATATCTAGATACCTATCTTTAAAAATTACTACAATGTGGTATTTTTTCCTTCCCTGGAAAAAAAGATCACAACACCTCAAAAATGATTGCACAGTTCCTGGTTGGGATGACATTAATCCAATTCCTACCTCTCCCTAACCACCACCTTGCTGGAAAAGTATTTGAAATTTGGAACAAGTTAAATTAAGCAAGGAAATAATAAGTAGGAGGCGGCAAAGCGGAGGCTATTACAGGGCTGAACTCTAGAGAAGACATGACTTAATTTTTAAACACGCAAAATTAGGTACCTATTAAATAGTTGTTTTTAAATTACTTCACGGTTTTAGCAAGTTGAGTACGTTGTCGGAAATAAAAGTTTATTGACTTGTAATAATAAATGACGTGCAAAGTTTTCTTGGAATGGTTTGTTTTGGAGATATACTTTAACTGCTGACCCTGTACGAATCACAAGTTCGCCCAACTGTTCAATTTGGCAGCCACCTCTGGTCTGGATTCCCAAAATACTTTTAAAAAAAACATGACTGCGCAAAAACAGGCGGTCCGTTTGATAGCTTCCCCGATACTGGATCACAATCTTAGAGCACTGGCATCAGTTAGGAATGCTGTCCGTGTTCAACCGGTATTTCAATGGAAGATGCTCCAAGGAACTAGCGTCTGTGATCCCTTCGGCACTGTTGCATAAATGGGAAACACACCAATCGGGCACCCAACATTTGCATGGTTGACATTTATGTCGCATGAGAATAGGTCATTTCTACGGCTTGTTCAAGTTCTCGAGTTCTTGAGCTCAGCTGTTGAATGATTGCCGGCTTCTGTGTTTCCTCCCTTCTTCAACATAGATCTCTTCAAGACCCTTCTTCTCCCTAAAAAAACCATCCACACAACATCTCCATAGATGACATAGACTCTGAGGAAAAATTATTTTCCTCGGGGCCTTCTGTGTGGAGTGAAAGTACAACAATAAAAATTTAAAAACATTTTTTTATGTGAATACCGCACAAGAATCCCAATTGCTGGGACTGGAAGTTGAAAGAGGAAGGTTGGGAATTACATGGCCATTCAGATCTGGTCACCAAACACGGCCAAAGTCATTTCAAGCAACGCTTGAATTCTGAATGGTGGTCTCACACCAGGGTGATGCTGAGAGTCTCTTCCACTCTGAAACGCGCTGCAAATATGTCATATATATTATTTAAAATAATTTTATAATTTACGCGCCCGACATTTGTCGAGTGAGAACGAGTTATGAGAAAGAGTCGAGTCACATGAAAACGGTTCGTTCCTACGACTCGTTCTTGAGTTCAACAGCTCGGCTGTGGAATGATTTGCTGGCCTCTTTGTCTCCTCCCTCTTTGTTTCCATGGGTCTCTTCAAGATTCAGGTTCACTCCTTCTTTTAAAAAAAAACCCTCCACGCAGCAACCCCAAAGACTACCTTTAACGCTGGAATTTGAACCCGAACAGTGACCACCGGATTGCTAGTCAAGGCCCTGAGGAAAGTATTTTCCCTCAGGGCCTGTGTATCTTTGAAGATGCTGTGTGGAGAGTCTTTTGAAGGAAAGGATGGAAATGAAGTTCTGGGAAGGATAAAGTATGAGGTGTAGGTAGAAATCTGCGGGTCAGTGGGTCCAGGAGTGACGGACATATGAATCCATCCCTCCCACTGCGGTGCAAGGCGATGTTCCCAAGACCTCAACCAGTTTTCCCTGTCCGGCCTGCCACGCAGCTGGCGCACATCTGCAGCCTAGACCCATACAAACCTCACTCCATGAACCCGAGCACCTCTGCTAAGTCACCAAACGTAGTGAATCACTCGGGGTGACCTATGGCAGAGGTGTTGGTTATTCAATAAATGGTTCCCGGGGCTGCGGTACCCATACCCGCCTCCCAAATTGAGTCGACTATACCTAAATAAAAACAAATCTGTTCACATCTTATTTCAAGTGGATTTCTTAAAAATACTGTTGAAATATTACAATAATAAATAAATTGAGTATATTGTCAATACTGTTTCGTAATATATATATATTAATACACAGTTGGCATTTGTTTTTCGAAAACTCACTATGGAAACGTTGCCTTTTAGAGACAGGCGAAAATCGACCACTCTGCCTATCCAGTTTCACCGACCGCAGAGATCGATTTGGCCGGACAGGGGGCATGGACAGCGATCTCATACAAAAAATCGTAAAAAAAAATCGCGTTTTGATGATGCGATAATCGACCCTTCTCCCCCGCGATCCGCAAGACCTTACGGCGCACTGTCGCTTAAAAAAAAAAAGTCGCTTACGCCCTTTCAGATAAAAAATTCAGAGCACGTTTCAGTACTTTGACTTTGCGACAAAAATTAAGCGTTTTTTGGCCTACAAAATTTAAAGAAAAAAACTGGCGGCGAAAACTAGAACTCTAATAAAATCACTCAATTCGGCTCGGTTACACTTCTCGCCGACAGGTTCGCATTAAAAAACAAGAGATGTCTTTTTTCCAATAGTTTCAATGCAAATTAAAATGCTAGGAATATCGAGTCAGGTCAGGATTAACCCATCTCTTTTTGCATGTTTGCGAATGCTGAGATAGGTATATGTAGATTTCAAATGTCAGTTTTATGCTACCGAAACGGACCTCTCAGCGGTTTCGGTTGGGGAATACCGCATTACAGCCCAAAAAGCAATCCCAGCTTTGATATTTTTAAAAAATATAATAGAGTAGAGGAATACGCAACTTTTGATACCAAAATTATATACGCATCTCTTATAAAATATGTCAGTAGAAGCTGACAAATATCACACATTTCCTGAAAAATTCATGTCGAAAATGCGTTCTTAAATTATCCGAGAGGATTAAATTACTGGCCGTATGAAAAAAACTCAATTTATAACGGGGCAGGTACCTACCGTTCCATCGATAGAAAAGTAACAAAATACGTAATGTTGACGCAATTGTTATTGAGAAAACGCGTAGGTAGGTACCTACAACAATGTAATTTTTCTCGGGGTTTACCAGGTAGGTACCTACCGGCTTAGGAACAGTATTCTTTCATTTAAATATTTAATGATATGAAATTAAATAAATCACTCAAGATGGTCACTTTTTAATCTATGTAGGTACCTACCTGCACATAACTTACTCGGAATCATCTGATGATTTTGCTTATGTATTTTTTTTGTAAATGTATAACGAAATTGCTTGAAGTTGAACGGGATAATTATATTATTTATTATTATTTACTTATACTTATTATGTTAAAACTGAAATAATTACGGAACTTGAATAGAATTTGAACAGAACTTTCACAGAACCTTAAAATTAACTTGAAAAATTGAGGTTTTTAATTTATTTTTTGTTATTTTTAGGACAAGGTTTGTATAAAACTACTGGTGAGCTCTGGCATAACAAAATTTGCATAAAAATATTTCAATAAGTGGCACGCGAGCTGTTTGAAAACTAAATGTACCGGCAATGAATTAAGGAAGCGCGGGAGGGGGGGAGGAAAACCAGGGAGGGGGGAGGGGGTAATCTGGGAAGGAGGAGGGGAACTCGGGAGTGGGGTTTGCGGGATGGAGGATGGGGGGGGGGGAGTAGAGTACGCTATGAAAGAATATTTTTTCCGTTTTTTTTTACTAGAATAAAACAAAATTTTTGTTTCTAAAAAATTCAGAAAAATTCATTTTTGTAGCGCCGTTTTGGAAAAAAATACTAAGTCTATTAAGTACCTACCTGCGCACTATGAAATCAAATTTTTTTTTTTACTGTAATAAACCTTAGTTATTGTTTCTAAAAAAACGTGACAAATGTACCTATCGATTTGATGTCTGTATCAGACCACTAAATTATAAATTGGGAGGCGGGAATGGGTACCGCCGCGCCTCCCCGGGAACTTTTATTGGATAACCAACACCACTACCGCAGGTCACCCCAAGTGGTTCGTTACGTTTGGTGATATAGTAGGGGTGCCCGGGTTCATGGGGTCAGGTTTATCTAGGTCTTGGAGGCGGATGATCAGGACTCACTGAACCCCAGATTCCTACCCACCCCTAAACCCTTTTCCTTCCCAGAACTCTCCTCTCCTTCTTTGCCTTAAAAAAACCTCCACCCAGCATCTCCCACACCCAGGAGCTCCACACAGGAGGCCGTGGGGAAAATAATTTCCGTCAGGGCCTATGTCATCTTTTGGGATGCTGTGTGGAGGATTTTTTTTAGGAAAGGAAGGAGATGAGAGTTCTGGGAAGGAAAAGGGTATGAGGGGTGGGTAGGAATCTGGGGGTCAGTGTGGCCAGGAGTAACGGACGTATGAATCTATTCCTCACACTGCGGTGCAAGGCGAAGGGTTGGGAGAATCAGGCTGGAGTGGTCAAAATTCTCCCTCAATCAGTCTCCTCTGATCCAGCCAGCCACGCAGTGGTTGGGCAAACGTATCCGCCACCGAGACCTAGACAAATACATACAGTTTTTGAATACAAAAATGAGCTCAGGCATCACGAAATTACGCGAGAAAATGCCCGTTCTGAATCCTAGGGGCCTATGTCATCTTTGAGGATGCTGTGCGGAGGGTTTTTAAAGGGAAAGGAAGGAGAAGAAGAATTTTTTTTTTAACATGATCTCCACACAGGAGGCCCTGGAAAATATGGAAGATATGGATATAAAAGAAGGATGGGGAAGGGGATAAGGAGGGAGATATAAGTTAGTGACGTGTTTTATATTGTTAATGGACTTTTTGTCCGTAAACAAATAAATTATATACAGCGGGTACCCGGCATGCGTTGCAAAGCCACTTTAACCTCGGGGTCAATTAAACTGTAATGGTTCCATCCCAAATCCCGGAAAACTACATTATAATGCAAGCGCCTGTACTATATAACATTATATACAATGGGTACCCGGCATGCGTTGCAAGGCCACTGTAACCTCGGGGTCAACTTAACTGTAATGGTTCCATCCCAATTCCCGGGAAATAACATTTTAATGCAAGCGCCTGCAATATATAACATTATATACAACGGGTACCCGGCATGCGTTGCAAGGTCACTGTTACCTCGGGGTCAACTTAACTGTATTGTTCCATCCCAATTCCCGGGAAATAACATTTTAAACCAAGTGCCTGCAATATATATAATGATATACAACGGTTACTCGGCATGCGTTGCAAGGCCACTATAACCTCGGGGTCAACTTAACTGTAATGGTTCCATTCCAATTCCTGGGAAATTACATTTTAAACCAAGCGCTGCACTACATAACATTATATACAACGGGTACCCGGCATGCGTTGCAAGGTCACTGTAACCTCAGGTTACTTCATATATTTAATTTAGCACACACTCCTCCTCGCTTCATCCACGTTCACACGTCAAATCACGTAGTGTTTTAACCCGTTAGTTGCTTTTGCAACGGGCCCAGCTAGTTCAAATTATTACGAACATTTCACATCCTGCTGTAGATAAGGAAAGATTGTTTTCTTGAAAACAAGCCGATAATATATCTCTTTTCTTTTCCTTATATTTTCTATTGAAAAGAAAGAGACGAAAATAACATATACATGTTTATAATATTCCAAATAATGGTATCATGTTTCATTTTGCTGACTCACTGCTGAGGGAAACCGCAGCTTACAAGTCAAGTAAAGTGATTTTTATCACAAAAAGGTATAAGATTTTTTTTATTTTTTTTTATTTAAATAAAACGTACAATGAAGTTGCATCCCCATGAGTTATCGAAACTCATTAAGCCCTCCGAATTTTCGAGAATATTAGCTTTTGGTGTCTTAAACGAAATGACATTTTACGAAAACTTTTAGTTATAACCGCTTCACAATTAAAGCTCTATAAATGAAACTTTTCTGAACGTAGCCGAATAGTAAAAACTGTTTTAGAAAGGTTACAAAATAGGCTTTCAAATTATTATATTACAAATAAATATTAGCATTTGTAAATATTAAAATTTAGAACGCAAACATTAAAAATAGGTAAAAATAACTCACGTGATGTTTTTATGTGAAAACGGTACTAAAATCACAGATTATGCAAACAACAATACTTATTCTATTGTATATATGTGTAATAAACACTTTTGTCACCTCATTTTTTTATCATTTCATATTAAAATATTTAATAAAAATTTAAAATATGGAGCGCGGTGGAGCTGCCGGTAGCAAATTTGCGCGGGTAAATATTTTTGTCGACTACACGATTGACAGCTGATTCCTGTTATGTATTTCCATAGACAACTTGATAGAAATGTGCAGCTTGATCTACTATCGACCTTTGATTTTTGTTTTAGGGATGTAACTAAAACAATAACGGAGTTATAACGATTTCTATGGAAACACACGCGCTGACGTATAAACACGCTTATATCTGCTTACGTTGCGGAGGGGTTAAGGGATCGCCAATTGGTACTTTTGAAAGTTAAACCCAACCCAACCCAATATGCAGACACAATAAATGAAGAAAAATTTTACAAAACATTTCACAGAAGCAACATACAGACACAACACATGAAGAATCACTTTACAAATATTTCACAGAAACATGTCTTATAAGATTTTATGAATTTTTATAACAAATCATTTGATTTATGTACTGTTGGTGTCAAAAAGTTAAAATAAAGTATCCTCCATGATTGACTATAGAAATGCATTAAAAAACAGAATCAGAAAAATACAATAAAAGGTACGGGCTCAAAAATATACAGACCTAATACAAGATGTTTACATACAAAATACATGACAAGATTTAAAAAAGATATAAACTGTGCCCATCATATCTGGATGTACAGAGTTTGGTACTTGGAGATAATCAGAATAGCTATCAGAACAGAGTTTGTACCTACTTATGACTCGTTTTCCAAATAACATTTGAAAAAAATAGGATTTCAATATATCGTTTCGAGATTTGTTAGAGGCATATACCTGTCTTAATTCTTCAGGCAATTTGTTATAGTTAGTGTAGGCAATGTATTCTAATGATTTCAGTCTGAACTTTGTTGAATGTATTTTTGATATATTATGTAGTTTGTTGTGTTGTCGTGTATTATATTGGTGAACGTCGCTGTTATAGTTCAGTTTTATATTTGTGTGGGTATTGCAGTGAATAATATTTAAGATGGTGTTTGTTATCTCAAAGCTAGGAACAATCTTAAATGGCAATACAAGTGCGTGACGGTAAATATCTTTAACATGTGTATCCCAAGGCAAGCCAAAAATGTTACGTAGGGCTCTATTTTGGATTATTTGCACCTTCGATATCATTTTTTTGGAAGCAAAACCCCAGATACCCGAAAGGTATGCCAAATGGGAGTGGATCATAGCATAGTACAATGATCGCAGTATGGTTGTAAGATGTAATGTTATTTTATTTAAATCGCTTTATCCCTTTCCACTTGAACTCAACCTTTTGCATGTCATAATATTTTGTATGCTATATCACAGTAGTTCGCTCTGCACCTGCGTACTAATGCCAGCGACAAAACTGGAATATTGTTATTATTAAATTTTCTATTTATTTCCCACATACTTGGTATAATATTTCATTAAAATAACACAATTGATATCACACAACCTCCAAACTGAAAATCCAATATATTTGTATGCGCAAAAGTGTTGTTTGTACGAATTCATTGTTTGATAATCAATTTTGTTAAAATAATACAAAATTGAGAATTTTTTCACACCAAACCTCTCGTGGTATTTGCTAGCCACCTGCATAAGCAGGTGGCACTCTGTCTAAAACAAATTTGACCAGTTAAACAACGATAATTTAATTGTTTTGCCTTTAATAATGAGCGGCTCGGAAATTTTACGTTTTGCCTCCACTATCCTCCTCCTAATAATAAGTTATGATGCAAAGTTGCTGAATTTCATACAAATAATATTACACAGTATTTATATTATGGGGTGGAAGGTAGGAATAATGGGTACTTTCTGTAAAAGGTTTATAATATGTTGGTTTTTTGTGAACACTTCACCAGGAAAACCTGGAGTACAACCGTGCGGTTCATTCTGATATGATAACTTTCAATCGCTCCATGTATTTATTTTTCTGGCTGTGGCTCCTCTGGCCAAATGTGGCAAAAGACAAGTTTTAGTGAAAGCTTTTTAATGGGATTGTGACATTTGGTTTTGCATGATGCTAAAAAATATTAAGACACATTATTTCCTTGCCAAGCGAATAAAATATATTTTAGTATGCCAGGGGCCTTTTAAGGTCCAAGATACCATAAAAGTACGGTGAGCTGCTAGCTAGCTGCTATCCACGGTGGATTCGCTGGCACACGACGGGTATAAACATGAGAAATCCATAATGAATTTCTTGGCACACTTGGATTTTTATGAGCATACAAGTTCCTTTCTAAATTCATTAAAAAAAATCAGATATTTGTCATATTTCTTTTTCTGGCTTGGTTTTCTTAGGACAAGTACCGCTTTTCAGGTTTTATGAACTACACGCCACTAGTTTGGGGTCATTTTTTACTATAGTCTTCATGGAGATTTTCATGATTTCTAACAAGAAATTTTGATGTAACTTTTTTTTTAGTTAATGTTAATTGTTTTTTATTAATGTTTTATCACAATAAGGAACTCAAGTGAAAAATATTATGGCTTTAAAAAAATATGTTCATATAGATCAATATACGCTGATTCTGAATATATAAGTTTTATTTAATAATATTAAATGCAGAGTTTTTAAAAATTATTAAAAAGTGCATTTTTAAACCTCTCGAAAAAAACACAGCGTCAAGTTGGCATTACTGAAATGGTTAGTGGTGACGTCACTGCTAACCTGTCACCTGGTGATAGCGTGTTGAATGTTGTATTGACATTTGAAATCACGACTGAAATGACTTGAAGTGTACACGTACGCAATTCAACATTTCGTGTTTTTGGTTTATTTTCGTGTTTGTAGAGATTTAGATAAATAATAGTTTTTGTGTTTATTGAAACATTATTTAGGCCCTCAACAATTAAAATCATTACGGAAAAGGGCTATATTTGCGGACAATCTGCAATAAATTTTGCCTATTTGAGGTTAAAGTCGTGTCATATTTGACATTTGGTTTATGATACATCGATCGTATTTTCAAATTGTTTTTAGTATCAAGGGCTTTTTATACAAGTTATTACACAATCGTAAAGATCAGTGTATTATAAATACCAATGTTTCTGTATGTGTTATACATAGTACAATGTACAAAGTCAAGCCTGAACACAAAATTCGATGGTTTACGATGTCATCTGTATTTGCAATGAAAAAGATGATTTATTGTTTTTATATTGCACTTTGGTACAATATAATAACAGTAGCGATGAGATGTGGACATTTTACCAATGTTTTTCTATATTAAAAGCAGTTAATCTTGAATAAAAAACGCCTCGACTTCTCACACCTAAAAGTCATACCGCCATTGATTCTTCTGGATTCTTCATTCAAAATTTTCAAAATGACAACTTGAAAGTAAATAAAACTATCGGTGGGTGATGAGTAACACAATCCACCATAGATACGGTGGTTTTCGTGGGGTCTTGAAAAATTAAAACTTTGACAATTATTTTAACTATTAAAACTAACTATAAAATAAAAATGCAGTTATTTAAGTTTGAAGGTCTTTATTCATTAAAAAAAATTGGATTGGAGTTCTCTATTGTTGGAATCAACCAAAATTTGCTCCATGATCGACCGGTTGGGAACCATTGACCTAAAGTGCCTGTCCATGGTATACCAAAAATTTCCATGCGATATTGAGGGTGTAGTATGCATTGTGATCATTTTTATTTTCCAGGTCTGCGAGTTGGGAAACCTGAGCACCCACATTACCAATATATTTCCATGAGATATTGAGGGTGTAGTATACATTGTGATAATTTTTATTTTCCAGATCTGCGAGTTGGGAAACCTGAGCACCCACATTCTGCTCAGGAATCTTCGCCCCTCCGGCTCCACTGTGCGCAAGATCCCGGTGCCGGATTCCAACCCTCTCACCTGCCTATTCGACTATGTCTCCTGCCCCAATTACTTTTATGAGTTTGGAGCTTGGGCTTCCTTCACCGTGATGACCCAGTGCATTCCAGGTATAAAGGCTCTTAAAGGCTTTGAAATTGTTCCATCCTTTCACCTTATTGCAGATAATAAATATGTAACATATAATAAAAGGTATAATATAATAGGAGCTGAGCTTTTTGTATATCTATTTTCCCAAGTGTTGAGAAAGTTAGAATAAGAAATCTTATACTGTTAAATGGAAAAGTAATCTGTCACAATTAAATTAAATACAGTGGACCCGCGGTAATCCGACAAACGTTTTGCAGGGCGATGTCGAATTATCGAATTTTTCAGATTATTAAGTACTGCCTAAGACCCTACAGTCCGAATTTTTTTTTAATAAGAGTACCTAGTAATCTGACAAATTACAAATCAAATAATCTATTTGAACTACGAATTATACTACATAATTATGTATATATACATCTTGTTATGTCACTTGCGGAATAGTTGCAATTATGTCGTCATCATCTTCTTGATTTATCGTTGTACAACTAACTAGAAACCTGGTTTATAATCTCTTCATCAGACATTTCATAAAAAATATTTTCCTCTTTATCCATTCCACGGCACTAGATCTCCAAATCTCCCCAAGTATTTCAGCAGCAACTTGCTCCATTACTTCCCAAGTAACACTAATTTTTAGTTCATTGTTAATCCCTTGTTTGCCGCTCGTGCACCGGTGTGTCATGAGATTTTAAACGCGATTTTGACCCTTATGTATAAAGAAAGTGTATGAAGAACACGGTCAGAATCGCTTGCTCTATTATCGCCCTTTACCATAGCGAAACCTGCAATGCGCCTAGTCACTCCAAATAATTTATATTAATAATTTACCGGAGCGCGGGAATGTGCGCTTGCGCATGCGCGGTAAAAATATGTTTATCTACGATTTTGACCCTTCTTTGCATTGACCTGTGATTTCTAGACAAGCCCTGTGAAAGGCAAAATGACGCCGGGCTGAAAAATAAAATTGGCTCAAGGTCCATTTATGAAAAAGTCCGTGCATTGTTTTGAACCGATTATATCGCATTGAGCTTTGTGTTTTACCTTTTATCGTTCTTCAAGGTCTACACTGAAACTATTTTTTGTGTTAGCCGTCCGGACCGCGTTAATTTTTTTCAAACACAAAAATATCACACTTCCGAGTATTGTACAAGATACACGCCGCGGACTTTATTTTTGAAAATGTAGTCAGCTATCTCAATGTAAAAGAAAATATATCTCTTACAGATAGCTTTTAGGCACTGCATTCATGAACGTGACAAAGGGAAAGTTCTTAATTTTGTTTCTGGCAATGTTTCTGCTCTCCACGACGCTTGTGACGTCACGACAGACCGACTACATACATACAATGAGTGCTGTGTCACAATATGGCTGTGGTGTTCAAACTTTTTTAAAGCGCGACCCGCTTTTAAATTCACCCCCGCTGTTTTTTTTAGGAATAATCAACCTGTTTAGTCGAAGTATTATTATTGTATCCATTATTAGTTTGTATGGGGACCTTGGTGGGAGGGTATGTATAACATTACCTGGTTAACTTTGTTGTCGGTGGAGTCGCAAACCTACTTTATATATTGTAAAACAAAATTTGTAATAAAACTATCTAAGTGGGTAAAAATAAAGCGCCGTAGGTGAAAATATTATATCCGCAGGGCCAAAACAATGTTCTCGACTTTTTCATTTGATAATATTAACGAACTTATAAAATTCCTTTCAATTTTGGCAGTTAATAGTTTGTCAAAATTGCCAGACAAATATTTACTACGTTCAAGGTAAAACCAATAAATGGTGTTGGTTTATTTTCGTTTGGAATTACAATATTTATAAGTACAATATTTTGCCAAGAAAATTTTAGTTATTTTGTAAAACGGAAACCTATAAAATACATTAAACACAGATCTCAACGAAGAACAGATGCACTCTTCTTCAATAAAGGTAAAGTTAACCTATCTTAAGCCACGGCATTCCGAATTTCTACCGTTTTATAATATATTTCTCTTGAACACTTTAAGTTTTTAAATTTAAAAAAAAATACATGTTATTTTTGACGATAATAATATAATAGATAATATTTGACCGATCAGTGGTTGAGTGGGCATAGCGCTTGGGTCCCACCTGGGCGTCGCGTGTTCGATTCTTCGGCTGGCTAAGTCCTCCATCACGACACAAGCAATATTTTCGGCTTTCTGTGGCGGTAGTAGGAGATTTTCAAACATTGTTGGGCTATTCGTAACCCGGGAATGATTGTCTTTCTTTAAAATATTTATATACCGAAAGGGTAATTATATGAAATTCCCTGACAGAAAAAATCGTAAGATATGCTCTTATTATTATAATTATTATAAATTATTGAAAAAAATCATAATTCATTGTTTCTTTAAATGCTATTTAAATATTTCCCGCAAGATTCTTGTTGTATTTTAAACGAATCATGTTTTATTAAACATTTTAACAATTTTCGCTTAAATATTATCGTTTTTAATATAAGCGCACTCCTTCTAACTTTCTTATTAACATATCTCCCCTTTATCTTCTTTTTGAGCGCTTACTGCCGGGTCTTAAGTAACCACGAATTTTTGTCATTTTTTATTTATTATACGCAAAAAAAAATTAATGTTTTCAGCAACTGATTCAAAACTTTAAAGAAAGATTATAGTTTTTGGCTAATACTTTTTGCAAAACAGAACAGAATCCTGTGATTTTCAACGCCAAGACCTGGACAAATATCACTCCATTAACCGGGGCACCCCTGCTTAGTCACCTAATGTTGCGAACCACTTGGGGTGACCTATGGCAGAGTGTTGGTTATCTAATAAATTGTTTCTCGAGGCAGCGCGGGCGGTACCCATACTCGCCTCCGAATTGAATCGCTTATCATAATAAAGTTTTAAAAAAAATCCATTTAAATTTATAAATGTATCGTGTCCCCTTTGAAAACCACTGGTTGTCGAAACTGTTCATGAGACCAAAACGTGAACGAACTATTGATGTGTGAGTGCGAAGAATTACACAACAGGATAGCTCGGTGGTCGGTTCTATTTTGCCGGGAACGCGTATGCAAGATGGCGGAATTCGAAGGAGAGTTTTGTTGTGAAATTACTGTTACTGGTGTTATTTTTATTATGATGTTCTCTATGAAAGGGCTTGTCTAGGGTATACTTGGTCGAAGCTTCTATGTATAAAATTTGTAAAGGACAGTGTCAGAATCGCTGGACATGAAGTGTCATTTCTGCCGCCGGGGACCGCGTCGTAATTGGTGGTGCTTTTTGCTGGCCTACCCTGGCAAACAAGAGTGGTGACAATATCTGGCCATAATTGTTTCCATGACGATGTAATAGTTGATGGGGCAATGCATTGACAAAGAGCAAAAATAATCAATAGTGATAGGCGTGTCGGATTACAGGGGGCGCCGGATGAGACAGGGTCCGGATTACCGCGGGTCCACTGTAATTATATTGCTTAGTTAAATTTACAAAGGCCCTATAAAATAACACTAGTCAAATTACATGGATGCTAGAAAATAACACTCTTTAAATTACTTAGGCGCTAGAAAATAATACTTTAAGTTTACTTCTTCAAACACAGCAAACTTTATTTTGTGGCACCATTTTAATTCAAAATTAATAGAATACTTAATTTAAAACCACATTTATTGTTTAAAAAACCAACATGTTTCGTAAGCATTGCTCACTTCATCAGGGTTTACTTAAAACTAATATTACAACACTAGACATAGACTTAAAGGTGTCAATGGATGGGCGGGAGTGGGAAGGGGAGGGGGGTAGTAGGGCATAATTTACAAAGGGAACAAGTTTAATAATGGGTCGTTAAAATATTTTTTGATTATTTATGATGTTGAAATTCATCTTTACGCTCTTTCTACCATCAACATTCTAATGTTAATGGTATTCATTTGGACAAACTAGTAATCTTTGATTTCAATCAAAGGATGGATTTAAGTATTATTAATAATCAAAAACTATTTTTAAATGACCCATTAAACTTGTTCCTTTTGTAAATTATGCCCTATTATCCCCCTTCCCATTCCCGTCCTTCCATTGGCACCTTTAAGTCTGTTGTCTATTTTTGTAATTAATTTTAAGTAAACCCTGATGAAGTAAGCATTTCTTACGAAACACGTTGGTTTTTTTTAAAATTAATGTGGATAAAACCAAGTATTCTATTAATTTTGAATTTACTAGTTTAGTTTAATACACATGTGTAAATTACACATGTGCTTGAAAATAGCACTCATTAAATTACAAGGGTGTTAAAAAATACCACTTCATTACATAGTATAAAATGAAGTCGCTCAAAATGTATGTGCGCGTTAATCTTTTAAACTACGCAATGGATTTTCATACGGTTTTCACCAATAAATAGAGTGATTGAAGAGGAATGTTTATATGTATAATACATGTAAATTATATTAGAGAAAATCTGAGAAATTTAAAGAAAACATATTTTTGTGTGATTTAAAACGGCTGGCGGGCCGTACTATAGTCACTTTTGAAATTCGTTCTACGGAAGAAATTGGAAAATAGATGTCCTAGAGTAAGTAGGTATTTGATTTGAATTATTTTATTTGATGAAGTCGCTCAAAATGTATGTGCGCATAGATCTTTTAAACTACGCAACGGATTTTCATGCGGTTTTCACCAATAGATAGAGTGATTCAAGAGGAAGGTTTATATGTATAAAAACATGCTTATTATAGTAGAGAAATGTCGAGAAATTCAAATATTCAATTCAGGCAGCGGGCAGCTGGCAAGTGGATGGTGTGGATTTTATAAAGGTTGGGTAATGGCGTTGTGTTTCGTTAGCCACAGCAACGTGTGGCCGGGTCTGCTAGTACTAGATAAAAATTGATAGAATTATTTGAAAAATGGTTTTTTTTTTTTTTTTCAATGGTTTAGAAGTCATCGCTAAATTCATTTGATAAAAACATTAGGTCTCAGAAGGCATATTTAATTTATCTGCTATAGCAGAAATTGGAAAACAAAAACTGCCATTTTTTTATTTATTAGCTATAATTCTGAAATCTTTATCATTCATATAAATATGTACATAGTTCGAAATAGTTAAAAATACTTTGCTGCTGTTTGTATCTGTTTCTTTGATCCGTGCTCCTATATTATTATAATCTGTTTAAATAATGTAATTTTTTTTTTCAGCTGGAATTTTCGCACTTGCTGGAGTTTTCCAAATGTCAATGTGGGCCCTTGGAAAGCATCGCAATTATAAAAAGGAATTTTCCAACTACCCCAAAGGAAGGAAAGCCATTTTCCCATTCTTGCTTTAAGTGCTTTAATTTTCTGTTAATCCGTTTTAAGCTAAAAGACTTAATAATTATTTTGTTTTGTACTGTTATTTAGTCAATTAATATAAAAAACAATAAATTTTTTATTTTGGTGGTTGTCAAGGATTATTATATTACAAATAAGTCTTAGGTTATTCAGAAACTTACTCAAAACATTAAAATAATATATGTATTATGCTGCCCGGCTGCCAACCTCTTTAAACAAAAGAAAAACAATCTCTCTATTTAGAGGCAAACTGCCATTTCTTTATACACATTCATTTTGTAATAAAATGTAGTTTTCGTCTTTACATTTCTAATATTATTTATTTAAATCATACACAAGTATGACTAGTCTTGCCTTTTTCATGTGCTCAATTAGAGGTATTATTTCTTTATTAAATATTATGGAAGGTTTTTTTATTATTTTTATATTGTGGCATTTAATAATTTAGTTCAACGTATTGTTGTCTGTGTATTGTTATTTCTGTACAAAATGCAAGCCAAACTATTATGATTAAAGTTGTTTATTTGTCACGATAGAATATGGTCCATGAAAAATTTATCAAATTGTTCAATATTGTGTCATTCCAAAAATAAATACAAATATTGTCTTTCGTTAAATGATTTTTTATTTATTAAAATTGAAACACAGAGGTATATTTTACTCCAACTATTTTGAAGGCTGAGTTATGGAAAAGATTATAAAGAAATAATAAGATATTTCTTGGACGCTGGAAAACTAAAATCCAGGTTTGGATTACATACTACGATCGTCCAGTTTGATTAGTCAGACATCTTTAAATACTAAGTTTTGAGATAATGAGGAAAGCAATATGCGAACGCTCACGTGTCTGTGTTTTACGTATTAAATATGCTATTAGATATTACCGAGAAGCATAAAACGTCCACTACACTACTTGTTTCGACGCTTCGACGAAGTTAGCCGAAGTTCGAAGCGCGTGTCTACACTACTCGCTTCGAACTTAGGAGCACTTCGAGTCCTTTGACTCGGGCGCAAATACCGACAATTATCGGAAGTCAGGCGAGGCGAAGCGAAGTTGCAAGAAGCGAAGTGAAGTTTGTGTCTACACTATCGTATTCGATTAACTTCGATCAACTTCGCGAGTAGTGTAGTGGAGCTTTAGCGGTCTGGTATGTTAGTATGATATTTTGAAATTTCCTTCTAGTAACCCAGGAAACTTTTTTTTTTTAATTCACTACAAGTTTTTCTTCTTTGTAATTGATTTGAAGTCTTTAAGAGTAATCTTGTACTGCTAAGTGGAAAAGTAATCTGTCATAATTAAATTAAATAATTATCTTATCACCGGGCGCTATAAAATTACATTAGTTAAATTTACAAAGGCCCTATAAAATAACAAGTCAAATTACGTGAACGCTAGAAAATAATACTCATTAAGTTTACTTCTTCAAACACATCAAACTTATTTTGTGGCACCATTTTAATAGAATACTTAGTTTTAACCACATTAACAGCCTTACTAAAAAAACAATCACTCTTCGACCGTTAAATGTGTCAGCCTCTGTGTTTTACATATTAAATATGCTATAAGATATCACCGGGAAGTATAACGGTCTGGTACATTGGTATGACATTTTGAAATTTCCTACTAGTAACTCAGAAAACATTTTTTTTTTTTTAATTCACTATGTACAAGTTTTTCTTCTTTCAATAGATTTGGTAGTCTTTAAGAGTAATCTGAGCATTGTACCACATTGACTTTTGCATATAACTGCGTACTCAATTCAAAAATTAGATTTTTCGGAGATGTCTGGCTAATCAACTGGAAGATCGACCAGCAAATGCTTTTCACATCTCAAGCATTCTTAGAGCAGGAATTTTCAATCAGTGTTTTCTTCCAAGTCATTAGGATCATACTGTACTGCTATGGCTTGAGTTGACTGTTCACATTGTAATTTTAGTAAGATGCGTTGATTTTCTTCTTTGAGTTGTTGAATAATCGAGTCGCGTTCCTTAAATTAAACACAATCATTCATATAAGTTTTAAGATTTTCACGGCCAAAAGCATTTTCGTTATTTGTTTTTGGGGTGTTATGCCGTGTTGCGCTACCTCCTTCTTTAGCCAACGTTTATAAATATATATTATATTTGCGGCATGTTCCAGAGTGGAAGATACTATCAGTATCGCCCTGGTGTAAGACCACCATTCAGAATTGAAACGTTGCTTGAAAATGGCATTAGCCGTGTTTAGTGGCCAGATCTGAATAGCCAGGTACTTCCCAACCTTCCTCTTCCCCACCTCCTTCCTCTCCCCACTACCGTCAGCCTCACATCATACCCCAATTGGGGATGCCATAGTCTCACTGGCTCCAGACGGGAGCAGTTGTGAGATTCTTGTGCGGTATTCACTGTAAAAAAAAAAAAAAAAACGTTTCGGACATCGTTGCAGTGTCCATCATCAGGGCAGATCCGGCAGATCACACATCTACCGGATCTGCCGGATCTGCCCTGATGATGGACACTGCAATGATGTCCGAAACGTTGGCTAAAGAAGGAGGAAGCGCAACACGGCATAACACCCCAAAAACAAATAACGAAAAAAAACAATCATTCATTTTTTATGGGATGTAAAAGAATGATTAATAAGCCCGCCTCAGGTGCCACTCTATGGGGGAGTGACACCCGACCGTCACAGTGTCACCCCCCAAGAGCACAATTCTCTAGCCATCCCCCCCCCCCCACCCCAGGATGGACCAATTTTTTATGAAGTCAAAATTTGCATTTGTCAGCTTTAATGGGGGGGGGGAGGGCACGGGTACACTAGCTATGCCACTGCAAACAGATGATGATGACCTCTTGTCCCTGAATTTTTATTCGTCTAAAAGGCTGTTGTTTCTTTCACACAATGGGAATTTTCAGACAGCAGTCAATATTATTATTCAAGTACATTTTAATCAGCCATTAAATAACAGTATTTTGATTTCTCAAGGCAAAATAATTTACATGAGAAAAAGATCTAATTTTTTACCGTAATTTCTACAATAATTAAAAATGAGGTACTTGAGAGGAGTGGCAGGGGTTACGAAATGGGATCAAATAAGAAACTCGATGATCTTAACATTGAATCAGTGTTACTCTTCTTACAAAAATCGCAACTGAGGTGGCTTGGGCACGTACTAAGAATATCTGTTGACCGAATTCCTCGGAATATACTGAGTGCGATTCCAGAGGGTAAACGTCCAGTGGGCCGCCCCAGGCACAATTGGACGAGACAACTCCAGAAACTGAGGAGAGGATGGGACTGCCATGGACGGAGGCCGAACAATCGGAGAAAAACAGGGTCGAATAGAGGCGCCTTGTCGATGCAGTGGGTCCCCGACCCGAATAGGACAAGGGGAAGAAGATGATGATGAATTTCTATAATATGTATACATATTGTATAAATTCATTTTCTTTGTCATTCCCCAATCAGCACGGTTTTATCACAGGTAGAAATACTTTAAGTAACTTAATCATTTATGAAAATTATATAACTGATTCCCTTGTCCCTAAGCATCAGGTGGATTCTATATACACTGATTTTTCCAAAGCTTTTGATAAAGTTAGGCGACATATTCTTGTACATAAACTAAAAATGTTGGGCATTAAAGGAACCTTATTGAACTGGTTTAATAGTTATCTTAGTAAAAGAAAGCTTTGTGTTAAAATAAATTCTGTAGAATCCTATATCTTCGAAGCCACAAGTGGGTTTCCCCAAGGATCTCACCTCGGACCAATTCTTTCTTTATTATTTATAAATGACATTGTTAGAATATTTAAAGATGTACAAGTTTTACTCGATGATTTAAAAACATATAAAATGATATGTAGTATAGAGGATTGCCATATTTTACAATCTAATTTAGATAAATTGTTTCATTGGTGTGTGATCAACTCGCTATTTCCTAATATTCAAAAGTGCCAAGTTATTCGTTTTTATAAAATCCAAAGTCATTTAACTTATGAATACTCTTTAAATAATGTAATATTGACACCGGTCACTCAGATCAGGGACTTAGGTGTTATATTTTATGAAAAGTTAACATTTACTTTGCACGTAAATTAAATAACAAATAGAGCTATAAAAATGCTTGGTTTTATATGCAGAACAGCAAGTGATTTTAAGTCACTAGAATGTTTGAAAATATTGTACACTTCTTTAGTAAGAAGCCAGGTAGAGTATAATTCGCCCATTTGGTCCCCATTGTATAAAATACATTCCAACAATATAGAACGGGTACAGCACAAATTTTTAAGATTTGTTAACTTTAAGCTGAATATTCAAATTCAAAATATTAACTATGTCCTTTTGATGAAACAACTAAACTTAATTACGCTGTCAGATAGGCGGATCATCTCTGACCTTGTACTATTAAATAAAATCAGGAGGGGGTTAAAAATTGCAAAAAGTTGGTCACGTAGTATGGGTACGTTCCCTAAATAGATTACATCATTTTGGTAATAGATTTGGTAATATTGTAGACATGTTTGCAGATTCTGTATTAGTTATAAAAAGAAGTCTTTATAATTACTTTAATGAAATGTATGATTTTGATTTTAATTAATTTAATTTTTTATATTATTTTCATCATTATAATTGTGTACTTGCAACGTACCTGCCATAATGATTGTACTTTCAACGTACCTGCCTAACTATTATTATCTATCCTTGTAAAAACCCACTAGGGCGTAAATAAATAAATAAATAATGTGTTGTTCAATAAGAGTAGATTTTACTTACATTCAACTGTATATTGAAATCGTTCATCATTTTGTCATGATCACCGCAGGCCTTTTGCAAGAGCAAGTTAGCCTGTTTTGGTGTCTTCCGTTTGGAGGAAATACCAAGTAAAGCTTTCATCTCTAAACATTGGGTAGTTGTGTCCCTCAGCTCATTTCTGAGATCATTTATTTCCTCCAGCAATGTGCTGTTTTCCTGTGATAAAAGAAAAATATGTAGTAGAACTGTTATTATACAGGGTGGCGCAATAGAACGTGCATATTTTAAACATAGGTTAAAAAATAAATACTTTAAGGATAGTTGAAGTAAAAGATAGGAATTATAAGGTAATTAAATGAAGTTTTTTTTTTTTTTAAATAACATCGTCTAAATGACGGCCCTCTCTGAAACGGCACTCCTTTAATCGCGGGCGAAGATTAGTGAAAACTCTGTTCACTAATGCTGGTGTGATTGCTGCCATTTCACTATGGATACTCTCCTTCAGCTGACTTTAGGACTATGCACTGCTCCAATAACGACAATTTTGAAGGTTTATGAACCCATTTAAATGAAAATGAGCCTCGTCACAAAAAAGGATATTGTCAAAATTGGAAAATGGGTGAAGCATTTCTTCAGCAAACACCAACCTTACTCCTTCTTGCTCTTTCAATGCTTGTGTTAATTGGAGTTTATGTGGATGCAGTTTGTTCCGAGTTGACACCTTGTGGATTTTCTCATACTGAAACTTTCTCATACTTTCACTCTCCCAATATTATCTCCGGTCCTAGATGTTCTTGGACGACCTTTAGCTTGTGGCTTAAACGTTGAACCGGTCTCTTCAAAACGTTTTGATATTATTTTAATTAAATTTACACTCAGGGCTTCGTGAATTTGTTGTCATCCATATTCAGTACAAAATAGTTGCCTTGCAGAGATGTACGAATGACCGTTCTCGTAAAACGCGCGAACACAAAATGCGCGACGCTTCCCGTCACACTGACTCATGGCTACTAAAACTGCATGCATACCTCTATACAATCCTGCTAGGCTCACCCCGCCCGCGCGATGTATACCCTGCAAAAAAAGATGATGCAATATGCACGTTCTATTGCGCCACCTGTATTTGTATATGAACTGTTTTAATATGGAAATCTTTCTTTCATTATTATTGAAGCAACTATATACATCTCCCTTCCTCCACCCAACCTGCTTTCCAAGTACCTATTTCCTATCTGACAGTGTGTGACTAATCTACCTATGTATGCAACAATACTTTGCAACAATAAATCATGGAACAATCAGTCTATTAAAGGACCCTTTGCAATGATCAACTCCTATGGTGATTTCAATTTACATCAGTTACGAAATCTGGGCCGTAACCATCTCTTACTCCCTTTGTATTTACAACTAAGCAGTGGCGATGCTTCACACGGGACAGTGGGGACAGTCCCCACCAGTTACATCCGAAACTTACTAAAGGAAATAACAATCAATGCTTTGTCTTCACAAAAATTAATGAATTCTTTAAACATAAAAGCAATTAATATTTGCAGGAATAAAATACAAAAAAATTTTCCGGATCATTTTAATGCGACCACCCAGGCTGACCAGCGGGAGTGGAATGATAGCCGATCCGACAAGCCGACTAGCGCATGAACTATCAGGCAGTGTTGCCAACCCGAATTTCGAAAAAGACGTAGGTCAGACTAGAAAATTACGTAGAAACTGTATAATTTGTATTATGAAAAATTCGTAGATCTACGTACTTTTTTTTAGTGAAATGAAGAAGTTAGGGTAGGTGAAACAGAATAAAACGAGTATTTTGTTATATAATTTATTTAAAGAGATACCCCTGGTATTATGTTTTTTTATATTTTATTTTTTACTATTTTTTTACATTATTCATATCTTTTGTTGTGTTATACATATTTAGAAAATATGTAAAAAATTACTTTTGAAATGTATCAAGATATAATGGGAAAAATAAAGGAAAAAAAGTAAACTTTCATAATACGCTGTGGTAACCGTTTACCATGCTTGTTTGCCATATTTGTCGTAGGATGCTTAGAAAATACCCACATGAGGTAAAAATTGCGAGGCGCAAATGACGCCGTTTTATTTATATAAGAACATTAACTCTAAATTCAGTAAATTTAAATGATTTACCTGTTCAAGGCACATAAGAATCTAGTAAATAAAAAAATTGCCACATTTGTGGTAAAAAAAAAATACTCAATTTTCAGAAAATTCAGGCAAATTAAATTTGTACATACATTGATTAAAATATTTAATATGTGCCTGCGAAGGCTCGCTGCTTGTTTTCAAGCCACTTTTCGTAAAAAGTAAGCCTGTTAGCGCGTCAGTAGAGAGTCAGTTTCGGATGTTAGTTTTCACCAAATTTATCGCGGAAAACAGACGCTCGACATTTGCACTGCTATGTGGCAATGTTTAAATTTTGTGCAAACTGGGCCAATATAGGATACATTTGAGACGAATCGCCCTTTTGTATTTTTGAAACATGACGCCAAAACCCATTGATTTGCTGAACCTGTTGAAATGGAAGAATTCTATTTCCGTCTGCGTGACTTCTTATGTGGCGCGCACTGGTAAAGTAACGGAAAATATGCTGCTTCAGCCTAATGAGTTATGTTATTTTGCAAATTTGTACAATTTAAAAGAAAATATGTAGATTCTTGGCCTAAGTTCGTAGATGTGCAGGAAAGACCTAAAATACATAGATCTACGCAAAAAGACGTAGAGTTGGCAACGCTGCTATCAGGGTCCATTTCTCAGTGCGCAGAACCTACTGCGCACTTGGGGGAAAATCCGAGTTGTCCCTTGGCATTTTGGTAAATTCTTTGCGTTTCTTTCTCGATCATAGGCAATCCGGGAACTGTGCATGCACACTCATATGTGAATTTCAGATACCGTAAGGATAATCCAATGGATCCCCTCATGACAGAATACCGAACCATTTGTTTGCCTAGTTTCGGGCGGGAATCACTCACGTTCAAATTAAGTTTGATTCGATAGGTATATAGCTACATTCTGCGTTTAGATATCCGATTTGACCATCAAAATTTTTGTTTGAGAAATTTTATATTAGATATATTCTCCGGGTGGTGAGATTACGGTACAGTAGTTACACGCAAAAAATGTCGATCCCAAAACTCAAGCCGCCACTGCAACTAAGAAACCTCTTGTGCGATTGTGCAGTGTATCGATATCCCTCAAGTCATAAGAACGATTCTTATGAACAAGAATAACAAAAGACAAGGGTAAGGCAGTCCTTTACAATTCCAATATTTACCAACTCCCATGGTCGTATCAACTTGAAACATATCTCTCTCTGGTTTCAATCCTGGGATTGGTTTGCAGCAATTTCATCTATTCGTTTCTTCCACTCTTCCCTGTCTTGTGCGGCTCTTTTGAATTCTGCATATGATAAGCAGCGCACGTCCACCAGCAGGTCCTCCAGGTACTCTCGGCGTGGGCGTCCCCTAGCGTTTGTCCCCTCGGTCATACCCTCCATTATGGCATGCAAGAGGCCTTCTTGTCTTATTGCATGGCCGATCCATCTTGCGCGCCTTTCGGACAAGGTCCTGAGCAGGTGCCTTCCTCCTTCGATTTTTTGGAGAACCTCCTCATTTGTGATGTGGTCTCTCCAGGAAATTCCTAGTAGTCTTCTATAGGACCACATCTCAAAAGCCTCTAGTCTCCGTCTGACTAATATCATTCTAAAAAGAATCGAACCAAAAGTAGAGAACATCCTTTCCGGAGACCAGTTTGGCTTTAGAAGAGGTGTAGGAACCAGAGAAGCAATATTGTCGCTACGAATACTACTAGAAAAAAGATTAAAAAGAAACCAAAACACATTCATCGCATTCATAGACCTGGAGAAGGCTTTCGACAAAGTAGAATGGAAAAGACTCTTCGAGATTCTGAAGAGAATTGACATCAAATATAGAGATAGACGAATAATCCAGGCGCTATACAATAATGAGGCCGCTATAATTAGATGTGACAATGATACAAAAGAAGCCAGTATAAGACAAGGGGTGAGACAGGGATGCTCTCTGTCACCTGTTCTTTTTAACGCATATATACAAAGTGCGATTGATGACTTGAGGGAGAGAATGAGTCACAGAAAAGGTGTAAAGATACACGGGCAAAAGGTGGATATGATAAGGTTTGCTGACGATATTGCTTTGGTTGCTGAAAGCGAAGAAGAACTGCAAGAGGCCTTAACAACCATGCAAAGCATTCTTCAAAATAATTACAACATGAGGATAAATAAAGACAAAACAAAGCTGCTGACTGTAGGCCGAACGCAACATCAGATGAGAGTAGAGATGTCAGGAGTTCCACTAAAGAACACCAAGGAGTTTGTGTACCTCGGGAGCAAAATAACATGGGACGGTCGGTCAGCGAGGTCGACAGCCGTATACACCAGGCTAGGCTTGCATTCAATAAAAGGTCGAAAATAATAGAATCGAATAATATAGACCTGAAACTGAGAATTCTCCTCATCAAGACCTATGTATGGAGTATCTTGATGTACGGCTGCGAAACATGGTGCTTATCCGAAAGAGATAAACGGAAACATATATAAAATTATTAATTACAGTTAACAGATTGATTCCCATTCAATATATCAGCGACTACGGTTATTATGATTCAAATCTAGATTCTAAACAGGAATGCTAACTTGAGCCTACCTGCACAAAAACAGTATTATCGTTATAACGCTGTTTTAGAGCAGAAGGTAGCACAAAGCCTAGAGCAAAGATCGGTTACGCGTGCGTGCTCCTTTTCCCTTCAACGGTCAAGTCAGCATAAAACTGATGGTTCTTGTGGTCGGCGCTTGGAATATTTGTCATTATTTTAGCTTTTTTTCTGATGCCAAATAGTGCTGATTGGCTGATAGATGTATTACTGTTTTGTTCACTAACTAATGGTCCTGATAAACTAAGCAGCGAAACTGACACTGAATAAACCGATTTTATGGAAACAAACTGTTAAGAAAATGCAAATTAATGGTGATTTATGGAAAAATGGCATTTACCTTATTACTCAAAACTTTCGATTAACCCTTTGATCTCTGAATATAGATGAAGAGAATTTTCATATATTTTTTGTGAATTATTAGTTCATTTATAGTTTGAAAATCATTCTGATTTTTTTTTGGAATTTTCTGAAAACTCCTTATAGGGAAAATACCGCAATATAATAAATATTTTTATACCGTCGGGGAATAAGTATGTAACAATTTATCGTACAATTTAATTGTTTTCATTTTATTTAAATTATAATTTCATATGGTTAATTGTTCACCTCTTAATTAATAACTAACATTTTTGATAGATAAGGACATTATTGGCTTATAATAATTATTTATAAATATTTATGCTTTGAATGCTTTTTCTCATTTTAACTTCTCAAAAAATAACTCGAATAACCATGTGACGACTCAACGTAAAACAATTTCTCCTGGTGTCCATTTTTGTAACAAAGCTTTAAAAAATTGCCAACCTATAAAATAATGTCCAATAATGAACGGACAGGAATAATATGTAAAAAAATGTTTTTGGTGTAGACGTATAGAAGAGAAATGGAGTTTTATAGATGAGTACAAATTTGTCCCGTGATGGAGCAAAGGGTTAAAAAAAACATAAAAGTATTCTCCATAAGTTAAAATACCTTATTGAATATAAATTTATTTGACTTTCAATATGTACATGCTCACTACAGTCAAATGATATGTTACAGCCAATATCTTAGAACAGGCTTTTTCACATAACGCTGTTTTTTCCACAGGTGGGCTCAGTTTTAAGTTCAGATGTTTGCCATTTTGAATAGTAATGTAATATAATCATATCATTTTTTATAGCGCTGTTATTTAGTTGCCTAATGTATACAAACCTAACACAACATCATATTATTACAAGTATATGTGTATGTATAATGATTTTATGTTAGATTATCAATATATCGTCGCAAGAAAGCAATACTGTTGTAACCGCTACTACCTACGAAAATACTTTATAAACAGCATTTTGCATGTTTTTTTTTCTGCGTCTATCTATCTGGGTCCCGTGACTCTACGACAATAAATAAGAACTATAAGACGTTGGAAAAATTTGCCGTTTTGTCAACAATACGTTTTTTAACTGATGTATCTACCTACACACCTCAAAATCCTCCAAAGTATTTTTGTAGGTAGTGGCGGTTACAGCAGTATTGTTTTCCTGCGATGATATATTTAATACCAGTTATTTATTTTTTAAATAAATAAATAAAAATAGTTATACATATATTAGTTTTGAATAGTTGTTTTCAAAACTCAGTATAAAAATATATACTTATATTTATAATGTATATATATATATATATACATCCCGCTATCATTGCTGCGTCTTCTAATGGTCCACTTTCATTCAATCCCGCGTCCGACCGTCATTCTGCGTCCGGTATACACGTGTAATTTCAAGTTTTCTCCACTGTACCCTCATACAGTCCAAAAACGAAAATAAGCCAGACGCGGTATTGGTACCTAAATCAACTGAAATATACTATTTTAGTTCAGTGCTTTGTCACCGAGCGGCGAGCCGCGGCGCTGCAGTAGACGAGCGTATATTTTTAGCAAAATATATGTTTCATTGACTCGCGGATCGCAACTCCTACATTTGGCAACATCGCTTTTTGATAGCGTTTCTTCTGATACAGATCAATCATATTAAAAACATTGCACATTGCAATTAAGATAAGAAAAAACAAGATTTCATTCAAATTCAGCTTGTCATTATGTTATTATAGTACAGTAAATATTTCAGCAACTTTATTTTTTTATATGACTATTTTTAAACCAATATTGGTTATTTTCTTATACACGATTATAAATTCTTAAACAAAACAAAATCAATGTGCTTAATATATTAGTAATTTGAAAACTTACTTACTACAAATAAAACAATTTTCTCTTCAAATTATGACTGATTTGACAGTAAAAACTATATGTGAGATACTTTGAGATTCACGGAGAATACAAGACTGATGAGTGTAATGAGATAAGAATAGGACTCTTAGATGGTTTGTCTTGTAGATCCAATTATCTAAAGAAAGGTTGTAAGAAGAATATATGAGGTGAACTTGAATGGTAGAAAAAGTCGGGGATGCCCGAGAAAGACATGGCATGATTGAGTAAACCGAATTCTTGAGTCATGTCGAAAGACAGAGAAAAGAGCGATATATGGATATGAATGAGGCAAGAAGTGTATGCACAGACCGAGTTGTTTGGCGGTCCTCTCTGCGAACCCCTGCGAGGAAACAGCGGGATGATTAGTTATTATGAGATAATGTTTATTTATTATTAAAGGCATGTTATTTTATTTGTTTACACAGTTTTAAGCTTTCGATTTTCCTTTTAAGAGATTTAACATATATTTTCCTCCCAGGAGGCCCTGGGAGGAAAATAATTCCCCTCAGGACCTATGTCATCTTTGGGGATGCTGTGTGGAGGGTCATTTTAGGAGAAGAAGGAGAGGAAGTTCTGGGAAGGAAAATGGTATTGGGGGTGGATAGGAATCTAAGGGGTCAATGTGTCCAGGAGTGACAGTCAAGGAGGCTCTCTCAACCGATCTCTCCCGACTTGGCCTGCCATGCAGCTGGTGGGCAGACGCATCCGCTACCAAGACCCGGACAAATCTCACCCCATTAACCCGGGAACCCCTGCTAAGTCACCAAACGTAGCGAACCACTTGGGATGACCTATGGCAGAGGTGTTGGTTATCCTATAAATTGTTCCTGCGGCAGCTGTACCCACACCCTCCTCCCAAATTGAATTAATTATAATTTTGTTATAAGATTCGCAAAAGACGTAATATTTCTATCGATAATCGTGTTGTAGTAATAATTACCCAATCTGCCAAAGCTGCAAGTAATTCGAAAACTATGACTTTTCTTCTTACTCGCAAAACGTGTTGAAATTCATTGTTAGATTAACATTTAAAAATCAAGGCAAGTGATGCTGTATTCCGGCTTATTTCTAATGAGAGAAATAGTATTTTCCAAGTTCTCCTACTAAACTGAAAACGTTCAGGTGAACTTCAGAGACTAATCGAGAAAAACTACTAAGAATTGGCTATTGGCGATTTTAACCAACTGAAAAATATTAATACATTTTTTAACGTGAAGTGTGTAATCATAGGGAAAAGACCCGGTTCTATTTAATTTAGACGTGCAAGAAAACCCAAGGACAGGAAATAACGACCTCCGTAGTCCAGTGGGTAAGACTCTTGACTCACAATCCGGAGGTCGCGGGTTCGAACCCGGCATGCGCAAATAAAATTTATTTGATTAATTTGTGTTATTTCGCAATTAATTCATTTAAAATAATATATAGTATATTTGCGGCATGTTCCAGAGTGGAAGATACTATTAGTATCGCCCTGGTGTAAGACCACCATTCAGAATTGAAACGTTGCTTGAAAATGGCTTTAGCCGTGTTTGGTGACCAGATCTGAATAGCCAGGTACTTCCCAACCTTCCTCTTCCCCACCTCCTTCCCCTCCCCACTACCTTCAGCCTCACAACATACCCCAATCGGGGATGCCATAGTCTCACTGGCTCAAGACGGGAGCAGTTGAGATTCTTGTGCGGTATTCACTGTAAAAAAAAAAAAAAAAAAAACGACCTCCGTGGTCGAGAGCAAAGCTCTCTATTAGCAATCCGGAGGTCTTGTATTCAAATCCAAAAATAAAATTTTATTTGATTAATACGTGTATTATTACAAAATTTATTAATTAAAAATAATTGTATTAGTAGCTATATTTGTGACTCCTTCTAGAGAAGATGATAATTTCAGTTTCGTCCTGGTGTAAGACCACCATTCAACCAATGGAGCCAGTGAGTCTATGGCATCTCCAATTGGGGTACCCATGTTGCGGGATTGAAGGTAGTGGGACGAGAAGGATATGGGAAAGAGGTAGGTGGGGAAGAACCTGGTTATATAAATCTGGTCACCAAACACGGCTAAAGCCATTTCAAGCAACGTTTCAATTCTGAATGGCGGTCTTACACCGGGGATTTCAATTCTATTTTTCCTTTTTTATTTTTTTTAAAGAAAGACAAACATTCCCGGTCTATGAATAACCCAACAATGTTTGAAAATCTCCTACTACCACCACACTAAGCAGAAAATGTTGCTTGTGTCGTGATGGAGGACTTAGCCAGCCGAGGAATCGAACAAGCGTCCCCCGGTTGGGACCCAAACGCGATGCCCTCTCAGTCACTGACCGTTCAATTCTGAATGGTGATCTTACGCCAGGGCGATTCTAAGAGTATCTTACACTTTGAAACGAGCCGCAAATATACCTTATTTTATTTTAAGTGATTAAATTGTGAAATAATACAGATTAATCAAATAAATAAAAATATTAGCTCACTTTGCGATTTGAATCCGTGACCTCCTGATTGCAATTCGAGAGCCTTACACCTCGACCACGGATACTGGCAAGGTAGAACACGATGAATTTCAAAGCAGGTGCGGTTGATGTCCTCGATAAGTAGGTATCCGCTGTCGTTGAGAGATACTGTACTGCTGTCAAAATGTCGATTAAAATCGTTATCTTTTTAATGGCATGAACCGTTCATTAGAGTAATCGGCAATATTCCAGAAGACAAAATTAATGAATGAATCTCTTGTTACTTAACGGGCCTCCTAATCCATTATCGGGTTCTAGGAACCACATTTCAAGTGTTTGGATGTGATGTATTTGTTTATAATATTTATAATACAAACAAATTTTTCATTATTAGGTTAAGTTCGTGAACCAGTACACTAAGTGTACACCGTACAAGTCTTGATGGTACATCCGATACAATGTTGAAGTAATAATTAACCCTTTTAATTATCATCTGATATCAATGGACTAAATGTTTTTCAATCCTCTTATGTTTAGAATTCATTCTTCAGAACTGGCATAAATAGACTGGCTACAATCAGATACTCAAAAGTTAGCAGGTAAGAAGCCGCAACCGGGCTCAAAAAGAAGAAGATGGAGAGTCATGAAATTACGAGTGCTAGAGGAGCGCGCTTGTATTTAAAGCGACGAAGTCGATGCAAAAATTGTGAAAATGTTTAATAAAACACGACTCGTTTAAAATAGAGCAAAAATCTCGTGGGGGTTGTCTTAAACAGCATTTAAAAAAACACTGATTTTTTTCATACATATAACTTGTAAAATAACTTATAAAAACAAATGTGTTTATAATAATTTTTGGAGCATACTTTCCTATTTTTTTCCATGGAGGGAATTTTATATAATTTGCTTTTCGGCATGGGGAATGTCTAGATATTATCTTCAAGAATAACATATATTTTTTAAAGAGCTTTAAAACTTAACGTGATTGAGGCAAGGAGTGTGTGCCAAGATCGAGTTCTTTGGCGGTCCTCTCTGCAAAGAACAGTGTCATTGTTAGATATTGTTAAATAATATTTACTTATTATCCGAAGTCATATTATATTATTTGTTTAGACAGTTTTATGCTTTCGCTTTTCTATTTTCCCCTTTTCCTTTTAAAAGGATTTATCGTATAATTTAGTTGTTAAAAACCTAAGCCCCTAAAACCCCTAAAATTGTTTCTCCCGTGAACGAAAATGCATCGTCAAGCATGATAAGCATTTTTTTTAAAGAAAGACAAACATTTCCGGGTTAAAAGGAATATAAACGCTAGAAATATTTCAAATCTCATGCCTGCAAAATTTTTAAATCGGGCGTCTTTTTGCACGAGGCTAGTAAGCGAAAAAGTGGTTTTTATTTATTTTGTGGATAATTTTATAAGAACGAAAAAAAGTTAGAACATGGAAAACCTCAAAAATAGTCTTAGCCAAAAAGGGGTATTTTTTAAAAATTGTTTCTTGTATTAATTCATAGTTAAGTCATGAAAAAACTTTTTTTTTGGTGGTTTACGCTTATATTTTTTGTTACGTAAATAATAATTTTATTGTAATTCCAATACATAGAAAAGCTAGTAAAAGCTTCGATTTATCCGTAACATATTTTATGATGTTCATACTGTTAGCCGATTCGTCGTAAAGATTAATCAAATTAGTATCTAAATAGGATTTCACGTATATATTCATCTTAACGAATAACCCAACAATATTTGAAAATCTCTCACTACCACCACAGTAAGCCGAAAATGTTGCTTGAGTCGCGATGGAGGACTTAGTCAACCGAAGAATCGAACACGAAACCCCTGGGTGGGACCCAAATGCGATGCCCACTCAACCACTGACCGGTCTATAATATAATTCAAAATAATAATATATTTATAATTAGTGACCGACCGAAGGTTCGGTTTCGGTTTCGGTTTCGGCAAGTTTCGGCAAGAGTACGGCTGAAGAATCAAAGGAATTCCCTCAACCATTCCGTCCCTAACCGGCCTTCTATGCAGCTGGTGGGCAGAGGCATCCGCAGCCAAGACCCAGACAAACCTCACCACACGAGCATAACATATTATAAGGCACCCTCGCTAATTCACCAAACGTAGCGAACCACTTGGGGTGACCTATGGCAGAGGTGTTGGTTATCCAATAAATGGTTCCCGGGGCAGCGGTACCCATACCGCCTCCCAAATTGACTCTTTCCGAAGTCTGCGGTTTCTTTATAATTAATAGGTCACATAATATTTCTACTGATAATCGTGTTGTAGTAATAATTAGCCACTTATATCTAGAGTGCATTCTTTAAAATTAACATGAAAAAACTGTTTTTGATGAGAAAACCATACAGAAGTCCACTGATATAGTCATAATATGGTAATCACTGTCGTGATGCGAAATCAAAATGGAGAGAAGAGGAAGCATAGGAAGAACCCAGCAATATAGATCTAGTCACGAAAAATAACAAATCACACTTCAAGCAACGTTTTAATTCTGAATGATAAGTCTCAAAAAAATCTCATACCAATTTAATAAATTTTATGTGGGCATTGCCGCCGGGTTGATTAGAGTCCGCGACGTATGGGCCAGTCATCTTGGCGCCTTCATATTCTATAAATACCTATACAGTCGTCCAACCAAAAACTTGAACAAATAAGCGGCATGTCCTAAGATGTCGGTTTGTCGTACACATGAAAATGAATATATAATTGGACGCTTCATTGTGGACCAAATAAAAGTAAATATACGCAGGATGCCTCTCTGCATTGAATATGAAAGGAGTTCAGATTGGTGGAACGTTAAAGGGCGTTTTTTTCGTTTTGTATATTTTTAAATTAATGTTTTTCAAAAATGTAAATACCTAACTACAATAAAACACTGAAAAGATAGTATATACTTTAGTTATAACTATGCAAAATCAAGTCCTTCGGATAGACGCAGTAATGTCGATCTGATGAAAGGACGCAGAAATGATAGCGGGATGTATACATATATATATATTAAATAGTAATAATTCTCATATACCTCTACCTTCAGTTAACAAGCTGATGAATAGTAATTTTGTTCACATCATTCTCAATAAGTGAATACATAATGTTACCTCCATGATCCTGATAACCTCGCCCCGGGAGCTGGTGCCCACTTCCTGCAGCTGCTGTGAGAGGATGGCAATCCTCTGCTCCAGGTGTGCCCTCTGCCGGGCAAACTCCGCCACCACCTCCTCCTCGATGGCCTTCTCGTGCGTAAAGTCCACGTCTGTCATATACTTCTGTTTCAGCACTGCCTAGAATATAAAATAATACAAATCTGACGAGAGATCTCACCCGATATCCGTCTCAATTGAGATAGATATCGGGCGAGATCTCTTGTCAGATTTGTGTGATTTTCTAAGGCTGTTAAATGAATAACTAATCGTGCATACTTGCATGAATTCGTGTTTAAAATGACCTAAACTAAAATACGTGACAGCTCACAGCTGAAATTCTGATATTGGCATAGAAAAAGCAAATAGCAGCCAAAGAAAATCTGACAGGAGATCTCACCCGAGATCTATTTTGATCTCATAAAACATAGTGAGTCGCTCGGCTGATTTACTCGGCAGTCAGCCTACTGAATCTTCAAGCTAAACTTTTGACCGTGCTATTGCCATTGATGTCCGAAAAATTTTAAATAGTGTATTATTAAATTATTAAATTGTGTACTTTATTAAATTCCAGAAAATGTTTTCATATGCGTAGATGTATTTAAATGCATACTAATCAACAAACCTGCAATGTTTTTTTTATTTCAATATGGCCGCGGTTTATCATTTCAATTGGAGTTTTTGCAATCTTTTGATATCTGAAAATTCTACACTAGGTACCTACCCTGATGGCTGATTTGAGTTTTGGGGGGTCTTTTATTATTGGAGACAATCTGAATAAGTCAACTTGTATCTTTTTTAACACATTCTTCAAACTGACATATCTTTCCAACTCCTTTTCAATTTCAGTATTAGCCGCTGTCAATTTTTCATTCAAGGTAACCATTCTGAACTCTGAAATCAATTTTTAAAAAAATTCTTTGAAACAGAGCTGTAATAAATTTACGAAGAGTTTAACAAATTTTTGTATTATTTTATTGCTACATAAAATTGTACCACAACGAGCGTTTTTCTTTAGCAATTTCTCAAGAGATCCTTCCAAGTCGGAGACTCTTCCTTTTTTAGCTTCGATTTCCAACGCTTTTGGCTCAATCTGATGAAGTAAAAAAAAATGTTTTAAATTATCATGTTTAGCTTTACATCAACATTATATTTGGGTAATATGAGACCTCCTACAGATTGAACCAAAATTTATCTCGCTTGGAACAATTATTTAACTCAAGAATAATTTTTTAATAATATTTACAGACCCATAGCGGTTTTAACTACTAATAATCTGGTTTCTTCTGTTTCCATGTCATGAATTTGTGTATCAAGCTCTCTGATTTTCTTTTCTTTTGGTGCAATCTGTTTCAAGGAGTGAATAAAAATGATGAAAATGTGTCAGTTGTCAAAATAAGAAATAAAGAATTTTTTAAACACTTTTAAAAAAAATACATTTTTACATTAGCTCCACACAGGAGGCCCTGAGGAAAGTAATTTCCCTCAGGGCCTACGTCATCTTAGGGGATTCTGTGTGGAGGATTTTTTTAATGAAAGGAAGGAGAGGAAGTTCTGGGAGGGAAATAGGTATGAGGGGTGGTTAGGAACCTGGGGGTCAGTGTGTCCAGGAGTGATGAACGACGTATGAATCATCCCTCCAGCTGCGGTGCAAGGCAATGGATTGAGAGATTCTGACTGGAGAGGATAAAACACCTCTCAACCAGTCTCACTCAATACTGCCCATCACGCAGCAGGTGGGCAGACGCATCGGCCGCCATGACCTGGACAAACCTCACCCCATGAACCCAGGCACCCCTGCTAAGTCACCAAACATAGCGAACCACTTGGGTCGCCTATTGCATAGATGTTGTTATCTAATAAATGGCGGCGGTACCCATACCCGCCTCCCAAATTGTACAATAATGTAATAACAAATAGGATAATTTTACCAAAAAACATCTCTACTCAACTAAAGACAAAAAAATGAGTACTTTACTGACCAACACACCTACACCAAAAGGTCAAAAACCTTAAATCTTCTTTTAACTTCCCAAAATTAAATACTTAAACCTTTTGGCCAGAAAAACCATAAATTTCACGCTACAAAATTATGTAATGCCCTTCCTTATGAAATTACATGGAGAATACAACATTTATAATAATTAAAATACCATGGAGGTAAAAAAGTTAAACATCATCAAAATGTGGCTAAGAAAACATGAAGATGAGGAAATCTTAAAAATTACGAAGAAACACCAACACAACAACTTACAGTCAACAAACATGAAAATGAGGTTTACAAACATGATGATGAGGAAATCAGCAAACATGATAATGAAGTTTATAAACATGATGATGAGGAAATCAACAAATATGAAAATGAAGTTTATAAACATGATGATGAGGAAATCAAAAAACATGAAAATGAAGTTTATAAACATGATAATGAGGAAATCAACAAATACGAAAATGAAGTTTATAAACATGATGAGGAAATCAACAAACATTAAAATGAAGTTTATAAACATGATAATGAGGAAATCAACAAATACGAAAATGAGGTTTATAAACATGATGAGGAAATCAACAAACATTAAAATGAAGTTTATAAACATGATATGAGGAGATCAACAAATTTGAAAATGAAGTTTATAAACATGATGATGAGGAAATTAACAAACATGAAAATGAAGTTTATAAACATGATGATGAGGAAATCAAAAAATATGAAAATGAGGTTTACAAACGTGATGATGCAGAAATCAACGAATGTGAAAATTAGGTTTACAAACATGGTAATGAAGAAATCAACAAGCAAGAAAATGAGGTTTACAAACAAGAAAATTAGTAAATCTTTAATTAACAACAACCTACAGTCTGCCTAGGAATAGGAATCACTAATGAGAAAGGCTGTGATATACTATACTAATACTAATACTCATGTATCTTTTAGTCATTTCATTAATAAGATTTGATTTTTTTTTAAATCCTTCGGTATTTGAAGTAAAATAATTAGACTTTTTGTCAGTTTCATATTGAAATACTTAGTTTACTTATTAATTAGTTAATTCGTTTCTAGAGTTGTCGAAAACATACCTGATTCTTCAATTCATTGATCTTGAAATTTAAAACAAACTTATATTTTTCAAGTTCTTGTGTTTTCAATTTAAGTTCATTGATGCGACTCTCCTTAGACTCTATTGTGGAATCTCTTTCGCTGATATCTTTCTTTAGATCGACAATATCCTTTTCTAGGTTTTGTATTATACCTTGGTATTGCTTGTGTTCAGCTAAAATAATAATGTTAAAATACTACTCTTAATCGGCCATGGCAAGGAATTAGGAAGACACCTTTCATTTAGCATTGAACCTTGGCTGATAAATATATTTTGTATAACTTAAGCATGATTAATTTACCGCGCATCAAGTTGACCTGATGCTTAAACTCATCAATGTCTTTATGTGCCACAATCATTTTCTTTCTCAATATGCCTGTCTCTCCCTTGAGTTTGATGTTGTCATCTCTTTCATCCTTGAGTTGGGTTTCGTAATTCATTTTCAATTCAACAATTTCCCTGTCTGCATCATTTTCAATTGAGCTCTTAATGTATTCATGCTCTTTGGCCTCTAGCATATTTTTTTGTTCGAGCTTGGTATAAAAAAAGCAGAAATGTTAAAATGATTCAATTATTCAAATAGCTTATATTATAATAGACCTGTAGTAGCAGACCTAATAATGAAAAATTAGACCCCTTTATGTATACAGTCGAAGAATGAAACTGGATAAAAGGTGCATTTTCACTGAATAAAATAACATTATTGAGAATTTCAACTCACATCCGCAATGATGTTCATCTTTTCAAGCAACTGCGCCTCATACATATCGCTCATTTCTCGCAAAGCCAAGCGTTTGCTCTGTAAAAGATCCTCCAACTTCTGTTCGTAGTCTGCTCTCATTGCTGCATTCTTATCTTCGAGAGCCTAAAATTTACTCCAAAATATTAACAAATAATAACCGAAAAAAAAACATCAATTTGCAATGATTGAGTGAGTGCTATCTGTAGCTTTGTTCCCGAGTCTTCAAGTATGTCCTGAACCTTCGTTAACTGTTACATCGACTGTTTAACCGGCGTAGGAGCCGCATCAAAGCATTCATTCTGATCAGCATAAATGGGATGACGAGATCTTTCAGCTAAATTTGTTTTGTGACGCTTAATCTTGGAAGAAAAGAATATTTGAAAATTTTCAATAGATTAGAATCCTTAATGTAGATGACTCGCATGAAGCATTAATACTTGCCTGATACTTGTTATATTCGCAAATGAGTTTTGCATTGAAATCTGTCTCTACTTTTTCCTGTGCCTTTTCAAAGTCCAGTCTCATCTGAGCAATCTCATCATTGACAACATTCATCTCGTGGGCATGGTCCACCTCCAGTTGCTAGTAAATAAATAAAAATATTTTCAAAATACAAAATATTTTATTATAATGATTACATATTTCATAGATTTTTAAATCTGATAAAATGAATTCATACCTCATTCCGCTCTTTCAATTCTTCAATGGCATTGCAGTACCCGGTGTGAACTTGATGTAAAAACTCGGCATTGGCAGCTTTTACTTGGCGCATTTGGTAAGCATGCTCTGTTTCTATCTCATTGATCCGGGTGGACAATATCTGAAAAGAAAACTTGAATCTCGGGGCGCAATCTTTTGACTAAGAAAAACACACAAGAAATATAAAATAACGAAAAAAGAGCTTACGTTTATAGTTGAAATTTTGCCTTCGAGAGTTTCTTTATCAATGAGTATTTCTTTACAATATGCAAAATCCTTTTCCATAGCTATAACCTTGCCTTCAATGTTGGTAAGCTTCCAGATACACATGGTGGCATCTTGAGCCACTGTTATCAGGGTCTGATCATCGTAAGAGAGAGCCAAGCCCGTGATATTTTTGTTGTGCATATGGAACTCTGAGAACACCGCTTTATCCAGCAGAGGAAACTGGATGGAGGCGAGGTTTCCACTGCCGCCAGTCACAAAGATCATCAAATCAGACCTGGCCAGCACCATGTTGTCTAACTTGCAGCCGATTATTTTCAGGTTCCTTGTTACATCGTTGTTGTTGATTTCTTTCAGTTCTCCGTCAACCCCCACCACATAAATGGATTTACCGTCACTGGAAAAATGATCAGCTTTTAATATGAACATGCAAAACCAGTGACTAAGAACGTACGAGTAGTTAAAAGAAAGGATGGTGTTAATGGTCAGGACATAGAGGAAGATAACTGACCACCAAATAGGCTTATTTTATAATAAAATATGAAGGGGTGTTTGGAGGCCTAAACTTGGGCGGTAGGACGGTGAGGAGGGGAACAGCGCATCCTTGTGTATAATTGGAGGGAGATAGCTAGATGAAGATTTTCTGAAAAGCAACTGGCACTTTCTGAGGGTTGTAGTGCCGAAGATAGCATTGAATACATTAATATATTAACTAAAAACGATCCTATGGCCAAATGGGTGTAATAATATTATAGGTAGACTAAATAGCTTAAAAATATGATTGTATATTTCCGGGTATTAATATTGATAATACTGATTGCACATTTTTATACATAGGTGCAATCGTACACACTATAATTTTTAAAAAATTGTAAAATTTCGCAAACCTTCTTACAGCGCAGTCTGTAAAGTCATTTCGTTTAATTATCACCTCACCAACTCGCTTAGCGCTAGTCATGCACCATTCGTACACAGCTCCTTCAGAACCACATGATATAAGTTTGTCATCAATTGCCGTCCAGGAGAGGGCACGAATCTAACGTTGGATTTTAAATCATTTTTAGTAGAACTTTTATTTAATAGAAAAATAAATTTTAAGCATTGCCGAGGTTTATTTTTAATTAAAGTTTTTTTTTATATTCAGGTAAGTAGGTAAGCACCTGTCTTCCTTCTCAAACATAATTGTGCATGCTTGGAAAATCCACAGACAATAAAAACTTTTAACAATAATTATTCTGCGAAAACCAAAGGCGACAAAATGTTTTCAAAACATATAACATTGTGGCCACTAGCGATGTGTAGGTTCAGCTGGAGTGGGCTCTTAAACTCGGTTTCTTTTACTCGCTTTTCAAATCGACTACTCCCAAAGAACCCGGTACAGTACTTGTAACCAGAATTCGGCGGGCCGAGCCCGGGCGGCCCGTTAAGTGGCGGCGCGGTGGCAGTTTGCACTCGTCAAACCCGTGCGTCACGGTCTGAGCCACATGTGGGAGTCGGGAGTAGGTGGCGCATTCGATTTCTTTTGAGTGCGGGCTCTGGCTCCGAGGTCCGGTTAGGGTGGAACCCGAGCATCTCGATTCGAGCCATTCGGGAGCAGGCGGAGTAGGTCGGGCGTTCGAGTTCTTTTGCGAGCTCCGGCTCCGGCTAGGGTGGAACCCGAGCGTCTCGGTTCGAGCCATTTGCGAGTCGGAAGCAGGTTGCACGTTCGAATTCTTTTGAACGCTCGGGCCATTCGCCAGTCGGGAGTGGCGCCCGGGACCTGCTCCAAGAACTCAAGTACTTTTGAAAGGAAGCACGTCTCGGTGGCCTCTGGAAAAATGCAGAACTTACCCATCACTTTGTTCAATGTTTCAATGTTTTGAAAACATTTTGTCACAGGAGACCTGCCTTTAGTTGTTCATAAAGATAAATAAACGGATAAAAGTGTGTTGGGTATTTTTAAGGGGAAGATCCAAATATTATGAACGTTTGAAGCTTACAAAGTATGATAACAGTTTTGTTTTTAAATTTCAATGCTTCAATAGATTACAAAATTCACGGTGCTTCTCGAGCCATTTTGTTCAGAGCATGGCCGGTTACGTTAAAAAAATTCGAAATTTATATTGTTTTTCAATAATTACATAATGAAAGCAAATAATAAATTTATACTATTTCATTGTGTCCCTTCAGGTTGAATATATTGATGAATGACACTGCGGAAAACACTTGTATGACAGCGCCGTTGGCGGCAGCAAACAGATGGCCATTGTTGCTGAAGCAACAGAGTTTACAGTTTCTTATTGGGAAGTCTCTCATCTGCTCCAAGTCATCAATTAGGATCACCAGATATTTCAATTTGTCGGAGAACCCAATGATGACAAACAACCCTAAAATTAAAGATTTTTGATACTTGTATTAAGATGAATATATACGTGAAATCCTATTTTGATTAATCTTTACGACGAATCGGCTTACAGTATGAACATCAAAAAATATGCTACGGATGAATCGAAGCTTTTACTAGCTTTTCTATGTATTGGAATTTTAATTAAATTATTATTTACGTAACAAAAAATATAAGTGTAAACCACCAAAAAAAATGTTTTTTCATGACTTAACTATGAAGAAACACAAGAAACAATTTTTTAAAAATACCCCTTTATGGCTAAGACTATTTTTGAGGTTTTCCATGTTCTAACTTTTTTACGTTCTTATGAAATTATGTACAAAATAAATAAAAACCACTTTTTCGCTTACTAGCTGCGTGCAAAAAGACGCTCGATTTAAAAATTTTGCAGGCACGAGATTCGAAATATTTCTAGCGTTTATATTCCTCTTAACGCTTTTTTGTTAGGAAATTGTTGTGACCCTAAGAGGTTCGTTGTATCCTCTCGGTGAGATACATGTGAGATTGTTTTTGAGAAAGAGGGAGAAGTTACAACGGATCTATCAGCGGTATGCCTTCTGATAACGTTTTCACTAGAATCGTACTAGAGCCTGGATGTACATCTACGTATATAATATAAAAGTTTGAAGATGAAGTAAGATTTTTGTTGGTGTTTAATGTTTACCAGTTGGATGCAGCGCTAAGGAGTGGATATCTTCATGGTAGAATTTAATCAACTCCAATTCTTCAGTTTCATAGTTCCAAATGCGAATACTCCTATCCATCTTTCCTGACGTCATAAATATGGGCTTCCACGAGCAAACTGTCAGACAATTTATACTTTCATGGTGCAACTTGTGTCCAAGCTCTTTAAATGGTAGTTCAGCTACCTGCAATTTATTATTTCAGCATTATTCGTTAGTTTTTAAAAGAATATGAATAGTACGGGGAGTATTATAATGCATATTGATTAGTAAGACATGTAGTAACAAAGGCATACTTGAGTGAGATGTTGCTCAAACAGTTTCACATGGTAAAGCTGGCTCTTTAATGTTGTTATCATCAGAGCATCTTGACTAGGATTCACGGCCAGAAACTGTACAACATTTAAGTCAATGAATACATCTTCAGCGATTCTGAAAAATATTTATTATATCTATTAAACTGTCAGGGTTCTCTCTCTCTCTCTTGGAAGACATGGGACTAGGGATGCAAGGTTTCTAAAAATATCGATATATATATATTGAATTAAGTCGATATTGATATTTTGATATATCGGTCTAGTAGGCCGATATATCGATATTTCTTCTTTTTTTAAAAGCTTATAGAAATCCAATGTAGTTTTTAGTTACATCAAACGTTTATCGATTATGTATGTACATAATGTTTTATACTTTACCTATGTGTATAATCACAAAATTTGGATAGATATATAAAATGTGTTATTTTTTCATAAATTTATTTTAAAAAATTAATTCCAGAATTTCGTACCAGCTATCGAACATAAAAATAGTAACTTTGACAATCTGCTGCCTTGTAGCCGGTTTCTGCTTTGAGTTATAGTGGCTCCTGCCTTTGAAAAAAGACGTTCAGAAGGAACACTTGTTGCCGCAATTGGTAGATGAATAATTGCCACTTTAAAAAGATTGGGATATACACCTTGCATCTCTTGCCATCTTTCAAGAATATTTACTTTTAGAGTATTTACATGAGCAGAAAGATGTTTGGTAAAGCATTTTATCTGATTTTGTGGGTATTTTTATTTGGGCCGGTTTTTCGATATTTCGATATGATATATTGAGTTTTTCGATATTGATATATCGATATCGTCAATATCGATAAATATCGATATTTTTAGGGGTCGATATATCGATATTTATCGGCTTTCCGATATATCATTGCATCCTTACACGCGACTCACTAAAACCACATCCGGTGCAGTCACTGTTGCTGTGACTTAACTGTGCTGAACCAAGTGACTCCCGATGCTGTTGACTGTTGGAACGCACGTAGAAGAAGAATTTGGGCTTTTAGCTTCATTATAAGAAAAAAAATCAAGGAAGCATGAAGCACATTATTTACCTGAAATCAGCATCCATTACCGTGAATACATTTCTTTTAATCCAGTCATTTGGGGATTCCTTTTCAAACATATGAACAGTCCCATTTAAACAAGAGTATGCAAAACCTACAACATATTTAAAAAAATGAATTACTTCATCCGACTCCAGATACTAATATCTACAGCCTGTATGTCGGACGAATATCTACAGCTCACATTGTTTAACTAATATCTACGAACTTCAGAGTGTTGACTAATATCTACAGAGCTAAGAAAAGGCAAATATCTATGACGGTCCCAGTGTTGACTAATATCTACAGAGCGTAGGTTGGACTAATCAGCTAAATGTGTCCAATAGTCCGATATTAGGGATTTTTACATACATACTTACATAAATTAAGTTTTTTAAACTGCATACGCAATATTACGTTATTCCAATATGCTATACATAATTGCAAATCCAACCTCTGCCAGTGCTGTAGATATTCGTCAACACTTTGGTTTTCATAGATATTAGTCAACAGTTTGAGATGTAGATATTCGTCAACACTTTGGTTCTCATAGATATTAGTTCGATTTTTCCAGTTTTTGGAATTCCTGTAGATATTAGTAGACGCCTCCCTTCATCCAAATAGGCTAGAGCAAAATTTTAATTTGATAACCAGTCAAAATTTCAGAAATAGCATTTCTTCAACTGCAACATTTTCATGGTATATATTCTGATGTTTATTTGAAAATATTTTCTTTATCCTTTGTTCATAAAATAGTTTAACCTTTGGCAAACACGGTGAGGCATCGTACTTCATACTTATACTCTTCAGTGGAGACTACTTCTTGAGATGGCTCTGGTTTAACCTCTTTAGTTGGTTCAGATCCTGGCTTTTTCTCCCTAAATACAAACATTAAATTGATAAATTGAATACTTGCAGATGCACTATCATAGTAAAATATAATACATAGCAAATGGAAACTGCCTAGCGATTCCGTATTTTTTGTGGGATCGTTATTGGATAACGGACGTTATCTTCTGTCAGATTTGTGTAATTTTTACATATTTACTGTGTCGTATTTTGGTTTAGATCGATTTTAACACGAATTCCTGCAAGTACGCGTGATTATTTATTCATTTAATCTACATTGCACATAGAAAAAGCAAATAACAGCCATAAAAACTACACAGATCTGACAGGAGATAACGTCCGTTATCCAATAACGATCTCACAAAAAATATGGAATCGCTAGGCTGAACAGTCAATGGATATAATGAAAGGAATACCTACTCTGTTTGTGATTGTATTATTTATTTTGAATTTTAATATTTCTTTTACATTAGCTCCACACAGGAGGTCCTGAGGAAAATGATTCCCCTCAGGGCCTGTCATCTTTGGGGATACTATGTGGGGGGCTTGTAAGGAAAGGAAGGAGAGGAAGTTCTGGGAAGGAAATAGGTATGAGGGGTGGTTAGGAATCTGGGTATCAGCGTGTCCAGGAGTGACAGACGTATGAATTCATTCCTCCCACAGCGGTGCAAGGCGATATTCCGAGAGAGTACGGCTGGAGAATTCAAAGGGACTCCCTCAACCATTCTCTCTTGATCCGGCCTGCCATGCAGCTGGTGGGCAGACGCATCCGCAGCCAAGACCCGGACAAACCTCACCGATAACTCACCAAATGTAGCGAACCACTTGGGGTGACCTATGGCAGAGGTGTTGGTTATCCAATAAATGGTTCCCGGGGCGGCGGTACCAATACTCCCCTCCCAAACGTTATTTGCTTCCTTTTGAATTTTGATTTGTATGATTTAATTTTAATTTTATTTATTATACAAGTATATTACATTAGAGGTACTGCTGAAAAACAGCTGCATTCGTGGAGAAATCCTGAATGTAAAGGTAAAGCAGTGACCCAATAGAATCAATATTATAAAAATAAAAAATGGTTGAATTTGTAAAAAATTATTGATAAATAAATGTTTTTATTATTATTATAATTTTTTAAATACGTCTTTTTTAAACTTTCGTTACCTACAGTACAGTTTGTCAAATAAGAGTAGAAAATATATGAGGGCGCCACTGTTGATCAAATGGCAATACTAAACACATAACTCATGGTGTTAAAGTAAAGCTGTGTAACCTACATTTTTATAAAAAATTAAAAAGGCATAATAGTTGAAAAAATATTTTTTCATTGCAGTATAGATACTCGCCGATTTCAAAATTAGAATTGCATATAGGTATATTATTATTATACCTTTGAAATTTTGTGTTAGCATAATGAAGAATAACTATAATGTAATAAAATATAAAGCACAGTTTAGAAATTGCTCATATTTATTTAATAATAGATAAAGTACCTAGCGTTGCCTGGGCTTAAATCATGTCTCTAATTTTAGATCTGAATATATTTAGCTCATTTAGATCTAAAAGTAGTATGTATAACTAAACTCACCATTAGTGATTCTTCCTTTTTATCTATTGTTAAATTCAAATTTAAGTTAAATTAAATTAAAGCAAATCGCTTTATAAATCACCTTTTAATCAAATTTATGTCATGAAGAAAAAATGATTTTTTTTAAATGTGGTTTACTGTGTTCTATACATTCAGTGTCATTGCACTTCAAAAAAATATTTGACAGTTAAATTGGTGTTGCCAGTCTACAAATTTAGTAGTTCCAGTTTTTATATTTTCTACTCTCTTTTGACAGACTATAATATCCCTCTTTACGTTTTAAAGTAAGAATTGTCAAGTACTTAATAAGTACAAAATTTTCAAAAAAAAAATTAAAAAATCATTTTGAAAGTTTTATAGTGAAACTAATTTTTTAATGCCATTGGCAAAACTATATTCAAGTATAAACTAGTAAAGTTGAAAAAGAAATTGCTCACTCTATGACAACATCCATTTCCAACTGTTTCTTCATGCACATTTCTGTAACTTCGTATGCTTTATACACGCAATTGTTCCTCAGTTCTCCGTTTTCCACAACCATAAGCATACCATTCTTGGTCCCAAACATCACTCGGTCCGGTGTCACCCACATACAACTCGTGATTATTATCTGTAATAAAATTGAAGACATATCAATTTATTCATCTACGCTGCCTCCATAAAATATACCTAGGAAGCCGAACTAGGCTATTGTTAAGAAATATGGTAAAGACAGATTTAGCACAATAGTGCTTACAGCCCTATCAGGAGATATATGCAAACCGTCTCATCTCCATCTATAATAAATCTATAATAACATAACATCTATAATAAACTGGAATTATAATAATAATAACGTAGTATTTATATAGCGCACTTTTGTGATATTTCACTGCAAGTGCGCTTAATTATAATAAGTAGACAGAATTACCAATTTACTTATGTCGTTCCCCATATTAAAGAAATTAAAATAGTAAAATCCTATATGTATAATATAACTCCCTAAATAGATTTGACAGGATTTACTACTTTATTCATCTCTCCCTTCATCTATATAATGCTCTCTTTATGGTATTTACCCAGTGTTTAAATCATCTTTCTATTTTAATTGTATAAATCGGTACGTATTTTACCATAAATATTCTTATGTTATAATTAAATATTCTTATGTATGATATTCATTAATGTACCTCTACGCACTACCGGATTATCCCTAAGGCAGAATAGGCAACTGCCTAGGGGCCCCGCATCGGCTAGGGGCCCCGCGTCCCGAGAAAAAATGACTTACTTCTAATTAGTGGGCAACGAAGTTTCGGAAAAAGTCAGCTTTCAAGATGTTTTTTTAAATTTTTATTAGGAACATTTACAGGTTAAAAACATTAGATACACGCATTAAAGAAAACAACCACCCCCCTTACTGAAGTTGATGTAATTTTACAAGTTTTTTATTCAGTTCACACGGGCCTCTGACTCTGAGAGCCTCCAAACGCCTCCACGTTTCCTTGATCAAATCCTAAACAAGGCTTTAAGGACAGTGCAAAAAATATTGTTATTTTTAATTCATTTTCTGAAAGATGCTTTTGTTATAATGCTCTCACCATTTGAGGAAATTGGTAAAATTGATGGAGACACAGCATTTTATATGAAACCGTTTTAAACAGTTTGCATGTTGAATTATCCTCAGCAAAATTTTGGAAGCGTTTTTCTCGAAACTACGTTTTTCAACCTGGTTGACAACATATTAGAAAAACTATATATCCGATTTGCATGCACTAAGTCTTAAACAGTTAGAAAATCCAGTCACTATGGCACCACTTCGGGATTTTTTTATGAAGGTCTATTTTTTTTATGAACAATGAAAAATTTTCATAAAAAATCTTAAATAAAATCGTTTCGCTGGTCCGCCATTTTTAAATTTTTTTAGATATCAAAATTCCCCTATGCCATAGACAGTAGATTTTCGAACAGATTAAGACTTGGTGCACGCAAATCGAATGTACAGTTTTTTTAATATGTTGTCATTTTGTCAACCAGGTTTAAAAACGTGTTAAAAAAGTTTCGAGAAAAACGCATTCAAAGTTTTGCTGAAGGATAATTCAACATACATACTCTTTCAAATGGTTTCACATAAAATGCTGTATCTCCCTCAATTTTTTGAATTTCTAGCATTTGGTGAGAGCATGTTTAACAAATGCATCTTTCAGAAAATGAAATAAATTTAAAAAATGAAAAAAAATATTTTTTACAGTGTCCTGGTGCCTTAAGGGGAGGTAATGTTTTAAAGACGAAATAAAGGCATATTGTCATGATTTTTTTTGAGATTTGAATAATGTCGGTTTTATTTATTTCATACACACTTTATATTATAATATCTGATATATCTTTGAAAAATTTTTCAATTAAAAATATCAATAAATAAGTCCGTGAGAGCGAATCTCCGGAGGCGCCTCGAAAAAAAGTTGTTATGCGGTGAACTCCATAACTCGTCACCGGATCATTTTAAACAAAAAAATCGAAATGAGTTTAAAAGGTAATATGTTTTCCTAGGTAGTCAGATGGAGTTTTTTTCGATTTTTTTTATTTTTGGTAGCATTTTGAAGTGAACTACGTGATTTTTGTTAAAAAATTTCGGTGAATTTCGGTGAATTATAAAATGGTAAAAAAAAACTCTCTCTGACTACCTTTTGATTTATGTGTAGAAATACTCGTAGTGTACAAAATTTAAAAGCATCGGTCAAGTCAAGTCAAGATTTTGAGTTATGATGTTCACAAACTTCAGAAATGTTTGCGAGAGAACCGATAAAAAAAATTTATACTCGAAATATACTTGAATCGAGCTTGTGGGCCGATCGCTTGAAAGCCCCGAGACGTGCATTGCCTAGGGGCCCCGACATGGTTAATCCGGCCCTGCCTCTACGCCTGTCTCAACACAGGTATACCCTAGTGAGAGAGGCATCGAATAATGTAATGTAAACATACCTTATATAGATAAAAAAAATAAATAAATAAAACTTAAAATTAATCCTATAGTGTTCCTTACGAGTCCTTACAAAATACAAAATTGATTAAATAATGTGAAACAAAGAATATACAGTATATACAAAGCAATTCCTAAAGAACAATATTAACAACAAGAATTCTTAAAACTAAATTATAATAAAGAATAGGAGGCAGTTAACGTTTAGAAATAATAATAACAGAGTGCACAGAGTAACAGTGTGAAACAAAGAATATGCAGTATATACAAAGCAATTCCCAAAGAACAATATTAGCAAAAAGAATCATTAAAACTAAATTATAATCAGATAGTTAGTTACTATTGTGATATATAAATTTCATTTGCTTTTATAGGAAGTATAAGAAGTGGAAGTTAAGTTTATGCTCACATTTTCTGCCTTGGTCCATCCCCACTGTCTCCATACTGTTTCTGAGACATTCATCAGCTTAAATGTGTATGGACCTGTTATGACAACCAACGCTGGGTCTGATGGATTGCAGGTTACCTTAAACAGTAACATTAAATTAAAACTATATATTTAAATCATCATGATACGGACACGATTTTGTTAGTCACTAGAGTCTAAAACACCCAATAACAAACATGTACAAAATATTATACAGATTATTTTTCCTGTTTCACATTCATCATTCATGTTAGGTAGATTGCTTACCTATCAAATGGTAGGAGTAATTTTCTACTACGTTCATTTTAATCCACTGCTAAAGGTTCGGTTGCGAACTTATAGACCAATTTGAAGAGATTTTGCCCAATTTTGTAAGATAATAAAATTATCATTCTTCCCGTCCATAATTGACGGACTTTCACTTCGTAGAAATAATCTACAGTGTAGTTATTTTTTCATTTGTCCCACAAAAGTAATATATCCGTAAACGGAATACGTATTTTTTTTTTCAGAATGTTCTGTTGCGAATTTCTAGATCAACGCAACCACGTTGAAGCTTACAATATCGCTTGTACATCCGACCTGTGATAATCTGAATTTTCCATTGAAAACCCAACTCATGTCTGCAATGTCTGAAATGCAATCTCATGTCTGACCTTACTGTCAGATAGCCGGGCTTCTCACGGCCTCGTAAATATTCTGGTCTTCCGTCAATAGGAAGAGTCGGCGACATATGAATGCGATGCGGTGCAGACCACCGAATACAAGGTCAACGAATGCACTCTACGTTCATTTCCCAATGGGATCGATGAGGTCTACAGACTGACTCTTAGTAGGTAGGATGTATCGATATTTTTAATACAATATATCGATATTTTTAGCCGATATATCGATACAAAATATCCAATATCGAAAATTGTATCAAAAACGATATTTTTTTAAATTTATGTATTTAAAGTCACTAGAATCCAAAACCGTATAGGAACGAACGAAAAAAGTAACTGTATTGGGTCATGACTCATGACATCTGGCGGTTGAAATTTTTTAAAATCTCATGTGGATTTGTAGAATTTGTTTGCTATTTTTCGCCATTTTTTTCTAAGTCACTCCTATGTGTTGGTTCCCAATTGTCCTATATATAACTATACCTTGTTCCAAACACGAAGTCCTTTTTGACAGATTAATACGCCAATAGAATGTTACTGAGACGCACACAAACTTTGTATGCATATAAGTAACATATAAGTTAGAAGTTAGATTAGTTAGATTTACATATAAGTTAGATTTACATATAAGTTAGAAGACAGATTTTTAGTTTTTGATATTTTTGTAATTATTACCTAATAAAAATACCTTCATTTTTATTGAGATTTTTGTACATTAAAAAAAACACATTGTGTGTAAAAATTACTATTGATAATATTGAGCTGAATACAATATTATTTTAAAAACGCAAAATCTCTTGAAAATTTGACCGATATATCGATATTTTTTCGTCGATATATTGACGTCGATATTGATATTTTAATAAATATCGATAAATCGATATATCGATATTTTTTTTCACTTTCGACATCCCTAACTCTTAGATAATAAGGAGTGGAGAGGTTCTAAACTGGCTTACATACCGGTGTTCCCCTCTGACCCCCCCATCATAGAAAAGAAGAAGAAGAACTCACCTTCGTGACAGTCCCCGTGCCATTGGGATTCTGCGCCTTCGTCTGGCTTTCAACCTTGCCGTTCTCCCAGTTATAATAGTACAGCATCCAGTCAGGGTCTCCGGTGATGGCCACCAGGTACTTGTTGTCGCAGGTGAACTGCACGTCCACAAACTCCTTGCTGGTGGTGCCGGCCCCATCGCTGGGCGTGGTGAGTCCCTTCTTGCGCTTCAGCGTGTGCAAGTCATAAATGCTGATGGTGGGCTTAGTGTCGCCCTCTCCTCTCTCGTTAAGGGCTATGTACTGGCTGAAAACATTTTTTTTTAAATATTAAGATTTATTGGTTCAACGACAAAACAGAACAGTGACAAAACAGAAGAGTGACAAAACATAACCAGTGACAAAAGAGAGCAGTGATAAAACAGAACTCTGGCAAAAAAGAGCAGTGACAAAATAGAACAGTGACAAAACAGAACTTGAAGAAAATTTACTGTAGAAATATAACTAACAAACGAAACAACAACAAAAATGAGTAAAACCTCAAATTGTAATATTTAAATAAATGAAGACAAAATCTGAAAAACTTATTGACACCTCTGGGACTCGAACCCAGGACCTCTTGCTTTCCGGGCAAACGCGCTAACCACTGCGCCACCGCCATTTCATATCGACACCGTGGCGCAGTGGTTAGCGCGTTTGCCCGTAAAGCAAGAGGTCCTGGGTTCGAGTCCCAGAGGTGTCAATATGTTTTTCTGATTTTTCTGTTTCCAGATTTTCGATTGAGTTTCGCTTATATTGTCTTCATTTATTTAAACTAAAATGAGCTTTTGTTTTTACATGTTGTTTTATCCGGTTAGCTGACTATATTATCCACTGAAGAGCAAAACCAATATACGTACCTAAGTGTCCTGTGAACTTTTTGTGTGTCAGAATGTCAATTTTATCTTAAGTACTTCTTTTCGTACCTACTGATAGATGTACCTAAATGTTACGCCGCGCGTAAAGTGGGAATACTGCAATTCTTGTCGTAAAACCCAAAATCGTTAACTGTAGTGCGTTTTTATGCAGGCACATTTGTGAAGGAGAATTACATACAAACAGTGGGTATCTACTATAGGTATCGGTAGTGACAGAGCTTGCTTTTCAAAGGAAGCGCCATTGATGATAAATGTATATTATGTATATTTTTTATAACTTTTTAATCTCTCTAATTAATACACACCAGTTAAAACCTATTATTGGTTCAATAACATATACATATGTAAATACACCTAAGTAAATAATGTAACTGTTGGTTTTCCAAATAAAATAAAATAAAAATAAAATAAAATAAAATGTTACGTCGATATCCACAGGGCCTGCCGTGTGCAGACGCAATTGAAACAGAACGCTCCGGGCGCCGACTTACCAAAGCGCCAAGGAGCCAAGGAAGGAGCCAAGGCGCGTATAATACCTAACACCCAATACAGCGTCCTTGAAGTTTTTGCCAGCCGTTTGGCTCACTCTGTTTTTCTCTATTTTCCTGTCATATCCGAATTGATTCTGTTCAAGAGCAAAATTGCTCTCCCACCGGCAACGACCATTGGCAAGTTTGCTTATGAACCTCATACTATTACCACACCGAAGCCAACCTTCCAACTCCGAACTTAGTTCAGAGTTGGAAGGTTGGCCGATCGTGTGGTGCTGCGGCTAACCCTCCAACTCCGAACTCCGAACTCCGAACTCCGAATTCCAAAATGGCGGACGTCGAACAGCTGATTCGGCGCTATATCTTATCAGTTGCCTGCAGTTGCGCAGGCGATGCTTCGGTTTCCATAATACCTATTGATTTCGATTCGTAAAGCTAAAAAATAATAATTTCGAACTATTTTTACAGCACTCTGTCGTAATAATATCGCGCAGACTGGTGTGTTGGGCCAACTTGCACGAACCAGCCATCGCCGATCGCCTCGGAGGCGATACCGGGCCAACTTGAACTCCAACCTTCCAACTCGAACTTCCACTGCACGAACTACCCCTCCACACAATCGTCCAAACGTTTGAAGTTGGAAGTTGGCCCCAGTGTGGCCGTACCATTGGATCTTCGTTCTGTGATCTATAATATCAGCGCTGCTCGTAAGAATCTAATAAGTAGGTAAAACAGCGATTTATTTACCAACTAGGCGATATGGAGATAGAATCCACAGCCGTGTGTTTGTCTGGTAGTCTGATAAACCTCTGGTTCTTCTGTTCATAGTCATGGAGGATCAACACCCCTCCTGCGGGGTAGATCACCTCGGTGTCCGTCACATAATGCGCGTTGCCTCTGAAATTATTACAAGCTAATTGAAGCCGATTGTGTAATTCGAAGAGAGGAAGTAAAAATTAGTTTGGGAAACACTGTCATAACTCAATATACATATTTCGAGCACAGGATTGGAATAAAATATCAGAGATAAAATTTAAACGAGTATTTACTAGTGGTGATTTATTTTTGGGTTATTATGCCATGTTGCGCTTCCCCAGCGATATGCACATTTTGTTCGTAGTTATCCACCACTTGTAAAGTATAGACTCTCCTAACTGCACATATACGTGTGTAGATTTGCAATAATTGAAACAATCATTATTATATATTATGTACCTTATATCAGTCCGAAGACCGCAAAAGACGCGTGCTTGAATGTGCGGCGGAGCCATTTTTTCCAAATTCTGTTAGATTTTCCTACTGTTTTCAGAAGAAACTTTATTTTAATAATAATGTTATTTAGTTTTGTTGACAAATGGCAAGAAAGACGCTGCTCCAAATCTTAGCCGTTTCCAATCAAAACCAAATATTTTTCCTTTACCATGGTAACAGATGTGTCTTTATTGATATACCTAATGGTGGATTAGTGGTTAAGTACTTTTCTTAGAAAACGTTTTAAATAAGTAATTAGACTAATTAACTTAGCTTATATAATATTAAATATATGTGAGCAATTTCTAAAGTGTGCTTTATATTTTATTAGAATATCGTTATTCTTCATTATGTTAACATAAAATTGTAAAGATATAATAATAATATACCTATATTCAATTCTAATTTGAGATCAGTGGAATGAAAAAATATTTTTTCCACTTTTATGCCTTTTTAATTAAAATGTAGGTTACACAGTTTTGGATTAACACCATGATTATATTTTTAGCCATTTGAACGACAGTGGCGCCCTCCTATGTTTTCTACTCTTATTTGACAGACTGTACAGTTTGTCAAATAAGAGTAAAAAATATATGAGGGCGCCACTGTTGATCAAATGGCAATACTAAACACATAACTCATGGTGTTAAAGTAAAGCTGTGTAACCCACATTTTTATAAAAAAATTAAAAAGGCATAATAGTGGATTTTTTTTTTCATTGCAGTATAGATACTCGCCGATCTCAAAATTAGAATTGCATGTAGGTATATTATTATTATACCTTTGAAATTTTGTGTTAACATAATGAAGAATAACTATAATGTTTTTTTTTTTTTTTTTTTTTACATAAGCTCCACACAGGAGGCCCTGAGGCAAATAATTTCCCTGAGGGCCTATGTCATCTTTAGGGATGCTGTGTGGAGGGTCTTTTAGGGAAAGGAAGGAGAGGAGGGTTCTGGGAAGGAAAAGGGTTTAAGGGGTGGGTAGGAATCTGGGGTTCAGTGTGTCCTGGTCATCAGACCTAAACACACCTCATCCCATGAACCCGGGCACCTCTGCTAAATCACCAAACGTAGCGAACCACTTGGGGTGACCTATGGCAGAGGTGTTGGTTATCCAATAAAGGTTCCCGGGGCGGCGGTACCCATTCCCGCCTCCCAAATGTAATAAAATATAAAGCACAGTTTAGAAATTGCTCGTATTTATTTAATACTAGATAAAGTACCTAGCATTGCCTGGGCTTTAGATCATGTCTCTAGTTTTAGATCTGAATATATTTAACTCATTCAGATCTAAAAGGACTCCAGATACTAATATCTACAGCCTGTATGTCGGACGAATATCTACAGCTCATATGTTGAACTAATATCTACAAACTTCAGAGTGTTGACTAATATCTACAGAGCGTAGGTTGGACTAATCAGCTAAATGTGTCCAATAGTCCGATATTAGGGATTTTTACATACACACTTACATAAATTAAGTTTTTTAAACTGCATACGCAATATTACATTATTCCAATATGCTACACTAATTGCAAATCCAACCTCTGCCAGTGCTGTAGATATTCGTCAACACTTTGGTTCTCATAGATATTAGTTCGATTGTTTTTAGTTTTTGGAATTCCTGTAGATATTAGTAGACGCCTCCTCTAAAAGTAGTATAACTAAACTCACCATTAGTGATTCTTCCTTTCCATCTATTGTTAAATTCAAATTTATGTTAAATTAAATTAAAGCAAATCGCTTTATAAATCACCTTTTAATCAAATTTATGTCATGAAGAAAAAATGTTTTTTTTAAAACGTGGTTTAATGTGTTCTATACATTCAGTGTCATTGCACTTCAAAAAAATATTTGACAGTTAAATTGGTGTTGCCAGTCTACAAATTTAGTAGTTCCAGTTTTTATATTTTCTACTCTTTTTTGACAGACTATAGTTACCGCAATATTTTCCATTAGGTACTTGAGTAATTAGGTGTCAAGTAAAATGTTGAGAAATAATACTGGATTTATTATTTTATATTTTCTTACGATAAAAATGCATTTTATGACTAAAATATTAGTTAAAATAAGTAAAAAGGTTCACCGAAATATTATGCGCATTATTATTGATATGCACTAAAATGTTGAAAAATGTTACACTTTAAACTTCAGTCTAAAAAGAATTATAAAGGATTTGTCCTAGACTATGTTATTAAGAGCGTACCAAAATCCAGCCAGCGGACGAAAATCCACATTTCGTCAAAAGTTGTTCTTACGATCGTGCAGGGCGGTTACAACGAGAAAGATTAATTATTCTCCGTACCAGCTTTTTAAAATTATAACTCAATATCGAATTTATTTCAATTCAAATTAACTTTAATTTTTACCTTCATCCAAAAATGCTGAAAGGCGTGATGATAAAACTATTAAAATAATGTACTTTTTGTAGTTATTTTTTGATTATAAGTATTTGACGACCTCCGTAGTCCAGTGGGTAAGACTCTTGCGCAAACCGGCATGCGCAAATAAATTTTATTTGATTATTTTGTGTTATTTCACAATTAATTCATTTAAAATAATATATAGTATATTTGCGGCATGTTCCAGAGTGGAAGATACTATCAGTATCGCCCTGGTGTAAGACCACCATTCAAAATTGAAACGTTGCTTGAAAATGGCTTTAGCCGTGTTTGGTGACCAGATCTGAATAGCCAGGTACTTCCCAACCTTCCTCTTCCCCACCTCCTTCCCCTCCCCACTACCTTCAGCCTCACAACATACCCCAATTGGGGATGCCATAGTCTCACTGGCTCCAGACGGGAGCAGTTGAGATTCTTGTGCGGTATTCACTGTAAAAAAAAAAAAATTATTATCATTTTTCAATAATGTCTAAATTTAATAAATCTGAAATATATTAGTTTGTAAGAGCGCAAATAAATACACAAATGGACCAATTTTCGTCAAGAAACGCATGTACGTAGATATATTTTAATGATTTTATTGAAACTAAAATTAAAATTCTAAAACATGCGTTTGCTAGGTAATGTATTGATTTATTTTACTGCATGATTATATTATTTGAAATGGGTGTGGTATAATACAAAATATTTTTTGAAAATTTAACAAATCTGCCAACGACCTATGGAATAACCTTATACTAAAAATTTTAAAAAAATCTCAAAATTTATTACATGCGAATGCTAGATAAAAGAACAATCTTTCGAAATCCATTTATAATTTTTTGTGGAAAAGAGTCAATACGTCTAAAATCTGATTTGAAAATGACATCATATTTCTGGTTTTCTCTGGTAGTGCCCTCTTAATAATAGGTAGGTACTATTCTCAAAAAAGAATCTTATTCATATTTGATGTACACATTAACGACGTTAAGTGCAAATCACTTAAAATTATGGGTTTTATTCACAGAATATGTAAACCAAGATCTTCAATCAATTCTAATCCTTTACAATGCCTTTTAGAAGCACTATTTGGAATCCATATTACTGCGAATATGAAAACAATGTAGAATCAGTTAAAAAATGCTAAGACTTGTAAACTTTGAAATGTGGATTAGGTACACGAACATCACGCGACGTGCGACTTGAATACTTCAAAATTAATACACTTAAAATTCGAAAGCAAAGCAATTGACTGATCTATTTAATATGTTTACATAAAATAATTCACGGCCATCTTGACCCTACATTATGTTTTAGTAATATTGAAATTAATGTTCCCAATTCCCATTGTTTAAGACGCCATAATTTGTTTCACCCTTTTTTAATATATATGAATACCGCACAAGAGTCCCAACTGCTCCCGTCTGGAGCCAGTGAGGCTATGGCATCCCCAATTGGGGTATGTTGTGAGGCTGAAGGTAGTGGGGAGAGGAAGGAGATAGGGAAACGGAAGCTGGGGAAGTACGTGGCTATTCAGATCTGGTCACCAAACACGGCTAATAATAATAATAATAAGAATATATCTTTATTGAACAAAAAGAAAAATGGAGATTTATAACTACAAAAACAAAAAGTACATCATAAGTACAGTAAAAGTACAGTTTAAAAGTTGCATACGTACGAAAGTTAATATCAGAAAACAAAATACATATATACAGTAGGAAATTAAAGAATAGAGATTTATAATTATAAATTTAGGTTTCTCATAACCTGCCTCACTAGGCTAGCCTGTGTTGAGGCAGTAATTTTATGTCAATTTATTATACTGTGAACATACCTACACTTATATTAGAATAAAATCACACAATAGAATGGTTGCATTAATAATAACAATAACATTGGTACAATAATAACAGCATTGGTTCAATATTAATTTCGAATTTGGGTGAGTGCACCGGTAAATGCTCTTTCATTATTTTTTATCCAAATTTTTATGTTTTTTTTTTTAAATTTTGTGAATCACATTTTTTTATACTAATTGGAAGAATGTTGTAAAGTCTTGTTGCAAGGTATCTGAAGCTTCGTTGACCAAAAGTAGTATGAGTTATGGGAATTTGTAGTAAATATTTGTTATTGTTTCGAGTACAGCGAGTATTTAATCTTTTTTCATAGTATTTGTGTATATTTATGTATAGATGAGTGAGGATTGTTTTTGCATATATCTGCCGAACGTCAAACACATTCATAATATTGAAGATTAAGTTGGAGTCTGTAATTAGAGGTAGTCTAAGAATTAATTTTATAATAGTTTTCTGTGCCTTTATGATTGGGTCCAGTGCTGATGCAGTACCGCCTCCCCATGCTATGATACCATACTCAATAATGGATTGACAGACTGCAAAATAAATCATTTTCAAGTGTTTTAAGTCGAGAAAGTTTCGTATCGTTCTGAAAAAGTGCATGGTTTTTCTTATTTTGTTAGCAATTATTTGAGTGTGAATATTCCATTTGAGATATGGATCAATTGTGAGGCCGAGATACTTCATCTGTGTAGTGCGCTCAATGTAGGGACACTGACAAGATTCATCGGAATTTTAACATGTGTGTATTCTAATAGAGGCGTCATCATGAGGTTGACCTGTTATATTTATGCTTGATGTGACATATTTAGTTTTCTCAGTGTTCAATGTGAGCGTATTTGTATCTAACCACTTTTTTATAATGTTTATATCCGTTTCAGCTTTTTTGTAAACAGCTTGCCAAGTGTCAGCTTCAAATAGTAAAACAGTGTCATCGGCAAAACTAACTATTTTTCCCTGAATGTTAAAGTTACATAAGTCGTTGATATATAAAAGGAACAAAGATGGTCCTAATATGCTACCTTGAGGTATCCCATAGTGAGTTGAGCACTGATTGCTAAGTGTGTTCATTATTTTCACTTGTTGCTTGCGGTCATCAAGGTAGCTCTTAAAAAAGTTAAGTTCGTTGCCTGTAATACCGATTATTTGAAGTTTGTTTAATAATTTACTGTGTGATATTGTATCAAAGGCTTCAGAGAGGTCTAAAAATATTGAAATACATTTTTTGCTTTTATCGAGGTTTTTCACAATGAAGTCAGTTACGGCGGCAATAGCGTCAGAAGTACTCTTGTTTTCTTGAAACCCGTATTGATTTTCTGAGAGTACTTTATGGCTCACCAGAAATTTTACCAACTGAGCATTGATAATTTTTTCAAATACTTTGGATAGTGTGGTCAGTATAGTTATTGGTCTGTAATTGTTTATGTCCGTCTTGTTACCTGTTTTATGTATGGGAATAACAATACCTTGTTTCAAGTTTGAGGGGAAGTGTCCTTGACTGTATCAGTCAAGGACACTTCCCCAAGTCAAGGATACTAAGGTTAATTAGGTATTCTAAAGGTAATGTAATTTCCGTAGCCAGCGTTTTCAAAATCTTGGTTGATATTCCATCAACCCCGGCAGAAGACGTGTTTTTTAGGGAATTAATTATTTTTACAATCTCTTCCCTTGACACAGTTTGAAAATTGAATCTTCCTTTGGGAAATTGAAGTTCTGCTTCAGCAGGTAGAGCATTCCCACAATTTGGTAGACGAGAAGCAAGATTTGAACCAATATTTGTAAAAAAATTATTGATATAATCCGCAACGAGCTTGGGGTTTTTTGAGGTGTCAATAATTTTTCCGTCAATACAAAGTTTACTTATGTCCTGTTTGTTTTTAGTGTTTTGTGTATTTGTGGCTTCTCTTAGAGTTTGCCATATTTTTTGGGATCATTGTTACTTTCTTGGATTTTGTCTCTGTAGTAGATTTCTTTCGCCTTTCTAATGACTTCGCCGCATGTATTTCTATATCTTTTATAGATGTTTAGTGATATTATGTCGTAAGGATTTTCTTTCACTTTTTTGTGTAATGCGTTTCTTCTACGAATGCAGTTGATGATTGAATAATTTATCCATGATTTTAAAGGTTTGATTTTGTTTGGAGTGTGTTTTGTCAGAATTGTAGTATTATTAATTAATTCATTTTTCAAATAGTCAACGAAATATCTCCATGCATCATCTGAGTTTTTTATTTGGAAGAGCTCTTGCCAAGATTTACTTTTAATTATATCTTTTAAATTCTCAAAATTAATATTATTGTACATAAATGTCTGATTACTTTTATTTTTTGTGGTGTCGGATTGCAATGTAAATATTTTTGTGTAATGATCTGTAATTGTTGATTTGTAAACAATGCTTTTGTTTTGTTTATTAGTTTTGACCATAACGTGATCAATGCATGATGTTGATTCATTAGCTATTCTTGTTGGTGTATTGATGGTACTAATTAATCCATGGAACTCTAACATGTTCAGATAGTCGTGGCATTGATGGTGTGGGTTATTTGGAAGTATGTTGATATTTAAATCTCCCATAATTATTATGTTTTTAGTATAGGAAAGATTTGAGAGTATGCTATTTAGACTGTTAAGAAATGGTGTTATATTACGAATCGATGGAGAGCGATATATTGCTAGAATGCACGTATCATTATTATACATTATTTGCATACAGCTCGCGTCAATAATGTTTACTTCCGTTACAACACAGTTTAGGTCGTTTTTTGTGTATACCACTACTCCATCGTTCTGACTATCATGTTTTGACGAGTTGAATGAATTTTGTTTGAAGTTATAAATTTTGTTTGAAGTTATAAATTTTGGTGTGTAAATATTTGTCAACCAACATTCTGTAAGAATAATAACATCAAATTTTATATTAATGTGGTTAAGCTGTATCTGGAGTTCATCAAAGTTTTTATTAATTGACCTAATATTTTGGTGCATAATAATAGTGTTTTTTGAATCGGTTGTTAGGTATTTGCATATTTTTGCATCTGATGTTATAAACAAATTGTCTTGATCACCTAGTTCTTCATATGTATTATTAATGGTAATAGCCATATTAAAATTTATATTACAAAAAAAAAATTGTTTAATTCCCTTAAATAAGAGAAACACTAATCCGTAGCCATCACTGGGGATTACAACCTTTAATTGAAAGTGGTAGAGGTGAATTATTGTTGCAATTTGAAAATAATAGTATACAACATGACTCACCGAACTGAGGGGAATCGACCCAGTGAATGACCGGTAAAAGTGAGACTCTCAAATAGGAAAATTAATCAATTTTTTTAGGTCATCAGAGTGTTTGATATATATTACTCTGTCATTTTCATTTTTTTTAACCATCGCTTTACATTCTTTGTACCAGACATATTTATATCCCATTTCTTTCGCCTTAGTCTTCGACCTCCACAGAAGATCTTTGAAATGGGCACCAAGGATTTCGCTAATAAAAATCTTCTGGTATCCGTTTCCTTGGGTTGTGGTAGGGTTGAGTAGCTTCCTGTTCAGTAGAATCTGTCGCCTTTTTTGGGGATTAGTGAATTTAACGTGGAATTTTGGGGGGACTCCTGGTCGTCGGTCTGGAATTTTCTTGATATCGAGAATATCATCGCCTTTTAAGGGTCGGGTATCAAACCGCGCTGACGCTGTAGTTAGGTATTTCTTGTACTTGTAGACAAACACGGCCGCAGCTGACCGCCTGCGTCTGACTAGAGGAGATGTGGGTATACTAGACACTACGGACTTAGGAAATAAAAATACACTTGCCTTATAAAATTAAAATTTAGTTCCTACTATAATAATGGATACAGCTTAACATACTAAGAATCATATTGTGGAATAGCGTGGATAGCTCATAGAGACATTTGCGCCTGGGTCAACTGCCCATTCACTGCAGTTAGGTATTTTTGGTAGTTGCAAACAAGCTCGGCCGCCGCGATCTACTGTGTATTTCGGTTAGATTCAGGCACGGCTGGTGAGCATTTTGATAAAATACGGAATAAAAATACACTTGCTTTGTAAAATTTTAATTTATTGCCAACATAATTGATACAGCTCGACAGACTATAAATCATATTATGCAAGGGTAAGGATACGTGGACTTTTTTTAGCCCCTGGACCTTTACAGACGTCTTAGTTTTTGACTCAATGTGACATAGAATCTAATGGTGTGTTGATGTGGAAAAAATTTTTGGTTCATATATTGTTTGTATAATGTTATTAATTTTTTTATAATTTTACCAAAAAATAATGGGTGTGAATAAGTTACGACAACCAGTTTTTACTCTGCGCCTTAGAAATTAAAAAAACCGGTAGTTTTGTTTTTGAAAGTTTATTTATATGCATACAAATTTTTTTTAATACCTAGTAAGAAAGAATATATTTTACAATTTATCTTTGATATATATAAAGTAGAACGAAGCACATTTAGAAAAAGACAGTCAAAAATATAAAGAAGTTCAGACAAATTTTTAAGAAACAACTAAATGTTTTATTTTTATTTTTATGTACCTTACAAAGTCCCAACTGTTATCAATCGCCTGGGGCCAGTGATTGGGGTATGTTGTGAGGCTGAATAAGGTGGGAGGGGAATAATATAGGGGAAGTACCTGGCTATTCAGATTTGGTCACCACACTCGGCTAAAGCCATTTCAAGCAACGTTTCAATTCTGAATAGTGGTCTTACACCAGGGCGATACATAAAGTATCTTCCACTCTGTTTTTTTATAGAAGGCTGTAGAAAAGTTTTTTTTTCTTTGTATAAAACACGCTTAACTCGTGTTGTGCGTGTTACAGGTAAAATTGCAAATGTTATATGTAAGTTCAAAATAAATTAATTATTACCCACAATTATTATAGTTATTTCACAGCATTATCCAAAAATAACAAAGTTACTATTATATACTTGTTTACTATTATATAATTTTACAATTGAAAAATGTCCTCCACAACACAGGTGAATTGCTAGCGTGGAGGACATTATACTATACATTTGTAATGTAAACTTATTAATAAAAAAAATACAAAACAATACAGAGTGATAAGTGTTAGCTCCTCATTTATTCATAAGACTGTCATTTTGTAATGACATCATCCTTTCTCCATGTCTATTATCGATAATTCTAAACATTCACAAAAAGTGTGGTAGATCATTCATTATAGCAAAAAGTTTATATGGAAGGCATTACTCAGGCCGCTTATGTTTATTTAAAAAAACTTACATGTTCACTGATAGTTTCTGTTATAACGACGTCATTTATATTGCTTCTGCTGCTTTCCTAAAAAAACATATAAAATAATTTTTTTTGTAATAATACAACCCAGAATTTACCCAACATCGAAATTCATTCGATTTATCAATGGATCTGACAGTCGTTGTTTTCAATAAAACTTAGTTACAATTTGAACGGAATCGGAAGAGAACTCAAAATGGTCGTCGAAATTATGCATTTTGACATTAAATTCGAGTTCGGTGAACCCCAAACTCCTTAAACCTGATTTTGAACCAAATCGTCAAAGTACTTAAGATATTCAAGATGGATGCCGAAATTTTGCATTTGGACATTAGATCCGAGTTCAGTGCTCACCAATACTCCCTAATACTGATTTTGAACCAGATCAGTAGAGAACACGAGAAATTCAAGATGGATGCCGAAATGTTGCATTTTGACATTAGATCCGAGTTCAGTGCACGTCCAAACGCCCTAATCCTGATTTTGAACCAAATAGGTAGATAACTAGAGAAATTCAAGATGGATGCCGAAATGTTGCATTTGGACATTAGATCCGAGTTCAGTGCTCGCCAATACTCCCTAATACTGATTTTGAACCAGATCGGTAGAGAACACGAGAAATTCAAGATGGATGCCGAAATTTTGCATTTTGACATTAGATCCGAGTTCAGTGCACTCCTAAACGCCCGAATTCTGATATTGAACCAAATCGGTAGATAACTACAGAGAAATTCAAGATGGATTCCGAAATTTTTAGATGTCAAAAAGCAAAATGACTTCAGTCCACCTTCGAACTACCTGTGATAGAAATCAGTAAAAAAATTAAATTTTTACATTATTACCTTATTCTCCTTTTCTTCCAGTGGGAGGGTCTATTTTTTATGGCACGGTAAGCAAGAATTCCTTTATTTTTACCCATTTTGAAGGTACCTGAAGTTTAAAAAAAAAAAAAATCTGTAAACTGTAAATCAAGTTAAAAATAATTTATTAGATAATAATAAATATATTTTATTTCTACTTACCCGGTTACTGTAACACCTATCTCCTCAATGATTCCTTCGAAAATCGAATAAACAGCGAACAAAATTGCTGCGAAAAAAATATGCGTGGTCTCACCTTGACCGCTATCTCACAACTGAATGAATTCTGTGAAATTCAACCGTTATATAAGACATCGCGCGGCGTATTATTTTGCCATACATTTTTGTATGGCGGAGAATAGTTGAAAAATTCAGAAAGTTTAGGCGAATTACAATAAAAATCTAGATACACTGAAGTGTTTTTAATTTAATAGCGTGTTTTAACATAGTGTTTACTCTGAGATTACGGAAGGATTTTTGGTAAAAATGTTTACAACAGGTTCAGGAGAGATAATCGCGAAGGCCTTTTTCAGCGTTTTAACTAAAGTTGCAGTATGTATAACTTATAGAATTTGTAAGATAACAGTTAAAAAAATTTAATCACTAGTAACTTTACACATTTTTCTAACTACCCGTATATAATTTTCTAGTATTGCTGCTACGAGACGTGGATGCTACTGCTAATGCGGAGCGATGTTTTCCAAACCCGACCCTTAAGTCGACACCTGTCACTGTGACCACTCGTTTAATTATTTCTGCTGGCTGTTCTCCCTCTTTTTCTGAAATTCCAGCAAATTCAAGAGTGTCTTCACGCGTTCTCTGCTCCACTTCTGCTAGTCTAACTTCAAGGCTTTTTATTATCCCATCTTTTTCTGTTAATTCCTTTCGCATTGATTCTACTTCAGAAACCAGTTTAATAATGGTCTCCATCTTTAGATGTATGTCATCATATTGCCGGCTGATAAAGTCTCTCGTGCTTCTGCTTTCTTGATTTTCATCATTAATTTTTTTTATTATTGCTTGCTTAAACACTTCAAGTTTTTTTCCATCTTCATCTCCATCTTTTCCAGTAGGAGATCAATATTTATACCCTGGGACTCCGATGTGAGACTAGTCCCGGTCGTTTGCCCTTTGCTTCTCAGATTTTTTTCTGAAGTTGCCATCTTGAAATTGTTATTTGGTTGTAAGGTCAAACACTGCCTATTTCACTCTTTATTTGACAGTTAGTTCCCTTGTGATATTTAAATAAAGCCATTTCAAGCAACGTTTCAATTCTGAATGGTGGTCTTACATCAGGGCGATACTGAGAGTATCTTCCACTCTGGAACGTGCCGCAAATATACTATATATTATTTTAAATGAATAAATTGTGAAATAACACAAATTAATCAAATAAAATTTAATTGCCACGCCGGGATTCGATCCCGCGACCTTCGGAATGCGAGTCAAGAGCGATGATTCAGAAAAAATGTTCTGCGATTCTAAAAAATATGTTGTGTACAGGGTTGCCAGGTGGTCGGTATTTTACCACCGTGTTCGGTGGTCTGCTTTCTTCGAGCCATTTCGCGGATTAGTGTTACACATACGTAATTGCGTAAATGTGATTATTCGAATAATTTGACTGCTTACATTGTTTCAACCTCCCCCCCCCCCGACGTGGGTTTTGATTTGCCAAGGTACCACCGAAATCTAGAGAAATTCACTTCGAAATTGTTGGGTTTGTTGCAACCCTGGGTGTATCATGTGTATCTCTTGCGTTTGCCTCTCTGTGTATTATTTGTCATTCGGGTGAACTTTGTATTTTTATAATTTTTTATTATTTTGTTATTCTTTATTTAGAAACAACTTCAAGATTTACAAATGTATAATTTGGCTGCTTAGATTTAAGTAATTGTTAACCTATTTGTGTATTAACTGAGTTTTTATGGATTGTTCTCATGTGTGTGAAAACATCTGTAAAAACCCAATATAAATAAAACTATGACAGTGACTAAGTGTTCTTAGTTCTTATGTTCGACGTCCACTGTTGTTTGTAAGTTAGCGTTCTGCAGTTTTCCTTGGGAACGATGAGAAATTACCGAAAGTAATCGATATAATCCTTATCGATCGACTGTGCTAGGGGTCTCGAGTGACCTCCCTTAAACCCGAATTCGAATTCCCTATCCGATCATTCCAACACCTCAATTTTCTAGGAGCGACTTTAAAGTTTCTGATCCTGCCCTGGAAAGGCAAAGGGAGTAACGATTGTTAACATCATCGTTTATTGACTTGATATAAAATGGCAAATGGCAACTAGTTGAGTATATTGATGATTAATTGATGAAGCGCATCATCTTACGTTCATGATCACTCGCTAAGTTATAATTACCATTATCGATAAAGGGTCAGCGAAGTTATCAGTCAGCTTACGATATATTTTCTTTTCAATTGAAAATAATATAATTGTTCACGATGAATTGAAAGTCACTATTTACACTAGGCCCCGAGAAAAATAATTCCCCTGAGAGCGTTTATAATTTCTGGGGATGCTGGGCGGAGGGTCTTTTTAGGAAAGGAGGGATAGGATGTTCAGGGATGGGAATCGGGATGGGAATAGTGACTTCAGGAGTGACGGACGTATGAATCCATCCCTCCCATTGGGGTGTAAGGCGATGTTCTGAGACGCTATTAACGGAGAAGTCAAAAGGTTTATTTTAACCAGTCTCTCCCGATCCGGCCTGCTAACCAATTGGTGGGTAGACGCAACCTCCGCCAAGACACGGACAAGTCTTACCACCAAGAACCAGGGCACCCCAAGCCAGCAAACCTAGCAAACCGGTAATATGTAGGTATCTATGTGTTCGATTATGTACACGTATGCGAATACCTGTGTATATGTATGTGTGCATATGAGTGTATGTATGTATGTATGTACGTATATGTAAATGTATGCGTGTGTAAGTTTATGTATATATACATGTACCCGCCTCGGAACAGACTTAGTCTAGTGAGGCGGGTTACTAATTTGTTTGTATAAGATATTATTATTACAATAAACGCCCGGGTTGCCGGCATTTAAAAAAAAAAAAACAGTTGGAATGACCTTTGGCAGAGGTGTAGTTATCCAATAAATGGTTCCCGGGAGGCTGTACCCATACCCGCCTCACAAATCGCCTTCCTATATATTGTCACGTTGTTACTCATATCCCAATTCCTTCAGCGTCGCAATATATCCCAATCGGGAGCGTCACAGTCCCACGGGCTTCAGAAAATTGGGGTTAATGTGTGATATTTAAAAAAAATCGTAATCGCAGAAGGGGTAAAATAAGTTTGTAAAACATCGTTGATCTGAAGAATAGCTCAACTTCTTAAGGTTATTGCGACTGAAAGCAGGAAAAGAATAACGTGCTCAGATACAGGAACAACAACATTGACTTTAAAGACCACACATTTCCTTAGAGGAAATAGAGTCTATTTGTCGACCGAGGCATTGAGATGTAATTGGACCGATCTTGCTTCTAATCTACATACATATACGAGCACCTTCCTACGCAGCTTGCAGTGAGTAGTGAACATCGCTGAATGTAAACACCGTGGAGTTGACTATAAAATATCTTCTCCGAGGTTTAATGAAAGCAGAAGAGATCGTCCTTATTCTTTAATAATAATAATATTTTTAATCCGAGCTACATGCAAGTCTGTGTAAATAAACCGAAAACAATCGACACCCTCAAAGTCAACAAAACAACGCCATCCCTCAAATTCAGCCAGATTTATGCGACAAAGTCGTTGAACATTGAACTTCCCGAATTCCTACGTGCCACTAAGCAAAGCTGTGGCGGACATTTGAACGACGTTATATTTCACACTTTTTACCATAAAATATACTTTCAAATAATAAAAAAATTGAGTGGATATTTCACACACAACTTGTTTTATTTACATTTTAAATTCGAGCATCCTCATTGCATTGAAAGACCCTGTATAAAGAGTAGGTAATATTTAAAGAAAACAAATCTTTAGTTATAAGTTGAGGTTTCTTATACCCCGCCTCACTAGGGCTAGCCTGTGCTGAGGCAGTCATTTTACAAGTTACTCGTTATTTATAATACCGTGAACATACTCGTACCTACACCATTCACCTGTATTAAAAATATTCATTATATATTTTGGTGCATAACTTCGAATTTGGGTGAGTGCACCGGCAATTACTTTTATTAATTTTGATCCAAATTTTTACGAACTCTGAAATATCTGGAAGAATGTTGTAGAGGCTTGTCGCAAGGTATCTAAGGTTTCATTGTCCAAAAGTAGTATGCGTCACAGGAATTTATAGGAAGCCTTTGTTATTGTTTCGAGTACAACGAGTTTTTAATATTTTTTCGTAGTATTTATGTATGTTTGTGTATAGATGAGCGAGGATTGATTTTGCGTTTATCTGCCGAACGTCAAACATATTCATAATATTAAAGATCAAGTTCCAGTCTGTAATTAGAGGTAGCCCAAGGATTATTTTTATAAAAGTTTTCTGTGCCTTTATGATTGGGTATATATTGGGCAGAAGCGCCATCTCCCCACGCTATGATACCATACTCAATAATAGATTGACATACTACAAAATAAATAATTTTCAAGTGTTGTAAGTCGAGAAAATACAAAAAACGTACATTAAAACTGCAAAAAAGTTTTTCAAAATCTATAACAAAAATAAAATTAAGATTATTTACATTGAGTGGACAATTTTAGATCCCACTGTCACTGTATTTATAGTGAAATGAATGGATAGAATAAAATGATAAGGGGGAAATGAGGTTGCCTCCTACAAAGAAAATTCAGGTTATCATACAAATATTGGAGGACGCTGAGGACAAAACTCTTAAAATTTTTGTAAAAGACCGAATAGTACCGAAGATATTTATATAAGCCGGCAAAACGTTGACATTTGCGGCCGGCCGAAAAGCGTGTGATATCACTGCATCACTGCCATTCGAATTATGAATTATTCTGTGGGCCACGGGGGGACACAATTGCATTTTACCACATCAAAAGTTCACTTTAAAAACTCATAACTTAGCCCTATTATTAACACCTAGCACATCGCCCTTGAGATAATTTTTCACAAAACGGCGCTACACAAACACACAAATCATCCAAATATAATTGGTAACAGTGATCTGATCACCCATACATAGGCGTGTATATTGGCAATATTGGTTTTGACAAGGGTTTTGACAAATGTTTTGACATTTTACTCGCGCCCCTTTCTTCTTCATTAGATTATCATTTATCATTATCACTTCTTCTTCATTAGATTATCACTTATCATTATCACTTCTTTTTCATTAGATTATCACTTATCATTATCACTTCTTCTTCATTAGATTATCACTTATCATTATCACTTCTTCTTCATTAGATTATCACTTATCATTATCACTTCTTCTTCATTAGATTATCACTTATCATTATCACTTCTTCTTCATTAGATTATCACTTATCATTATCACTTCTTCTTCATTAGATTATCACTTATCATTATCACTTCTTCTTCAGTAGATCTTGCCTCTAAAATAACATTATTATTTCTATTTCTCATACTTCAATGCATGATGCATGATGCATGATGCATGAAGAAGAGTAGGTATCGGTACTTGTATTGGGTTCCTGAATGATTGATTGCTCGTTCCGTCCAGGAAAATAGAGCATTCGCCTTCAATTAATCCAAAGTTGAAATTCATTCATCAAAATTCTTTTGCATACCTAAATTACCTAAACAAAGTGATTTTCTTCAATGTTTCAACCAATTTTGTCTGTTTCCTATCCGAGTACCGGTTACACGTGTTTCCTTACAAAGTAAAATTTAACGAACGACGGAAATTTGACCGAAAGATAAGCGGAAATGCGTCATTTTGTAACCACGATTTTGACTTATTTTTACGAATTGACTTAAGTAGATATAGCTGACTATATACATACTTTCATCATTTGCTACAAAATCCTCAAAATCACTCGAATTACGTAACTTATCATCACAATAAATTAATAATATTAATGGTCTTTTTTCGTTATTTGTTTTTGGGGTGTTATACCGTGTTGCGCTACCTCCTTCTTTAGCCAACGTTTCGGACATCGTGGCAGTGTCCATCATCAGGGCAGATCCGGCAGACACATCTACTGGATCTGCCCTGATGATGGACACTGCAACGATGTCCGAAACGTTGGCTAAAGAAGGAGGTAGCGCAACACGGCATAACACCCCAAAAACAAATAAAGAAAATGCTTTTGGCCGTGAAAATCTTAAAACGTATCTTAATGGTCTTTGTTCCAGAATGTGGGGAGATATGCGCAATCCCACACATCCCATAGAGCAGTGATGAGCAACCTGCGGCCATCGGGTCAAATGCGGCCCGCGGGCCCATTTCCTTTGGCCCGCGAGCCCACTTGGGCATACACAAAAGGGCTTTCCGGAAAACTCAAAGTTTTGAATCAGCCGCTAAATAAAAAGATTTTTCTTACATATTCCTAATGAGACAAAGTTTTATGGTTCGACACCTAATTTAACCTTCGCAGCGCAGCGCTTATTTGGTGAGATCTACGTTTGATGCATAAAAGGTTTCCGTTTTATAAAATACCGAAAATGATTAAATTTTATTTAACTTTCCGAATCCGAATGATAAAAATCAACAGTTGCCCAAAATTGCAAGAAAGAGGATTTTTTTGTCAGGTGTTCATGAATATTTCAGAATTTTAAAAATCGACAGCATTTATAGTCTTGGTCTCGGAGATGAAAATTTTTTCGCCTGCGGCGGTTTCTTGTTACGTTCTATAAAAGTTTTGTTAGAAAATTACGATTTCAGATAATCTAAATAGGTTTACGACGTTACCGAATGCATAGATAACCACTAACCGCTAGCCAATGTATGTATCCTACCCCCTGCGGCCCTTGAAGAAATTGAAAAACGCTAAATTGGCCCTCCAATTAAAAAGGTTAATCATCACTGCTATAGAGAGAATAATTATTACTTACAATGATTGAAGTAAGAACAAGAATAAAAATAAAACAAAAGAAGGTAGTAGGTACCATCTTCTTCTTTTTTATTTTATATAAAGCAGGGCGTCTGGGGCGGGTGGTGGGCGGGAGAATGGGTTTGCAGCGGGCGGCCGAGATTTGATTTGTGATGTGGAGGTCGAACAAAGGATACTGAATTGCATTCGGCTGGCTTCCGATTGGTCTCCTAGCAACCAATCGAATTCATTTTCAAGTGACAAGAACTCTCTCCGCGCCGCAGCAAAAAACACCGATTATTCTGTTTTAAACTACCGGTCAAGACTCACTTGCATATCGTGTTTGTTCGCCGTTCACATTATTAATATTTAAATATAGAGGAATTATGTGTAAGTTGTAAATTGTTAATAAACCTGTAAGTGGATATCTTACTTATTTGCTTTACCACACCCTTTACACACTTTAAAACACATAACACATCACCCTATAACTGGTGACCTCCATAAAACATAAGCCTCTTAGTATAAAAATCTACAGTTTTATTCCAAGATTGATGAAATTTTGCACACATCACCTTCAAAACAAGAGGAAGGTCACTGTCTAAGTCTGATTTTTAAAAACTCTGTGTAAATACCGAGCACCGCCGGAAAATTCATATATACTAGTCATTAAACTAATAGGTACTAATTCATCAAACTAGTAGGAGATTAAATGTATGGGGTAAATATAAGGCTCGAAGAAGAGACTCGGTCAGTGACTGCCGCCAGCGACAGTCGCTTCTGTGACGACAGCTTTTTTCGCTCCCGAACCGCTCTGTCTGGCTCGTGTTTACTGTCCGACCGGCTCACTGCTTAGGCCACCGCGCCGCCAACTGCCTTTTTCAAGGCAAAGAAGAAGAATAAGAAGGACGACCTGGCCCCACCGAGAGAAGAAGCCCCCAAGACCACCCCCGCAATCCTAAAGCGGAAATATAGGACACCTGCCGTGCGGATGATTCCCGCGCGGCTCCTTTCTGCCATTCCAGAGGACACCACCACCTACCGGACGAAAACTGGGACCATCAAGGTCCCCAACTCCCAACCACTGCAGCCCCATCCCGCTGACCCGAGGACGAAGCCGGCAGCCATCCCCCTACCGCCCCCGAAGATGCCCGAGACCGCCACCGCAGCCGGGCCCAGCCGCCCTCCAGTAGGCCCAGCTTCGGGCTACGTTCCGCCCCCCAGATTCCAGCAGCCCCATCAGGACATGGAGATGACCAGAGAGGAGGAAGGTTGGACGAGGCCGACCAACCCCATCAAGAGGCCAGGATCCCCGCAGGAACCCCGGGCGGTTGTTGTCGGCAACCGCTTCGGCAACTTGAAGGAAGTATCCGAAGGCGGCGGCGCGTCGCAGGCGAAACGCGCCAATACTAATACATGTACTTCTTCCTCCACAGGTACCACGGGCGCCGCCAGGAAGGACCGCGTCCCCCCAGTCGTGATGACCCTAGGGACCCTCTCGCATGGACAGGTCACCTCAGCGGTGCAGGGCCACATCGGGCACCTACATTTCGAGATCCGTTATAGACCAGGGGGAAAGGTTAACATCCTCCTGCGGAGCATGGCGGACCACCGCGCCCTCACCAACGGGCTGCGAGCGGAGGCACGCGGCTTCCACACCTACACGGCGGAGGCAGACAAAATGAAGAAGGCAGTTATCAAGGGCCTGCCTAACGTGGCCACGGAGGAAATAGCCGAAGACCTAACGAACCAAGGCTTCGCCCCCGTCAAGGTCACCAAGATGACGACCACCACGGCCGAGTACCCAATGTACTTGGTACACTTCAACAAGGAAGTAAACATGGGCCAGCTGAGGGCGGCCGTCAAATACCTATGCCACTGCAGGATCCGCCTGCAAAAACATCGCAGCAACCGCTTGCAGCACGGGACACAGTGCTACCGCTGCCAGAACTTCGGGCACGGGTCCCGCAACTGCTCACACACCGCAAGGTGTGTGAAATGCCTAGTGGAGCACGCCTCCGCCGAGTGCCCCAAGACCACCAGGGATGAGCCCGCCGCGTGCTGCAACTGCGGAGGCCCCCATCCCGCCAACTATAGGGGCTGCCCGAAGAGGGTGGCATACGTCGCCTCACTACAACAACACCAGCGACAGCTCCGCCGGGAGGCGCCAGGAGGCAGGACAGAGGCGACAGGAAGCAGGACACATCCTCATGCGCATCAGACGACGAGGAATGATGGACGCACCTGGGCCCAAGTAGCCGGAGGAGCCTAAGGCCCCCAACAGCGCGAGGAGCAGCCCCGCTCGCAGCCCCGCTCGCAGCCCCGCACGCAGCAGCCCGCAAGAGAGGCAACCGCCGCAGATGATGACGCCGCCCTGATGATGGCCCTGCTCCAGGGACTGATCCGCGTGCGACCCCAACTGGCCGTTTGTAATGACGAGCTGGAGAAGGCTATGATTCTCATGAATCTCATCAGGTCCACCATCAATGTCTGATCCCCAGATGGTGAACGTCCTCCTGTGGAATGCCCACAGCATCCGTTTTAAAATTGACGAATTGCTCGCTCTGGCAAACAATACTAACATTGACATTTTTCTCATTACAGAAACTCATCTCAAACCCGACATTCCCCTGAGAGTGCCCGGCTTCGAAGTACACCGAGACGACCGACCGGAGGGCGCAGGCGGAGGCACCGCCATATTCGTTCGTCAAACCATTACATCTACAAGAATCCCTACTCCGAAGTTGAAGCATACTGAAGCCACGATTATCGAAGTCACCATAAAGGATAGAGCGCATACCATCATCGCCGCCTACTGCAACCATCCCAACCTACTGGTAAGAGAAGATCTCGATAAATTACTTAATTTGCGCCCTATTGTCATTTTAGGAGGAGATCTGAACGCCAAGCACAATTATTGGAACAACTACAGAGGCAACGCGAATGGGAAAACGATCTTTTCACATATGCAGACACACAACTACACGATAATGGCGCCGGACAAACCGACTTTCCACTCAGCACGCGCAATGTACCCAAGTACTCTGGATATCGTACTTGAGAAGAACGCCAAGACCATCTCGCCATTGCGCACGCTGGACGAGCTATCGTCGGACCACCTGCCCGTGAGCTTCAGTATAGGAGGAACGACTTCAAGGAGCCCCAGAAAGCGGCGAAACTACAAGGACGCCGACTGGGAAGGATTCAAAAAAGAGATTAACGAACGGATACATCTCACGTCGGCAACCCTGCGCTCAAAGGAAGAGATCGACGAAGCCGCAAGCACTCTTTTTTTTATATATTTTTATTCCAGTTAAAAGAAAATTACATTTTCACTCATTTAACTAGAAATAATTATACAAATTAAAATAAAGTAAATATTTCAATACAGCGCTATTCAACATCATTATTTTGTTTATCAAGAATAAATATTAATATTTTTTTTTTTAAATTTACCCAGCTTCTTTTCGTTTTTAATGTCTTTTGGGAGGCAATTATATAAGTTGCCTCCCTCGTAACCAATGGATTGTTTACCATAGTTAGTGTGGATGGTGTTTAAATGTATGTTATCGTGTTGTCTCGTAAAGTGTTTGTGTACTTGGGACGTTTTAATGAATTCTGTGTTTGTGTGTACGAGTTTATTGTTTATTTTGTATATAAGGAGACATGTATTGTATTCATATAGTTTTCTTAATGTTAGTAGTTTTGTTTCCATATATATTTTTTTTGTGGGTGTTCTGGGCTTGTAGTCAAATAGTTTTTTGATTACCTTGTTTTGTATTACCTGTAATTCATTTATGTATGTTTCACATGCGTTTCCCCAGATTTCAATCAAGTAATTTAAATGTGAGTGTACGAGACTATAATATAAACCTTTTTTTAATTTATTTGGCAACAGATATGATATCCGGCTAAATACGCTAATTAAGGGGATGATTTTATCTTTAATACCTTGTATATGTTGTTTAAATGTCAAATGCTGATCAATGCACAGCCCAAGATATTTTTCCTGGATCACGATTTGATGTTCGTTGTTTTCAATTTTTAAGGGTACATGAGGAGGAGCTATTTTACGGAGTGAGTTTAAGATCATGTATCCTGTTTTTTAACATTCATTGTTAACATATTTGATTGGAGCCAACTGTTGATTTTTTCTAGATCTGTTTGTGCATTTTCTAGTAAGATATTTAAATCTTTACCCAAGTAAAAAATTGCTGTATCATCTGCATATAAAAAGATTTCACCATTTAAAATTAATTGCGAAATATCATTTATGTAAATTTGGAATAGTAATGGACCTAGTATGGACCCCTGCGGAACTCCATAGTTTATTGGAACGTATTTGCAATTTTGATTGTTAATGCTAACAAATTGCTTTCTATTGCTAAGATATGATTTGAGTAGATTAAGAGCAGGACCAACTACACCAATTTTCTTGAGTTTCTTGAGAAGTATGTCGTGACTAACTGTATCAAAGGCTTTTTGAAGGTCAACTAATATAGATAAAATATAACTTCCACCATCAAGGCCGCTTCTAAGTTTACTGATTAAGTCATTTATTGCTCCTAGTGTGTTAGATTTTTTCCTAAAGCCGTATTGTTTTTTATATAAGAATGATTTTTTTAGCAGAAAATTGTTTAATCTTTCGTAAATTACACGTTCAAAAATTTTTGATAAAATTGGTAAGATTGAGATGGGTCTGTAGTTTGAGGTATTTGTTTTGGACCCACCTTTGTGAATTGGTATCACCTTAGCAATTTTACAGCTATCGGGAAAAGTTCCTTCTTTGAAACATTGATTGATTAATTTTGTTAGAGTAGGAATCAATTCTGTGGAGATACTTAGCACTGTTTTATATGTGAGTGAATCGTAACCTGCACTTGCATTTGGTTTTAGAGATTTTAATATTTGACTTATTTCTAACTCCGTAGTGGGCTGAAGATATAAAGATTCAATGCTGTCATGCACTAACGTTATTTCATTGGCTGGATTGTGTTTGACTTTACCACGTATATTATCGGCTAGGGAGGAGCCAATGTTGCGAAAGAAATTATTAAATTGGTCGCATATCTCTACATTGTTAGTGATTATTTCATCATTAATGATTAATTTATTGCAAAAATTTCTTGAGGTGTAAGATTGGTTCTTAAGAATATTATCAATTAAGTTCCAAGATTTTTTACTGTTATTTTCGCATTTTTTAAAGAGATTACTGTAGTGTGTTTGTTTTAAGTTTCGTTTTTTTGTAGTGATATTATTTCTTATTTTTAAAAAATCTGCTTTTAGTAATGTGTTATTTGGTTGTTTTTTTAGTTTCAGATGTAATTTATTTCTTTTATTGATTAATTTTATAAGGTCTTTGGTTATCCAGTCTGGGTTATTTATGTTTTTGGTTTTAATTTTTGTGGTACTATTAGAATTAATTTTTGTTGTAAGGTAGTTTACAAGATTATCATAATTTAATATCGAGTTGTCATTCAAATTTAAATGAAAGGGATTTTGCATGACATCATTCTTTAGATTATCAAGATTAATATGTGTGTATTTTTGGGACGATTTTAAAGATGTATTTTTAACATATGTGTGAATTACATCAAGGAGTAGTATATTGTGATCAGATATGGAATTATCACAATTCGTAAGTGAATATGATAGTTTTGTATCTGTAAGTATATGATCTATGATTGTGTTTGTATTTTCTGTGATGCGTGTGGCGTGTTTTTTGTTTATTTTGTTCAAAATAGTGTAATTATTAAATCTAATTGTATTCGTATATTTACAAGTATGTGCGTTGGTTGAGTCAAGCAGATTTATGTGGAAGTCTCCAAATACAATACCTCTTTTATACGATTCGAGATGAGAGGACAGTGTTTCCAGGAAGTCTTTGAAAACAGCATTTGGTTTTTTATACACTAAACCTATTTTTAAATTGAGCTTGTTTACATGAAGCCATAGAAAGTTGTTGTCGGGGTCACTAGTGTTATTAATCACATTGTATTCCAGAGAATCTTTTATAAATATAGAGACTCCGCCACCAGCTCCCTGCGGCCGGCAAGATGCTTCGTGTTTGTATCCTTCTAGGTTGACGTACTTTAGGTCCGCTTCTTTGAGCCAGGTCTCACACAGGAGGATAATGTTGAAGTTCGATATCGTGGATTTTAGTAGGCATTTGATGTCATCTAGTTTACCTTTCAAGCTTCTCACATTTAGGTACATAAAGGACATTGAGGTTTTTCCTTTTGATGTGCTCGGATGTTTGTGACGTCATATATTTTTTATTCTAATGTGTTTTTGTAGTTTTTCAGCAATATTTTTATGATCAGAAAGATTCTGGGTATGATTAAAGATTCCCACTTCTGTGTCAATCAGGTCCTGGAATTGTGTTCGTAGTCCTCGTACATTTTGATAATATATAAAATTTTTAGTGTTTAGTTTTTTGAGTGTGTTTTAACAATTGTAGGATTGTTGTTTAGGTGTACCGAAATCATCCAACTTGCACAAGACACCTTCATCCCCCTCAAAGACGAACAGACTTACACGATCAAGCTTCCCGAGCACGTCTTATCGCTCATTAAGGAGAAAAATCGCCTGCGACGCATCTACCATCACACGCGCGACGGCTACTTCAAAACGGCCTACAACACACTACAGCGGGAAATCAAGCAAGAAATCACCGACCTCAGACGCGAACTTTGGACGAAGAAAGTTACGTCACTCACGCCAAAGGACAACAGCCTATGGAAAATGGCAAAAGCGCTGAGACACGAGGATCACGCGATTCCCCCGCTAGAAAAGCTAGACGGATCAGGGTTGGCACTTTCACTCGAAGAAAAAGCAAACGCGCTCGCCGATGGATTCGAGAGAGCCTACGCAGCCACGGACGGCCTATCGGACCCGGAAACGGATCGACTAGTAGAAGAGTCTCTAAGAAACCTCGAACAAGCCGAGCAGACGAACGCCGCCGATATCCACTTCAGCACACCGAGCGAAGTAGCCGTCATTATCAGGCGATTGAAGACAAATAAGGCGCCGGGAAGCGATCAAATACATAACATCCTACTGAAACATCTACCCCAGAAAGCCATCATCTTCATCACCAAACTGTTCAATGCCTGCCTCACCATCGGACATTTCCCTGAGATCTGGAAAACGGCGACCGTGCTGCCCTTTTCCAAGCCAAATAAGGACAAGAAGCAGCCGACAAACTACCGGCCGATTAGCCTACTCTCCACGCTGAGCAAGGTATTTGAACAGGTGATTCTCAACAGACTTTTACCACACCACGAAGACACTTTGCCAGACGAACAATTCGGATTCAGGAAAAGGCATTCCACCACCCATCAGCTATCCAGAGTAACGGAATTCATCGCGAGAAGATTCAACGAAAATCGCTACACCGCCGCTGCATTGCTAGACTTGGAAAAGGCATTTGACACCGTTTGGATAAAAGGGCTCCTGCACAAACTACACAGACTGAACACGCCCATATACCTAACGAGAGTGATACAAGAATACCTCAAGAACAGATCCTTCCAAGTCTTCATCAGGAACCCGCTGTCGACACTACGTGAGATTCCAAAAGGCGTGCCACAGGGAAGTCTACTGGGACCTCACCTCTTCAACATCTTCACGCACGACATCCCCCATGACGAGAGATGCAACCTTTCCATCTATGCAGACGACGTCAAACTTTACGTTTCCTCGACGCAAGCAGACATGGCAGCCATATACCTACAGAGGGCGCTCGACGCACTCGTAGAGTTCTACAAAAAATGGCGACTCAAACTGAACGAGGCGAAGACCGAAGTCATTATGTACTCGAGGAAAAATAAAATAAGAACACCAGACGTCAACATCGAAATGGGAGGACACGTCCTAGAATGGAAAGATGAGATCGTCTACCTGGGCCTCACAATGGACTCACGTCTCAACTGGAAATCTCACGTAGCCAAGATGCACGTGAAAGCCAGAAAGGCAGTCGGCGCGATGAAGCCAATCTTCAACAGAAGAAGTCCGCTACTTCCCAGAACCAAACTCCTGATCTACTATTCGCTCATTCGACCGGTACTGACTCATGCTATCCCCGTGTGGGGCAGCATCTCCCACTCTGACCACACAAAACTACAGACTTTACAAAATCTCTGCATTAAAATCACGTACAACACAAGACTCAGAACAAACTTGAAAAAACTACATGCAAGAGAAGAAATACCGACCTTATTTGAATACACACACAGACTGACCGACCGATTTTACAAGTCACTTCAACATAGTAAAAATAAACTCATCAGAGAAATCGGTCAATACAATGCACCTAGCGATCTCCCTTTCAGGTACAAACACAGACTACCCAAACATATTCTGATGGACCTTAATCACATTTGGCACAATCCTGAATCAGACGCGGATGACTGAGCGATCGGTAGGTATTCCCAATCACCAGACCCCTCCCCACAACTTATGTCTATATATCTATGTATATATTTATATAATAATATTTATTTTATCTATATGTATGTAAGTTTATCCTAAAAATTCCTATAAAGTATATATCACATAAAAACAGACACCCACACCCATCACCACAAAATGCAGGATTTTATCTACTGAAATCACTGAAGGCCGCACAGTTTCATGTTGACTGTCGGCCGACTCCTCCCGGATAAGGTTTTTCATGGTTTCCTTATTCCCAAAGGCAAATGCGGAGGAGCTCCAAACAAAAGGACATGACCGACTCCTTCCCACTCCCAACATAACACAAACACACACGTATGTATATATTTTTCTGCTGGGCCAAATGCAATTGCTTTGTGGAGCTAAGCGAAACATGCAATTTTAGTAGGGTTTTTTTACATAACAATTTTTCCCTACCGACAAAACACATGACCTCTAAGTCTATAATAGCCAGGTACTATTTTTAAATACCCACATGAGGTAAAAATTGCAAGGCGCATATGACGCCGTTCTATTTGTATAAAGAACATTAACTTTAAATTCAGTAAATTTAAATGATTCATCTCCTCAAGATACATAAGAATCTAGTAAATGAAAAAAAAGGGGTAAATATAAATAAAAAATAAAATAAAATAAAAACATTTAATGATCGCTTTCAGACATTATTGGTCCATCGGATCGAAAATTATAGGGGCCAATATCTTTCTCGAATGTTCTTCGGCGCTCGATCCTGAAATCAGGCGGGATTCAATGATGACGACATTTCGGGAGTTGTTGATCCTTCCCCTCAGTCCAACCACCCTGCTTCTTATTATAGCTGCATATCCAAGAACTCGCCCTTCTGTGAACATCGAGTTGGCACTGCATTGCCTGGGAAGTCCGAACATCGTGAGTGTATGTCATCACGGTATGCCCGAAGCCTTCCACTTGTTGAAATTGGCCCAGAGCTCATAATTGTATAATATTGTATCATCGCAGGAAAGAAATACTGCTGTAACCGCCACTATCTACGAAAATACTTTTTACACACCATTTTGTACGGTTTTTTTTTCTGCGTCGATCTATCTGGGTCCCGTGACTGTACGATAAATAAGAACTGTACGACGTTGGAAAAACTAGACGTTTGTCAACAATAGGTTTTTAGCTGATGTACACACCTCAAAATCCTGTGTTTTTTTTTACGTTTGGCGGTTACGACAATATTCGATATTTAAAAGAAACGACAAAATCACTTACACGGAAATTTTCGGTTGGTGCTTACATCATTTTCAAAGGTTGCAATTAAGTTTCGCGGCGGTTACTACATTTTATTTGTTTGCTTTCTAATAACACTTGTCGTTTACTACAACTTATCAGTACCCATACCCAGCGTGTTAGAAGAATTAGCACGAGGTTCTGTTTTCTTCCTTTACTTACTCACTTACTGAATTTATTTTCTTAACTAAAGATTAGAAAAATTCGTATGTTTTGTTTTCATCTCATTATAATAATTGTTTCTGTGGTATAGTAATTTGTACTGTTAACATTTAAAAGTTTCAAATAAAGATTGTCAATTACATTTTCATCATTAATTTAAAACGCTTTGTTTGTATGTTGTAAACCAAACGAATTTAGCCCAAAAAAATACGACACACATTTACAGCTTTTCAAAATTTTAATATTGATATACTTTGGCGCTAACAGCAATTTTCGCAGCTGAAAATAAAGTTGATTTTCAGTATTCATACGTGTTTACAACATTTTTGGGGTACACAAAAAAATGTCAACTGCTGTAAGCGCCAAAAACACTGTACTTCTTCATTTATAAACGATTTGAATATTACCAATGTATAAAATCATATTTTTTCAGCTAAGCATTTTAAAAATGGCATTTCCGTGACCACTGGTTTAAAAGTTACGATTTTTTTTTTTAAATCTGAAAAGTTTTTTGGCTGTGGTGAACAATTTGGTTTTTGGTTGTTACAGCAGCAATGTTTTCTTGCGACGATTTTACCATGTTACAAAATGAACGACGTGAATGAAGTGTCAAGTATCAGGTCTCTTATTAATCATGCACATCAAATATAATGTTAATATTTATTGTTTTGTAACAAAGACCTTCATTACCAGTAGCTAATTGCTTAGACGTTAAGATCGCATTTCATTAGGTCTTTTTCCACTCACCTTTCACAGCGCGCTGTTCTATCAATTTATTGAGATCAACAAATTGTATTTAAATATTATTGTTGTTCATTCTGCCCCGAGAATATTTGTTAATTAATTATTGTGTTTGTAGATAGGTACTAATGCCAAATTTTACTATCTTAATTACAAGCTCGTTGAAATACAACCTAAGCTTTTAATTAAGTGCTTTTAACAATTTCACTCAGGGAAAAACGTGATAAAAGTTCCCCCTGTGCAAATGTCAGACCTAAAAATGTGGAAATGTTATCAGTACTTATTCAGTATCTCCCCGATGAGGGATCACTAACTAATAAAAGTTTTTGAAATGGTTTTAGCTATGTAAGCCTAACAGTCCACATGTCGGATTTTCTGATCACATGCAAAAAATATCTTTTTTTAAATGAACCTATCAAAGTTTTCAATATTTTTGTCCAGTTTGCAATGTTCCCGATGTATTTGTTAAGCACAATATACCTAGATATATCTTATTTTTTTAATTTTCCATAAAAACAAACGCTGTTTTAGAAACAAGATAAATTATCTTTCCGATGTACCTAAACATTTCTAATTCAAAACAATAAAATTTTAATTTCAAAATAGTTATACCTAGTTGGATAATTATTATAATGTGGATAAGAAGGTCTCTAACGTACAACAACATAATTAGGATATACTTTGACATAATTTATATTGAACTTAAATTATGAATTATTATTATCAATAGGTACTTACAAGTATTTAACGGTGTGCAATCCAGAAAGACCTGATAATCTAGAAGGTGATGCAACTGCATAGGTATATTAGTACATCTGCAGTTGGATACATTTCTCCAGATTTTTTTTATAATTAGACCTCCCTCAAAGTGCATGCTCCGTGTAGGATTCCCGGATCTATTCTTACGCCATTCCGTTTGTTTTGTTTTATTCGTGGGTATACACTTGCGGCATATTTGAAACAAAACCCCAACAAACATAAAATAAAACGCAAACAAAACAAAGAGCGCTCGAATATGGATAAAATAATCAATGTTCTGTGCGTGGATGCCAACGTAGGTATACGATGAACGAAACCTATGTAGGTACTTTCTTTGTATCGTGAGTGTTTATTTGTGTAATATCCTAATTGTAATGATGAATTAGTAATCGTGGAATAAAGAAAAAAACTAATAGTCTTTGTGCTTAAAATTATTTTGTATCATTGTAATAACACTAATAATATATATTTATTATCATTCTGATTTCATAAATATATCTATGCGGTTGGTCACTGTTATTATTTTATGAGTAAGGTCATCACAATAGTTGGTCACTGTTATTATTTTATGAGTAAGGTCATCATAACAGTTTTCATCCGGCTATTGAATTTCAGTGCAGCCTGATGAGAAAACCTTTAAAAAGTAATAGAGTCCCGACCCTTGAACGTGACACTTCAAAGGGATGGAATTTCAACAAGGGAAATGTCATCAACTTGTATGAATCAATGAGCCGGATGAACTGGCAAAACCTCAGCACTTTCTGTACAGTAGATGAGGCGGTGCAATATTTTTACAGTTGTATTTATGACGTATTTGATTCTTGTTTTCCCAAAAAGTTTGCAGGCAGTGGTGGTCGCAAATATCCGAAATGGTTCTCGAAAGAAGTCATCTCGAATATAGAGATCAAACACGCCCATCATAAGCGTTGGAAAGCTGGAGGCCTTCAGGGTGAATACGATCTGTTTAGTTTTTACCGAGCGTTAGTTAGGCGCGAGATTCGAGTGGCCTATCGAGCCTACGTGTCTACAATCGAGGAAAACATCACACATGATCCCAAGATGTTTTGGCACTACATAAAATCCCTTCGGAAGGATGGTGGTCTTGAAGACACCATGATGAAAGGTAATCAGGAATTTCGTGGCTTGGGTGTGGCTAACGCATTTGCTGATCACTTTCTATCGGTCTACAATAAAGACCCTCCACTACTAGACATTAATAATGCGGCCACATTTAATACCAGAGGAGCTACAAACGTCGATTTAGGTTTATTTACCGAATCTGACGTGATGAGTGCCATAAGACTCATGAAGAACTCCCACTCTATCGGACCAGACTTCGTTCCCGTATTTTTTATTAAAGGGTGCGCCGAGTTCCTAAAAACACCATTATGTTTTATCTTTAACTTAGCTATTAGTACTTCTACTTTTCCTGAAGTATGGAAAACTTCCAACATATGTCCTATTTTTAAGAATGGTTCTAGAAAGTTAATCGAAAACTATCGACCAGTTGCCATACTATCAGCTCCTGCTAAACTATTTGATAAATTAATTTATAAACTCATTCTGCCTCAGATAGACGCATACATTATCCCAGAACAGCATGGTTCCAGGAAAGGAAGATCCACTGAAACCAATCTGATGGTTTTCACCGACTATGTTGCTAGGTCCCTAGACGGTGGATATCAAGTAGACTGTTCGTATCACGACTTCTCCAAAGCCTTTGATACTGTGAATCATGATATCTTACTCATGAAACTTGCCCAAATAGGTTTTTCCCTTCGGATGTTAAAGTTTTTCATAAGTTACCTCAAGAACAGGAAGCAATTTGTCACCCACGGAATCTTCCAATCTGCTGTGTTTCTTGTTTTTTCAGGGGTTCCCCAAGGATCGATCTTAGGGCCTCTTCTCTTTTCTATTTTCATTAATGACATTGCTGGAGTCATTCGTTTTTCTCGCTTTCTGTTGTTCGCTGACGATCTAAAATTATTTCTTCTAATAAGAAATATTGAGGACTGCCTGCGCCTACAAGCTGATGTTGATAACATTTCAGAATGGAGTCAACAAAACCAGCTTCATTTCAATGTCTCGAAATGCGTTGTTCTGACTTTTACCAGAGCATTTAGTCTCACCTACCACAGGTACACTATGCTCGGTCATAATCTCAACCGAGTTTCGAATATAAAGGATCTTGGGATTATGTATGAAAATAAGCTGACATTTCGTCCTCATATCGAAGGGGTTTGCCAGTCGGCCTTAAAAATGTTAGGGTTTGTTCTCCGAACCGTCAGAGTTTTTCGGGATACCCGTGCTCTGAGGATTTTATACTTCTCCCTAGTCCGCAGTAGGCTGGAGAGTGGTTCGCTTATCTGGAATCCTCATGAGGTGGGATGCTCCCTCATGTTGGAGAGGGTTCAAAAAAAGTTTTTAAGATTTCTCTACATGAGGGAGTACGGCCACTATCCATGGCTCTACCCGACGAACTTTCTTCTGGGCATGTTGGGACTCCACTCCCTGCAGCTCAGAAGGGAGGGGTACGCTGCTACCCACTTATTCAGACTGCTGCGTGGCTATATTGAAAATTCAGCCATTCTGGAGCGCGTGAGTCTCTATGTTCCGGATGACTATCTTAGACAACGCCAGCATAGATTATTCTATCTTCCTGCCTGTAGAACTAACCTGCCAATGGTTCTCCCGGTAGGAAGGAGTATATTGCTCCTGAACCAAATCTCCTCCGAGATTGATATGTTTGGCGTCAGTGAGGAGAGGTTCAAAAATGAAATTCTTTTGATTCTTGAAAGAGTCTCTCCTCATTGACGAGATCTTTCACCACTGCCTGAAATTCGTTTTGAAATTGATTTATTTCTTGATGTTTCTTTTTTATGTATAAATATTTATAAAATTTTTTTTTTTTTGTATACTATTTATATGTACAACGTAATTTCTTATATGTATTAAAACTAAATTTGTAATGTGTAAGAAATTAATAAAAACATATTATTATTATTATTATTATTATTATAAAAATAGGAGTGTATTACGTTTATTATAATATTATTGAGTTGTGGTTGCGTTAACATTTGAGCTAATCGATGTTCATGTGACATCTGTGTCATTGCATATTGTTGTCTCGTTAATGTATGCGCATTGTGTGCGTCCGGTTTTACCTACCTTTTCTTGTGGTACCCACACACGATGCGTGTATATAGGTATAAACACATTTAAATTTTCTTGAGACGTGTTTGAATGTACGCCTTCCTTACGTCATAATTTCCATCGGGTTTGTTGTTGTCGGTCTGCCTCTACGGTAAAACATTTGTTGCTGGTCCGCTGTAATTCTGTCAGTCTTTCTACAGCGCTGGTCGGTTCAGTCGTTTTGTTTTCAGTTGTTAGTTGTCATTCGGAGAGGAAGCGTTGCGGAATACGACCGTCTCGAAGCACCTAAACACAATAAAACACGTCGATAATTATATTTGTGAGCAGTTTGAAGGTGCTGTTTCAAAAGTCATCAAGAGTTCGATAAAGACAAGTGGAATATAATCAGCGCTTACGGCGCTCGCTGATAACAGCAGAAGCGCGATAAGAGATAAGGATAGGTGTTCAGTGTAATGTGATCTTGTGCGTTAGTGTACCAATAGGGAGGTCACCCAGTGAAGGTACCCTGTGCCACCCAGTGAAGTACTTGAAGGTGTGACTGGAGATGGCCACCTTGGGAAGAGAGCCGCGAGACAGCATCAGCATCTACAACTACCCTGAACATCTCAACCCCTTCAGCGAGGAGGATAATGTGGGGAAGTTGCATTTCTACAACCCTGTTCCTGAGGTGAGGAAGAAAACTCGCAGCAACAGTTTCAGCTTGAGCGGTTTCAAGGACTTGAGGAGTACATGGTAATTATAATTCATTAACACCTGTTATACACATTGATTTATTTTGCATCAGAAGGTACCTACTCGTAGTATATTCTAGAATTATACACCTTTAGCGTAATCGCGCAATTATTCGATAACGCTATTTTATGTTATTAAATAAATGTTTTCACACTAATTTATTTTGTTTTTGGAGTTTCGTTATCTGAAAATTACTGCAGTTTACAGGTAAAACTCGAATTGAGTTTATTTAAAATTTGGCCGTGGTGCACAAACTTCTAAAGCCATAAAGTATGTTATTTCAATGGAATAGCTTCCGCTAAGCATCGAACTGTCAAAGTGGCGTTTGCGAGATTAGCGTTGCCTCTGTTAAGATAGGTGAAAACGATTGTAGGTGCATCACATCGTCGCGTCGCTTGAACGAAATGGATACATTTTATAGAGGACTCACGGACTCAGTTTTAGTCATTTATTTATTTATCGATTATAACATCAAACATGATTATTTGTCTTCATCAATTTAGTTCATGATTATTTGATTTTGGTTTGCAATAAGTACACTGGGTCCCCCACTAGTACTCATAGGTTCAAGTGAACTGTTAATGAACATTTTGAGTGTTTTATTTGATGACAAATCATAATTATGAATTTAAACTGATTAAGTTTATCTATATGCAATATATGCATCTTAGGATGGAGCGGCAATTGGGTTTATACCAACTATTTTAACTTTTGTCTCATTAGGTAAATACTCAGCTCAAAAACATATTTATAAAATGACTAAATGTGAATGTTTAGCAAATATTACAAGATCCAACGCACCTGAAATATAGATCAATCATTTCGAAAATGATTTGTTTCAATGAGGAATAAGTACATTTTAATAGAACTAATCTATTTTTATAATGAGGGAAAAATTCTCTTGATATCATCCTGCCAGAGACCACGATAAGAAATAAAACCTTTACTAGAAATTATTTCACTATCTTCGTTATTTGTTTTTGGGGTGTTATGCCGTGTTGCGCTACCTCTTTCTTTAGCCTTCTGTTGCGCTACCTTCTTCTTTAGCTAACGAAGGAGGTAGCGCAACACGGCATAACACCCCACAAACAAATAACGAAAATACTTTTGGCCGTGAAAATCTTAGAACGTATCTACTTTATCTATGTTCACTGTTCAGTGACCAGATCTGAGCCAGGCACTTATCCTACTTCAACCGTACTATATTCTACTTCCCTTTCACCTTAATAATAATTGGATAATTTATAAAGCGCCGTTTTTGTGAAAAATCACCTCAAGGGCGCTATCCAACTCCAACCCCCCCCCCCCCCCCTCTTACTTCAGCTTCGCAATATTCCCCAAATGGGATTCCCAGTTGCCGTTGTGATATTGCCGTCATATATTATTAATTTCTATTTGCGGATGATAAACACGGAGACTTTGACTAAGTACCTAGATATATTTAATTTAACCTATCAGAGTTAATGATAATACGATAAACGCATTGGCGTATTCAAATATGGATAAGCCTGAATAAATTAAGGTGGGCTGGTAAAAATTCTTCGTATTTACGCTTTAAAATAACAAACTCCGTTTCTTTTAGGATTATTTCGCACGTTGTTTGCATACATTAATGTAGAAAGCGGCAATGACTTCACGATAATAATAATATATTATGACCAGCACACTTCGAAACATTGGCAAAAACTTGTGCCGTTGAGTATTATAATAGTAGGTGTGTGGCTAAATAGTGCAATGACATCACTGATCTTTACCCAAATTTTAAATATACAGAAAAGAGACAGCGGCCAGGAAAACCGTACAAAATAATATTCGATCTTTATCAGTTGAATGCAGTGTTGAGTGCTTGTGCATTTTTCACCACAAATTCTGTGACGGTAATAAACTAGAAAATATTTTGCCCACTCGTATGCTGAAGTATGCTGCAGTTGCCACATAAGCCATGGGTGTAAAACTTCTTGGTACCGGTTGATTTAAGATTAATTTTATTACGTGCATTTTTTATTGAACAAACTTTTCATTACAAGAAAATTTATTTATATAAAAATATAAATATAATTAATAACAGAGTTATGATTCGTACCTATTCATATGCAGGGTGTCAAGGGCAGTGGCGGCCGCTGCCCTGAAAACGTGGTGGTTCACTGATATAAATCCGTAACTATGAGATAACGATTACTAAGCAACATTAGGTAAAAATGATCCCACTAATCTTATTTAGAGAGAAGATCTATTTTACGCTGTTTTCGAAGTGCAAAAACTTCTACATATCGCTTTTTAATTCAAATTTTTATTTTTCGGTACTAAGAAAATAAAAACACAATACTATTTTTTCGTAAATAAATCTTAAATTTCAACCCAAAAAACTCTTTTTTTTACAACGTTTCATTTATTTTATTTTATATTTCATAAAATAAAATAAATTTAAAAGTAGTGTAAGAAGAATATACGACGCAAATGTGAATGGTAGAAGAAGTCGGGGACGCCCGAGGAAGACATGACATGAACAAGTGAATCAGATACTTGAGTCGGGCCATGTCGAAAGTCGGAATAATAGAAGAGAATGTATGAGACGATGTATGAATGTGAGTGTGGCAAAGAGTGTGTGCCAAGACCAAGTTATTTGGCGGTCCGTCCTCTCTGCCTACCCCTGTGGGGAAACGGCGTGATGGTTGGTTAGTTAGTTTTATATTTCATTTTAGACAGGATACAAACAGTATTTATAAACAATGTATAAACAGCACGAGGGCAAAATTGTCAAAGTTACCTATAAAAAAATTGTATTCCTTAATGATCTGCGTTTTATAATTTAAAACACCAATCAATAAAAAAGCAAATATATGTAAAAATTAGGTATTTGCTGTACCTTTTGATTAAAAAAAGAATTATTCAGTTTGGTTAAGTATTTTTGCCTTAAATCCAAATTTAAGTTTGTATGATAAAGGCCGCTGGGTGGCACACCAAAATAGCTTAATTTTTCATACATATGGCCGGCGTTGCGCGCTGGCGATGTTTGGGATATTCGATACAAAAACATAATTCGTTCCGCTTGCAATCGGCCTGCACACCGGACAGGGTAAATTCGCGCGGAACTTTGAGAATTTGCTCTCCCTGATTCATATTATATTATGCATTATATTGGTAGGTGATATTTTTAATGAAATTCATAGATTTTATATTTTTCGGGAAGATATTATAAAGTAATTTTAGACGATATAATTTACCAGTGCTGCACACAAACACACTGTTCAACCAGCCGCCCCTGGTCAAGGGACGTTCTTGAATCATTTTCTGACATTATTTGGAGTAAAAAATCTAAATTAAATTTTGGTCTCCGGTGACATTTTTGATGTTTTTTTTTCAACTAAAAACATAAAAAATATGTATTGGACAGTTAAGGGTAGAGTGAGGGGTTGGTCGGTTAATCGGATGAGTGACCAGTGACGACATGTGGAAGAATTTTTGTTGTTATTTGATTTTGAAGTAAGAATTTAAAAAAAAAACATCATAAAAGTCACCTGAGACCAAAATTTCGTAAAAAAAATTTAGTCCAAATAATTTCAGAAATTATGTAATTAAGTCAAGTACGTCCCTGACACCCTAAATAGTAACATTTCTTTTTTTATTGGTAAAATTTAAAAAAAAATGATATCTATAGTACCTATATATTTATTTTCTAATTATTTAAGAAACAACGCGCACGTAATTAAAACGAGTGATAAACAGTTTACAAGGTTTTGGAAACTATTACAGAGATCGGTATACCAATTATCAATGACACGTGTCCATGAAATATCTGGTAGGTGAATGTACACCCACATTTAGCGTGGTTCGTATATATGCTAAATGAACAATTTATAGCATCTTTATAAGGAATGTACACCATTTACTCTATGTATGTTGGGACGTATCTCACTTGCTTGACTATATTTAAAATTTAATTTACATTTTTTACTCCAAATAATATCAGGAATCATTCGTTAAAGTAAGTCAGGCACATCTGTAAACCCTGTACGTACGAGTATATTATGTATCGCATATTTTTATAACTTATTATTTTGGATTATTGCTGACAGGAACTATATCATCTGTTGTTGTCAGCGTTTTTCTCAAGTTAATTATTTCCAGTTTTACTCTGTGATCTCCAACTAAATTGCTAAATGCATTCCTGTAACCGGTATCTCCTTTATGAATAAATCCCACACTAAAGCCCCTTCTTGACCCGCCTCACAACGCTGCCCAGCCGGATTGCCGGGTAGCGATGTAGTTCCCCATCTATACATCGCGCATACAGGGGCGCACATGTGAGCAATCACATGACACTGACACGACTAAACATATCAACTGACTGATTACAAACAAAACTGTGGGAATCAAGTATTTTCTTTACCTTATCTGTAAAGATAAAAAAATTGTATCGTCTACCTACTACTTAATTTAATCTTCTTTAATTTAAATGTGTTTCCGAAACTCGAAAATATGATTGGAGATTATTAATCGTACGGCGTTATCTCGTGCAAATGTTTATCTTATTCATGTTATTAACTTGGCTGTTTATTTGCAATTACGCCATTCTTGGCAATCACAATCGTTGTGCATGAGTAGTCAGTGTAATAATTATTCAAGGAAATTCACATTTTCCAACAATTGCACTCAATCTAGGGAAACTTAATATTTACCAAACGAAGCGAGGAAAACACCATTTAATTTGTTGCATTATTGTGGCACTCATTTTGAATGGCTAGAAGGCAATAAACGTTTTGTTTTGAAACCTAGGTATATATTTTTGCAGGCATTTTTCTAAAAACAAAGACAAACATTGATAATTATTATAAAATCTGCTAGGTACTACCACCATCACAGTTAGCGGAAAATGTTGCTTGTGTCCTGATGGACCACTTACACAATGCGACGCCTTGGTGGGACCAGCCGCGATGCCAACACAGCCACTGACTGGTCAAAATTGGTCATCTGTGACAGCTGTTTCGCCTAACCTTATAGTAGTATTCCTTCTAACTAATCTAACCTTTTATCCTTATTTTCCTTCTAACTAACCTTGCCGCCTAACCTAACCTATACCACTTATCCGGCCTTTCGTGACACTGAAAGAGTATCAGTTCTTATTCCGTGATATTACAGTTTGATTTACACTGGTTACAACTCTGATTGCTAGTTACATCTGCCAACGGCTGGTTGTAGAACAAAGGACAATGCACAGATAATTTCGGGGAACTCCCAAAAATCGTCTGATTTGAAGTTGCTTGTATGATCTTGGTGCATCGTCAAAAACATCATGTGATCAATATGACAGCACAGATGTTGCTTCAGTGTAGTCATACAGAAAAAAAAGTATGACAATAAACGCGTAAAGGAAAATGTTTTATAAATAGGGTAGTTCGTAAATACGAAATGCGAAAAAACAACCTCTCTTTCATAATGGATTTCAAGCATCGCGATCGGTGGAAACAAAAAAAAAGTCTATTATCTTGGTAGGAATTTTTAATTTATTATTTTTAGGTTATTAAATATGTTTTAGTTTAGGAGATACGAGTATAATGGCTTTAGTAGAACCCTACAATTTCAATGTTTGAGGGGGCACAGGGGGAGAAGCTACTCGGGGGAGGAGTGAGGACTTTTGTGAAAATACCCCAAGGTATTTCCCAAGGACCCAACCTGGGTCCAGTGCTATAGTGAAATATTTCAATTTCGTATAATTTCGTAGTGTTTTATTTTCAGGACTCAAATATTAATATTTCAGCTAATAATAAACAGGCTCACTATTTAATTATTTTGATTTTAAAGAGTGTTAGGCATCTACTTATTGGTAGAATAAGTAATAATATGTTACTTGTTCTTATTACTGAACGCGCCTGGAAATTAGTGGTACGAGTCGAAAACTGGTGAATCTACATCACAGTTTTCATTTTTTATTTTTCTTATTTATCTATAATAAAATATATTTACAATGGTTTTATTTGTATGCCTGTCTCACTAGGGTATACCTGTGTCGAGACAGGCGGAAATTGTGTGGATTCACCAGTTTCCCGCTTGTACCACTACTTTCCGGACACCATGTATATTTGAATGTATTTTGTATTCTTCTTGCATTCTAGAACTATTGATTCACATATGTATTTTTCGTATCATCGTAGCGTCAAAGTCAAATGAAATCACAGACACAAAGGTTATGATAATATTTCTGCTCATTGATCCAATTATAATTGACCTTTTCGATCGATTTATTACGCATTCAAGTAAACATTACTCATACTTCTTACTGATAAATAATATTAAAATAAACTTTACATACGATGGTTTTGGGGGCAAGTTTTCCAAACATGGAAAAAATCAATTTTCTAGACTTGCGTTATTACTTGGACTTCTTACCTCGATTGCTTATCGAGGTTATTATCCATTAACCTCGGAGTTTCTGTGCATAATAAGGCAGATTTGTATAACACGCTAAGCGAATAGAGATTATACTTATAAAGCGTAAAACAAAAGACTGTCTTAGCGAACGCACTGGAAGGAGGATGTTCACCTCGGAAATAGACATTACTAAATAATCCAATTTCCGAGGTGCAAAGAATTACAGGGTATGACAGCACGCACTCGAAGGTTTATATAACTTATAGCCAACGATTACTGAACATATTTGTTGCACAAAAGTAGATGTCATTTTCGTCACACGTCGCCACTGATAAAACTGGTACACGTCGGCAGTGGCGTAGCTAGCATGGGTGGCACCCGGGGCGGATGTCACCCCCAGGGGCGTAGTGTCACCCCCCCCCCCCCCCCCCTATTAAAATTGACTTGAGAAATTCAAAACGCTGATTTCGACTTCATAAAATTGGTCCATCCTGGGGGTGGCTAGAGAATTTCAGAATATAGGCTATTCCGCCTATAAAAGACCGACCGACACAAAATTCGGTGCACTCCACGGGGAGCCATAGAGTCACGAAAATATAAATAACAGACCGTGTTCATGTGTATGCAATATCTTGGTTACGTGTATGCAATATCTTGGTTGAGTGGCACCCTCTTTCGGGTGGCACACAGGGCGGTCCCCCCCCCCCCCGTCCCCCCCCCCACGCTACGCCACTGCACGTCGGTGACGGGATCGCGTGATATGGGCTCTACACACGACACTGCATGTAGTGACTGCGGCAGTGACAGCAGAGAGTGTAGGTTTGAGCGAACTAGCGCTCTCTCGTTCTAGCGGCCCTTTAACAAACGAGACAGCGCTAGTTCGCTCAACTCCACGCTCTCTGCAGTCACTGCCGCAGTCACTACATGTAGTGTCATGAGGAGAGCCCAATAAGCGCACTGTTTAGTTTGTTACCGTGCGACTCGAACGAGATGGAGTGCTCATCACGTGACCCGCTAGTCTATATCCAACTACACAGTTGCGACGTGTGGTGGAAAAATATTTGTATTGTTTTTAATAAAAAAAAAAAAATACGACAACAAAATGACATTTTTACTCCATGTGCTCAGGAATCGCTGGTTAAAATCCTTCGTGTACGTGTTGTTACACCCTGTATAGGAATAGGTGTTATCTTCGTTACACCAATGAAATAGATTGACATTAAATTTAGTGGAAACATGTCGGCTGAGTTGCATTCCATTATCACATCCTTAATCTGGGAAATGTTATGAAGATGAAGGAGGCGTGAAAGTAAAGGACATAGAGAAGAGGAAGGTTATTCAGGCCTGGTCACTAAGCACGGTCAAATATCAAGCAACGTTTTTTTAAGGATGGTGGTATTTCACCAGCTTGATATTGAGAGGATTTACCACACTTCAGTATTTCAGTTGTTTTTGCAGTGGCCGAACAACAAAGTGACACACCTTTAAAAATTCAAAAAACGAGGGTAATTAGGTCACGTTATGGCATTTTTTCCACCACTTTGTAAGACTTTTCAAGAGGGTGTTGAAATGCCACTTTGTTGAATTGACGTGGAACTGTTTTATGTATAGTACCTATATCATGAATTTTAACCTTTCATAAATTTTAACTCCTTTTCAATCTACTTTAATAAGCCATGTTCCTCAAGTTTCTGGTAATTGTTTGGTTTCGATTACCTCCTTACTATAGTTTTATGTGCACTCTGAATTTGTATTATTTCTAAATGTTAACTGCCTCCTGTTCTATATAATTTAGTTTAAATGATTCTTGTTGAATGGCACCGTGATGGTTTATCATTATATATTGTCCTGTGCCAAAACAGCACTCACTATTGTTGTTAATATTGTTCTTTAGGAATGCTTTGTATATTTTTGTATATTCGTTATTTCACATTATTTAATTAATTTTTTAAGGACTCGTAAGGAACACTGTAGGTTAATTTTAAGTTTATTATAATTAAGCGCACTTGAAGTGAAACATCACAAAACTGCGCTATATAAATACTACGTTATTATTATTATTATTATATCAGTTGTTTTTGTAGTGGCCAACCAACAAAGTGATACTTCATCAATCCTTTGAAAAGTTATGAAAAAACCAGGGTAAATAGGTAACGTTATGACATTTTTTCCACCACTTTTTAAGACTTTTCAAGAGGGTGTTGAAATGCCACTTTGTTGAATTGACGTGGAAGTGTTTTAGGTATTTATATGGCTTGACTACAGATTATCCAGGGTCCGTGAGTTTTCACCACGCCACGGTATTTAACCCTTTCCAACATTTTGTCTCCCGTATTCTTGTGTTTCATTACGTAGGTATGTTTTTTTTCTGAAAACCTTGTAATAGACTTTTTCGATGCAAGTTTGCGGTGGAAAAACCTCAATACGTCACGCTTGCAACTACTTGGGTACTACTGATTATAAATGCTCATAATGCTAATGAGACGAACTGTGAACGGACTGGAAAAATACTTGAAAAAAAAATATTAATGCTTTAGCTCCACACGGGAGGTCCTGAGGAAAAAATTCCTTCAGGGCCTATGTCATCTTTGGAGATGCTGTGTGCAGGGCCTCTTTAGGGAAAGTAGCGAGAGGAAGTTCTGGGTAGAAAAACGGTATGAGGGTTGAGTAGGAATCTGGGGGTCGATGTGTCCATGAGTGACGGACGTATAAATCCATCCCTCCCACTGCGATGCAAGGCGAAGGATCGAAAGAGTCCGGCTGGATTGGTCTAGGTTAGGTCTCCCTCAACCAGTGTCTTCGATATTGCAGTGTGTGAGAAAATGCATTCGCTGTCAAGACCAAGACAAACCTCACTCACTCCATGAACTCGGGCACCTCTGCTAAGTCACCAAATATAGTGAACCATTTGGGGTGACCTATAGCAGGGCTGTTGGTTATCCAATAAATGGTTCTCGAGACGGCCCGTGCTCACACACCCGCCTCCCAAATCCGACACTTTTAAGCCCCATTCAGAAAAAGAGTGTTTTAGTATTAAATTTTTAACTGCATATTACAATCATGATTTCGTATATATTCTGACAAGAGAGTGAAGACTGCAGATAGTAAAAATAAACGAGATAAGCCACGAACAGTTTATTAGTATGTACGACCTCCGTCCGTGGTATGACATCTCGCATGTCACAAGTGTGTCACCAACATCGCTCACCCATATGCATGACTTTCATTGGTTCCTGCGCTTTGATGGTCCGTGCAGTTTGATCGTAGATCGGAAACAGTTGGTACGCTTTCATGCCATATCTCTCTTTATTTTATCATCGGCGGTGAACATAAAAATAAATCGGTACGGAAATAATTTAATAATTTAATTACTTCGCGAAAAATCTTATTTTGTATATGGGGCACTACTAACAGGCCCCTTCAGACCCTGTTAATCTACGTCTGCCCAGTACGCCCCTGATGCGAGACCTATTAGACTTGTCTCGCAATACGCTATAATATACTATTTACCTAGGTACCTAGTGCTTACGTCAGTAATGTCGAATTATGAAATAATATTATCATGGTGTTAAAAACGTAAAAATATAAAATTTCGCCAACCAAGTTCACGGCCTCCGTAGTCGAGGAGTAGGGTTCTTGACTCGCGTCCGAAGGTCGCGGGATCGAATCCCGGCGTGCGCAAATAAATTTTATTTGAATAATTTGTGTTAATTGACAATTCATTCATTTAAAATACTAAATAGTATAGAAAAATGAAACAATACAACTTTGTATAAACCACTTATATAATGCGTAAATCCGACCGGTTTCGGAACAAACGTTCCTTCTTCAGGGAAAGCTTATAATAATTTGACAGTTTCGAACAATGTTTTATTATGGTAGGGGTGGAGCCGTTGCTAGTTTGTAGATTGGGTGGGTAGGTATTAATGTAGAGTGGGTGGGTAGGGGAACAAATTCTAAATTACAAAGTTGTATTGTTTCATTTTTCTATAATGGATAACCACAAAGTAATAGCTACATTCAAAAGTACTAAATAGTATATTTGTGGCATGTTCGCTCAGTATCGCCCCGGTGTAAGACCACCATTGAGAATTGAAACGTTGCTTGAAATGGCTTTAGCCGTGTTTGGTGACTAGATCTAAATAGCCGGGTTTTTCCCCACCTTCCTCCTCCCATCTCCTTCCCCACCACACTACTTTCAGCCTCAGGATTCACAACTCACAACATACCCCAATTGGAGATGCCATAGTCTCTCTAACCCCAGACGGGAGCAGCTGGGACTCTTGTGAGATATTCACATAAAAAATATATATTTTAAAGATTATTTACTGAGCGTAGCGAATGTTTTAACTATACCAACTGGCGTTTTTTTTTAACATTAACTCCACACAGGAGGCCCTGAGGAAAATAATTTCCCTCAGGGCCTATGTCATCTGGGATGCTGTGTGGAGGGTCTTTTTGAGTTTAATCTGTTTGTAATGTTTTTGTTTGTTTGAAAATGTTTCTTATGTTCCGGTTCCAATTTCAAGATGGTGGCCGTTGTAATGGTTCAGTAAAGAGTCTTTTTACAAATGTGATATCGTCGTGTTTATTTTGTACATAAAGTATGTACCTACTTAGAAATTTATGACGAAATTTTGGTTTTGATTTAACGTAAGAAAAAATTAGAAACATACCTTTTTGTCGAGGAACTGTTCGCAGAACTACTAGTTTTAGGAGTGCCTACCGTCGGGAATTTGCCTACGTGAACATATTTTCCTTCTGAGTAATCAATATTGACTTCCTCTATTAATTTTTTTTAAATTTTCATAAGAAATGTAGTATAGTTTACGATTATAGATATTAAAATTTAAAATAGCTACTTCGTACAAGAGCCATCATTCACAATCTTTTACTGACTAAACGTATCAGTTTGTAAGTGATTGGTGTGTTAACCTACCCTATATTCATTATTTACCGAATTTTTGCCATAGTTATTTTTGTGTGAACCCAGAAAATACTAAATAAATAAAATAAAACTCAGCATCTGTTTGAAGTCTACACGTGTATTACCGACGTCTGTTTCATTCACTATATTTATAAATCAATGATTACACGAACCGATTTTAATTCACGTCGTTCAATAACATCCTCAGTAACATCCGAATGAGAGTTCCGATAGTGTAGTATTATTTTTATCCAATCGTTATAAATATAGCAGATTGAAAATAATTAAAATTAATTTAGAGATAGTAAAATCAGATACGTTGTTGGATGTATTTGACAAACATAGATTAAAATAAATTAATAAATCGTATATTTCTTGGTTTAAAGTTTAATAGTTTCAAGGGGTATTTCACCATCCTCCTCATAGATTACTCATACGGTAACGTACATTTTAGATTAATTATACAGGATTTATTTATTGCAAAAGTCTGAGTTTACTATTCGACACGTAATGTCTAAATTCCAACTTTTAGGGGTAGTTTTGGGGTAAAAAGATAAAATTAGTCCGGCGTGTGCGGCCAGATTTATTATTTTCCGCTGTTACGAACGGGCCAATCACAAGTAAGATCGTACCTCACACTAAGGATTTTTAGTAGGTACGTATTTATGTATGGAAAAAAAAGTTGGAATTTCGGAAAAGGTTATTAATCTTTTTTACTCCTACCGTCATTTAGAATCACCTCCCGAAGTTAATTTTTTTTTTTTAATTCGTTTATTCCAGATCTCGGGGAGGGTGGTGCAGTCCCACGAGTTCCATATTATACATATATAATACATTAAATTAAAATATTTCAAGATGAAAGATATTTTTTTTTACATAATGAAAGGAAATAAATAAAAGAAAATAATAACAATACAAAAATTAAAATAAAATTTGAAAAAAAAAAAAGTTAACTTTTTGTTATCTATTTCATCAGGAAGTGGCTCCATCGCTTATAAATGGGACCCTGCCAGAAGTGGAATGCTGCCATCACAATAGTGTTTTCGCTCGAGGCCAATCGCGTTCTGTAGCTGGTGATCCGTTTTTTTATTAGTGTTCGGAATCCGGGAACGCGCCCTTCTTCAAACATCTCGGTGGCACTGCAGTACCAGGACAACCCAAAAAGCGTTCGATATGAATTGTTGTACTGTATTTCCATTCTTTTTAGTGACGCTTTGTTGAAGTTGGTCCACAACTCCGAGGTATATAGGCTCGTGCAGTACGTGTTAAAAAGTTGCCTTTTTGCAGCTGGGCTGCACTTGTTAAATCTTCGAGAAATCATATTTGCCCTAATGCACAGTGATCTTCTCTGTCGCTCAATATCCGAGTCATCACTGAGGTCCGCTGCTACGATGTGTCCCAAGTATTTGACCTCGATTTTTTCTATTATTTTTGTGTCGTTTAGACTGACGGGTAATACTTTCATGGTGCCTGCACCTGACTTGAATACGAGCAACACAGACTTAGTGGGGTTATAGACCATATTATGTTCAGCAGCGTATTCTTCACAAATCTTTAACAGCTTTCTCAGTCCTTTTATACTTGGTGACAAAATGACCATATCATCTGCATACGCAATGTTATTTACACAGTTATTTCCCAGGTGACAGCCTACGTTTGCCGAGGTGAGTTTATCGCTTAAATCGTTCATGTAGACGTTAAATAAAATCGGTGATAAGCTTCCCCCTTGTCTGACGCCGCATTCCATATTCACAGGTGTTGACATTTTATTTTTCCAAATAACTTGGTTCTCTTGTTCATGATGCCAGACTGCCAGAATGTTAATTATTGAACCTGGCACCTTCCTTTCTTTAAGTTTTTTCCAAAGTAGTGCGTGAGAAACTCGATCGAAGGCTTTACTTAAATCAAGAAAACAAGCATACACTGTTGTTTTTCTTCCCTTATAATATTCGATACATTGTTTTAAGCTGAATATTGCCATATCTGTAGACAATTTAGATTTAAAACCAAATTGATTGTCGGATGTGAATAGTTTGCCTTCTATTTGAATTTGTATAACTCTTTCAAATATTCTGGATATTATTGTGGCAAGAGATATCGGCCTATAGTTGGAAGTATTGGATAAGTCTTCTTGTCTGGATTTAACTAGTGGTACTATAATTGTACGTGAGAAGTTTCTTGGCATGTGCGTGTGTTGAAGAATCTGTGTAAATAATGTTGCTAGAAGCGTGTATATTTTTTCACCAGCGTTTCTTACATGTTCTATGCTCAGGCTATCATAACCGGGAGATTTTCCAGCTTTCATTCGTTTGACAGCGGTTTTAACCATATCTTCCGTAACGATTATGTTTTCGTCCTCATCTTCGCATGGTTTTTCTAAGAAGGTGGGTTCTTTTCTTTCCGATGTTTTCGCAAAGTAGGTTATGAAAATATTAGCAATCTTTTCTGCGTCTGATTCTCCTTCAATATGAGTCGATATCTGTGCTTTAGATTTTAAGATGTTGTTGGTTTTTTGCCAAAATTCTTTAAAATCTCTATCCTCAAATGCACCCGATATTTTGTCCAGTTTTATTTGTTCCGCTGTTTTTTGACATTTTCTTAGCTCACTTGCACTTTACCCCCGGACACCCTGTAGAGGATAGGTTAGCCGAGTTTTTTTTTACCAGTTGCGACTATTTATTTGTTTATTTATTAATATTCTTATGTGTATGGATAAGCTATAAGGAGGATTTGTGAAGTACCCCCTCAGAGTAACTAACAGTGGTTGTGCAGTAGTGTGAAACTATTTGACTTTATGTTCGAAGTTCTTTTATTGCGCTGAAGACATCACGGGGTTGTTTCCGAAACTATGTGCAATTAACTCATATAACGGTATGTATCTATATAAAACATACAGGTACTAAGAATATATAACAATAGTTATTCTACCACAAAGGGCACTAAGCAACCTATAAACATATTAATTCTGCTACCTGCGAAAGGTCAAGTTTTTGAGGTTAAGAAAACAGTGTAGGTGGTGAATTAATTATTGTTAATGCTGGTTTAATTTATGTAACTTATATAATTATTATAAATATATGTGAGACCTCCATAGTAGAAAACTTACAATTTCACTAGCTAGAGACATTGTACCTATTTTGACCTTTGCTCTTTTTATATCGCGTGACTGAAAACCATTGATTTTTCACCCAGAAGTAGATCAAGTGAACGTAACACAATACACAATAAATGAAAGGGTACCTACGTGTCTTCATAGTAACTATGTAATTGTGGTGTAAGTGACTATCTATGTAGTTTCAATGTCTCTCAACAGATGTCTGTCTTTGTTATAGGTAGTTATATTTAGTTTAATGTGTCTCAACAGAGATCAGTAATATAGTTCTATATGAGAAAGATAACTATCGCCCGAAGAAAGCAGATCCTATCAGATCGACAGATTGGACAGATTAACATAGAGCATTCTTTATAACGGACGTTAAGTCCAGTTACATAATCACTGTAAATAAGGCGATAGTAAACACGACTCGTAACATGACGAACCGAAGTATCATTGAAACTCCCGATCATTCGAGTTGTATTGTTCATCAGAGAAAACAACAGTACACCACACTAATCACTAATCACTGACATTCTCGATAATACACAAAAATCAATCAAATATAAAACTACTTTTAACTTTATTATACATTATGTATTCTACTGTATGCCGAATTCGTAAGTAAAATTTACGACTTATCGTAAGTTTTTGACATGTTACTTCCAGGATCGTTTACATATGCATCCGACTTATGATAATTAATGCTCACGAAAGCTGTTCGGAAGTTCAACATGACGTGTAAATGCTCATGCGACCGTTTACATCTGTAAATTTATTTACGGTAAGATGGTCAACAACGATCTGCTACTGTCAAATTTACGCGATTTTGTCAATAAAGACGAAAAGGCCCAAATAAAGTGTTGAAATAGAATTTGGCTTTAATTAACTTATTCTCCACGCGCTTTTGTGCCGTCAAAGTGGAAATTCTTTCATTTTATCCGAATGCAATCCATTACCTGACAGCAACCGTCTTAACAAATACGTAATGTTAAAAACAGAAACATTGATATCAGAAAGGATTGGACCGATAATAATTGAATAGAAGGATGCTCATTTTCAGAAAACTTAAATAAGTGTAAATAAATACTAGTTTTATAGGTAAAAAATCCTACGAAAACAATTGTCTTTTAATTTTTCACAACTCGCAACGGTGCATTTTGGTACAATTTCTTCTGGCAAGTCTCTCAGCTTATCAAGCTGATTTTATAAGCTGTGAGAAGGCTGGAAGTTTCAGAACAGCTTCTGTAACTTGCAATAACTTGTTTTCTAGGGTTGACCTTTTATCGGTCATCACAGCTGTGATATTCCTTCCCGGGGGGTTGAAAAACTAACCAATGACATCCTGCGCCCTAATTGGTAAGAGACAAAGCGATACGAGAATGAGAAAGTATTCGATATCAAAGAACTAATCAATACACGCTCCGAAATCTGCATAACAGTCAGATGGTTTATTACAAATTCCATTGAAACAAATTAAACTTTTTAACCTGAAAACTACCTCAAAACTTAATAAATTATCAATATGTTATATTTATCACTTGTAGATGTAGATGGTATTATCAAGTAGAATCACCTCACGAAATTATACTTTATCAGTCTTATCACTTTACCCACACACCTTGTATATTTTTTGTATGTCATGGACGAATATCTGCCGTTTTATCTCTGTTGTGGTCTTCCTGGTGGTCTGTTTTCTTCAGTCGAGAATACATCAAGATCAACAACATTTTTATCTTATACCAGCTGAAGCACCCGGAGTAGTCCGGGCTTTATTCTACTTTACAGAGTGGTAAAAAGGAATGGGGTAGTTTTTTTTCAAAATTTGATGTAGACCGTAATCTTAATCTTGTTTTGAGGGTCAAGAGGGCAAAATTTCATCAATCTTGGAATAAAATAGTAGATTTGTATAAAAAAAACAAATCCGTAACCCACAAATACTATTCTTTGTACAGACATTCTTCTGATATAAGACAAGAACAGTATATTATAAGAAAAAAGATAATAATTTAGAAAACAATATGTATAAACCCTGACGTGAATAAGAAGCAATAATAGCTCCACGTTACCTTCATAATTTATCACGAGGAGAAAAATCAAAATTATTTATTTATTAATTTTATTTTAGTAATTTGTACATTTAAGGCTCTGCAACCGGGTTCGAAAAGAAGAAGATGGAGAGATACGAAATTACGAATGTTAGAAGAGAGCGCTAACATATACAGCGACAAAATCGATGCGAAAATTTCGAAAATGTTTAATAAAACACAACTCGTTTAAAATAGAGCAAAAATCTCGCGGGCATTATCTTAAACAGCAGTTAAAGAAACACTGTGATTTTTTTCATACATAACTTGTGAAATAACTGAAACAAACGTGTTTATAACAGTTTTTTATAATTTGCATTTCTAGTCTTCTTCTTCAAAGTCTAGATCAAGAATAACATATATTTTTAAGAGCTTTAAACTTACCTTGTTTAAGGGAAATATGTAATAAATCGGTAGAAATCCGGGTTGCGGGCCCTTAAGTTAACAAATTTCTAATTAATTATAATATTTCATATTGCAAACTAAATTTTATGTAGTTTTATAATATGTCTTGAACTTTCCAATTGGTGTGGACTTTAAAGTTTTTGGTAGCGTGTTATATAACTTCATTCCTTTGTACAGTAAACTGTTCTGCGTATTCGCCTTGTCCTTTTTTTGAAGCCTGATTCCCTTACACGTCCTTGTGTTAGGTATGTCTGTGAATGTCCTTGTTGAATATAATTTTAAGTATTTTGGTAAAATGTTGTTAAGGCTCTGCAACCGGGCCCGAAAAGAAGAAGATGGAGAGATACGAAATTATGAATGTTATAGGAGAGCGCTAACATTTACATGGACAAAATCGATGCGAAAATTGCGAAAATATTTAATAAAACACGACTCGTTTAAAATAGAGCAAAAATCTCGGGGGCATTATCTTAAACAGCATTTAAAGAAACACTGTGAATTTTTTCATACATATAACTTGTAAAATAACTGAAACAAACGTGTTAATAATAATTTTGGAGCAGATTTTTTTCTGTCGAGGGAATTTTATATAATTTGCGTTTCGGCGCGGGCAAAGTCTAGATATTATCTTCAAGAATAAAATTTTAAGAGCTTTACAACTTTACCGTGTTTAAGGGAAATATGTAATAAATCGGTACAAATCCGGGTTGCGGGCCCTTAATTATTTTATGTATAAATATCATCGTATTCAAGGTCGAATCCTTCAGATCGTAGTAATGTTAACTCTGTCTTGTATCATCGTAGGTATATGTATTAAAAATAGGTAGGTTCTAATTAATGTTTATTTATTGGGCTTCTACATTAAATAAATGTACGTGATCTATTTGTTGTACATTGAAACAATGGTGAAGCAAGAACATAGTATTGATTTATAAAATAAGTAAAGTTACAAAGCATAACACATGAGTTATGCAAATGTGAAATAATATAGGTAGTAATAATACAATAAAATTAAATAATTCTTTGTAAAATAATTGTTCCACCTCACCAAAATCTCACCTGATTTTTACCTCTGATTTTAAAAGTAAAGTATTTTTTTCAATTTAAACTCCTCTCCCCCCCCCCCCCCCTACTTGGTGAGATTTACACTTTTTTCTTACTGTCGAAATAAATGTTTTTCAGAATAGCCATTAAATTTTTTCAGCCGGCAAAATGGGACACTTCAAAAGAACTGAAATTATTTTTTTATTATCTCTATAATATGTAATATATATTCTTTTAGATGACGTGAGATTTTTATTGACCCCCCCCCCCCTCAGTTTAAACGAGATTTTATTGGACCCTTAATGTATTATACCCCTTATTGCGACCTGCCAATGCACTCGGAAAACCAAATACACCTACTGCATTACTATTCACTGCTTATTAGTAGATAAGCAATATTTACACACAAACAAAAAATCTTCCCGAATATTCCAATTTATGATAAACTACATATACTATTTCAGTAAATGACACCAAATGAATGAAACCAATTGACGATAAATATTTTTTGAAAGTCGTTAAATTTATTGTAAAATATGAAATGATTTTAATTTATAGGTATTAGGTATATAATATACACATTTAAAAAGAATTATTATTTATGCATGTACATGAATATATTTATAGACTCATCAGTCTCATCACTCATAGCTCTGCTTCTAGAATATCTTATACACATTGTCCAGAAACTCATGTTAAAAGCGGGACACTGGTGAATCTACGCCACATAGAGAACCCAAAAAACTTTCGATCTGAGCATTTCGATTTTTGTTTACCATTTAACTTTTTTCCATTATTTTCGACAACTGAATTCATTTATCGTCATTTACTGAAAAACTTGTATCTATGTGTAGATATTTTATCACAAATTGAAGGATTTAAAAAACATTTTGAGCCGGGTCTTCACTTCGAAGCATTTAAAAACATAACGGTTGATATTAAAATTTATCAAAAAGCTCAAATCAAAAAAAATTATACAACAAAATCGTCTCTAAGTGTGATGTATACTCACTAGTTTCCCGCTTGTACTATGAGTTTACGAACACCGGGTTTGCCTACCTAAATAATGACTTCGTGTGATGATTTCGTTTGCTTCATCACATGTGCGACCATGTGTGTTAAGAAGACATTTATGTTTTAGCGATTAACAGCACTAATATAATAACAATGTACGATTGTATTGTAATGTATGCACATCGTATTAATATATTATATATACCACTACCGCTGCCTGTGAATATTCTATACTGATACTGATGACGCCATTTACCGAAAATAAAGTATTACTTCAGATTTTGCCTTGCGGGTGTTAAACCATATGGGACTCTATAAATGTGATTTCATTACTGGCAACATAAATAGTAATCTGAGTGATTTAATATTTCCTTTTTATGATTTGATGGCTGATGATCTATTGGTTTATGAACTCGAACATTTTGTTGAACAGTTCAATCACCCAAGAATGAACAGGAAAAATCCCTCGTTCAAATTTAAACTGAACTGATTTCGTTCATTGCGATTATGTCAAATCTTCTGATTTTGAAGGACAAACAAAATAACGTGAAAAGGCTTAAAAGTGTCGTTTTTGGATTAGAAACGACACATAACTTTTTTAAGCTATTCCGTTTTGTACAACACCATATACCTACAACTTGACAAAGTTGGTAAAGAAGGAACTAGTGATCTATAGTGTGTAAGGTTAAGTATGACGATCTGTACCTTTTATGATATGGTTCTTATCGGTGACATTCTGTTTTTTTTAATGTCATCTGGAATCAATTCCGCAATATCCATTTCCAATCAAATATTATTATGTATAGCATTGTCGGGTGTCTTTACGAGTAAATCGATATTTTTTATTCCAAATATACAAAAGGGCTTTGGTATCGATATAAGAACCTGAATATCTTGGTTCTTGGCTCCTTTTTGGTTGGGGCGAAGCTTATCGTGAAAGCACTATTTTAGATTAATCTTTACTACCAAATGGGTTTACAATATGATTACCAAAAATATGATTTGGATAAATTGAAGTTTTTCCTATCGTTTCGCTTGAATAATAAAATGTTAATTACATACTTTACAAAAAATAGAAGTGTACCTACTAACTATAGAAAACTGTATTTTTTCAATTTTAAATATATAAACACGTAAAATAAACAACTAAAAAAAAAACTTTATCATAGCTAAGATTATCTGTGACGGTTTCTCTTGATTAACTTTTTTCTTTCTTATAAAATTATTCACAAAAAAATAAAACCCACTTTCGCACTTGAAATCGAGCGCTTCTAGACTCCGCGTACGATTTCTATGCCTTTTATCTAAATTTGTGGCGTCATAAAGCACATTAAGAATATACACATTTTTGGCTTATGACTTTCTCTTAATTTATAAAAGGAACCCTCTTGATTCCTATTTATAAATGCACCAAAACAAAAAAATAATTGCTTTCAGGCTGAAGCAAGTCGTTCGCACGTGTGTTCGCTTTTATACTCGAACGATGACTCGTACGATGACGTCGATTGTTGATCTTTTTGAAAGATGGTTCCCATTTACCAATTTTGGTTTCAACAGACAGTTGATCAATTAAAATCGATTTATAAACCCGGCGTTAATTACTTTAGTTATGAAATCATTTTCCAAATTCTAATTTAGTTCTTGGAATATGATGTCCTTCAGTTATGTTATGACATCACCAATGTCCAATCAATCCATTTGGAAAGTGGTACGGGTCCGCCCCGGGAATCATTTATTGGATAACAAACACCCCAATCATAAGTCACCCCAAGTGGTTCGCTACGTTTGGTGACTGGCAGGGTGCTCGGGTTCATGGGGAGTGGTTTGTCTAGGTCTTGGCGGCGATTGCATTTGTCCATGTACTGCGTGGCGGGCCGGATCGGGAGGGAATGGTTGACGGAAACCTAACCGAGACCTCTCCAGTCGTATTCTCTCCATCGTTCTTTGCACCGCGGGAGGGATCCGTTACTCCTGATGCACACATTGACCCCCAGATTCCTACCAACCTCTCATACCTTTTACCTTCACAGAAAGTCCTCTCCTTCCTTTTCCTTAAAAATACCCTCCAAAGATGGCAGAGGCCCTGATGCAATTATTTTCATAAGTAGGTACCTTCTGTGTAATGTGTAACGTAAAAAAATCCCAAAATAGTAAGCATTTTCTCAATAATTTTACTGTCTAATAATATTATTTTTTCATTCACATTAAGTGAAAATTTTGTGTTTAGGCAACTCTGCAACAAAAGTAGGGCAATATTCTCTTAGAGCAAATTGCCCAATTTTTATTGAAGATCAAAAAATGATCGCCTTACGTCAACAATAATTCAGATTTCTAATCCATCGCAAAGAATTATTTTATACTTTCTACTATAATTCTTTTAAAATATTATTTCATGCTATTTTTTAGGCCTATGTATTATTCTGACCCGCTATAATATTGTGGTTTTTTCCTCTATTTTTAAATGACAATATTAATAATATAGGCAAGTACCTACCGTCATTATGATGCCTAATATTTTTTTGGTGTTAAACCTAACCCAACCTAATCTAACCTAACCTAACTTAGTTCATATTATAGTTAGTATTATTTTCTAGTAGATTCAGCATTGGGGTAACGATTAATAATCAGGTTTAATTCACTCGTCTTTTACGAGTACCTATTACTCAGATCCAGCGGTGGTAATGAAATAAAATCCACACTTTTATACGGTAAACATAATTATTCTTTATTTTGAATAGGTACAATCAATTTACAAGTACGACATTGTTTAAAAATAGTAAAACAGTACAAAACTATAACAACCACTTTATTATATAATATTTTAATTATTTACTCGCTCGTTAAACCTTATAACTTACAACAAAAGGGTTTCGAACATCGACATATATTCATATATCCGTGGTTTCGAATATCTTTTCTCTCCAGAAACCTGAAGCTGCGCGGATCGACCCGGAAGGCAAACTTAAACTTTGGAGGTCCCGCATGTCCTTACTGCCTCAGTGCACATTCTAACCAATAGCATCCCTCGTCCCTAACCTGTAAGATACGAGTACAAGCGATGCGAGAAAGGGAGAGTGGGTATTCGAGATTGAACGCTTATCAATACACGTTCGAAATAATTAGATTTGCTAAACAGGTATTTTATTCTTTAAAAGACCAAAACAATAGGTTAATATTATGAACAAAATGTGTTTCTGACTTAAGTATGCACCTACCTAATGCATAAAATCAATATTGCGTTTATCGAAACGGCTCACAATTTTTTAGAGATCATAAAAATAAACCTTGATTAAAGCACCCACGTATTACTACAAATGGATTAATTATTCATGCAGCTACAAAATACCCAATACCCACCCAACGATCCATAATATACATAGGTAGGTACTTATATACAATACTAAAAACAATGACATGCTATTTTTGGAAGCTATCATGCCTAGGTATGCCATTTTTTCTTATAGCATAAATAATATTTTCGTTCAATAATCTAATCTAATATAATTCCAATTTGGGAGGCTGTTATGGGTACCGCCGTCCCGGGAACCATTTATTGTATATCCAACATCTCTGCCTTAGGTCACACCAAGTGGTTTGCTACATTTAACAGGGGTGCCCGGGTTCATAGGGTGAGGTTTGTCCGAGTCTTGGCGGCGGATGCGTCTGACCACCAACGGTGCCATGCGGTGACATGCCAAATCGGGAGATCTTCTGACCTCTCCATCAGGGCTCTCTCGAATAATCGCCTTACACCGTAGTGGGAGGGATGGATTCATTCTTCCGTCACTCCTGGACTCAATTACCCCGAATTACTACCGACCTTTTCCTTCCCAGAACTTACCCTCTTTCCTTTCCTAAAAAGAACCTTTACACAGCATCCCTAAAGATAATATAAGCCCTGAGGGGAATTATTTTCCTCTGGGCCTTCTGTGTGTAGTTAATGTAAAAAAAAAATATAAAATAACTATTTTAGGCGTAAAAAAACTTAACCATTCTATGGCAATAAACGTTATCAAACAAGCAGATATAAATTTATCTTATTATCTCAATGATTATTATAGATATATTATTAATATAGGCGTGACTTAGATTATATATTTTTGTGATATTATGCTATATTATAGAAACTATTTGCCAATACACATAATTTAAAAGTTTCAAATTCTCCAAAACAGGGCAATGAGAATAATAATACTTCGGCGAAATAGATTTTCAAAAGTAAATAAAATGTTAAAGGAACTGAATTGGCTAACCGTGAAACAGATGCTGGCCTTGAATATGATGATATTTATTCATAAAATAATAAACAACATTTTACCAAAATACTTCACAAATAAAATTATATTTAACAAGGACATTCACAGACATAACACAAGAACGTGGAATGAAATCAAGCCTCAAAAAAAGACAAGGCAAATACGCAGAACAGTTTTTTTTTTTTTTTTACATTAACTCCACACAGGAGGCCTTGAGGAAAATAGTTTCCCTCAGGGCCTATGTCTTGAAGAGACCCATGTTGTAGGAAGGAGGAAACACAGAGGCCCGCAAATCATTCCACAGCCGAGCTGTTGAACATAAGAACGAGTCGAAGAAACGACCCGTTCTCATGTGACAAATGTTAACCGTGTACAAATATTGGGCACGCGTTTGGCGTGTTTCCCGACTATGCACCGGTGCCGAAGGGATCAATGATGCTAGTTCCTCGGAGCATCTTCCATTGTAATACCGGTAGAACAAGGATAGCATTCCCACCCGACGCCTGTGCTCTAAAGATTGCAATCCGTCTGTTAAGATGGGAGAATCTATCAAACGGACCGCCCGTTTCTGCACAGAGTCGAGGGTATTTTTCAGGTATATTGGAGCTCCAGACCAGAGGTGGCTGCCAAATTCAACCGTGGGGCGCACTTGCGATTTGTACAGGGTTAGCAAGTATCTGCGGGCCCTATACAGTACAGTTTACTGTACAAAGGGATGAAGTTATATAATACGCTACCAGAAACTTTAAAGTTCACACCTACATAAAACATCAGAGCAACATAAAACTACACAAAATATAGTTTGCAATATAAAATATAATAATTAATTTGAAATTTGTAAACTTAAATGTACAAATTACTAAAATAAAAATTAATATATATTTATATTCGAACGTATACACAATAAATTAAGGTAAAAAAATACAAAATTATTAAAATGCCTTCTAAAATAATCATGAAATTCATTGACTTGTATTAATGATACAAGACAACAAATATATTATTCAGTTATAAATTGATACAAAAATAATACGAGTATATTATTACTCTTCCAATTCCAAAACTCTTTACAGTAGTGTAGGAACATTTCTTGAAATATCGAACTTAAACACTGAAATAATCGGTGGCTATTGACGACAAAGCCAAATTTTACTCCCTACAGAAAAACATAGTTCGCAACTTTTACAGAAAAAACCGACGAATATTTTATGTTATTTCGGAAATTAGCGTTCGGTTAATAGGATTTGATATTTAATTGGTTTTTTGATTGGTTCTATAGAATCAAAGCGGTCGAAAGAATTTTAAATGGATTTGAAATATTTCGGTAATGATTTATCGTTTATGCCCATTGCCCATTGCCCATTGCCTATCACTAATTTACAGAAGCGGAATGTTAAGTGTACCTAAAATACTTGAACAGAGTGTTTGGTCTTAAATTATAGCTCAAGTACGTAATCACAATCACGCTTCGAAACGTTAAACAAACAATCCATTAAATAGTTGGCAAATGACGAATCAAGAAGCATTATTACATTATTAGACATGTGTTGAAGTGAATAGGTAGGTCGAACGAGTTTCGATGCCATAAATTCGGAAATATGCATAAATTCTTGAGTCATGTTCGAATCTGGTTTCGGCACAACTTTGCATGACCTCGACGAGATGACGAGCGCAAATTCTGTATTGGTAGGTACTTAACTTCAATACAAGAAAATTCAGACAAAATAATCCCAGCGAGAGCTCTTACGTACGTCATCGAAGATCGTCCTCTTCCTTCTTATATACCATAAATAAACCAATCCCTAGATCGATATCTTCGGGACTTTTCTAGGGAAAATTTTGAAATGAAACTAAGGATAGAGGAAGTTTATATAGCCAATTTAATTGCACTCGACCTACTCCATTAATTAGCCCAATAAATTATTTAAAAAATAAAAAGACTTGGAAGCAGAAAAATGTTAAAATTCATTAGAAAAATTAAAAACTCAACGGTACATCTTTAAACATTTTTATTTTCAGAAAGACAATCGATAATAACACAAAACGCTGGGTCAGTTCCACCGATGAATTGAAAAAATGATCTGAAAAGGGATATCAAACGTCACTTAACCTCAAAATTGATTTACGGATAACTTAAACTGAATGTTGATGTTTTATATAATTACTTCATTCCTTGGCGAATTGTTGACACATTTTAACCATTTTTCACCTCTGGAATTCAATGTACAGTGATTTTTCGATTAAAATGTGCAGGTTAAACTTGTTGGAAACGTAAATAATATACAATACGTGCAAGTAGCAACAGCTTCCGTAATATACGAAGTTCGAGCCTACTTGAACGTCCATGACGTGTGAGCCGTGCGAGTCGTGAGGTCGTGACGGTACCACCGCGCGAATGAGTTTCTCGCGAAGTTGAACGAGTGTGTAGCGACGTACTTGGAACTTCGGTCAACTTTCCCGAATACTTCGTCGAGGAACTTCGCAAGTAGTGTGGAGCTAGGGGTAACCATTGATTCCCATCCATTTGTTTATTCCGAATTATTGAAGTTGAACGAGTGTGTGGCGAAGTACTTTGGACTTCGGTCAACTTTCCCGAATACTTCGTCGAGGAACTTCGCGAGTAGTGTGGAGCTAGGGGTAGAGAGCGAGGGATGGCGCGATATCAAAATGAATAACTCTCTAGCTTCATCTATAAGAAAATGGTTCTTTTTTTGGCAGTTTCAAGGTTAGAGCGGATATATACGATATACACCCCTGTCATATTACGTTATACATATGCTCACTGGGAAGCCATAATTCCGCTAAGGGTTGAGGAACGCACTTGACTTACTTTAACCATTGGTTCATATCCATTAATGTTTATTCCAAACTATTTGTATTTAGAGTAAAAAATGTAAATGTAAAAAAGACTTAAAAAAAAAATAGAACTAAAAAGACAGAAGGTGCTAGAACGATGCCGTCACGTACGATCTCTCCCTGGAACTAGTATACCTATGTAATTCAATTTTCAGTGCCATTATAGCATGCGGTCTACCGGGACTTTATCAGCGTGAAAAAAACAATAAACTTTAAAAGTTTTTTTATCACATAATTATTGAGATACTAGGTTAGGTACCAACTGAAATGTTTATTTATTACTAGCTGGTACCCGGCATGCGTTGCGATGCCATTCAAACAGATAAAATGATTCTCCCTGCATGTCCTTTCCCATGTGTCCCCGTTCCCTTCCACCTTCCCCGCCTTACCACACCTTCGTCTCTTCCCTCTCAGCGAACCCCACCTTCCCCCTGCCTTTCATTCCTGCCGCTAATATATATGAAATACACACATTTTCATTGATACAAATTTCATAACGCCAGAGCTTACCATTAAATGCAGCCTAAGTTACTGACTGATAATGTAGCTTTCCATTAGTGAAAGCATTTTTAAATTTTTTAAAATTAAAATTAGGCGTGAAAGCGTAACAACCAAACACACGCACTTTCCCATTTGTAATATTAGTATGGATGAATTAACGCCGATTAACGGCTTTTACATAGGAATTGAATAATTTGAAATACGGATACAGAATATTATACATAGATAAGAAAAATATAAGTATAAAAAGTATAAAAAAAGAAAAATACACGTGGGAAAGTGCAAGAGAGTTGGACGAAAATTTCAAATAATTTATTTTAAGTAGGTAAGTATTGTAGTAACATTAAAGTACCAACACAAATGTACAAAGAGTATTATAAATACAATTATGGAAAAATAAAAACAAAAAGGAAAATACACCACGCGTACATGTTATACAAGATATTTTGAAAAGTGCTTTGAAAATACAAAAACAAAATCTAACTTCCTAACTTCATTAACCTAATCTCCCTCTCAACTTCCGTTCGCCTCGCCCGACCGTTCGCCTCGCTCTTCATATTCTCATCACTCTTTTCATAACGCTGTCGTCACGCATTCACCAGCTTACTCCCCAAGTCAAGCGTGCGTAAAGAAGTTTTACTTCAATAACTTCGTAAAGTATGTAATAAAAATAAATTTTAAAATCCTGAAAGTAAACTGTATGTCGAAGAATATAAACATTCAAAGTATGTTTGATTATAATCGAACTGAGAAGCGCAGATAAGCAGCGTTAATTATTAAATGCAAGGCCTCCGTGGTCCTGAGGTAAGACTCTGGACTCACATTTCGAAGGTCGCGAGTTCGAACCCGGCGTACGCAAATAAAATTTACTTGATTAATTTTGTGATATTTCACAATTAATTAATTAAAAATAATATATTTCCGGCACGTTCCAGAGTGGAAGATATTATCAGTTTCCACCATTCAAATGTCGCTTGAAATGACTTTAGCCGTGTTTGGTGACCAAATCTGAATAGCCAGTTACTTCCCCACCTTCCTCTTCCCATCTCCTTCCTCTCAGCACTACCTTCAGCCTTACAAGTTACCCCAATTGGGGATGCCATAGTCTCACTGGCTCCAGACGGGAGCAGTTGGGGACTCTTGGCGGTATTCATATATTAGAAAAATAAGATAAAATAATGTTACGTTGACATTCTTTTAATATTTAAAACATCATCAAAATCATATTTATTACAAAGTATACGAGTATGTTTAGTTTCATGCAGGTACAAAAACATATTTATTACAAAGTATACGAGTATGTTTAGTTTCATGCAGGTACCAAAACATATTTATTACAAAGTAGGTATACGAGTATGTTTAGTTTCATGCAGGTACAAAAACATATTTATTACAAAGTATACGAGTATGTTTAGTTTCATGCAGGTACCAAAACATATTTATTACAAAGTAGGTATACGAGTATGTTTAGTTTCATGCAGGTACAAAAACATATTTATTACAAAGTATACGAGTATGTTTAGTTTCATGCAGGTACAAAAAAATCGAATCAATTTGTCAGTGTCACACTTATCCAAAACGACCACATCCAACGATTACTTGAAATATCCAGTTTTCTGCTTAGCTTCCAGGATATCTTCAGAATATAAACATGTGTTCTTTTTAATATTCTGTAAATAATTATACCATGTGGGTGTGACACAGGTAGGTCGTAAGTAGAACTTATATCTACTTCTCGAAATTTGATAATACCTTATGTATCTAGGCTGTCTAGGCATAATACATAATGTCATGAAAATGTTGTCTTGGTAACTGAATTATTTGCCAGGAACACTTTCCGGTGTTTTAATAAAATAAAAATAATATATTTCATTCATATTCAACAATAATAATCTAAACGAAAATATGAAAGAGAATAAGACACAGAAAAATACAAAAAGGACAATGGTCGCAACTGGGATTATTATTTTTATCTTCTTCTTCAATGATATATTACATTTACCTTCAAAAGTTATAAAAGAGAGTTTTTCTTATAAAAAAATAAAAATATTTGTTCATTTTAAGGTTCGTGTCATTGATTTGAATAATTAGGTAAGTACCTAGCAGAGCCGAAACGTGAGTTGGGCAACCCTAGCTCTATATAAAGGGCAGGAAAATCAATTTGGCGAAAAGGTTGCAGCATGACATACATTGTTTTTAAACGCGTATTTCGAAAACTTTTAAGGGCCATTAACCAGCCAGCGGCCGAGAATTCATATTTCGTCGAAAGATGTTCTGATGATCGTATAGGGCGGTTCAAATGAGAAAGATTAATTATTCTCCGTACCAGCTTTTTTAAATGATAACTCAATATCGATTTTATTTAATTTATACCTGAATTAAATAGTGCTAAAAGGCGTGATGATAAAACCATTAAAATTATGTATTTTTTGTAATTATTTTTTGATCATATGTAGATATTTATAATTTTTCGAAAATGTCTAAACAAAATAAGAATGTAAAAAAATCTTAAATACGTTGTTTGGACCGTAAATAAAAAGACCAACTGAAGTATTTTCGTCACAAAACACGTGTGCGGATCTTTCTTTCTTATTGTACTAAAAATAAACATATTTTCTCAAAATTTAAAACGTAGCTTTACAAGATAAAATAACAGTATTTTGAAATCAATTTATACTTTTTTGTGGAAAAGAGTCAATACGTCTAAAATTTGATTTAAAAATGACATATTTCCGGTTTTGTCTGGTTATTCCCTCTTAATGACTTTTGCTTGCGCCCTACTAGTGAAACGTGTCGCGCTTGTTTGTTTTTAATTGATGAAAAAATGTCGTATTGTAGTGAGAGCTCGTTTTCAAATGGGGTTTAAATAATTTAGTAGGTAATGGATCAGTAATGATCACCATTTTAATATCTCCAAGGCCAAATCAGTTAATGCTGTCGATTTTTATCGTTCTTAAATATTAAATTACATTCAAAACAACTTGGCTAAACCAATAAATTCTGTTAATTTTTAACATTCGGAAAATTGGTATTTGATAAACGTAAAACTTTAATGCACCAAATCCGGATTAAAAAAGCGCTGCGCTGCGAAGGTGAACATTTTTCTGCATTTAAGGTCAAACCACGAAATTCTGTCTTTTTTATATATGTTCTTGAATGTGCAAGAAAAAGCTTTTCATTTTGAGAGGCTGATTCAAAACATTAAAAAAAAAACTCTTGAACGAAACAGAAACCGTTAAATTATTTTGCAACATTTTTTGTATTTTATTTAGCCAAAGGGTCACACGAAAAAGGCTCGCGTGCCGCGGGTTGCTCATCAAAGACATAGATAATACATTATTCATATTGCCATATTAGATGTAAATTAAGTAAAAATAATAGATGAAAATGGTCAAATTTTATAAACAAATAAAATATATTTTCGTTATTTGTTTTTGGGGTGTTATGCCGTGTTGCGCTACCTTCTTCTTTAGCCAACGTTTCGGACAGCGTTGCAGTGTCCATCATCAGGGCAGATCCGGTAGATGTACAAATAAAATATAAATTTAAAAAAAATGGTATTGTTCGTAACCTCACGATGATTTTTGCAAGTTGGGGAAACTCAAACTTCGGATATGTTTGTTTTTAATTCACTGTAAACTAAAAAAACATGCTGTATGTTTCTGAAAATTGTTTGTATCATGTTTTGAAGCTATCGTAAAAAATATTTTTTTCTGATAATTATATACCCATAGTAATTAGGTAAACACAAAGGAATTAATCAAAATTAATTTTCATCGTTTTTACGGATCACAGATAAATAAAAATGTATTTATTATCTTAGTAGATGCGAGATATTTACGCTGATATTGAAGATTAAGCCTGACATAAACAAAGAATACCTTACAAAAATTTGTTTATTGCTTTAAAAAAGTTATAAGTAATTCGTAAATTTTTAAAATTCCGATTTTTTTTCTTTATATTGGCTTTGCAATTTGTACGAGAACATGATATAATTATATAATTATTATTATTTGCAATAAATAATTTCAAGACACCTAATTTGAAGTCAATGTTGAAGTAGGTATTCGCCACGTTGAAATGTTTTCAACAATTTGATAAGAAATTCGTTAGCTGAACAAGTAGGTTTAGGAATCTTTGAATTCGTTTCATTATTGCTTAAATTGACAGGTTGAAAACGATAATACGAATGTCACTAAAATTATAATAACAGAGTTGTTTGGAGTACCAATTCTCAACAGTGCGATATCGAGTGAACCTCTAGTTTTGCATGAGTGAACCTCTAGTTTTTATTGGCTTGCATTTTTTCCAGTGCAATAAAATTTATATGGCAACGTGGTGGTACTCGTATAAAAAGTAGCTTTTTGGCAATCCTTACAATATGGAAATCAATCTTATACCTTCAACTTATGCTGACTATTTTTTTAAGGAAGCTTGTTCTACATATCCTCCCCCACACTCCCAAATCGCCCTCCCCCGCCAGCCATTTCTCATTACTATTTTTTATTGTTCCTAAATTCCAAGTTAGGTCCGAAGTGAGCACGATGTTGGATACTTGCGGTCCCACGTAACTCTGGGTATGAATATAAATGATGCATACAATTTTATGCTTCCCACCATTCTTTTTAATTGGACAATGAACTTGTAGAAATTAACTGTACCGTTACTTTATGTGGATAATTGGATAGCTTGAAAACAAATTAGTGTTGGAATTGCAGTAAAATTGTCAGATTTAATACAAAATTCCTGAACTTTCTCGTATAGACGTATTATTTAGCTTCATTAAAAAATATAGGTTAGGTTTAATAGTTAAGATTTGGAAAGCGACAGATTAATGATAATATTGTCGTGCGCCCCACGGTTGAATTTGGCAGCCACCTCTGGTCTGGAGCTCCAAAATACCTAAAAAAAACCCTTGACTCTGTGCAGAAACGGGCGGTCCGTTTGATAGATTCTCCCATCTTAACAGATGGACTGCAATCTTTAGAGCACAGGCGTCAGGTGGGAATGCTGTCCTTGTTCTACCGGTATTACAATGGAAGATGCTCCGAGGAACTAGCGTCATTGATCCCCTCGGCACCGGTGCATAGTCGAGAAACACGCCAAACACGCGCCCAACATTTGTACACGGTTGACATTAGTCATATGAGAACGGGTTGTTTCTATGACTCGTTCTTGAGTTCAACGGCTCGGCTGCGGAACGATTTGCCGGCCTCTGTGTTTCCTCCCTCCTACAACATGGGTCTCTTCAAGACCCGTGTTCACTCCTTCCTTTCCTCAAAAAGACCCTCCACACAGCATCTTCAAAGCTGACATAGGCCCTGAGGGAAGTTATTTTCCTCAGGGCCTCCTGTGTGGAGTTAATGTAAAAAAAAAAATTTATGTTTATTTATTTATTTAGGGAACGTGCAGCATTTTTTGTTTTTCGTTATTCATTGATTTGTCAGTTATATGATTTGAGGAGTTTTCGACCACCATGCCTAGGCACATGCCAGTGTTGTGGAGGTCAATGAACAAATATAATATACAGAACACAGACCAAAATAAATAATTAATGTTCACAAATAGGTTGATTTATAAATATATAACTAAGTGTATAAATCGGTGACCGGCCACCTTAGAATGAAACCAACTCAGAACCACCCCAAAAACGTCATAAAGAGTGATGATTAAAAAATATTAAAAAATCGTTAAATAGGTTACGTTGGGTAGGTTTCAAATTTTTTTTTCATATCTTTTAATGACTTTTCAAAGAGTTATTGGGTTGACTTGATTCTGAGTTGGCATGGAACCGCATAAATGAATATAGAATAAAAGCAGAAATATGTGCAGTTCACACGCGGTAGAAGTGAAACCTTCAGAAAAGTAGACAAGAATGGGGAGGGATGTGGTGCTACGAAGCACCACACAAAGAGGAGACGGCTGGCGTAGTCCAGCGGTAAGGCTCTTGGCTAGCACTCCGAAGGTCTCGGGATCGAACCCCGGCGTGGCAAATAAATTTTATTTGATTAATTTGTGTTATTTCGCAATTTATGAATTTAAAATAATATAAGTATATTTGCGGCACGTTCCAGAGTGGAAGATGCTCTCAGTATCGCCCTGGTGCGTAAGACCACCATTCAGAATTGAAACGTTGCTTGAAATGGCGTTAGCCGTGTTTGGTGTCCAGATCTGAATAGCCAGGTACTTCCCCACCTCCCACTTCCCATCTCCTCCCCTTCCCCATTACCTTCAGCCTCACTTCTTCTTCTTCAATGGCGCTACAGCCCATTTCGAGCCTTGGTCTCCTTCAAAATAAGCCTCCACCGCCCTCTGTCCTCGGCCGTCGTCTTCCAATCTGCAACATGGAGTAATCCTCTTGCATCCTTCCTGACATCATCCTCCCATCTCAGTCTAGGTCTGCCTCACAACATACCCCAGCCTCAGCCTCACAACATACCCCAATTGGGGATGCCATAGTCCCACTGGCTCCAGACGGGAGCAGTTGGGACTCTTGTGCGGTATTCATGTAAAAAAAAGACCGATTAGGTATTCTATTTCAAAGCAGAACACTTGTGTTGTGAACAGAGTTCACATTTGTTCTTCTCCAATATTTCCAAATCAACACAAATACGTTCAAATTTAGAGCTCCACGTTTCCTTGTTTCTAATCCAGTAATTGTATTTCAAAGTAACCAAAGTCAATGCCGAAAGGATAAAATTTCAAGTATGTTATTATTTCGCCCATAGACGCCGATTAATTAAAATACACTCAGTGTTGGGGGGTACACAAAAGATTTTATGTTTTGTACAAAAATGAATAAGAAGTCCAAAACAAAATAAACACCGAAATGCATTGTGTCTAATTTTTCCATCGTGACTTGGCACTGATACAATGATTTTCGCGAATTTCCAGAGTGTAGGTACTTCCTTCCACGTGACCTTTATTTCGCTGTAAATAAACACAACACATATTCACCTTTTTGCATCTTCTTCTTGTCCAGCGTCCAGGAACGTTTCCTACTAGGCCGAAAATAACACGAATCTAATCGGTGTCGCCTTTTTGTTCGCTTTGTGTAAATAATAAATACCCATTCGAGGTGCACACTGCACACATTGGGATTTCCTTGAACATAGCTACAAAGCTATGTTTGTTCGGTTTGTCGAACATCTGGTAAATAATTAGCCTAGTTTATGACATAACCGTAACCTACATATTAAGTAATACTGATGATTATAATACATTTGGTGTCGGTTTGAAGTAAAAGTTTTTTGATTTGAGGTTTCGTTTTCGAATGAATCCAGTCCGAAGTTTGAATTTTTATGATGAAATTTAAAAAAAAATTAGGTACTAAGGTGTTAATATCAGCTATTTACGTCTTTTAAAATGAGTCGAGGCGTTAAAAAAACATATTATAGACAATACCTATAAGGCATATCAAAATGCTTAGATCGAAAAAAGAAAGTTTTTTGGGTTCCTCTATGCGATGCAAATTCACCAGTTTCCTGCTTGTACTACGAGATTCCGGATATACACGGTGCCTGGAAACTCGTAGTAAATACTCCTGTAAATTTCAACCTGTATCTTAGATAGGGCCAATGTCATCTTAAGGGATGATGTATCGAGGATTTTTTAAAGGAAAAGAAGGAGAGGACGATCTGGGAAGGAAATAGTTATGAGGGGTGGGTAAGAAGAAGTGACGGACGTATTAATATATCCCTCTAACTGCGGTGCAAAGCGATGGATCGAGGGATTATGGCTGGAGAGGTCAAAAGACCTACCTCCCGTCTCTCTCGATCCAGCCCGCCACGCAGCAGATGGGCAGACGCATCGGTCGCCAAGATCTGGACTCGGACACCCCTGCTAAGTCACCAAATGTAGCGAACCGCTTGGGTGACCAATAAATGTCAGAGGTGTTAGGTGAGAGGTGTTGGTTATCCAATAAATGGTGGCGGTACCCATACCCGCCTCCCAAAATGAGCATTTAAAAGTTTTAAATAATTATGAAAATTCAAAATATCGCCATTCTCATTTTAAATTGTGTATCACAAAATGACTTATTTATGAAAATATTCTTTTGCATTTGGAAATATCAAATAAAAAATAATTTTAAAAACAGGTACACGTATCTTTTTACTTAGGTACACTATGTTACTTAGGTATGGCACTATAACAGCCTCAACTGGAGTGATGAGAGCGAAGGAAATGGAAAATTAGTTATAAGTCCCATAAAGAAATTTCATATATTTTTATTGTTTTTAATTGAAACAAAATATCATCGGACAGCAAAATTTCATCTACGTGTTTACTCCAAAAGTGCTCAGGAATTTCTGGTTATAATAAATACAAGCTTCTTATTATTGAAACAATGTTAGCACTTAATGCACCGACTTTTTGGCTTGCCAGAAACAATGCTGAGTGATTTGCGATATGCCGAACCCATAACAGTAATGCTGTAGAACTACTTGTACATAATATTATGTACAAACAGTTGTTACTCATTTGAATAAAAACGACTCATTTTAGATTATGTTAGTATTGTTAGTGCCATTACTGGAATATTTCCATGAACTTGTACTCTGAGATAAAATAAATGTATTTTCCCAAAGCAATGCACATTTCATATAAAATGGTTTTTTACTGCGAGTTAGTTATGTAAGAGTGTAGGTACCTACTTGTTTCTACGTTAACAAACTATTTTATTTTGTTAGAAAATCTACAACCATTTGGGAGGCGGGTATGGTTACCACCGCCCCATGAACTATTTATTGGATAACTAACACCCCTGCCGTCATCCCAAGTGGTTTGTGGCCATGTTATAATATTGTTGGAAAAATAAGCTTATGAAAATAAGTCCGAGTGGTTAAGAGACCCTTGCTTGTGTAGTGGTGTGTTGGACGGATCAAAAAATAATTTAATTTAATTATTATTATTTTTTTGAATCACGAGACTAAATTTAAACTGAAATTGAAAAACCTCGCTACGCACTTAGTATCTCTACTCTCTCGCTATGCACTAGTTAAAAAAAACTTTTTTGATACTATCAGTGTACACAAATACATCTCTTTCAACTGAATTGCCTGTACCTATGCATCGAGTGTCTCTCCTGAAAGCCCTCTCAAAAATATCCAATTTTGGCCCTCCTCCCACAAAGAATATTCAGAAATTTATTATAATCAGTTTTTAAATTTTGTACATTTTCTAAACGTAATTGCATTTTGTTTGCTGATTTATGTCGATGATGCCCTTATCAGATTTTGATTTATTACTGCTGAATAAGTATACTGCCTTACGTGCCTTACATAATTCACTGTTATCAAGTGAATACATTTTTATCAAAGGCAGGCAGGTACGCAGGTACCCAGAACTGATAAAAACATTACCATTAATAACATTCTACACTTAAGAAATATACCCAGTACTAATTAACGATAGCTATATTTAAAAAAAAAAAATAGTGTAGGTGCCAGCCTATATTTAACCTTTTTTATGGACTACATAATAATAATATGTACTAGTTAAAAACCCGGCCCGCAGGTTTTTGCAGGCTTTGCTCAGTTTGAGTAGGAACTGGTTCCAAAAATAGCCAGTTCCTCGGTCCACTGTGATCCAGTGACAGCTAGTCACCGAGACAAAGTAACCGTGACAAAGTAACTGAAACACGCAATGACGCCATAATATGTATTGCATATAGCCTATAACCGCCTATACCTAGGTATAAGTACTAGGATTATACTTATATTAGGTATATTATAGTTATACGTCCATATGCGAGCTGGTTACGAAAGTAGCGACATCTTTTGGCAGATTCTTGAACTAAAACCCGAATTACAACGGTAGCTTTGCTCGAAATAAGGCCTGACGTTGGACATGCAATGGAAGTCGGGTTCTGGAATTCAACCACACGCAGATGGTAGGCTATTAATACTGTTTGATGTAGTACTTTATTAAATCTGATAATCAATATTGTGTAGAGATTGGAATTCAAACTAAATAGGTATGTGCTTATTTTATTAAGTTTGGAGTATGATAAAGTGGGGCTAGTTGAAACTATTTTATCCGGGAATTCTTTGGTGCGGCAAGTTACATATTTTAAACAATATTTTAGGTAAGTATTACAAAAAAGAAAAACACATGAACACTTGAGGATATTTATTTTAATAATATGCAAATATTCAATTTGTTCTCTTTTGGAACCACAGACTACATCTTACCACTCTCCCACGGATTATAAAATTACTGTTTTCACCATGATCTTATTGTCATAAAAGGTACCACCTATTCGATGTGCTGACATTGGATGCCACATAGTAAATAAAAATGGTTTGCGCACATCTGATCTTTCTTCAAGTTGATCATACGACAGATATCCCTTTTGATTAATGTCAATAGGCTATTAGTCCGATGATGCATTTTGCTTTGTTCAAATGATTATCTGCACAGACCAGTTAAGAGCGGCTCGGCCATCTGATATTGTGTTTCAATTGAATAAACTATGTCGAACATGCAACATCTCTGGGCACCTCTGTAGACTGATTGGTCACTATTAGGAGAAGAAAGCCATTTCAAGTCATTCAATGGAGTCATTGTACGCTTGTCAAAGTAAAATATTAAATTATCTCTTCTTAAATTGTCAACAACGTAACTAACCAGCTAGATTTTAGGTGTGCAATAAATGCATCGAGTGTTATTTTCTGAGGAGTTATGGAAAATAGAAATCGTTCCCAGATATAATTTGAAATTTTCACAGCCGTGTATTAACGTGATTTATTTTTAGGAAATTATGCTGTGTTGCGCTTCCTTCTTCTTTAACCAACATTTTGGACAACGTTATAGTGTCCATCATCAGGGCAAATGTGGCTGTAATGCTGTCTGAAATGTTGGATAATGAAGGAGAAAGCACAACACAGCATAATAATACCTCAGAAGTAAATCACAATTAAAAATTATTTGTAACTAAAATGTGAAATCGATGATCTATATTTCTTCCTAATTGAGCATAATAGCCTACGCTGAACTAAAAACTCCATTTTGCATTTTAATTTAGAAGGTTTTCTTCATTGTTTCAGGAGTTTTAAATCATTCACCAAAAAAGGGCGCAGAGAACTGAAGGCCAAAGCTGAGGAGAAGAATTCAAGCAGCACTAACACTAGTCCAATTGTGTTTAGAAAATCTATCAACAGTAAGTTTTACTTATGTGTTAACATTCTCGTGCTCGTGTAAAAAAAATCTATTTAATTTAAATAGGATAAAAACACTACTAATAATATCGATTGAATTGTAATGCATTTTCTAACCCACTTTATATTTCCTTTGCAGACAATACCTCCGTGCAGACTTTGACTAGGGAATCCACGGGAGGAAAGGCTCCTACCAATCGATATGTTTACGCCGGATCAATCACTCCTCTGCCACGAAGTCGAGCAAATGAGAGAGGGACCCTCTCCCATGCCCCATCCGACTTTCATCTATCTCCTGCAAACCAGTCACGGTGAGTCTCATACTACTTCACTAAATGTCTTTTTGTTACACTCCATAAACGACCACCATTCCGAAAAGGTTTTTGATATATTCAGAGACCAGATCTGAATCAGCAGGTTCTGCCAACCCCCGCAGCAAAAATCTATTTCATCCTTCCTATACATGTTATAGCCTCAAGATATTAACAGTCAGAATGACTCTTTTGTGTGATCAGTATAATATTGTATAGATAGGTATATTATCTGTTGACTTCCTGATAAAACTGGTTCGCTGCCACCATACCACTCTCACTCAAAAACCTCAACATTATAACATTTAAATTTCAAATAAAAAGCTGGATACTAAATATAGGGAGATCAGAAATAGAAAATATACTGAAATCAAATACAGACTAAAACCGAATCTAATGAACTGAATTATAAAAAAACACTATCTTATTTACTTTATAATTATTAAAAAAAAAATACTACATGATATATGTTATGTCGAATTCATATTATTCTTATAATTAAATTATAAAATGTAAATGAAATCCTCAGCACGGGAGATCCCAGTGAGGATATCATTATCTCTATTTGTTATTAAGAAATAAAGACAATAAATCATTATTATTATTATACCCAATTCCGGTTTAGTTTATTTACTACGTCCTCAATATTTAGTGGCAGCAAACCTGTTAACATTTTCAACATTTAAGGATAACTTTGTATGTTTAAGTATCATCCATACGGAAATGAAACGTCAGTTGATAATTACAATGCTATATTTAATAAACAGATTTAAATAGCTATAACATTCTAGAAATGAGATCACGGTCGACCCAATGCGGGCGCAATTGGAGCAGGCCACTCCGGCGCCGACTTATCAAGGCACTGATATTGCCTAACACAATTACTTGCCAATTTTACTTGCACTAGGTCCGTTTGGCCCGAAATGAGGCAATGAGTTCTCCAATCCATATTACTGCTGTATTGTAGCGAGAATGAAAGAAATCCAAACACCATAGAGGCTTCACTCAATCTGAGGACTGGTAGACCAAAACTTAGGTGGATGGATGGTCGGTGGCCGAGTTGACAAATGTGCCATGTTACCACCCAGGCATTGCGTATTCAATTCCTTGACTTGTTAAGCACTTCATCATTGCACAAGTAACATCTTCGGCTTCCACTGGGACCCATAAGCTTGTTTACACGACAATAACACATTGTATGACGGTTCCATGATAATTCGTCCCCCGTCATACTTGTACACAATGTGCAGTCGCTTCAGGGAAAATACTTTATACAAAATTACACAAAATATAACGAAGTGACCCCTTAGGGAAGTGCAGAGAGGATTTACCGCCAAATAACAAAATAATAAAACATATATTCATTCAAATGCATCAAGGAAAAATCTGCTTCTCTATTTACTGTATGAACCAGCGCACAAGTACCAAAAAATCGACACTGTGTATAAATTCCTACCATCTTATTATTAGGGGCATTTTTAAAGTCGAACTGAATATCTTTTACGTTTGAAGTTGGTAAACAAAGCAGAAAAAATTATAATTTTATAGGAAATATCATTTCGGGGGATCAACTGTCGGGTCACCACGTATGACAAATGAGGGTACCTGAGTTGTTAGTGATGGCAGTAGGAGATATTCAAATATTGTCAGGTTATTCATGGGAAACGGGCGGTCCGTTTAATAGATTCTCCCATCTTAACAGACGGATTGCAATCTTTAGAGCACAGGCGTCGGGTGGGAATGCTATCCTTGTTCTACCGGTATTACAATGGAAGATGCTCCGAGGAACTAGCATCATCGATCCCTTCGGCACCGGTGCATAGTCGGGAAACACGCCAAACGCGTGCCCAACATTTGTACACGGTTGACATTTGTCACATGAGAACGGGTCACTTCTTCGACTTGTTCTTGTGTTCAACAGCTCGGCTGTGGAATGATTTGCCGGCCTTTGTGTTTCCTCCTTCCTATAACATGGGTCTCTTCAAGACCAATGTTCATTCCTTCCTCTCCTCAAAAAGACCCTCCACACAGCATCCCAGATGACATCACAGGCCCTGAGGGAAATTATTTTCCTCAGGGCCTCCTGTGTGGAGTTAATGTAAAAAAAAAAAACATCATAACCCGGGAATGTTTGTCTTTCTTTTCTAAAAAAAATGGTGTTAAGGCAAACACTGCAGGCTTAATCTTAAAGATCTGGGAAATGCAAAAGACTGGCAGGAGTGAAGACACTTCTTTAAACACTAAGGTATTTTGCAATTATGCAAGTTTTTCGTCTTAAACGAACTGTCAGATTTATAAAAACTTTGTGTTATTTCCGCATTGCAATTAAAGCTCTATAAATGAAACATTTCTGAGCGTAGCCGAATACTAAAAACTGTTTTTGAAAGGTTATGAAATAAGGTTTCAAATTGTTATATTCAAAATAAATATTAACATTTATAAATATTAAAATTTAGAATGCAAACATAAAAAAATTATGAAAATGACTCATGTGATGTTTTTATATGAAAATGGTACTAAAACCACGGATTATTTAAAAAAAAAAATACTTATTCTATTGTATAAATGTATAATAAACAATTTTGTCACCTCTTTTTTAACAAAAAATAACAATGTGTAACGGCGCGTGGTACAAAATAAGTCTTTTTTTTAATGTACTTCTATGGACAACTTTGAATAGAAATGTGAAGCTTAATTCAATATGGATCTTCTCTTTTTGTTTAGTTTACTTCTTGTTTTAGGGTTGTCACTAGAAAAATTACAGAGTTATAATGACTTCTGTGGGAACACACGCGTTAGCGTGAAAACACACTATTGTACTTGACTGCTATTGTTATTTTGTCGTGTAAACACGCTTACGGGTCGGAGTGGTTAACCGTTTCTGTGCCAAGAGCGAGATTTCTCGCATTCTTGGCCGTGCCCAGCAGGCCGGCCATAGAAAAATAGCGAATTATCTCGCTATTCTTTGAGCAAGATTTTTTTTAAAATTTTTTTTTCAAGATTTTCGCCAAGTCATTTAAATATCCTTTCAAGGTGTAAGGTTTTTAATTTATAAAAATAAGATTTAAAAATGATTTATTTTTATTAAAATTCATGGCCCGCTGTTCACAGCTACACTCCTACATACTGGCATTTAAAAGGTTAAGATGGCCAAGACCCTCCAAGGGTTGTAACACCGAAGATGTACATACAAAATATATTATGTACTGTAATGCAAATGTTTTTAATAATTTCCAGGAGAACGAGTGCGCCCGGAGGGTCCCAACCTCTCCCTAGTCTAAACGAATTGAATGTGGCTCTCCACCAAAGTGGGTCTCAGAGCAGCCTGCAGAGCACCCTGACCTTGGACAACAGCTCGGGCTCCATCCGAGCCTCCTCCAGGAAGAAGAGGAGGGCCCCGCCACCCCCACCACGGATCGAGACTATCCCTGACACACCACAGATCGTTGTAAGTTAAATATGACAAGTGTAAATACAGATTATATGATTAATTTATTGTCACGTTGTGCATAATCTGAAGGTCTGAAACATAATATACCTAGAGTGGAAGATATTTTACTATTTCCCGATGGAAGACCATAACACATGCTTCAAACAAGTTTAATAATTGTCCCAACCCTCCTACACACTACAATACAGTGACCGGACAACTCAACCCAAAAGTGATGAAAAATTAACTAGGTTAAGGTTCGCTTTTTTGTCACTTTTCAAGGGTATGTTAATGTGCCACTGTTGAATTGTCATGGAAAATACCACACAATAATGAGATTATCTTAGTCACTAGCTTCTATAGTCTTCTAGATAATCTTCTCATTTCAGCAAGACCAACCGCACAAACAATAATTTTCCCCGTATCACAAATGAAGCTGAATGAAAAATAAAATTTGCATTTTTTCAATGTTTATCCAAGGTAGATTATAAAATTTGATTAAATTTACGATAAGCCGCCGCACTTTTAATAGGCACAGATTTTGGAAAGTACAATATTTTTAAACTTAGTTACCGCAAAAACATCGGTTTCAGTCAGGACCGGTGGAAAAATATGCATTTAAATTTACATTTCATAAACAAAAAAATTTGTACATAATTTCTCGTTACGGCTGACATTTCGTATTATTTTATTTTGCATTCTGAACAACTTCCACTATTTCCAGGGTACCAATCGATAAATATTAAAAAAAGATTGCTATATGGCAAAAATCACACATATTCTAGGAAGGTACTAACTAAAGTTACCGTACAAATTTTCAAAATAATTTATGGATAAGCCGCCGCACTTTTAATAGGCACAGATTTTGGAAAGTACACTATTTTTAAACTTAGCTACCGCAAAAAACATCAGTTTCAGTCGGGACAAATTTTCATAATATTAAAAAAAGATTGCTATACGGCAAAAATCACGGTAATTTTTGGAGATCGCTGGCAACGGTTAATATGCACTTTTAAAAAAAAAAAACCTTTTGATTCACCTTAATTACATTAAAAGGCAACTATTTGCATTGGGGGAAGTGGAAAATATTTCATTCTAAATTTCGATTACGTAAAATTAAAATTAGCTTTCGACTTGTGAGATTGTACGCCAGAATCACAAACCATGTTACACAAACCTAGCGTAGCCGCTAAACTTCTTGAAAACTGGGATGTTTTTCTTGCCTTGACGCGAGTAGGCGTTATAAAGGGGCACTTTCTTTTGTATCACAAACCATGTTACATAAACCTAGCGTAGCCGCTAAACTACTTGAAAACTGGGATGTTTTTCTTGCCTTGATGCGAGCACGCGGTATAAAGGGGGCACTTTCTTTAATGTGTGCAAATTATTTTACTATGAATTTGTTTTGTATGGTTGGCACTACTGATATACTTCACTATGTGGTTTCTATGGACAAGATTCAATATGGCGTCGGTGTCAAAACGGAAAATTACGTGAATAAAAGTTTTTACGAATATAAATTTAAATGCACGTTTTTCCGCCGTTCTCGACTGAAACAGATCGTTCTTGTGGTAATTAAGTTTAGGGGTACTTTATTTTTTAAATATATGCCTATTAAAAGTGTAGTGGCATGCGGCGTCTAGTCATAAATTTACCAAAATTTGATATGCGTATGAGATAAACTTTAAAATATAACATAAATTGGATTTCAACAGCAGCTCCAATGTTTTAAAATTGCAACACATTATCTTATCAATTGAATTAATCATGTATTGTTAAGAGCAGAATTACACAGAAATGAAAAAATATGCATTTGTGATTTGATTACTCTCTGTGTCAGAATACTTTTCTGTTCTTGATTTGAAATTATTTTTCACAGGTGACAGATACAACCCAAGCAACAACTTTGTGCGAACTTCCCCGCTCAGACGACATCGATATAGACGACCCTTCATTTAATATTGAATTGAAAATAGTAGAGGACATTGAAGATCATACCTCCAAAGAAAATGACCCTGCTATTAAAGAAGTGGATGAAAAGATATCAGTGGAAATCACAAATGACATCACTCCAGAAGAAATTTCAACCGAAAATACAGTTGAAATAGACTCAGTTGCTGAAATAGTAGTTGAAGAACCTGTTGTCCTGAAGGTTAGTGATGCTTGTGAAATCACAAGTATGGAATGTAAAGAAGACACGATCAGTCACGAGAATGATTCTGATGCTGAAACACTTTATAAAGACGAGATAAAAGATTGCACAGCGGATGATGTTAAATTCGTTTTACAAACTATTGCGTTAGAAGAAAAACCTATCGATGTATTTCACAAGGTGGATATTGTACAATACAAAAAACAACAAAGTTTGGATGTTCCGGAACCTACTGAGGCTTCTGAAGACGATAAAAATGATGAAGATAATTTGACAAACAATAATGTAACAGTTGAAGAAAAAATCATTACAAATTCAGATCCAGAAATTCAAATTGTTAAATGTAAAGTTATTGATAGTCAGGAGAAATACACTGTCAACAATAATCTTGCTGCTCGGACCGAATTTTTCGGAGAGTTTTTCGAAGCGACAAAAGACGATGCGACAGTCAGGGAAAAAGAGGTGGAAAATAATAACAAACCCATCTACCAAAGACGTACCGTCTCCGACATGAAAATGATGTTCGACAACCCAAAGACAACAGAATGGACAACTTCTCCAGTTTATGCCCTCAACTCTCCAAACCCAATCCCCAAACCCAGAAGACTTCGAATTGGATCCAAGAATTCCAGTACTAATGAATTAGATAACCAACTCGAATCCCCCTCTGTCGACAATGAAGATAAGTTGACCTTGAACTTGTAACTACACAAGTTTTAATAAAAAAACTACACAACTGTTGCAATATTACATTATTAGCAGTGGTGGGTGCTGACATTTTTCATTCTAGGGCTGTGATTGAAAAATAATTTACATTGTTGTTGTAAAAAAATAGTCAACAACCAATAATTGTGATTATTTCAATCTCGACCTTCAAAAATAAAAAAAAGTCACCAGCATCACTGATTATAGTCATTATCAAATAACTTTTTTCTATTCTGTGATTAATTTAAGTTTATTATTATTATTGCAATGTAATTAATGTATAACAAATATAAATTATTTGTAAATTTTATGTATTCTACTTAAATTATATTGATTGTAATATAAGTAAGAGCCTATAAAATATTTGTGATGTAAACAACTGAAGAGGTTTTTATTTTAATTACCATGTCAAACATTTCCAGACAAGCCAATTAAAATTAGCTTTTAATTTCAACTTAGTGATGATTAAAAAACAATATTTCATCAGGCAACAAATCTCTTATATTTTTTATATGTAGTAATCGTTTTCACAATAATGTAATCACCGAATATTTGCAATCCTTTTTCTCTTGTAATCAATAAACCTGGGTAAATTTGTGACCACAGTGCTGACAATTGCCGAGTGGTCTCCTAAGGTCTTCTTTTGCTGCCGTACCTGAAATTAAAAAAGCAATGATTGAATTATTGTTCTCAATGGTGAAAATCATAAAACAGCTGTGTGCATTAAAGAAAAGAAGTATCCATAGCGCCCCGATATCGATCGTCCCGTTGATTAGTTATTATAGAGAAGCTATTGCGTGCTAATTTCTTGCCAAAATGAGTTCCGGTATTATCACGCGAGTGGCAGTGCGCAGGGGCCGGATTCGGTAAGTTTCCGGTTGATTGGTGTTAGAGCATTGGACGTCTTATTGTAAAAAAAATTGGAAACAATTATTTCACTTCGTGTCTCATCTAAATATAATGTGTCAATGGGGAAGTCTGAATTTCTGACAAATCAGTTCCAATTTCGAAAAGGGCAATGAAAATAATTTTGTTTTAAAAATATTATATTATGTAGGTACGCACATCATTGCTTGTCGGTTTTCTCCAACATTTCAATTTTGAAAATGAAGCTAAAGTTCTGGAATTCATTGAACCGGAGTTACAGATAGAGACACAACCGAAAATAGTATTTTTATAATGACATAAAACATTGCAATAGAGTAAAGAACTTCGTGGGTACTTACTTTACTCTTAAATGTTGGTTTGATAGAGTTCAATTTGGTGATAAGCTCAGCTTGTTTGGCCAAAACGTCGGTCTCATCTTCAGAAAACAGGTCCATGATGGTGTCAATGACCTCAGCCAGCAGCCAACACTCGGTCTCCTTGAACATGCGGTCCAGCAGGAACTCTGTGATGGTCACCAGGATGGGCAAGGAACTGCTGTCGGCGCCCTTGACGAGGATGAAGCCGACATTGCCGATCATCCTCGTTAGGTTGGCCCTTATGTCTGGAAAAGTACAGTTTTGGATTCCTTCTAGTAGAAACTGAAAAAGAAAATTTATGTGTTAATGAAATACATTTAGGGCCAGTTGTTTCACAGAAATTCAAATATAACATTGTCATCAAACGGCCATTCATGCGCCATTGTGTTTTTTAGACATTTGAAAGGTACAATTCTAGGTGCATTTCAGGTACATATTTACCAAATTGTAATAAGTTATACACAACGAATATTTGTCCTCTTCTGCTGATCACAATTTGGACAAAAGCTGAAACGGATTTAGAATCAGCATTTAATGGGAACCTTTCAACTGTCAAAAAAATAAAAAGCGCTGAAAAGTCATTTACCGACAATGTTACATTTGAATTTCTGGGAAACAACCTATCAAACTCATTCCCTTTCTTTTATCTTTGGACTCATTCCTTTTGCTTACAGAAATAAGTAATTTATAAATGATTGAAGAAGAAGATAACTAAATGAATAATCTAAACGAAAATATGAAAGAGAACATGACATAGAAAAACAGAAAAAGACAATGGTCGCAACTGGGACTCAAACACAGACCTCTCGTCTAACCGGGACGTGCTAATGCGTTAACTCATTTCGCTATTGCCACCTTCTGTCAAACCGTCATATTTGTCAATCTCATATTTACGGTTTGACAGAAGGTGGCAATCGCGAAGTTGGTTAACGCGCACATTCCGGTTAGACGAGAGGTCTGGGTTCGAGTCCCAGTTGCGACCATTATCTTTATCTGTGTCTTGTTCTCTTTCATATTTTCGTTTAGATTATTATTATTATCTTCTTCTTCAATGATATATTACATTGATGGGAATAACCTTCAAAAGTTATAAAAAGAGAGTTTTTGTTATAAAAAATTGAACATTTGCAAATGGAAAGCAATAAATGTTTTCCATTATTAAAATTAAGTAATTCTTCTGTACCTGAATATCTTGCAAAGACAGTTCTTTGATTAGCGCATTATTCATTTGTGAACCGGTGGTTTCCTGAAGGTCATTCTTGAGCCGATCCAGCGATGCCCTCATCACAGCACTGGCAGATTCCATTATTTCTTCGCCATTGTAAGGATCCTGTTCCTTGAATATCCGCTTTCCCGTGTCAATCCATATCTTGTACAGTCCTTCCGGACCCCCCAAAATTTCAAGTTGTAGATTTGAGATGAGGTTATTCATGCAGAGTAAAGATCTTGCTTGCAATGTACATAACCTATAAATATGTACAAATATTATTTATTACTTGGTCGGAATTTATTGTTCGCATTATAAAACAGATTAACAGAAAACTGAAAAAATTCCACAAGACATGTTTAGACGTGATGAAAAAGATCAGAAAAAACATGTTTATATTAAATAAAAAAAACGTAATTAATTAGCATATGTTCATCATCATGTTCACAAATTTTAAGTCCATATTAATGTATACTTCATATGTGACAGTTCTACATCAATCTGGTTTTCAAACCATTAAAATAGTATAATTAAACAAGTTTTTAAAGTCAAACAACGTTATCTACAAAAAAACAAATAAATAATTCAAGATGTTTTTTTTACCATCAGGAAAATAATTTCCCCTAGGGCCTAAGTCATCTTTGAGGATGCGTGTGGAGGGTATTTTTAAGGAAAGGAAGGAGAGAAATTCTGAGAAGGAAAAGGATTGGAGGGGCGGGTAGGAATCTGCATCCCTTGCACCTCCCAGATTAAAGTCAAACAACTTTATCTACAAAAAAACACACCAATAATTCGAGGGCAACATTATCAGAAAAAAGGACCAATAATGAGATTTGGTGTGTTTTTCACAGATAATGTTAGAATTATATGTATATTTTTTGTAGATAACTTTACTTTTAATCGATTTTAGACTCGCGTTATATTATTGTGATTCAAGTTTTATGGGTAGGAATTAATTTATGGCGCAACAAATATAAGTTGGCAAAAAGGAGGGTGCTGTGGCCATGACTAGATGTGGTTGTCAGATAAAAATATTGGATAAAGTGTTAGTTCATGTTTATGCCACTTCCAATTTATATTTGTAGCTATGTAAATCGAACCAATTTGTAAATTACAAGATGTATGTAATAATATTTTAAAAGTAGGTACCTCATATAAATATCTTGTCCAGTTGGGGAATCTTCAAAGATTTTTAGAACATTTTCTGCGGGGAGAATGGTTTTGGCCATGATTTTAGAGACAATGTTGTTACTGGCAATACATTCTGTTACTTCAACTGGCAATTTTTCAATGGAGTACGAAATGTCTGTTCCATTTCCGTTAGCTGTGCAACTTGTGGCATTTTCTTCATCTTCCATGTCGGAATCCATATCGGAAGTGCTTTCTGTTTCCATCTCGTCATCTGGATCTAGAAACATTTAGGAAACAATTATTACTTATTGAGACGAAATGACTTAAAATAAGAGAACTATCATGCTTTGACATCAAATATGTATTGTTTTGTGTCACGCTCAGTAACAAAATATTATCAATACATAATATTAAAAGTGAAACGTATGCAGATTGCTCGTAAGCGAAAAATGGAGTGGTCAAGAAAATTTGCAATGAAAAGGGATGGTACCCAAATAAGTTATTTGTATGAAAAACTTAAAGCAGAAAACTGTTTTTCTTTAACCCTTTCCCTGCGGGAAGCGCACCACTGCGCCACCCCGTACATGCCCTGTACGCGGGTGGCGCGTCTGTGCGCCGCGAAGTTTCTCCGGCATTATGTAAACGAAACATACTTGATTATGGTAAAATTTATACTCCTAAAAATTCTCAAATCCTTACCCTACTGACATCTTGCGATATTTATCCGTAATACGTATTCTAATCCAGAGTTACAGAGATTTGAAGCGACCTCCCAACTCAGAGCGAAAATTGAATCAGTTTGAATTCTTCCCGCGTCTTTACACACGCTACTGCGCAGGCGCCTCTCATAAGCACTCGTACGATTCTCAAGCGAAGAGGCTCGCCGAGTAATACATTATTATATCGAATTAATTTTTCCTTTTTTGTCGATGTGAACTATTGTGATAAACGTGGACATTTATCTGATTTATCATATTTAAAAATAAGTTTTTTTTATAAATATACTTTCAGACTGTGGTAGAAATATAAAATTTGATCAGTATTAGATTATTTTTTTTAAACAAAAATAAGTGATTCAGAGTGTTTTTAGTGGACAATCAAGTGTAGTGATTTTATAACTCTTTACGAAAAGTTGAAGACGCTTGAATTTTTATCGATAATTGAAATTATTTTTATTACCAACATACAAAATGTCGGGTCATAGTCTTAATGACGACGAAATAATTAGGCAACTTTAGAAATAGATTATGATTTCCAACTTAGTGAATGTGACGAATATAACAATTACGAAGCTGCAGTTGTTTTTATTATACGGCCCTTTTTGAAGTGTGTGTCAATATTTCATTCATCCAGCCAATCGAGACATCGCACCACAGTTGAAGAGCTGTACTCCGGTGTGTTGATATGCTTATTGTGTTGACCTTGAAATATTAATATGGCGGCCTGACCCAAACGTATTCATAACACTACTGAGATAAGTGTCGAAGATTTATAGAGTCCCATTGATAAACCGAATGTTTATTTACACTTGAAAAAATACTTCAAGACATAAGTGATTTATTTTTTAAAACAAATATTAAAATCCACTTGTGATTATTGTTTAAAGCCATAAATTAGATTAGTGATAAATAGCCCCGCGTGTGAACGAAGTGACACATATTTTTGACGCAGAGAAAAGGTTAAGCAGAAAAACTCTCAATAACAACTGTGGTGTCGTGGAAATTGACACCATATTGTTTGTTCCAAGCATATTTTCTGCGGATTTTGTTTATCATATGATACATTCGGTGAAAAATTGAACAGAGTGAATGTCATTGTGAGAATTTTTTTAATCTTTTTATTGTTGATACATTATTTTATAATGTTTCATAGTACAATCCAGTAATGTTGACCTCACTGGGTTGTTTACCCGTGCTAAGGCCCCCATTTCAATAAGAATTTATACATAATACAATTTGAAAAATAAAAAAGAAATATATAATGTAAATAATAAAGATAAATTTAAAGTAAAACTAAAGATTAAGTATTAGAAGTGTGTTAATTAAAACTAAAGTAAATAAACTCAGTATGTATGTATAAAGACGGGTCCATTGCGCGGGCAAACGCCTATGCGACTATGGCCAGACGTTTGCTTTGACAGTCCCATAACACACATTCAAGGTCATAAATTTTTGTAGTGTTTGAGTCGGCGTTTGAAGGTCCTTTCGGCGCTTGGAGGACTTTCAAACAATTAATTAGGGTGAAGTTCGCGCTGTTCACACAATTTGACAACTGGTCTGGAATACGGACGTCCACGCGTACGCAATACTTGACGTTTGGCGTTTATTGCATGTCCTAACTTACTATTGAATTTGAGATGCACAGATATTTTAATAGATATTTATTTATTAGGAAAGATTTCCAACTAATTTCGATTACTATTGAATTTAGAATGCGTGAATAATTACGTAGCATCAAAAATAGAATAAATTTAAATTGGTCAATTTCTTTCCTGTCTCTGAAACCGATTTATAAATTAATAGACTTTATTTACAAGTGAGTTCACGAAAGAAATAATCATCCATTACGACAGTGTGTTTATTTAAAATCATAAATAATAATTTTAGGTCCGCGCAGTTGATAACCAAAAAACTTGACGTTTGACGTTTATCGTTTACGTAAGTGTTAAAATGCGTTCGATGTGGAAAAGATGCTACACCAGGAAGAAAACACAGACATTTATTTATCAGGAAAGATTTCCAACAAATATCGATTAGGTTTTGCACCAATAACATTATATAATAACGTCATTGTATTGCACAACCTAAAGTTACTAGAATTTAGAGTGCGTAAACATTTACGTCAAAAACAGAATAATTATAAATATTTGATATTATATTATAATTTTATTATCAAATATTTTGATTATTGTATTATATTTAGGTATAATAATATTTTAAACTCGTGATTATGCTCGCTCATGGCACATAACCATAAAAGGCCATTCCGTTTTCCCCACACACGACCGCATCGCGTATCTTCTGTCAAAAAATGAATTCTCCCCCCCGCCAGCCTTCCCGCTTCACCCGAGATGGGATGTTTAAGTTTTGTTTTTGTTTTGTTTTCCGCAGAACACGGGAAGCTCAAACACTACAAAAATTCTACTTCTTGGAACAAAAAATTGTCAATAATCAACACTTAATTATAAAGGAAGGACTTCATTAATTGATTATTTAAATTTTTATTGCGTTTACAATCACGAAATTATTTTTATACGTGTTAAATGAAATTAAAAAAAAAAACAATAATTGAAGTATATAAAAAATAATATTTATTTTTTTGATAAATACTACCTACTATAAAAACAACATTTATGACCTTCAATGTTTTGACCTTGACTATCAAAGCAAAAGTCTGGCGTTTTCCCGCCCAATGGACCCGACTTAACTAATGCTAAAATTGCATATGAAATAGCAATCATGCCCCATCAATATGCCATGAATTTTCTTCCAAACAAACATTCTAACATCTAGAGATAACTCTTTCAGAAAAGAGACAACTTAATTAAATTTTTCCTCATTTTTTGTTCTGGAAAATTGCGATAATTATTTCTTAGTAAAAATAACTAATGAATGAAATAATAAAGAAGCATATTTACCTTCACTAGAACACAAATTAGTTATAATTTCAATGGCTATTTGCTGAGCATCGATCAAATGCTTGACATTTCCTACTTCGTTTTCGATGCTTTGATTTTTCTTATGAGTAGCGGGTTTGTCTTCAGGGTCGACCAACGGTAAAACACTGGAGAGCTGATGGCAATTCTGTCTCAGATCCACAGAAAGAGTGGCATTGATTGTAGCCATCAATTTATGGACAATATCTGAGGGCAAAGCCGTAATATTGTTAGATTGGATGTTCAAAATGATTCCGGCAGACAATATTCGCAGCAGAAGGATTATTGAACTTTCATCTTGACGGTTGAATATATTCCTTATTGATTCTTCACCCAATGTTCGAATGTCATCAATTGCTTTCGGATTGTCTTCGGATATCACAAATAAGCAGTGAAGTATGGCGGCGACCATTTCATCGCCGAAAGCCTCGATATCTAAACATCTTGTGAGTATTGAAATGATGTTTGAATTGTTGAAGTATTTGACGGCAATTCCTGGAAATAATAAAAAAAGTAAAAATGTCAGAATATTAATAATATAACCACATGATGTAAATAGTAAATAAAACGTATTTAAATGTTATAAGTATTTACCTGAACTTTCACATAGGTTCCATAGTAAATTGACACAATGTAAAAATGTGTCAGCATCTTCATCCAGCTTACCAGCATTTGTTTTCTTTGGTGCCCAATTATCAGCGTACTGGAATCAATATAAACAAATCATAAGAATTATTTTTAGTATCACTCTTATTATTACCCAAATTCAAAATGGACAACCAGAACCTAATGATCTTAACCCCTCGGGCTAATTTTAACAACTCATATAGGTCTCATAGAAATCGTTGTCTCCCTTCCTATCATAGTGAGAAATATGATCTAATCAGTATTAGAAAGAGAAAACACTACACTTTACATTCAATTCTAAAAGTTAACCAAAAATAAACGCTTGTGCGCCGCGTCACCGCGTGCAATAAAGGCAGCTTACTGCCCAAGCATTTTTTGTGAAATTTTATAATTATTATTATAATAAATCAATGTAATCCGATAGCGAAATGCACCATGATCCCGTACAGGATCACTGTTTAAAGTCTAAACTTTGGACAGTGTTAAACTTTATAAAACACGTTTATGAAACGAAAGTTCCTGACTGCAATTTGAAAAAAAAAAAATAAATTGGCAATCTTTTATTAATTATTTTCTCATCTACAAAAAAGTAAAGTTACAATAACATTTATAATTCATACAGTAATTTTAGTTAGAAAAAAGTGGGGTGAGCATTTTTTAAAACTCTTTTTATGTTTGCGTAAAAACGTTTTATGTTTCAAAAATTATATGTTTATTTTGAATTATAAAATTTGGAAACATATTTCGGTAAATATTTCCCTATCGAGTCCACGCTCAAAACACACATTAAAAAATTAAAACAAATTTTACTAGGTAGATTCCAGTTAGTAATAAGTAATTCAGTAACTGAAGTTGAAAAATATTGCATTTTAATAGTTATTTTGTTATCTTTAAAAATGCAAAATGTAATTTCTCAAGGAACGCCACGTTGTTAATTACGACGGCAAACGTCTCGCGTGATTTTTCGTGTTTATGAAACGGAACAAAATAATGATTAATACGCATTATTTATCATTTCCGAAGATTGCATTCGTACTTATTATTGTATAACTGACTGAAAGTGATTTTTTCTTACAAAAATGCATATTTCATCGTCGTAATTAACATGGCGGTCCTTGAAAAATTATATTTCGCATTTTTTAAATTAAAAAAAAAACATTAAAATGCAATATTTTTCAATTCCGGTTACTGAATTACTTATTACTAACCATTATCTACCTTGAACAATTTGTTTTAATTTTTTAAAGTATGTTTTGAGCATGGATTCGATAGGGAAATATTTCTTCCCTTTTCAAAAAAACGTTTTTAGTTTTTGGATTCATTCAGAAACATTCCATTTATTTGGATTTTATGGCGAAGCAAATATTTTGAACTTCTGAAAAAATATGCCCGAGTCCTGCCGAGCGATTCCGTATCTTTTGTGGGATCGTTATTGGATAACGGACGTTATCTCCTGTCAAATTTGTGTGATTTTTACATATTTACTGTCACATATTTTAGTTTAGATCGATTTAAATACGAATTCCTGCTAGCATGTATGATTATTTATTCTATTTTTAATTTTTAACTTTATGAGTAAAACCTCAAATTGTAATATTTAAATAAATGAAGACAATATAAGCGAAACTCAATCGAAAATCTGGAAACAGAAAAATCAGAAAAACATATTGACACCTCTGGGACTCGAACCCAGGACCTCTAGCGCATTTGCCCGGAAAGCAAGAGGTCCTGGGTTCGAGTCCCAGAGGTGTCAATATGTTTTTCTGATTTTTCTGTTTCCAGATTTTCGATTGAGTTTCGCTTATATTGTCTTCATTTATTTGATTATTTATTCATTTAATGTACGTTGTACATAGAAAAAGCAAATAACAGCCATAAAAATCAAACAGATCCGACAGGAGATCACGTCCACTATCTAATAACGATCCCACAAAAGGTATGGAATCGCTCGGCAGAGGGGTTAAGAAAAATATAGGGTAAATTTTTGGGATTAGTGTCCATGGGTATTACGAATAATTTAAAAAAAAAAACTTTAGAGTCGCCTTAATCACTATAAAAGGAAACTTTTTGCATCACGGCCGGCGGAAAATAATGCATTTTAATTTTCAATTTCGTTAAATAAAATTTCACTTCGCGAACCGATACTACGACAGCCCGCCCGCCATTTTGTCACTGTTATGTTGGTATCCCTGACCTGATACAAACAAGAGCTAGATACGATTGTAGCCGACTTTGTGGGATACATGATGAGGCGCGTAATTATGAAATTTGTCTAGCGGGCTTGTGTGTGTTATCTTTACTTTAAAAAACAGCCTACGTTTTTAAATGGTTTGTCTGGCAAAGCAGGGTTTGTCTAGCGGGATTGTGTATGTTATCTTTACTTTAAAAAACAGCCTACGTTTTTGAGTGGTTTGTCTGGCAAAGCAGGGTTTGTCTAGCGGGATTGTGTATGTTATCTTTACTTTAAAAAACAGCCTACGTTTTTGAGTGGTTTGTCTGGCAAAGCAGGGTTTGTCTAGCGGGATTGTGTATGTTATCTTTACTTTAAAAAACAGCCTACATTTTTGAATGGTTTGTCTGGCAAAGCAGGGTTTGTGTAGCGGGCTTGTGTATATTATCTTTATTTTAAAAAACATCCCAGGATTTGAATGGTTTGTCTCCATTCCAGTGCCTGATTAGAGGTTCGTTTACATTATATTATTAATTCTGTTTTTCATAATTACGCGCCTCATCATGTATCCCACGAAGTCGGCTACAATCGTATCTAGCTCTCGTTTGTATCAGGTCAGGGATACCAACATAACAGTGACAAAATGGCGGGCGGGCTGTCGTAGTATCGGTTCGCGAAGTGAAATTTTATTTAACGAAATTGAAAATTAAAATGCATTATTTTCCGCCAAAAAAGTTTCCTTTTATAGTGATTAAGGCGAATCTTAAGTTTTTTTCTAAAAATTATTCGTAATAGCCATGCACATTAATCCCAAAAAATTACCAAATATAGTTTTACAACGTCTATGTTTTCTTGAAAATAATGGCTATCATTATTATATCAATGGGAATCAGTTTTGGCATAAATTAATGCATTGTTACACCATTATATTATTATTGTAAACGATAGGGAGCTAAACTAGTTGTAAATAATGTTAATGTGTTATCAAACAAATGGGTTACCTTCCTGAAGAATTCAATGAGAGGAGTCATAATATCCTGACCCACTAAATATTCGCAGGCATCCAGGCCCAGGGCAGAAAAGTTCCTCAACGTTCCAGAAGTAACATTCCTGACCGTTGGAGTATCATCAACCAGCAAGGGAGCTGCGATGCGAACAACAGACTGTTCTACCAAAACGTTTTCATATTCTTTGTTCTCCAATAACATGGCCAACGTTTGAAGACCGCATAACTTGTCTTCTTGATTCGGCGACTAAAGGGTTAAAATATTTTGTTTTTATTTATTTACTGTAGATAGATACAAAAGAAAGTACAAATTACATATTAGGAAGCTTTGCCTGTCCAACTAGGAAAGTTTCCCGTTCCAGGACAGACAAATTGACAGGTTTAGTTCATATTATACATTTACATAATTACATAACAAAAAAAAAAGAAAAAGAACCTGGTAGCATATAGAATATTCGGATTTGCCAAATTAACCTGGTAACATATAATATATTCAGATTTACAGTGTATGAGATAAGTAGGTAAGTGTAACCAAGTACCTGATAACAAGTTGGAGGAATTACAACAAGATTTACAATATAAAGAGATGAAGTTATGTGTTAAGGTTATGTGTTTAGAAGTGTGAACTTATAATATATAGTTCACTTATAAGAGAAAATACATTAAAATTTACAATATTAGATACAATTTATGTATGTAATAATATATATGTTGTTTTGGTAATTATCGGTTCGGACTGGCCATGCTTATTACGAATAATTTTTAGAAAAAACTTTAGATTCGCCTTAATTACTATAAAAGGAAACTTTTTGGCTTTGGGGCGGCGGAAAATAATGCGTTTTAATTTTCAATTGCATAAAACCAAAATTCACTTCGCGAACCGACGCAGCGAAAATCCGCGGCCGTAGCTGTCACTGTTATGGACTGTAGCTGACTTCATGGGATACCTACATGAAATACCGCGAATCACAAACCATGTTACACAAACCTAGCGTAGCCGCTGAACTAATTAAAAACTGGGATGTTTTTCTTGCCTTGACGCGAGTAGGCGTTATAAAGGGGCACATTCTTTTGTATCACAAACCATGTTACACAAACAAGCCCGCTAGACAAATTTCATAATTACGCGCCTTATCCCACGAAGTCGGCTACAGTCGTATGAGCTCTTGCTAATTTATCAAGGATACCAACATAACAGTGACATTTACGGCCGCGGAATTTCGCTGGGTCGGTTCGCGAAGTGAATTTTGGTTTTATGCAATTGAAAATTAAAATGCATTATTTTCCGCCGCCCCAAAGCCAAAAAGTTTCCTTTAATAGTAATTAAGGCGAATCTAAAGTTTTGGTAATTATCGGTTCGGACTGGCCACGCTTATTACGAATAATTTTTAGAAAAAAACTTTAGATTCGCCTTAATTACTATAAAAGGAAACTTTTTGGCTTTGGGGCGGCGGAAAATAATGCATTTTAATTTTCAATTGCATAAAACCAAAATTCACTTCGCGAACCGACGCAGCGAAAATCCGCGGCCGTAGCTGTCACTGTTATGGACTGTAGCTGACTTCGTGGGATACCTACATGAAATACCGCGAATCACAAACCATGTTACACAAACCTAGCGTAGCCGCTAAGCCACTTGAAAACTGGGATGTTTTTCTTGCCTTGACGCGAGTAGGCGTTATAAAGGGGCACTTTCTTTTGTATCACAAACCATGTTACACAAACAAGCTCGCTAGACAAATTTCATAATTACGCGCCTTATCCCACGAAGTCGGCTTCAGTCGTATTAGCTCTTGTTAATTTATCAAGGATACCAACATCACAGTGACATGTACGGCCGCGGATTTTCGCTGTCAGTCGCGAAGCGAATTTTGGTTTTACGCAATTGAAAATTAAAATGCATTATTTTCCGCCGCCCCAAAGCCAAAAAGTTTCCTTTTATAGTAATTAAGGCGAATCTAAAGTTTTTTTCTAAAAATTATTCGTAATAAGCGTGGCCAGTCCGAACCGATATTTACCAAAGTTTTTTTCTAAAAATTATTCGTAATAAGCGTGGCCAGTCCGAACCGATATTTACCGTTGTTTTTTTACTTATTTATTTTAACAATGTTATTTGGTGTTATAAACTAAATACTGTATATTTCGTAATACTTATAATCCACGGCAGATATAAATAAGATTTCTAACCTGCAACTGTTCTTTCGCTGCTTGTATAGATAACTCATTTGGAGTGATTTCAGATTCGATCACTTCATCTTCAGTGGGCTCGTTTGGATCAGCGATAGGATTATTTTTCTTCGGCCTATTCCTGTTTTTCTTTATTTTACCCATTTTGTTGCGTTGTTTTAAATTCGGAACCCCGAAACGCACGTGCGCCAAATCACTTTCAAGAAACTTTTGCAACTGTCAAAATAAAAATATTTCTATCTTCTATGGTACAACAACTGTCAAAGACTTGTTAAAATCTAACTTACAAGACAAAGGCTACAACACGCAATTATAATCTCTTTCACAGTTGTTATAAAGGCTATTTTTGTATACAACGTGAAAGGTCAGGTAGAGAAAACAAGCCATATTGTTGCTCACATTATAAAGCTACCTCCAGACTACTCGCGAAGTTGAACGAGGTTAGGCGAATACGATAGTGCGGGGAGGCACTTTGTCTTACTTCGTCTAACCTCGGCTCGCCTTGGGCGACTTCCATTTGTTGTCAGTTTTTACGCTAGTAATTATTTTTTATCTGTAAAAAAATACAATAAATTTGAAAAAAAACAAAATTATTTTGTACCAATTTCTTTATTTATTCCCAGTAGTTCTCTTGTCATAGTTTAATTGACTAAACTAACCTAATTCTGTTCCGGTGCATTGCAATCATCCACCATCTTTTTTTCCTACTTTTTTATATTTCTTTGTTTTATAAATATGCATATAGTTATAATACGCGAGCGTGCATATTGCAATGGCAGCTGCTATTTGAGCGTCCATGACGTGCGAGTCGTGACGGTACCACCGCGCGAATGAGTTTCTCGCGAAGTTGAACAAGTGTGTAGCGACGTACTTCGGACTTCGGTCAACTTTCCCGAGTACTTAGTCGAGGAACTTCGCGAGTAGTGTGGAGCTAGGGTTACACCGCGTATCAATGTTCGGAAAATGCGTACAAAATTAGCTCAAACGGGCCTTTTTCGAAAAAAAAAATCAGAGTGTGCAATTCACGCACAGTAGAAATGAAAGCTTCTAAGAAACTTTCATGGATCATCATGTGTTCCGATAGATCATCAAACCATCCACGTGTTCCAAGTGCAAAAATAGGAGGAAAACCATTTTCGTGTTCTGACCGTAGTACCGATTAAAGCTGAGGACTCGCGTGCAGATTAACTCTTAGGTTTTAACCTTTTAAACGACTTCGAAAAGGAGGAGGTTCCCAATTCGACTGTATTTTTTTTTTTTTTTTTAATGTTTGTTAATTCAGAACTTTCGACTGGGTGAACCGATATTGACGATTTTTTTTATTTGAAAGGTGGTACTTCTCTTGTAGTCCCATTTTAATTTGGTCTAGTTCTGACAATGGCATCCATGAGAAAATCATATAAGTCTTAAATTTGCATCAAGTATGTGCGCGACAAATGGACGAATAACTCAATATCACGCCAACCGAATTGGATGATTATTTTTTTATTGGAAAGGATGTAATTCAAGGGTAGTTTGATGAGAGTTTGGTTAGGTTCTGTAATGGGATCCATGACAAAGTAACGGAACTCTCCAATTCTTGAGAACAAATTAACGATACTCGGCCGAATCTTAATCGAATTAGTTAGTGAACTTCAGATTCACTAAAAATCAAAAAAATAAACAAAAATTTTAACAAAATAAAAAAACGACTTAAAAAAATACACTAAACAGTAAAAAAAATTTCGTATTCTTCTACAACTTAATAATCAACTTACTTTTTCTACTCATCAATATGTACGTACCTTTGTTATTTTTGGAGTCGGTGTCAGCCAAGGTACCCGGCCCGGCGTGTTCACTTGACAGCTCCCCTCCCGCCGCGGTCCGCTCTCGCCTCTCACCTCGTCAAGTTGCGCGTGCGACACAAGCACATCTCACCTATAACTATGTATGTAGTTACAAACCTACCTTGGCTGACACCGACTCCAAAAATAACAATCGTACCTACATATAGATGAGTAGAAAAAGTAAGTTGATTATTAAGTTGTAGAAGAATACGAAATTATTTTTTTATTTTTTAGTGCATTTTTTTAAGTCGTTTTTGTTTTTTTTTTTAATTTTTGTTTATTTATGCTCCAAATGATATGTATGTCAAAATTGCAGTAGTGAATTAATCTGCTGACGCATTTCGAAGAAAATCGTTCTCATATTTCGAGTGGAGTTAAAAAATTGTTTCAAACCATTCTTCAAAATTCTTTTTCGTAGGAAAATCATACGCATATTATGAGAGTAATAGGAATTAAAGTTTAATTCACTCTTAATTTAAAACCAGTTTTGTGTTCAGAATGTAAAATTCCAGTTGTGGATTCATCTGCTGACAAAGGAAAACATTCTCTTATTTATTTTATTTATTTATATCTATATATTACAGTTTTTACCTTATTATTAACATTTTTACATATTAATATTACATTTCATTATGTTGGGTGTAAGGTAGGTTTGAGAAGGTGAAACTGTTGGTTGGTAATATTGTTTGTTTCGTGAACACCTCACTAGGAGAACCTGTGCTGAGGTGTTTACGTGTTTATGATTAAGTGTCACAAGTATAAGTGTAGTAGAAAGTAAGTTTTTTTTCTTTTTTAACATTTTAATCGTAATTGTACATTGATTATTTAGAAGAAAAAAATAAATATATGTAAGGTATATATATGTACATATGAATAGTTGGTAAATTCTTTAAAGACATGTTTATATATTTTACACTTTTTATAATTTGGTTATGGAAGTATTTTGTTTTGATTGTAATAACGGTACCTAAGAGTATTACTGTTTAGACAATTTTTGACAATTGACAAACTTCTATCGGTTATTATGAATGCATATTTCCGTGTGGCTGCTTGACAGAGAAGAACTGTATCATCAGCGAAGTTATTCGAAGTGCATTGGAGGACCCACCACTTACCCGCCCTGGTATAGATAACAGATGGTTACCCATTCAAGGCTCTTGCAAGGACTCTATTTTTTTTGTATAAAAACGACTCTACATTTAATAAACAATACCAGACCTCCATTGCCCCCGCATACGTTGTTAGGTAGCAGTATGCAAGTGCTACTATGCACAATTGTTAGTAAGTATAAAGAAAATCTTACCTGGACCTCTTTTAGGTAAGGAAATGAAGTAACAGTAAAGAAAAGAAAACGTAGGTAGTAAACCTACCCTAACATATGTATGTACATAAAGCACTAAGCACTTTTCAAACATTAAGATACCAATCATGGTAGACAGTAGATCGGCAGACAGACAGACGGAAGTGTTACAGCGCGGATCGCCCGGCAGTCCTGCTGAAAGTTAGTCGGTGATCAGGCAGGTCGGATACGAGGTTCAGATACCGCGCCCCTAAACCGACAACCCGGTGGTGCCTCGACGATCAGTAAGTGGGAGATGGGGGCGTATACGCCCGAAGACCCTGAGGAAGTGAGCGTCGGGTTGCCGGGGTCGGGGCGGAGAGGTCCCCTAGCTCGCACGGACGTCCATCTGACCGGCAACCTTCCCCAGGGGTGGCACGGGCGGTCCGAGAGGCATCACTCCGGGATTGCTTCACAGGCTCACGTAGCGGAGACGAGGTCATACCCCCCCCCCTAATATGGGGAAATGGGACATAATAATACGAAGTTCAGCTCTGTCTCTAGGACACTCGCTCAGCATTACATGGATCTAGAATTGTTAAACGAAAATCCGAAAAAAAAGAAAAAAAAATATATATATATATATATTTATAATTTACAGGTGAAGATGCTCCACTGGTTAAGAAACGGATAAAAATAGAGAGTAGACGATATGTTCAATATCTTCAAGATGGCAACCATCTAAATCTAAAGGGACATAATATTAATTTGGGAGGAAAAGATCAAAGTTCGCATGGCAATATGGTTGTAACAACAACAGGAAAATGGTTTGTCGCAATTGCATATCCCAGGAAAAGCTGTTGTTCAGATCGAACGATCTGGTATGAAAGCTAATAATCTCTGCGATAACACGGTTTCCTGTTGACATTATAGAAATAAAAGGAGTAAAAAAAGAAAAAAAAAACCCTTCACGAGTGAATGGTTAATAAAGTAATATGGAGCATTAAGTACATAGAAGTGGCACGATATGGATGTGATGAACTGTAGAAAAGATTGAAAGTGCAAACAAAAATCTTAATACATAAAACAAAGTCGGGTTAGTTACACTATTTATAACTCGAGAACGGCTGGACCGATTTTGGTGATCTTTGATTTGTTGGATTTGCCTCCGCCCCGGATAATAGAATAACTATTAAAACATCGCAAAAATTCACGAAAAAGAAAGTTATCAAGAAAATTCATTTCCTCATACATTTTGTGTGGAACGAAATTTCATCTTTTGAAAGAGCTGTAGATTGCTACAGCTGTTGAATTCAGAAAATTCAAAAACGTCAAATGTCAATGCACTGATTGTTTCTCTTTTGTTCTTAAACATATATTCCAAAGGAAAAATACAACAATTATAATAAATTTCCCTCACACTTATAAAGAAAATGAAACGCAATTCCCATAAGGGGGCATCCATAAATTACGTCACATATTAAGGGGGGGGGGAGGGGAGTAGGAAATATGACAAGGGGTATGGGGCGGTCATCAGCTATGTGACGTCACATGTAGAAAAAAATAAACTTCTGTTTTGATTATTTTTAGATGTCACACTAGGGGAGAGGGGTCTCATAAATGTGACGATGTGTGACAGGGACGGGGGGGGGAGGGGTGGGGGGGGGGGGGGGGACGTGGGGGGGGGGGGGGGACGTGGGGGGGGGGGGGGGGGGGGGGTAAAAAATCATGAAATTCGTGTGACGTAATTTATGGATGGCCCCTAAGTAAGTAGAAAAGTAAGAAAATCACAAAAATATTAATTTTTACACAAGGTCATCTCTGATACAAAACACGGAAAGTTGCGGATCGATAATTGCTAATAATTGCTGATAACGGAACTTAATTCAGCTAAAAAAATAACACAACAGTTATTGATTCTGGGGGGTACGAAGTTCGCCGGGTCAGCTAGTAAGAAATAAAAAGAAGCGTAACAATAATGAGAGTACAATAGGCCATGCCAGTTAGTTCAGGAGCTCGTACACAATGTATGTGCTGCCAGTATCAAAGAGAAACCATTTTCATGTTCTGAGGGTAGTTTTAATTCGCCGCATGCAGATTTAATTTAAACAAGTTTTGTGTGCAGAATGTAAAATTCCAGTTGAGGATTCATTGGCTAACACATTTCGAATGAAAACATTCTCTTATTCGAAGTGCATTTATAAAATTCTAGTTGCAGACTATTTATATACTACCAGAATAAAATAAAAACCATGTTCATGTTCTGAGTATAGTATTAATTCACCGCATACCGATTTAATTTAAACCAGTTTTGTGTTCAGAATATAACGACTAAAAATTCGAGATGAGAAATCCTATTGCATGAAAGCTCAATTTCTGAGAGCGTTATGATTTTTACTGGAAGAATAGTCTACTACTCAGATGTGATATAAAAATCGGCATAAAAATGGATATCTACGCACCCCCCCCCCCCCCCCCCCCCCTCTCCAACCCGGCGCTTGAAAATCTGCCGTTGAAGTATCTAAATAAAGGAGCGAAATTTTCCTTCGCCCATGGCGGCTGATACCCACGCTATGCCACTGCCAAATCTACTCTTAGATACCAACAAACGATTTTTTTTGTAAATTGTGCCGTAGGGATGTAGCTAACATTATTTTGAAACAATCATCACAACCCATTAGAACACCTGAGGTGTTGAAGAAGTCCTTCGAGCTTTAGGAACTGAAATTATTATGGATATTGCCCGAGGCTCAAGGCGTTTGATAATAAGTGGCCTCACTATTTTTGGTCTTGTCACGCCAGCCATTACCATAGTTCGGTAATAACGGGTCGTTTGCCTTGTTCCTCGTTAGCCTCATCATAATAAGTATAATAACCATAAAAATAAAATTTCTAGCAACACGCCACTTCTGTAAAGCGACCAAAGAGAATGTTTAAAAACTTAATGCCTAATGCCTTTATTGCCTTGACGCGTGATCAAATTTTAGAAAAAGTGTCGATTTTTTATCCGGTTTGCAGCAGTACCTCTTCTAAATATTTAACTTAAATACGAAATATAATAAAAAAATTAATAGGAGTATGCTACTTTTACGATAAAATAATAGTTATTCTAAATCCAAAGGATATGTAATCTAGATAGGTAGATACTAGTTCCTCAATGCGCTTGGCATCATAATTTTGTTTTTCAATATGGCAACACCAAGCTACCCATTTTGTCTTTGAAATTTGTTCTTCCATTTCAAATTTCGAGGGAAAACAACATACTTTTACTTAACTTGATTTTTAAATTTATAATTTTAATCAGTAAATTAGATTTTGTTTTAATTTGTTAAAAAAAAGTATTTTGATACGTAGGTACATTTCAGAAACAAAAAACCGCCTTTCCCTGTGATTATCTTCGCTTGCAATTTGGGAGGCGGGTATGTGAACCTTTGCCCCGAGAACCATTTATTGGATAACCTGCCATAGGCCAAGGGCGGATTTAGAGGGGGGGGGGGGCACGGGGTCACGTGCCCCCCCCCAGACGGTATTTTTGTGTACTGTGGAGATTCCATCACAGTACATACTTAGAAGCAAAAACTGTCTTTATTAAACATTCAATTTTTCTATAGTTTTGACACTTTCATAAACCTTCATATACATACTTGAATTTTATTTCTAACAGTACCTAATTGTTGATTTTTTGCCCGTCCGCCCCTTGTGCCCGTCCAGAAAAAAATCCTAACAGTAATTGTTGATTTTTTTGCGCGTCCGCCCCTTGTGCCCCCCCCCCCATAAAAAAAGCATAACAATAATTGTTGATTTTTTTGCCCGTCCGCCCATTGTGCCCCCCCAGAAAAAAATGCTGGATCCGCCCTTGCCATGGGCCACTCCAAGTGGTTCGCTACGTTTGATGATTTTACAGGGGTGCCCAGGTTCACGGGGTGAGGTTTGTCCGGGTCTTGGCGGCGGATGCATCTGTCCACCAATTGCATGTCTGGCCGGATCGGGAGAGACTGGTTGAGGTAGACCTTTTGACCTCTCCAGTACTGCTTTTGGAATGTCGCTCTGCACCGCAGTGGGAGGGAAGTCATGTCCTCCTGGACACAATAACCCCCAGATTCCGATACAAACCCCGCATTATTTTTCCTCCCCCTTCCTTTTTCTTCCCCATAAAAACCCTCGACACAGCATCCCCAAAGATGGCACGAGGGGAATTATTTTCCTAAGGAACTCCTTTGTGGAGCTAATGCAAAAAAACTTTATTTTTTAAATAAAAATTTGACGGGCGATCTAGGCAATATAAACCTTAGAAAAACGATGCTAAAAATTAAGTGATATTTTTATAAATGAAGTAATAGTAGACAGGGAATACTGGTAGGGAGTTCAAAAGTTTAAGGCCCTCTGTTCATGGAGATACTTACAATCTACGTAATTGTGACGAAACCACAAGTAGGTACCCTGCTGATATACCACTTTTTAATGCGAGTCTCCGTACACGGCGCTATCCGAAATGTACTGAACTTGGTCATTTTTCACGTGCAGCCGTGGAGTGAACACGCTGTCATGCGATGTCATATGACTTTTTTTCCAACATCAATCCATGCCTTCTCCACTAAATCGTTTCTTACGTATTCTGATAAAGTATAGTTATGTAAACATGCATTTTTTCCACTTCCAGAACAATTCTAACATTACTTTCATGTCCCGACGCCATTTCTGTCAAACGTCAAACGAATAAGTATCAGACTGTCGCACTGTCGGTATCGTGATACTGATTGGAAGCCGACGGCCACCGCGTAGCGCCGTGAACGGGCACCAGAAATCGTACGGGGGGTACTTACGATCGGCGCGCATGATACGCGCACGAGAATCGAGTAGCTTGTAAGTATCTCCGTGAACGGAGGCACTAAGTTTTGCAAAGCTGAAAAAAGTTTAAACATAAAATAGTCAAACGTAAAAGTTTAAACATGTAATAGTACGGTGTAGAATTATCTCCCACTCTTGTGTTTTTTTAAATCTACATTCATTATTCTATGAGCCAATTTGGAGTTGCCATATAAAACCTTTTAAACGGTTGCAGCGCCATCAATTTTTGTCTACTATATCAGGCAACACAAACAAATAAGTAGATAAGAGTAGGTACCTATAATGCCTACCAAGTTAATGCAGAAAATGGATGATGCAGACATTGGATAGTTAAATAAATAGGTACCTACCGAATAATAATTAGAAAGAAAGTATTGAAATGGGAATCTTAATAATACCTCTGGAATAAACGTTCTGCCAAAGCGGAAAAGCACCTAATGGATCTGTCGTCTGCACACCGCCCTACGTACAAACCTACCTTCATTTTCCTTTTCTATTCTTACTTTATCTTTTTACTCCTATTTCTACTTCTTACCACTGCTGTGATCTGGTGACGTGAACAGAATTCCTGTGTAATATGTACTAACTGTATTACTCAATAGGGTAGATGGCAGTGGTGGTTAACCGTTTCCATTTGTATAAATGCAGTGCAGTATTTTTTTAAAATATTTTTATGTGGATAATATAATGCTAACCACCAGATCGATGGAGAATAGGCCACTTGCATCACATTTTTTAAGTTTGTTTTCCGGTTTAGGCAAATATTCTAAGACATTCTGTATTTTTTTCGTATTTTTGAAACACTGGCGATTTTTTGAAAATTTCAATTCTGGGTGTTCGGTTTTCGATTCGACCGCGCTCATTACAAAAATCATACCTCCCAATATCAATACGGAAACGCAAGAACTGTGTATATGATGCGATGAAGTTATAAAAAATAATCTACCAAAATTTGGCTAGCTATCGCTCAAATGGTTGACGTTGCGATATTGACTATCCATAGTAATAATTGAGACACCTATTCAGGATTTTCATAAAGGGATTTACGAATATTTACTCACAACTGTTTTTATATGATTGACAATGCATGGCGTACTTTCTAAGAATCACTAAGCGAGCAACCGTTTTTTTAATTAGATATTCGAGCACGACCTGCAGATCAGCAAAAAGCTGGCTACCACCTTTTACCAGACCTGACGGCTCGCTAGCAAATACCGCCACCGAAAAGGCTAACTTATTAGGTAAAATGTTTGCGGAAAACTCAAACCTCGATGACCAAGGTGCTGTCCCGACGTCGGTTCCTCACTGCGGTTTTCATATGAAAAAGCTGAGGATCCGGCATCCGGAAGTACTCCATGTTTTACGAGGGCTTGGTGTTAATAAAGCTAGTGGGCCTGACGGAATACTTCCCCTGGTACTGCAGAGGTGCGCCGCGGAAATAGCTCCAATTTTGACAAAGCTTTTTAAAATGTCCCTGAAGTCTGGCACTGTGCCCTCTGGTTGAAAAAAAGCGGTTATCCATCCTATTCCAAAGAAGGGTGACTGCTCCAACCCGGTCAACTACCGCCCCATAGCGGATCACATCTATTCTGTCCAAGGTGATGGAACATGTGATCAACGACAAACTGCTCACATACCTCGAGAATAATAAAATTATTAACGACCGTTAATACGGATTCCGGCGGAACCGCTCGTGCGGTGATCTTCTCGCGTATGTGACGCATATTTGGGGGCGATGTCTGGAACGTTTCATGTCAGCCACCTCTGGTTTGGAGCCCCAAAATACCTGAAAAATACCCTCGAATCTGTGCAGAAACGGGCGGTCCGTCCGATAGATTCTCATAATTTAACAAACGGATTGCAATCTTTAGAGCACAGGCGTCGGGTGGGAATGCCATCCTTGTTCTACCGATATTTCAATGCTCCGAGGAACTAGCGTCATTGATCCCTTCGGCACCGGTGCATAATCAGGAAACACGCCAAACGCGTGCCCAACATATGAACACGGTTGACATTGGTCACATGAGAACGGGTCACTTCTTCGACTAGTTCTCGTGTTTAACAGCTCGGCTGTGGAACGATTTGCCGGCCTTTGTGTTTCCTCCTTCTTACAACATGGGTCTCTTCATGACCAATGTTCATTCCTTCCTCTCCTCTAAAAGACCCTCCACACGGCATCTCAGATGTAAAAAGACGTTAATGTAAAAAAATGGTTTTTTTACAAACACAATTACCTATTTCATTTTTAATATGTCACATCGTAACGTATTTACAGTTTATTTTCATAATTTCAAAGTTGACAGGTTTTCCAAGAAATAATTTTCGTCTTTTACAACGCCTCGTTCTTCGGTATCTTTGTAAAGCGCCATAGAAGTAATATTTCACACAAAATGGCACCGTAGTAAAGTCCAAATAATATATATTTTTTTAATGTAAACAAAGCTTAAAAGATCGATTACCACTGATTTGTTCTCAGTAGTCTGCTTTATTCCTTTCTTACGGATCTGAACGATTTGGTCGCTGGGTTAGTTTTCCTTTGTGGGGCGAATGCTGGCAAATCCACGTTTCGTTTTAAAATTAAGAATTAAACTGATGATTTAAAAAAATCCTTCAAAACACGATTTAGATCTATCGATAGCCCGGAAAGTGTTGTAATCACGGCTGCTTTTACAAAACTTAAATTTGTATTTGATTCTAAAATACTTGCACTAGCTGAAAAATTATCATTTTTAATCAAAAGTCATCAAAAGGTATAGCAGATATCTAGTACGGATACTACTACTTTATTTATTTGCGTTTTAAATTATAAAATACTAGCTGGTACCGGGCATGCGTTGCAATGCCATTCAAAGAAATACATTGTTTCTTCCTGCATGTCCATTGTTTCTCCCGCGTCCCTTTCCCCTCCTGTTCTGTAAAAATTTTGAGTCAATCCATCGATTGCTTTCCGAGATTTGCGGATACAAACATACGGAATCTTAATTTATATATATGTAGATGATAGGCCATTAAAGAATTCAATTTTTCATGTTTTTAGAGGCAACTTTGAAATTTTTTGTGAGTTAATTGTAATTAGATATTAAAAAAAAAAATCTTGCTCAACATGCTATGTAAATAGAATGAAATATATAGTGATAAAGTGTTATAAAAATTGCGATAAGTTTGAGTTTTTAATTTCAAATTAAAGCTCATTAAAATGCCTTTCTTAACAATTTATATTTTTATCTTATATTTCATCACATTTATTTATTTTTTATTTTTAAATAATTATCATCAATTCACAAATAATTTCCAAAGTTGACTTTTAAATCGTGGAAAATAGAATTCTATATACGGCCTATAAAGTATAATTTGAATTACAAAAAAAAAAAATAAAGTACCATATATCATTACTAGATATTTTCTATACCTTCTGATTAAAAAAGCCGCGCAGCCGTTCCTCTTAAGTAAATATCTTTACGTAGTAACTTTGCTTATCTAATAAGATAAAATGTATTTACTAAGAATAAAAGGTTTTTCAAAATATATAAGTATATTTTTGAACAAATCTATGAAAAAAACCTTACTTTAAATTCATAGAATTAGATCAGATTTCAAATACTTTGTTTTATAGTTTAGTTACTTGTTTACCCCTATGTTTCTTTATATTTATTCGAAAAATCACTAAAATAAAGCCGAAAGTAGGTAATCAAATCATCACATTCTCGGCAAATTTCAAAGCTTCGTATCTCACAATGGAAACAATTTTCTAGCTTAAATAGTTGATCCACAAATTTCATTGAAAAAGCTGGCAAGTTTCGTGATAAAATATGTTCATATGTAATTAGATTTTCTACCCCGTAGCTTATTGAATGTGAAAACGATTACGTATTTTCAATAGACCTAATTCCTTTTTGTATTGTTCAATTATCTGCGCATGCGCTTAGGCGTAGGCCAATCGTGCCAAACAAAGTTTATACCAAGGGAAAATTCATAAGGGTGGAATTCACCCCTCAGTATGCGTCGCGAAGCCCCGCAGAGCGAATGTGACGTCAGTTTTGCTTATTGACGTCGTTTTACGTATTCGAATTTCGAAACTTCATCTGACAGTTGAATTTCACCATAGAAATCAATTTCATTGTAAAAAAAACTTTACTTCATCAAAATATCTTTTCATAGATAATAATAATATATTTTTACGACATTTGGAATTTTGTTTCAACATTCTATATTTGAAATTTAAAGCTTTATTCATTGACTTTACTGAACATTTATCTCATTCTTGTCACATATTGATGAAGAATGTTGTTTATAGAAAGTTAATTCGTCTGCATTATTAATTGACGTGTTTGTTTTAAAATTTTGAAAAAATATTTTCCAAAATTCTTTCCATTTTGAGTCGACGTTTCCGGCTGAAGCGGTACACTCGGCTTCAGTCCAATGAGGTTCGTGTTTCTTTTTATCATTATTGGTTAAAAAAAATTTCAATTATAATTTTATCTACTATATTTGTCGTATATTAATATTTATTGTAATTTATTTTCTGGCAACTATATTACTCAGATGCAAATTATTATTTTAGAATGCATGTTCGAAAAAGCAACATAATTTTAAAATACAATATTTTAACTTTTTCTTTATAATTGAAAGATGTTAGGTGTTATGTACCTACTGCATAATGATTAAGGGGGCATACATTAATTACGTGAGCTCAAAGGGGGGGGGGGAGGTACAGCAAAATCTCACTTTACTAGAAAAGAATATACGAAGTGGCCCAAATTTATCTCACCAAGGGGGCGCGGGCGGGGAGGGGTCTAGATTGGAAGCAAAACTGCTCACGTAATTAATGTATGCCCCCTAATGTATGATTATTTAGAATGGGTGGTATCTAGCCGATTTTATTTGATACATTTTTAATACAAAAGTTTATTTGTGAACTGTTACAACCCTTTTTTATTTTATTTTATATTGAAAAATAATATTATTTTATAAAACATTATTGTGCCTCTCTAAGTGAATGTACCAGTGTTTTTTCGCCTGTATGTGTTATTATGGCTGGTTTAACCATTTAACGGTTTTATTACAAATTTAATATATTTTTATATATATTCTTCTGCCCTAAAAGATACAATTGTTTAATCAATGTAAGTAAAAAATTATTTATGTAACTTATAAAAACACATACCTATTCAATGTGGTAAAATTATGTACAGTATTAGAACAACTTAACTTTATGTTAGGTTAGATCGTAAGATGCAAATACGACAGTAGTCGTGTCGTAACTTTCAACCTTTTAAATGCAACGTTTCCTACAGGAGAGACTGTTATAAGATAATTTGGAAATTATTTCTGATCTCATATCTTACCAACATAAACTTCTACCGTGACTGTTGATGTTTATATTCATAAATGCATAGAACCTAGATCAGTGGCGCACCCAGGGTTTTGTCTTGGGGGGATGCTTAAAATGATGAAAATATGCTACACATTTTTTGCGTTAGCTCTACATAGGTAGCCCCGAGGAAAATAAAAGGGATGCTGTGTGGAGAGTCTATTTAAGAAAATAAAGGATAGGATGTTTTGGGAAGGAGAAAGTATGAAAGGTGGGTATATAGGAATCCGGGTATCATTGTGTCCAGGAGTGACGGACGTATGAATCCATCCCTCCCACTGCGGTGCAAAGGATGGGTCAAGAGGGTCTTAAGGTCAAACGGTTTTTCTCAACCGGCCTCTGGTATCTGGTGGGTAGATGCGTTCGCCGCCAACGCCTGGACAAACCTGATTCCATGAATCCGGGCACCCCTGTATAAATCTACACACTTAGCGAACCACTTGGGGTGACCTATGGCAGAGTTGTTGGTTGTCCAATAAATGATACCGGGCGGCGGTACCCACACACACCTCCCAAACTATTATATAAATATATATAATATCATGTAGTTTCGTATTATTATATATAACAAATTATCCCTCAAATGCATAATTATTAATTATTATAAGCAATAATTATCAGCCTGAAACACTCATCTACATTGAAAAAATCTTCCGAGAAAAGATACTTGCCGCCAACGGGACTTGAACCCGTGTCCTTCTGATTGCCGAGCTACGGCGGCTTGGCATAATTATTATTTTAAAAATGTTAAATTCAATTAAAATCTTACGCATGAAACATAGGTTTTACAGAAGTTCTCAAGTAGGTACGTGTGAATAAGCCAATTTCAAAAAGTTAGGATACATAATTATTAGCGCCCCGAATATTTCTTTTTTTTGTATGCCGGGTAAGAGACCCAACTCCAACTGCCAAATTGCCAATAATATTTTTTCGGGTGTATAACCAAAATCTTTAGGTATATATAAGTATACTAAGGTGTACATATAAAACATATCCTCTGTGAATTTTTGATCAGCCTTCAAAATATTACTGTACATATTATTATATTGAGCTATTGTGTTTACGATGATTGTTGCCTTATATTGTGGTGTGCTTTGAAATGTCAACTACTACCTATATTGAAACATTATGAAGTAATATACTCAATTTTACTTTCCTAAAACGGGAATTTCCTAGCTGGACAGTCAAGGTTTATATATATATTTTTAAATTTTCTTACTTAATAAAAATAATAAAGATCACTTTGCGCACGTTTTGCAGACATAATTTGATTGAAAACATTATTTTATCCTCTCGAGGCGTAGTCCGTTTTCGAATTTTTCGCACAAGAATCACAACTAAAAATTGTAAAAAAAGTCTACAAAAAAATAAAAGTTGAAAGCTGTTTTGTTTTATTTGCGTAATTCTTATGTTTTTGGGTGTGCAGAATCCGAAAATGACTTTCATTTTGTCACAGAACGTCACGTTTTCTGACAATGTAGGTATCTATGTTAAATAAGTTATCATCTTAAAATAAAAGATAAAAGACTAAATTTTATTTTTTTTTATAATTGCTTGGCAAAACTTATTTTTTTTAATCTAAAATACATTGGTTAGTAAGCACTAAACACATTTCTTTTTCCCAGTAAGACTCCTTTTGGTACATTTTCGCTTGTAGGAAGCATCTGGAAGGCCTCTCTGAAGCGTCCAACAGTAGTCTGCAATCATTAAGATGCTCTGGTATCTTTTTCCATCTCCTTAATAACTTGGTGAAATCGTTCATTTTGCTCTTCACTCACATATCCTAAATTTTCTGGAAAGTAGTCGAGGTGGGAATGAAGAAAATGTTATTTTAAACTCATTAGGCAACCTAAAGCTTGAAATGCTTTTAACGATTTGTTTGTAGTTAGGGTCTTTGTTATTGCCTAAAAATTAAGTTTAAACCTAGCCGATCCCTAGTTCCCCTCCCCCCCTCCCTCGAACCACCTACCCGAGTTCCCCTCACCCTCCCGCATTCCATACATTCAGTCCCAGTACATTCAGTCTTCACAGCTCGCGTGCCACCTATTGCAATTTTTTTAATATAAATTTCATAATGCCAGAGCTCACCAGTAGTTTTATACAAACTATGACTTGACAATAACAAACACAAAAAAAATAATTATCCAATTTGGTGCAGTCGTTCAAAAGTTATGCGCGTAAATACATTTCTGCGATTCATTTTCGTTTAATTAATTAATTTTTCGTAATTTCATGATGCCAGGGCTTACTATTGTATACAGAAACCATCGCGGGCATGCACACATCAAATCCCCAAAGTTTCATCTCAATCGGATGAACGGTTTAGCAATGAAATGATTATTGCCAGAGCTCACTATTGTATATACTATCTATATCTATATATGTACACCGTTTTGCAAAATAACCTGACGTTCTTGAATTTTTTGAGTATTTTTCTAGTTTTCAGAACACCTAAATACATAGAAATCCCTTGAAAACATCCAGACAGCATTTTTGTTGTAGACCTGTGTAATTAAACAGTAGCAATCCGCCTAATCTGCGCGACAGAATCCAGTTTCACACTGTTCATAAATATGATTGTTTTCTTAATTTATATAAATTAGTGTAGTTTCGGCTCGGCTATTGATTTTTTTATCCTGCTACCGTGGAGGAGACTATAGCCCCCTTAACTCCTTAACGATTCATTATTCAACCATTTTTCATGGTGCCTTCAACACGCAAAGGTCATCTTTTAATTTATTCAAAGAATTAAATGTCAGTTCACTTTAGATTATGTTCGGTGAATACCTTTTTCGTATCCGCGCACAATAAAATGAAAACGGTCGCCGAAAGCAAAAGGATTTTAGGAAAAAAAACTTTTTATTTCTTTTTCATTAATATTTATTTTAGAATCATGACTTCTACAAAGCAGCCGCTATTTTCCGTCTGTTATTTTGCCGTCATGAGTTTTAACATTTTTTTATTAACATGACGACGTGAATATTTCAATGCAATCGTCTTGGACAAACAATAAATTAAATCACCCATTTGGTTATCAGTTTTTGTTTTACTCGATCGCGCAATGTCTTCCTGGGGCATCCTAGACTTATGCCAAAACAGCGCATAATATTATTCTTGCACTACCTCATCGTCTCTTAACAACTATTGTTTCTCTCCTGACACTGTTTTCGGATCTCTTTTTTGTTTTATGTTGGAATGTTTTTGGCGTAAAGTTGCCTAATGTCCAAAACACAGACTCTCCCAAAGATTTCATCCGAACTACTATTGATCGGTAGTTTTAGAATAATCTTTATAATAATTAGTTTCTGAGCTTTAAAAATCGGATCAACAGCGGCAGCATTTGCTCCTCCCCAGGCTGCAATACCGTACTCGATTAAAGATTGACATTAATGTAAACCTTTATAACATTGTGCGAATTTTTTTAGTTTAAACCATTTTGACAAAGTGTCCAAATAACTACTCGTAATAATTTATCTTGTTGATTGCTTTTCATTTATCTTCTGCAAATAAATAATTGCTTCGTCTTAATTTTTTAATATTTATATATTAATGCAGGTAAATCCTCAAATATTGATTTTTGTAATTGTTTTATTTTTACACAAGCTTTATATCACTAGTGTCACGACCGATTCCGCGACACGAGAAAGATATGGACTGTAAATGTAATTATGCTAATACAAGACAATTGATTGCGTTATGAAAACTCAATCACAGGAATTGGGAGATGGAAGGAATAAGTCCCTTACCTTTGATGGCTTCTTCCTCTGTTTCAGGATCGATCCTGGTGCTGGCAGCTTCCCACAATAACGGCACAACGAAAGGTCACAATTACCGACACTTTGGGATTATTTTGATTAGTAATTTTGCGATTATTAGCGAGAGTTCAATGGCGAGATGTGACCGATGTCACTTCGATTTTTCAACACAACAAAAGAGTAACTAATTGTAAATTTTTGTTCCAATTTGGAAATGAGTTCCACGTAGATATGAAAACATCTTCTAATTTTCCTTTTGAAGTAACTAAGTAGGGACTTAAAGGAGAGGAGGAAAATAATGAAATAAATTACTGATGAAGGACTTGGGGAATATGGATTATTTTGATTAGTAATTTTGCGATTATTAGCGAGAGTTCAATGGCGAGATGTGACCGATGTCACTTCGATTTTTCAACACAACAAAAGAGTAACTAATTGTAAATTTTTGTTCCAATTTGGAAATGAGTTCCACGTAGATATGAAAACATCTTCTAATTTTCCTTTTGAAGTAACTAAGTAGGGACTTAAAGGAGAGGAGGAAAATAATGAAATAAATTACTGATGAAGGACTTGGGGAATATGGATTATTTTGATTAGTAATTTTGCGATTATTAGCGAGAGTTCAATGGCGAGATGTGACCGATGTCACTTCGATTTTTCAACACAACAAAAGAGTAACTAATTGTAAATTTTTGTTCCAATTTGGAAATGAGTTCCACGTAGATATGAAAACATCTTCTAATTTTCCTTTTGAAGTAACTAAGTAGGGACTTAAAGGAGAGGAGGAAAATAATGAAATAAATTACTGATGAAGGACTTGGGGAATATGGATTATTTTGATTAGTAATTTTGCGATTATTAGCGAGAGTTCAATGGCGAGATGTGACCGATGTCACTTCGATTTTTCAACACAACAAAAGAGTAACTAATTGTAAATTTTTGTTCCAATTTGGAAATGAGTTCCACGTAGATATGAAAACATCTTCTAATTTTCCTTTTGAAGTAACTAAGTAGGGACTTAAAGGAGAGGAGGAAAATAATGAAATAAATTACTGATGAAGGACTTGGGGAATATGGATTATTTTGATTAGTAATTTTGCGATTATTAGCGAGAGTTCAATGGCGAGATGTGACCGATGTCACTTCGATTTTTCAACACAACAAAAGAGTAACTAATTGTAAATTTTTGTTCCAATTTGGAAATGAGTTCCACGTAGATATGAAAACATCTTCTAATTTTCCTTTTGAAGTAACTAAGTAGGGACTTAAAGGAGAGGAGGAAAATAATGAAATAAATTACTGATGAAGGACTTGGGGAATATGGATTATTTTGATTAGTAATTTTGCGATTATTAGCGAGAGTTCAATGGCGAGATGTGACCGATGTCACTTCGATTTTTCAACACAACAAAAGAGTAACTAATTGTAAATTTTTGTTCCAATTTGGAAATGAGTTCCACGTAGATATGAAAACATCTTCTTATTTTCCTTTTGAAGTAACTAAGTAGGGACTTAAAGGAGAGGAGGAAAATAATGAAATAAATTACTGATGAAGGACTTGGGGAATATGGATTTAGTTTTTAAAACTGTTTCAGAACCAAACAACTAGAGAGCTATAGACCAGAGTATTATAAAATTATCCTGTCCCTAAATGAGTTTTATAACTCTATGTAGCAAGATATAAAATAATAATAAAATAAAAAATATTGAAATGTGAGAAGGTACAAAAACGATGATTTTTTCCAGGAACTCGGAGATAACAAATAATTCTTGTTTAAAATTTCACAAAGCCGTAGGCGTTATTACCGCAAAACGGAATCAAACATGCAAATTACAGTATGTGTCATTCTATCTGAATTTTAAGTACATCACAAATGGAGAACTTCTGGCAAATGTTTTTTTAAAAGCTAACTACCGGGTACCGTAATACCATGTGAAAAGTGATGCTTATTTGTGTATGAAATAAAATTAAATATTCACTTTCCAATGCAGAGGCGTGGCCCACAGTCACAGTGTACAACAAATCAAAGAAGAAAGCAAATAATACTTCTCTATGCTTCGTAGTTTTAAATTACACGTTGCTGTGACTAGATGTCGAAATATCAAACGTTTATAATAATGGACTTGGAACACTAGAATAACAGTCAATTATGTTGGTGTATTTATTATTTACTGGGTCCAGCGCACATACTCATATCGACTTCGAGGAGTACAATGATAATAATTGTGGCTTTAACCAGCCAGCAGCCGAGGTACAGGGCGGTTCCAATGAGAAAGATTAATTATTCTCTGTACCAGCTTTTTAAAATTACAACTCAATATCGATTTTATTTCATTCAAAATTTACTTTAATTTATACCTACATCCAAAAATGCTGAAAGGCGTGATAATAATACTATTAAAATTATTTACTTTTTGTAATTAGTTTTTGATAAAAAAAGTATGTATAATTTTTCAATAATGTCTGAGCAAAATAAGAATGTAAAAAAAAAACTTAAATATATTTGTTTGTGAGACCGTAAATAAATAGACAAATTGAAGTATTTTCGTCACAAAACACGTGCGCGGATCTTTTATTTAAAATAAAATTAAAATTCTGAAACATATAATTTATTGATTTATTTTACTGCATGATCAGGTATGTGATTTGAAATGTGTGTTGTATAATACAATTTTTTTTTGGAAATTTAACAAATCTGCCAACGACCTATGGTATAACCTTATTATACTAAAAATAAACTTTTTTTCTCAAAATTTAAAACATACCTTTACTAGATAACAGAACAATCTTTCGAAATAAATTTATAATTTTTTTTGGAAAAGAGTCAATACGTCTAAAATTTGATTTGAAAATGACATATTTCCGTTTTTCTCTGGTTATTCGCTCTTACGAGGAAGGTCGAATACAACATACAACGTACAATGGGATATTTTCAGTACTAACGATTATTATCAAAATGTTAAGAAATCTTGAAAACACTCTAATCTTCTGGTCATCTTTCCTATCGGAAAATAACTTTCCTCAGGGCCTATGTCATCTTTGAAGATACTGTGTGGAGGGTCTTTATGAGGAAAGGAAGGAGTGAACACGGGTCTTGAAGAGACCCATGTTGTAGGAGGGAGGAAACACAGAGGCCGGCAAATCGTTCCACAGCCGAGCCGTTGAACTCAAGAACGAGTCATGGAAACGACCCGTTCTCATGTGATTAATGTCAACCGTGTACAAATGTTGGGCGCGTGTTTGGCGTGTTTCCCGACTATGCACCGGTGCCGAGGGGATCAATGTCGCTAGTTCCTCGGAGCATCTTCCATTGTAATACCGGTAGAACAAGGACAGCATTCCCACCCGACGCCTGTGCTCTAAAGATTGCAGTCCGTCTGTTAAGATGGGAGAATCTATCTAACGGACCGCCCGTTTCTGCACAGAGTCAAGGTTTTTTTTTTAGGTATTTTGGAGCTCCAGACCAGAGGTGGCTGCCAAATTTAACCGTGGGGCGCACTTGCGATTTGTAGGTTAGCAGTTGTGTACTATTAAAGTATCTGCGGGCCCTGTACAGTACGCCCAGTTTTCTGAGAGGCTAACTTAACTCTGGTTTCGATTGTTAGTTATCATCGGGGCAATCTTTATCCTGCAGGCTGCAGCCCACAACAACTTTGCTGAATTGCGCTCGTACCAGTCGCGTAAATTATGATGTCTTGAAGAAGATCCTTATAAAATAAAGTTGTAAAAAATTAAGTTCGAATAGTTAAACTATAATCGTCCGCTAGCGATATCCAGTGCCTTTTTTGGTGTAAAATAGTCAAAGTTTTGAAAAAATTAAATTGTTTTCTAGTACGAAAATAAACATTTTGCTATCAAAAGGTCACTACACGTTACACGATACTGTCACGTTAGTGTTACGTGTATTTCATTCGCACACTTCCTATACATGGACCAATCGGATAAAAAATTTAGAGTCGGTATTTTAGTTGCGTTTTAAGCTTGTTTCAAGCTTGTCGGGAAACCTACCCGATAACAACTTGACGAACGTAAATATCTCTCATGCCGAGCTTCAAAAGCAACTGAAATATTGGTCCTCAGGCTTCCGTACATCGTTATTTAGGCAGATTTTGTCCCATAAGAGCTTTCTGAGATGGAAGGGTGGTAAATCAATGGTGCTTTCACGGTTCTATTTTCCCATTTTTCTATTTTCTTGCTTCGGTAGTCTATAAGTCTCATGTATTGGATTTACGCCAGCTCTGGATTCCTCCATAGAATAGGAATTTAATAAAACACTGGTTTTGGATAAGATTATCCTGCCTGCTTTTAGGAATGTCGCATTCTTTCGCTTTATATAGCGCAGAGAAAGAAAAATATATTAGAATGAACAAAATACCCTATCGACAAAAATACGAAGTTCCCGAAAAATTGCGTAACTACTAAGAAAATTTAATATGGAATAAATGTTAGGAATATTTGTTAGATTTTATAATAGAACAATATAATTACTTATGTTATCAAATTATCCATAATCACGTTAGAAAATTTTTTATTGAGCATATGAATTGAGAAAATTTCTTAGCCATTTAATAATGTATCTGTTCACATGATTTTCCTTCTGATTTTCAACGAACAATAAAAAAATGTATGTTCTTTCTTCCCTAGAGAATATAAGCCTTTATCCAACTTTTTTATGTGGAAAAAACTGTATGTAGAAAACTTCCTTACCACTTTCCGATGAAAAATCGAAAAACTCTGTTAAGCTATGAAAATAATAACTGCTCTAGAAAATCGTTTTTCAGATTAGTTCAAAATATACGATTCTATCAAGTTTTTGATAGTCAATTGATACAGTGTGCTATAGAACTATTGACAATGGATAGAGCATTGCCCATAAAACAGAAGAAATAGTGATATATAATTTTTTTATGTGAAATTCGCTCAAAAGTCCAATTTTGGTATGTTATGAGGCTGAAGAGAGTGGGGACGGGAAAGAGACGAGGAAGAGGAATTCTGAGATGTACCTTTTTTGCTGTATCAATCTTTCTGCCTGGTATGATGAGTAGGTATTAATACCCTCACCGAACGAAAGAAAATTGCTTTGCTGATAACAACACATAATCTTCTGAAAGCCCAAACCTGTATTCCTGATGTAATTAAAAAAAATATGTTTATGCTCCCGACAACTTCACAAGAGCGTGCAGGCAAAGATTGTTGTTCCGAGATGCAAAACGCAGAACTGACCCACCTACAGAAAAATGATTACTTTAAATGTGTCAATGCCACTTAGGATGTAAGGTTTAAATCAGGCCCAGCGAGAGATCATGTCAACGAACATCATCGACTTTTGTTCTCTTCCTTCTCATGCATCTTGTTTGAAAACGAAAAAGACCGAAGGTATTAGAACGATGACGTCACGTACGATATCTCACTTATCAACACTGGTAGCACTGGGTAGGAAGTAGACAGTAAGCAATAGCACCCATATTATTGATACCACCGAGGTGTAAGTCTAATCGTCTAATAATGCCTCAATCTACATGACATGTGTTGCCTTTCACGTAACACCGAGCAGGCCTTTACAGACAGACACCGTCGGCGTCGCTCCCAACAACACAGCTGATAATAATTAGTTTACATAGAGGGAAATGTACAGACTAATGTACATTATACATGTACGCAGCTTACGGAGACAGTTTAATGCTACGTTTAACACTGTAATAATGAAAATTACGGTGACTTCTGTATTCTACAGCTTCGCAAATAAAATGGTTAATTAAATGTATGGCGACATTATTTCCGCTTTCGTATTTCAGTTACGACTAGTGTTGAGTATTTCATACAAGAGGCACTTCAAATGTCCCATACAAAAACGTTAAATGTCCCGCCACCTCACAAAATGTATTTGTACCAACTCATTTCTTTGTATTACTACAGATGTATGAGGTGTGAGGTGATTTCTGTAGTGCACTACATATCATGTCATGTATGGGACAAATGTATGAGGAGGTGAGATGTGAGGTGGTTCGAGTAGTGGTACTACATATCATGTATGGGACGTATTAGAACCATGTGGTGGCGAGGTGTGAGGTGGTTCGTGTGTGCGACATTTTTGTAGTAGAGGCGTGATGTGTGAGCTGTGAGATGGTTGGTGAAGTGGAATTTCATGTCATGTACGGGACGTGTTTGTGTTGGAGCCGTGAGGTGTGAGGTGTGAGGTGGTTGGAGTAGTGGCATTCCATGTTATGTATGGGACGTAGTTGTATTAGAGCCGTGTTAGTAAGTACCTAAACAAGTAATTGGAAAAAATCCAGCTTTGCAAATTATCCTTGAGGTGATTTTCCGTAAAAAAATTGCGGTTTTAAATTTTGCCCTTTTGAATAATTATTATTATCAACGCCTCGAGTCTAGAGGTGAAGTTGACAAAAATGTCAAATTAGTTATTCGATATTCCGATTAATTTGTTTTCGTGACAGAATTTTCAATGTTCCTACAAAATAATTTTCATAAATAAATTTTAAATTGTTTTTTTTTTTATTTATTTTTTATTCAATATCACCTTTCAGTAATAAACTTCGTAATTACTTTCGCTTTCTTTACGGATTATTTTTGGAAATGTTTAGGGGTATTTCAGTTTCTCAGATCCATCTTTGGGCAACGTTCCGCACGGTTTTGATTTGTAAATCATCAGGGCAAAGAAACCAAACGAAGAAATAAAACCGGTGTACACATTTTCAAAAACTTATCAATTAATGTAACTAATTCGACAGTAATTATGGGTATTTCTATTTGTCTATATCCATAAAAAAAAATCCCTTTCCCAAATTGAAATAATAATTATTTCAATTTGGGAAAGGGATTTTTTTTTTTACATGAGCTCCACACAGGAGGCCCAGAGGAAAATAATTTCCCTCAGGGCCTATGTCATCTTTGGGAATGCTGTGTGGGGGTTTTTTTAAAGGAAAGGAAGGAGAGTTCTGGGAAGGAAGAGGGTTTAAGGGGTGGGTAGGAATATGGGGTTCAGTGTGTCCAGGTCATCCACCTCCAAGACCTAGACAAACCTCACCCCATGGACCCGGGCACCCCTGCTAAATCACCAAACGTAGCGAACCACTTTCGGGTATAAGAATCACAGCCCCGGAACCCATTTAATGGATAACCAACACTCCTGCCATAGGTCTCCCCCAAGTGGTTCGCTACGTTAGTTGACTTAGCAGGGGTGCCCGGGTTTATAGGGTGAGGTTTGCCTAGAGCTTGGCGGCGGATGGGTTTGCTCATCTACTTCTAGGCGAGTCGGATCGGGAGAATCTTTTTTACCTTTTGATCTCTCCAGCTTTTGGGCTCTTTGACCCATCGCCTTGCACGGCACTGGGAGGGATGGATTCATACGTCCATCATTCCTTGAGACATTGACCCACAGATTCCTACCCACCCCTACCATACCTTTTTCCTTCCTGAACTTCCAATCATTCCCGTCCCTAAAAAGACCCTCCATACAGCATCTCCTAAGTTGTTACAGGCCATAAGAGAAATTTTCTGCCAGGGCATCTGTTGTGGAGGTAATATAAAAAATATACGTATGATTTGAATTTCTTTTAGTCATAGAATGGAGAATACAATATAGATTTGAACGGAAAAAATTGTGCCACCGACTTAGTACCTACCTCTTGTTTCTTGACCATTTTGCACGCGGTCTGTCTCCCTTACACTTGCCTGAAATTGGATATCGCCCTCCCATTTGAATTTCGTAATCAAGGTGAATCACAACTTTGAATGGAAATATAGGCCGAAATTAGGCCCATACATAATTGGATCACGAAATACGCCCAAAAGGCCTTGTTGGGTTATTTTTTATTCTATGCTCTAACCTCTAACCTAATAAATTTTTAATTATAAACCTATTGTCTAGTGTTACTAATAATACGTTACATCAGTTAAATAGGTTATTACTTATTACACTAGTTAAAGCAATTTCATCCTTCATAAAATGATTGTACCGACCTAAAGCCAACCCGAGTTATAATGGAATACACATTAATTAAGCCTTCATTTGATGTAAGCTGTGGTTTGAATCTTTTGAAGATTAGCCTATTTTCTTATAAAATAATTTAACTTCAAGAAGTCAGGTACGCCTCACACGTCATACATATGTCTATTCTCGATCCAAAATAAGATCAACCTGTGGACGCGCATGTCTCCGCCCCTTATCCCCACTGCTTGCTAGACGAACGCTAACACATTCAATCCCACTATTTAAATAAATTGAATTATTTTATTTTATTTGTCTGACAAAAAATTACAACAATTTATACCTTTAAATAATGGTAGCGCTAGTATTACCAAATACATATTGTACTTTATGTGGCATGAGATTTATGAAATTGGCTGAGGAATTAATCCGAAACTAAAAATATCATCATTGTCATTTAAAAAAAACCTCAGATGATTCACTTGAAACATTGAAAGTCATGAGCAATAATATGATGGACATTCCAAAATTATCGCTGAATACCAATAATACTTATGTCGAATAAAATTACTCAAATACTCTGATGTAACTTTTCCGATACCTTCATACGTAGGTGTTCTTAGGCATTTATTTTGAAGGAGAAATTGTTTACTTTAACATGTTATTTTATCATCGACCAAACCAATTCGCTCGTGTTTAATTCGCAGTGTCAAGGAAGTAATCGTAGCATACTTTTGTTGACTTCGTTAGCAGTGACATTTACCATATACTTATTATTTATCATATAACCCTCTGAGAGATCTGTCCTCTTTTGTTCTTTGTAATTAGTGATAATGTATTTGAACATATCGGCTGATTACCCATTTTACCACCGGGTCTGAATGGGTTAATTTTTTGTAACGCGGACACACAGTACGACGGTCAACGGCATACTGATTGAATTTTGGGCGAAGTGATTGGTGGCAGCCGAGGGCAGTGTTGCCAACACTGTTAGCTATGCCAAATTGCTAGACATCTTACAAAATGTTGCTAGATTGCCAGTTTTTATTACCCCAAAAAGTTGCTAGAAGTAGCTAAACGTTACAGTAGGTAGATAAGTTACAATAAAATGATAAATTTTGACAATCGTTTCTATTTCCATTCAATCCAACAAAAGAGAATAAAATATCTTATACACGTTATTGAATAAAAAAATAAATTAAACATTAATATTTAAAGAGGAAGATCAGAAGATGTCGATGGCTGGGGTTCAGTATATTTCAGTGATTTTGAATATTTTTCAGTGGTACCCATTTTATGCAGTACATCTTTAGGCAAAACACAGTTATAGCAGCATTAAATGCTGAGAGCTTACCACTTTTCCTGGGAGTCTCTAATGCAGAAGATTGAGTTAAGAGGTTTTTTTTTATTATAAGAAATATAATATTTCGCTTTTCGAGTTGTCAAACACTCAAACACTTTCGGTTTCTTTGCTTATTTTTAACTAAATTCATCTGAGAGAATAACCTCTCTACCTCTGCATTAGAATGTGGCAGTGAAAGGCAAGTTAAAGCAAAAGTACTTATATCTTGGTATGTGTCGTCATTGGAAGAATTGTTATAAAACAATGAAGAAAAGTTGCTATTAAAAGTAGCTAAAAAGTTTAGCTACAAGTTTCATTAAAATGTAGCTGTCTGACATCAAATAATAGCTAGATCTAGCTATAAAGTTGCTAAGTTGGCAACACTGGCCGAGGGCCGGAGAAGGGACCTTAGCGGGGGCAGTGGTATGCACAGTACAAACCAAATTTTGTACCATCGCGGGTTGTTCTAAACGCGGATAGAGAAAAGTAATGTTATATTATCGTGAAAACAAGCTTATGGGTCCATGTGGTTAAAGTATGTGTAGAGAAATGATTTAAAATGAAGGGTTTGTGAGAGGAAGGCGCAGTTATAATTATTGAATGTATTATTATTGTTGAAGAAGAAAATAATATCTACTAATAAATCTAAGCGAAATATGAAACAGAACAAAAAAACATAAAAATGGTAACGGTCGCAACTGGGAATCGAAACCAGGATTTGTATCTTACCGGGATAGTGTCTTAACCAACTCAAGACAGAAGGGTTCGATTCCCGGTTGCGACCGTTACTTTTTTATATTTCTTTGTGCGTCGATGAGGCTCGCTATCCATCACATCGCCAACCCTTCGGTCTCGCAAAGGGGAGGACGAAACGTGAACAATGTCAAATTGGTAGGTACATGGAATATCAGAGGAGGAATGGAAAACAGATGAATCAATTTTAGAAGAGTATGTATGAGACAATGTATGAATATGATCGAGTTGTTTGGTAGTCCGTCCTCTCTGCCTACCCCTGTGGCGTGATGGTTACGACGATATTACACGGTTCAATTCTGCAATTTAATTTGGTTTCTTCAACCATGAAATTATAAAATTGTAGAATTAAATGTCATTGTTCAATCGTAATCGAATGCGATTGAATTAGATCGACACATCAAATTAATTGACCATAACCTTAGATGGACACATCACATCAAACAAATCACAAATAAACTCCTCAAAATAATACACATTTTCCTAAACATAAGGAACATATATAAAATGAAACAAATGAAAACAATATGTTTTGCACTTTGTCAATCAATAATAGAATATGGAATAATTGTCTGGGAGGAACAACAAACTCAGCTATCAATCACTTAGAAATCGCGCAGAAAACGTTCTTAAAGTAATACTTAAAAAACATAGACTAACTGATACAGACCAAATATTCAACAGTTGTGACGTACTAAATATACGCCAATTATACGTTAAAACTCTACTAAACTACATTTTCGACCAAAAAAACAAATTTCCACAATCTCAAAATATCACTAACAGACCAGTTAGACAATCGTACAAAAATAACATAAAAATTCCGACAGTGAATACAAGCTTTGGACAAAGGCACTATAAATATCATGCTATAAAAGCATTCAACTGTACATTACTGCACCTGAAAAAAAAATACCTGAAAAATACCCTCGACTCTGTGCAGAAACAGATTAAAGAACAAAAAAGACAATATTACCAAAATCTCGTAACATAATAAGAATAAAACACATGTACACGTAACACACAAAACCAATATAAAATACATCATAAAATAATTCATTTTACCTATAATTTTACAATCTTTCAATAATTTTATCAAACATATAATAATAATAAAATTTAAAGTTCAACATTCAATGCGGTTGAATGAGAAATTAACGTGTAAACGTAACGTGTGCATTGAATAATTCAATCGATCTTTATTCGTGCACGCCGCAGCCACGTGTAAATTTGTGTTGTCAGTGTAGTTAAAAGGAAAGAATTATAAATGGAAAGAGGAGCGTACGACTCTGTTTTTGGAATATTAAAGCGGAAGGTTTAATTTAATTGATTCATTATTTAAATTATCACAAACTAACGTAATTCCCAAGGGACGACCTGGTTCGAAGACATCCTCAGCAATTACATAAAAGAATTAAAATTATGGCTGAAAGATGCAGATGTTGAAACACTTTTTTTATAAACTCTATGTAAACCTTCATGCTTCACTTTTACAATTCTACTGTAACTTCAAGACTAACTTTATTTATCTTCTTTAAACCGTAACAAAAAATCAACTAACTTGTATGTGTCACTTTGTTACTACAACATTTTCGAAGATACATTACCTACCTATATTTTTAAACTTTCACTTTGAAATTTACATTTTTTACTTGTACCGCTAACTTATTGGTGTAATTTAGCACTTTAGTTAATAATACCCACGCACAGGCAGTGCTTTAGTGCAGGGTTTCTTAAACTTTTTCAGTCACGGACCACTTTCACAATTCAAACAATTCCACGGACCTTCCCCCCCTCCCCCCCCGCCATAAATATTTTTAGAAATGAAAAAAACCTTATTTATGCTAATAAAAAATACTTTCATTACACTTACTTACTTACTAAGTTAATGAGAAGGGTGCTGTTGTTTGGCCTCAATAAGTTAAATTGTGGGATTGTCTTCGATAAGGCAAGGCGCATGTCATCTGTGACGTTCAATCGAATGCGACTTTTTGTTTTTATTGACACCAGAACCAAAAACCCTGCCTCGCAAAGATAAGTAGCAGCAAATGGTATCAGAACAGACATAGCTCGCTTGACAAGAAGAGGGTAAGCTTGAATCAAAGAAAACCAAAACTCGCCAAGATCTTTACCTAGACCTACTGCGGACCCCTGATACACATGCTACGGACCCCTAAGAAACTTTAAGAAACTCTGCCTTAGTGGGTTCCCATTATCTACTTTTGTCTTATATATATTTTTTACTTTTTTACATTATTTTTATCTTGTGTTATATTATAGATATACATTTTGAAAATACGTAAAAATTATTTTTGAAATGTATCAAGATATAGTGGGGAAAAAATAAAGGGAAAAAAATATATATGTGAATCGTATAGTTCACTTCTTCAGGATACGTGAAAACAGCACACCCGTTCAATTCTGCGCCGTTCAACCAAATTAAAAGCTTTTGATTGAACCGTGTAACATCGCTATTAGTTACTTGATCTGTTTCGTGTTTCGTTTAGATTTATTTAGTAATTATTTCATCTTCGATAAAATATATTGGGTACATGTATGTGTGTAAACTACAAAAGTTAATTATTCCAATGAAATTAAAATTTGTTATTATTGTATCCATAATATTGAATTGACAATATAACTGACGGTGTTATAACTGCTTTTCAATTTTGAATATTGCGCCGTATACCTACTTACTTTTTGCTGTCCAGGACTGGAAAAGTTAATAACATACGTAGGTATAAACATAATTAATTACAGAGTGGGTGCCTGGCGGCGCGCGGCGGTTCCTTTGATGAAAGTTTTTACTGTCGTTGAAAATTAAGTCCTAAGAACACACGTTGGTTGGGTGGCCGGTGCCGGTACATTGTGAAAAATTATAATTGTTTTTACATTATATACCATTATTTTCCATTCAATTTTAAATAATGAACTTTGCCTGCGTTCGTGTGTACGAGAGATAATAGTATGTTTATAATACACGCGTGATGAATATTAGTTACACAAGAATATAGTTGGTGGGTGATTTTTAACCGGTGTGACAGAAATCACCCTTAAGAGCCGTTCGCACACGCCAAGTATTTTAGTCGAGTAAAGAGTATAGTAGGGAGGGTGCGGACTGCGGATCGGCAGAGACTTGTTGAGAAATAAAAGGCGTGCAGTCGTAATGGTGAGTCAGTGACGTTTGACAGTGACAGTTGACGACCTCCGTAGTCCAGTGGGTAAGACTCTTGACTCACAATCCGGAGGTCGCGGGTTCGAACCCGGCATGCCCAAATAAATTTTATTTGATTAATTTGTGTTATTTCACAATTAATTCATTTAAAATAATATATAGTATATTTGCGGCGTGTTCCAGAGTGGAAGATACCATCAGTATCGCCCTGGTGTAAGACCACCATTCAGAATTGAAACGTTGCTTGAAAATGGCTTTAGCCGTGTTTGGTGACCAGATCTGAATAGCCAGGTACTTCCCAACCTTCCTCTTCCCCACCTCCTTCTCCTCCCCACTACATTCAGCCTCACAACATACCCCATTTGGGGATGCCATAGTCTCACTGGCTCCAGACGGGAGCAGTTGTGATTCTTGTGCGGTATTCACTGTAAAAAAAAAAAAAGTCTTTATTGATGAGCTACGTAGCGAAGGTCGATGCGGAGCGAAGTGACAGTGGTGTAGTGAGTGTTGCTGCTGTTGTTGCTGGGTGATGATGGTCAGGAAACTGCGGTGGTGAAGATCACAGGTCTTCAGGGAGCCGGCGTGTTGCTCTACACCGTGGCGGTATAGAAGTGACCTTGGTCCAGGCGGTCGATCAACGTCGTGTTGACGGATATGGCGGCTATGTGTCCTTTGAGTTGGAGCACACACGTGACGCAGGAAGGAACCTTGAGAGGCAGTGAGGATGAACTCTGACAGCGAAACGCGATGGGTTTCGGTAGTCAGAGATAGGGTTGCACCTGAACAGAAAGCGCTGCGGGCTTTGTAGTTGAAGGTAGGATGATATCTCATGTCAAGGCGCGATGGGCGGATAGCGAGATGGTGGTTGGAGATGGAGGCTTCGAAGGTGTTATGGAGATGTTCCTGGTGTCACACTGGTCATGCGTAAATCACTTGATACTGATTGCGCGGGCGGCAGCCCAGTGAGGGCTGGTACTGCGTTGCGACACTGTACTGTTGTAATCACTTATCTATGTATGTGACTCGACCGCTGAATGAAGACTAGACTAGACTAGCGCGCGAATTGTGGCGCTTATATAGCCGACCAGTAGAGTAGCTACCCAGAACGCCAGGTAATGTTGCGAATTCAAGCAAAGCGAAGAAAGTGCTTGAACGTTCTGCTGCCGTACTGATGAACGGCCTTTGACTCGAGGCTTTTCGCGTAAGTGGTGGAATAATTAACCGGCTGTAGTAAATATCGGTTGTAGGTAGATATGTACCGGCAGTGCCTCGCGCGGTGTAGGCAGTAGGTATTTCTTTCTCGTGTCTTCCTACAGAGCCAGCGGAGAAGCAATGAATTCGGCAAAAGTGGGCGCTATAGTAGTAACTAAACGCGTCCGAACACCACAATTGTAGATTTGGTTAGTCAGCTATTTGGTAGATTCAATCCATTTCGTTCTATTTTTTCGAGCGAGAAAGGACCCCCAGCACACATCCCTGCACACTGACATGCGCGAACCCGTCCGTTTAGCATAGTTCATTACTAGAATCGGAGATATGTCGTGCCGTGAAAGCTAAGATGCTACTCTTAAATTCTTTATTTATGTTGCTATTAATTTATTTTCGTGTCCATGGTTTATTTATTTTCATATTACTAATTCCTTTTTCCACTTTGTTATTTACAGTCTTGAGTGTAGACTTAGGATCTTGTAGATCTTAATAATATACGCGAGTACATGTGATGAACATTTATTGTTTCTATACAGGTTATAAAGCTACGTACTAACTAACGAGCTGGCGGTAGGAAAAGAGAGCGAGCAGGTACATACATCACCTTTTATACCTAGATATGTCGTCTCGCTCTTACATATTTACAAAGCAAGCGTGCCACGTAAACCATTCTAATACACCTCTTCTAAAATCCATTGCAATCCGGCTAATAAGCCTATTTGCTTTAATGCCTGTTCATTTTCCAATGCGCCACTTGCTAATGTACTCTATACTTGATTGTAACGCGCCGTAATGCGAACGGTTTTCGGCCAGTTAAGTAGCGAGTACACTCGCCACTCGACTAACTATTTGCAAACGGAGCAAACCGGAACGCTGCTCCGCTTAGTGTGGTATTCATAGTGTACGAACAAAAACAAAGCGGGTTTCGGTTTTCAGATTAACGGCGCTCAGTGCCCGGTTCCACCGGCGGTAGTTAACGCCGAGATGTGGACAAACAGAACGCGGATAAAACCTGCGCGGTAGCCTGACAGCAGCTGTCAGTTTTTACGAAATGTCGAGTTCGTCAGACGATGATTTTTAACTCTTGGAGAATCCTTTCGTGAAATTTAGGAATAAAAAAATGGTATTTGGTAATTGGTGTCTTTAAATATGAAAAAAACCTCAAGAGAATATGATAATAAAATGTTATGTACATGCCTGAAAGGAATTCTCTTGTGATATTTGAGGTTATTTCAAATTGTTATCCTGTTGATTGTCAACAACATTTCTGTTGCTATTAGCGATTTGTTGAAAACAGCGGCAATTAATAGATCGCTCATTTTGATACCAGATTCCTTCCAAACAAGCTTCACTAGTATTGCCATGTCCCAAAAATGAAAATTTTTCAAGGATAAAAAAAATTCTAAACTGAAGTTAAAATTATGATTTCAGAATTTCCCCGTGTGACCCATGCTAAAAATCGTGTCCAACACAAAAGTACATACTTTTGTTAATTAATGACATGTTCGACATGGTTTTTTGAAATAACCATAGAGGACACCAAATCATGATATAATCCAAAATCCATGTAAACATGGCAAAAACCAAGCACATGGCAACATTGAGTTTCGCTGACCGGCGTCACCGGCGAGCAGGAATTAAGAATTCATTCCGGTAAAGCTTATCGGCGCCGCCTCGCGCGGACACAAATCTGAACCTGCTTTCACTGTGTTCGGTCCGATACGTTGACATACAAACATTCTTGTCGGCACGCCTGCGCCAGTCGGCCGCCCATGCGCCGACTAATCAGAAAACCGAAACCTGCTTTGTTTTTGTTCGTACACATAGCCCGTACCACGTTTCTGATTTGAGTGAGTTGCCTAGAATAATGAACATTGAATAATGAAACTTAGATTAAAAAAATAAGAAAGAGTCGCTGTATGTATGAAAAATCACACCCAGTGTTATTCAGCTGGTTCACACCCATTCGCTAAAAGCGGTCGTTAAAAATATATAATAATCTTTATAAGGTGTACATAATATTTTCCAATTAAGAAGAAAGCGTTCCGGTGTGTAAAATTTAAAAAACCAATAAACTTTTATAAAAAGCACTGGCTTCCAACATACCGCAGAGGAAACCTACACGCTCATTATATAATTAGACTATTTTCACAGCATCATTTTCAGCACTAGTTTAATTTTTGACTGAGTGTAGCGAAGTCCTGTTTTAACCCGACCGTTTGGCATTTCATCATAGATACAATTAGAAACTTACTTTCTGGACGCGAAGTCCAGTGTTCACAGAACTACTTTCAAAGTCCAGTGTTCACAGTATTATATAGTATTATACACCAAAAATATTTAATTAGGTGCAGTGATATAAAATCTAAAATTTATTTACTTGGTGATCATAAAGATAGCTTCCAAAAATATGGGATAAATCAACAGAAAATAATATTGGCTCTTTGTATATTTACACAACTCATATACACTATCTATGTAAGATTAACTTTTTTCAATCTCTACCTACGCACGTGCTTAAAAGCTCCCCATAAAACCCTTTAGACTCAAATCACTTCAACACGCACGCGGAATGTAAGAAGAAACCTACCTCCGAGTAGCAGTTAGAGAGCGCCCTCCCAAGTGCTAATTCCTTGGAGCCATTTTTTCCGTGAAGGCATCCAAAAGTGGTAAACATTAGCCCCGTCAATCGGCGGTTGGCGTTTAGCAACATGGCAACCCTTCCCATTCAGGCTGCGTACTCCAGTCCACATCCTTCAGAACCTACCCGGTACCCGGTGCGCGGTCCTACCCGTTTCTTCTCTTCTCCGAGGGGAGGCAGGGGCTAATGGCTTCCTCGGGCAAACCTTGATGGTAGAGTTGAGGATGCAGCGCTGTGATAAAATTATATGAAATGTGTTGTTGGTTTGGGCCGTTTGAAGTACAGATACGTTGTAAAACGGTCATATTGATAACACCATCCCCTCGAAACACAAAAAAACGCAAGTACTTTCTCGTTCTGTTTGTCATATTTTCGCTTAAGAGAAGTTGGAATGTTGCTTGAAACGGTCTAAGCCGTTGCGTTGTTGGAGACCCAATTTAAATAGCCAGATATTACCATCTCCATTACTCCCTTTAGTTCACAATACACCCTTGGGGAGGTAAACAATAAACGAGTATCAGTGTACGTGCACTATAAGAGTACCGAACTCTAGCAGCCAGTGTCCACTAATTTGCCGATTTCATACCTATAGAATTTACCGATTGACTGACTGGATGAAGGAATTTCAGGTGCAGTAAGCACGGAAGGTGTTGAAGTTTGGACTAAATTCTATGATACATTATTGTATCATAGAATTTAGCCATATTCTATCATAGAATTTAGAAGTTCAACGCAGGCCAAACTCATCAGGGGTAGTTGTAGCATCTTTTTACCCCGCCAGAGTTCGCATGAGCGCGGATTCTATATATATGAAATATTCAATATTATGGTTCCTTCCTGCCGGTAGAACGTTTGAAAAAAATGTCAATTGGGATAGTGACATTTCTTTGGACAAATTGTATAATTCCTTCCTTGAAATTAATTTTTTTATTTTTTTAATGTATATGTACATTACATATAAAACATTAAAATTATTTAGGGTATTTAAGTACCTACAAATCTTATCATTTCAGATAATATTTCGGTTTTGATTTATCCCCAACTTACTATTTCCCATATCCATACCCCATCTCTTTCCTCCCTATACTTTAGCCTCACAATTTACCCCAATTGGGGATGCCATAGTCTCACTGGCTCCAGATGGTTGGGAGCAGTTGAGACTCTTGTGCGGTATTCTCATAAAAAACAAAAACAATAATGTTTTTGTTTATAATTAGTGATAGTATCAGACCATTTTTAAGTGAATGTACTTTTATTTGCGAATGCGTTTATGTGCATTACTGTTACTAAATAATAAAAAATTATGAAAACTAAATATTAAAAAAAAAATTCTATGTAAATTTTCTGTAATTAAAAAGAAAGCCGTTTCAAAAATATTATTGAAAGACGTGAACTTAAAGTACAATAATATAATAGATATTTAATCACTGTAAATATCATTTCTAACACTTTGTTACTAATCAAGCAATATCTTGGAATATCTTATTTTTACAGGTAAATTAATATTTTAAAGCGTCTATTAACATTGCACCACTAATAATATAGGTATTATTTTACTATTATATATTATATTAAACAAGAGAAAAATACTTTTTAGGAAGCGTGGGCGGTTCCGCGCGTTTTCATCCCACGACAAAACATACCCCGATAAAATATCCTACGGACAAAAACCTAACAAAATATCTACTAAAACCTAGCCTAACAAAAAATGTGAATACAGACATCCCGTAAAGACAATACATTATTTTTCAAAAATAGAGAAACAATTCAGCGTAGTGGAGATACTTTTTGTTTATTATTTCGAGGGATATTTTGTCGGAGGATATTTTGTCGGGGGATGAAAACGCGCATTACTAGCGAGGTCCAGTGGCGTAGCGAGGGGGGGCGTCCGCCCCGGGTGCCACCCGCCAGGGGGGGTGACACTCGACCTTGTAAAAAAAATTACGAAGAATATTGTCACCAAAGTATTGTATACATGAACACGGTCGGTTATTTTCTTTCACATGTTCCCCGTGGAGTGCCCCAAATTTTGTGTCTAGGTCTTTTTAAAGGCGAACATAGCCTAAATTTGTGGAGAAATTTCCTGCCTTTGAACTTTTTACTTTTACATTATACTTTATATTTTATAGTTTACACTTTTACTTTATACTTTCATTTTATACATCATAATTCTATTTACTACTCATTACCTTAACTCCTTTCTTTTACCTTTTGTTTTTATATTTAACTTTACATTTATATGTCACTTTCTTATGTTATTGTATTATAATATATATAAATATAATTATGTCAATGGCACATGTTGTGCCGTATGTTTTGAAATAAATAAATCTGAAGACCAATTTTATGAAGTTGAAATTGGCGTTTTGAATTTTTTCTCAAGTCAACTTTAATAGGGGGGGGGGGGTGACACCACGCCCGGGGGGGTTAACATCCGCCCCGGGTGCCACCCATGCTAGCTACGCCACTGGCGAGGTCTACTACAGAACTACTGGTACATCAGATTGCATAGTATTATCAACTTGTAGGTAGGTCTCGTCGGTACTAATAAACGCGAAAATTTACACAACTGAAAAACAACCGTGACCGTATCTTTATCTGATTTTTCTGTTTCAGATTTTCGATTGAGTTTCGCTAATTTGTCCTCATTAATCAAATGGAAAACAACCATTTACCAAACATTTTGGTTGTTTACCAGGTGTGTAAAATTTATATTACAATAGTAGCATATCCCCAATTATCTTTCATCGTCTATGGTAGCTGGAAACTGTGCCGGGAGTGTTAGCTGACATATTTGTGGAGATAAAACATCAGCCATTATCCGGCAGGATATCAACATTTTTTGGCAACATCGAAGAACCCTTTATTTTTTATTGTTGATATTTCGTGTGAAGGTTTTCTTCTAAATAGCAAAGCAAATATCTCTTAACCAAAGACGTAGCGTTTTTAGAAAACAAACATAAAAAGGCATCTAAAAGGATACGGCGCTCATATTCCATGATAGTATTTTTAAATGGAAAGCTTTTATCTCATAAAAAAAATCATTTCAATGGACAAGTCGTGAAATTTACTTTTGATCGCATTCGACAGGAGGTGTATCTGCAGCGCGCGGCTATTATTAAAATTAGTGTTCGAAATTTACAATAGTAGATAAAGCGCGCGCATTATTTACAAAAGGTATGGTTTGGAACTTGGCTAATAATTCTCGACAAGGATCATTCAAAATATTCGTTCCCAGAGAAGTTGGATAATATTTTGTAGGGCTGCCACAATTTTAATTCATTATATTACCATCCGTTATATTGTATTTAACAATGTATGGGTCGGTACTTGAATACTTTAAATAATAAATAATACTTACAAATCTTATTACAAACTTGATAAAAATGCATAAAATAATTACTTTCCTTTATTAATGTATTAACATCCATTTACGTATTATAGGTACGATATACATCGATGTCCGTTGGTAATAATTTTTTTGTTGTTATTCCCATGCTTGACAAAATAATTTTTAACCTTTTTAAAACGTATATAATATAATCGTATATAAATATTATTTACGAGAAATCATGCAACGCAGAACTACACGTCTGTGTAGCAAGCCTTCTTGACAGCGAATGGCAAATATTTGAAATGCAAATAGCTTTCACGCGCGGTATAGAGAGACAGCTGTAATAATAATGAATTAGAATTAAACGACGTAAGCGACTGTTCTAGAAATATTTCATAAATCACGGCTTATTTAAAAAAGAGAAAAAATCTCGCTGGCATTTTCTTTAGTGTGATTTAAAGAAACATTGTGAATTTTTTCATTCATATAACTTTTAAAATAATCGAAATAATCGTGTAAATCATAATTTTTGGAGTATACTTTGCGATTAATTTCTATCGAGGGAATTTCATATATTTTCGGCCCGGGGATTACCTGGATACTATCTTAAAGAACAACATATATTTTTTTAAGAGCTTAAAAACTTCAAATGTTTAAGGGGGATATGTAAGAAATCGGTAGAAATTCGGATAGTAGAGTCTTAATATACTTGGATGGGGATTTTAAGGCAGCAGTTTTAAGATGGAGCCTTGGAATGAATAATATTTTATTCCGGGATGCGGGGGAGGACAGTGCAATCCCGCACACGTCCCGTACAGTTAAAGATATTTTCATAGCAAATTTTAAGTAAAGAAACAATTATAAAAGAAAATAATAATAAATAAAAGTAAAAAAAAAAGAAAAAAGAAAAAATAATCAATTATGTAAAACGCGGCCCAGCGATCACATAAGAGTGGCGCTCGATGTTGGAAGGCTGCGTTCCCCACCGTGTTGACGGCGACCCTTAGCCGCATCCTGGCTCCAGTGACCCAGTGTCTCATCAGACCGGCGAATCCATTCAGTCCTAGTACCGTACACATTTTCGATGCGCTACTGTGCCGTCTGCATCCAAATATAATTCTGCAGGCGTTATTATGATCCAGAGTGGAAGATATTCTCAGTATCGCCCTGGTGTAAGACCCCCATTCAGAATTGAAACGTTGCTTGAAATGGCATTAGCCGTGTTTGGTGACCAGATCTGAATAGCCAGGTACATCCCCACCTTCCTCTTCCCTTTCTCCTTCCCCTCCCTACTACCTTCAGCCTCACAACATATCCCAATTTGGGATTCCATAGTCTCACTGGCTTCAGACGGGAGCAGTTGAGACTCTTGTGCGGTATTCATATAAAAAAAAAGTCCGGAGTCGTTCCATCGAGCTGATTCGGTAGTGACAACATGTTTCACACGTACATAGGCTTGTAAAAAATGAGTTGAACAATACTTTTTCGTACATTACTTCTGCATTTACATTAATTACGTTAATAATTGTCAACTCTCAAAAACCTTGCCATTCAAATAATCCAAATATGATTAGTTTTTGTCAAGTCTAATTAAACTGGGGTACAAATATTACATTTAAATTACTTTCGGTACCCAATCATAATTTTCGATAATGTTTTCCACCAAGGTTCGTGGAAAGTTTGCCACAATGTTCATGCTGCCACTAATGTTATTAAGATAAAAACAAATAATTAGAAAATCATTCGAAAACATGACGTGCTTTTCTGTAGTATCAGGTAGGGATGTCGAAAGTGAAAAAAAATATCGATATATCGATATTTATTGAAATATCAATATCGACGTCGATATATCGAGGAAAAAATATCGATATATCGGTCAAATTTTCAAAAGATTTTGCGTTTTTAAAATAATGGTGTATTTAGCTCAAAATTATCAAATTAATAATTTTTATACACAATGTGCGCGTTATTTTAATATACAAAAATCTCAATAAAAATTAAGGTATTTATCAGAATTAATTTTTATTAGGTAATAATTACAAAAATATCAAAAACTAAAAAGCTGTCTTCTAACTTATATGTAAACCGAGACGCTTACAAAGTTTGTATGCGTCTCAGAAACATTCTATTGGCGTATTAATCTGTCAAAAAGGACTTCGTGTTTGGAACAAGGTATAGTCAATAAGCATAGACAATTGGGAACCAACACATAGGAGTGGCTTAGAAAAAAATGGCGAGAAATAGCTTACATTTCTATGTATGTATATATGAGATAGTATTAGTGATCACAAATACTAATGCAAAGATAATAGATTTGTAAGTTATTAATAGTTTAAAATTTCAACCGCCAGATGTCATGACCCAATACAGTTATGTCATGACCCAATACTAGTATCAGGTGTAACCGAAAGACGTTTTGAGAGTTTTAAGATAGCTCTTAGCACTAAATTGATCGTATATCGCGCAGTTATAATACCAATAAGCTACTAAACTAAGTCAACTAAGTCTAAACATAAATTCAAGTCGCAGACCCTATACGTATACATGAAACGTACTAGAGAATATACTGTAAGAATATTTTTTTATTAAAAAATGGTTCAAAATATTATAGCACATTTATATTATACACATTTGGCATTTCTATGTATAGAAATGTGTGATTATTTTACTAAACTTAACATTATTACGAAATTCATTTTCAGGTCGGAATATGATCGTAAGACAAAAACAAGATTATCGGTGCCGTTTTTCCCGTGTTATCCCATAGTTCCTCCATTCTCCCCTTGTGGAATTCCACCCCACGTCCTGTTTCCACCCTCCCCCAGCCCCCACCCGCCCCGCGCGATCAAGCCTCGCACCCCATAACGAGTAATAAAGGGTGACATTTATGATGATTCCACTACACTCGGTTTGAAAGCCATAGCTTGACTCCCTTGTATCGAAATGCTACACGAGGTAACCATAGACACTCGTATAACGTTGGCACGAATTCCTCCAGCGGGGTTTAACATCGTGTCAGAATAACATCCAACATTCGCAATTTTAAACATTTTTTTAATCTCGTTTTTCAAAGCGAAAAGAGTTGGACTTTTTAACTGTATTTATGCAGCTCTTTCCATGCATCACATAGCGTTGCCAGAATTAATTAATTCTACCCCAAAACGGCCTCAAAGTATTCCGGGTTTAATTCAGAATTTAAAATATGAAACTCGAATATCCGGGCTGTATTCCGAAAAATATGCGGTTTTATCCATAAAAATTTCTTGATTCCCGTTTTCCTTTAGTTTTAAAGAAATATTTGTAATCAGAGAGGGCGGTAATTTATAGGAAATTGCCTAGGATTGACAATGTTTTTCATGGAAATGTATATATTTTTTAATAGGTCAACGTTTTTAAAAGGTTGACATAGGCTTGTAGATTGTAGGTAGTGGCTAGTACATCAAGGAAAAATGAATTTTGAAATAATGTATCAAAATTTCAAACACCGTCGAAGATCCGCCGTGATTTACCAATTGTTTTAAAATATTTACTAATTAATAAAGCGATTTTGAGTTTTTATTTCGCTGAGCAACGAAATTCCACATTTGCCTCGAGTTATCGATATTCGAACCTCATTCTAAATATCTTATTATCGAAAAATCGAAACTCATGCTAAACTGTTGCTATCTTAGACATGTATGATAATAATAATTGGATAATTTATAGAGTGTTTTTGTGAAAAATCACCTCAAGGGCGATGTAAATATTGTTGCAACGGTAATGGGTTAGAAAATAATTTGCTGAAATGTATTATTTCTGAATCCCTAAAAAAATAAACTTAAAATATTTTTTTTAATTTTACACAAGTGATAAATAACCATTTACCATTCATTAGTGCAGGGGTTCCCAATCTTTTTCAGCCCGTGGCGCACTTACAAGTTTAGTATTTTGTCACGGCGCCCTACTTTAGTAAGCTATTTGGAATAGATGTAGTGACTATATATATATTACTAGCAGACCCGGTCACACGTTACTGTGGCTTACCCAACCTTTATAACCAACGCCATCTGTTAATTTGCTTACATTTCAAATTCACATCGCCCGCTTGCCAGCTTCCCGCTGCCTGAATTGAATCTTTGAATTTCCCGACTTTTTTCTGCTAAAATATGCATGTATTATACATATAAACCTTCCTCTTGAATCACTCTATCTATTGGTAAAAACCGCATGAAAATCCGTTGCGTAGTTTAAAAGATCTAAGCGCATATACAGCGGGAGCGGCTTCATTTTATACCATGTAAAGATAATCGAAAGAAATAGATATCTACAATAATAGTAGTTATTTATTTATTTATTTTAGGGAAAGTTGACAACAGATCTGGGATTACACAATAAAACAATAGTAAGATAGTTAATTATGCCAATTATGAACTTTCCACTGATGATAGTGAATGAATAATTAAGTGTGACATTATAAAGGTGTTTTCTTAAATAAAATTATTATTTTTTTACAATATGTGATAGGGGAGGGGGGAGGAGGAACATAGAATTAGAATTAAGAGGCAAAGGATGGGAATATATAGGGATTAAACTTTCTAGTTTGAGTCATGTTGCTTAGTTGCTTAGAGTTAAAGATGTCAAAGTGGTAATAATTTAAGTTAAATGAGTGTGTGGATCTATAGATAAATGGTTCTGTTTGGAGTTGGTCTTGCAAAGAGGGAGATTAAAAGTAAGTGACTGTCTGCTGTTGCGATTTAGAACATGGTAGATAGGCACACAAATTAAAACATCCACAATATCAAATTGAGTTTTATTATATTTATAAGAATTCAGAATTGGAACAGAGGACAACAAAAAATACTTCAGTCAAATCAATGTGACGGGTGAGCTTGATATTTTTGTTCTTGATTACAGCTACAGCTGAAAATCCAGCTTCACAATTATGATGTGGCAAAAGGAAAGAAAATTTTGAAAGCTTTCGAAGTTAAATTTGGATATTCATTTTGAATCGATAGCCAAATTACACCAAATCGGAATTGGTGAAACTAGTTTTGAGGCTGTTGTCGCAAGAGAGTTCAACGAGACCCTCTTGTTCTTGTATTGTGAATCCTGGCGGAGCTTGTGCATGGAAAGGATCTTGGATCCAGGCAAATTTTTCAACATCATCATCTGCAAAGTACTTCGAAAACCATTCGGTGAGCTTCGATAGGTGTTCCGTGAAAAGGGCCATCAAGTCTTGTTAGACAACCAGTTCATTATGTACAGTATGTACCTTTGTTCTTTAAAGATGCGAGCGCTCAAAATAGGAATTGTTGCTTTATAGGTTCCTGCGAATATTTGTGATTTCGGATAATGATAGAGGATCGACTCACGGCGCCCCTTTTTACTTTCTACGGCGCACCAGGGCGCCGCGGCCCACACTTTGGGAACCCCTGCATTAGTGGTTGTTTATGAGTTTAAAATTTTTAAATGAGTTTATTGGTAAGTCTCAAAGGTATATAATATTATATGGTGGGTAGTTATCTAGCAGCCTCCGTCGAGTTTCGAAGTTTTCTTATAGAAACATTGAAAAAATGGAAGAAACAAAGTTTGATTTAGAGGCAATAAAGTAATATTTTCAAGGTAGGCAGGATCTCGATTGAAATGGCGTTTGTAAGCTAAAAATTGTTTATTTTATTTTTTGCTTACTTAAATTCAATAGATTTTATGTATATTTAATTTTTTATTACATAAAAACAAATTATAAGATCAAAAGATAGTTCATAAATTTTTTTAGGACGGGTTGTTTCAGAATTTTCAATTTCTGTGAAAGTTCTATCAAGTTCTGTTATTATATCATTACGGGTCAGTTATTTCACAGGACTAAAATAAAATTAAAAAAACTTGAATAGAACTTGGAATTTAACTTTTTAATATGACGAAATGTTCGAATTCCGTGAAACAACCGGCCCTTAGTTCTCCTTACGGGGGGTTGCTGTACTGAGACTGACTAGGTTTTATACGGCTTATTTCAGATCTTATATCTCGTTGTTTTCGAAATCCGTTCAGAAAAGTCATCTACATTTTTTTCAACTGAATTTATTACTTTTAAAACATGTAAAAACGCCTTAAACCGATTATCGCCTTCACACTTAAGATGAAGCCGCGAAATAATGCAAAATCATAAAAAATTATGTATTTTTATTTTGAAAATTTGATCGCTTAGAAGTATTATAGATGCTTCAATTAAATACTGCGTGTAGAACATATCTTGGCCTTTAAACATATCGGTAATTTTGTTTGAAAATCATTTAATAAGCCTAGAAAAAAATAAAGTATTAGGTCTATAAAAAACACTTTCAAGTGCAAACTCTCCTACTTAAAAACCCTTTTCGGATATGGTTTTATTGTTTAATGTGGCAAATTCAGTTTCTTTTATAAGAATCGCAAAAAAAATTATACTCGTATTTACGCCCGAACTTCACAAAGTAAAATAAAATATGCGTTTTCACTCTTGTTATTTTTGACATCAATCAATACGGTCGCCAGTTGTGGAATTTGGATTTTCAATGTGAAACTTATGCCGTCCACCTAAGGACTACAGACTTGCCACACCCATTTTGTAACAGTTCGGCCCGGCTGCGGCGGGGAATAGACGTTTTGGACTCCGCGTCGCTTGGTTCCTTGAAATCAATTTTAAATTTCCTTGTAATTACAATAAACAATGCGTAAAATAGGAGTTAATGTTTTTTACAGGCCTTTCCTAAAAATCAATCTGTAAAAAAATTCTCAAATAACTTTTCCAACTTTTCCAAATGCTTTTTTTCAAGTATTTTTATCCTCCCACAAAGAGGCGTTAATTCCGATTTTAATTTTTTCCTGGACTATTGGATCACCTTAATAAGATCGCCCGGAAATTGCATCACGCTTGCAGCTTGCAACTGAATTATCAACCACACCGTATTTCAATCTGTATTCCGTTTCTACCAGGCTATAAATGTACCTAACCGTTAGTGGCGTTGATGTTGGAATATACACATAGACTGTACATTGTAACAAGGGTGGGAAGAGGGAATAACTCTTCTTCCCTCCCGAACCCGTCCTCCCCGCGCTAAATGTTTTCCATTGAAGGGTGTATTGAATGCACCGCCACTCTGTGATGGAAAGCATTAGTTTACGTAATGTTTTGCGTTTGAGGTCACTCTCATTCAGCGATGCATCGGGCGTCCCGGCCATTAGGGTAATGGCGCCACTTTTCATTTATTCTCTTCGATATTCACTGACTAAACGGGTTATGAATATGAAAACACCGAAGGGAGATAAACTATGTGGTTGATGGAAACTGTAAATAATATTATACAAAGTTATTATTAATGGTAGGAACAATGTCAGGCTTTTATAAATATACTTTTAAAACATTAATTCATTTAAAACAAGGGGTCGTCCATTAATCATGTGAGGCTCGAAAGGGGGGGGGGGGGGATCCGGAAAAAAATCACGACTGGGGGGGGGGGGGATATAATGACATATTACGTGTATTTATTTTTCGTGATAATATTCTGAAATTTTCAAAATACTTTGTACTAAAAAAATACACGTGATTTTGGGTAGGGGATTACAATTTGGGAGGCGGGGACGGGTACCGCCGCCCCGGGAACCTTTATTGGATAATCAACACTTCTGCCATAGGACACCCCAAGTGGTTCGCTACGTTTGGTGATTTAGCAGGGGTGCCCAGGTTCATGGGGTGAGGTTTGTCTAGGTCTTGGAGGCGGATGACCAGGACCCCAGATTCCTGCCCACCATTTACACCCTTTTCCTTCCCAGAACTCTCCTCTCCTTCCTTTTCTTAAAACAACCCTCCACACAGCATCCTCAAAGATCACAGAGGGAAATTATTTTCCTCAGGGCCTCCTGTGTGGAGCTCATGTAAAAAAGGGGGGGGGGGGGGGTTAAAAAGTTGCTAAAAACATCACGTGATTAATGGACGACCCCTAATGTATATATATATATATATATTTTTTTTTTTTTTAATGACAATATAAGATAAAGTAAAATTACAAAATAAGTAAAAATACAAAGTAAAGTGGTTTGTTTTGAGTCCTCCTCACTAGGTATTCCTGTTCCGAGGCGGATTCTATGTTGCTGAATGTTTTATTTCCTCATCTTCCAGTTTCTTGATTTTCACAAAATAACAATAAATAAAATAAAAGTATTTATGTTTGTTGTCTGCAGGTTGTATTGGGGTTACTTCATAATTTTAATGATTTTCTCATCTTCCTGTTTACTTAACCATAATTTGATGTCTTTTTTTAAACATTTGTATATCCCTGGTGTTCTTAATTTCAATTGGAAAAGCATTATATTATTTTGTAGCATGGAAATTATGGTTTTACTGGCCAAAATATGTATTTAATTTTATTTATGGTATAGTTGCGGCATGTTCCAGAGTGGATGTATCGCCCTGGTGTAAGACCACCCCTTCGTTGCTTTAAATTGCGTTAGCCATGTTTGGGGACCAGGTGTACCTAAATAGCCAGGTACTTCCCCACCTCCCTCTTCCCCATCTCATTCCCCTCCCCACAACCTTCAGCCTCACAACATACCCCAATTGGGGATGCCGTAGTCTCACTGGCTCACGGGAGCAGCTGGGACTGTTGTGATGTATTCATATAAAAAAAAACTTTTAAACAAAATAACAATTACATAAAACCAAATGCTACTGTTTTTTTTAATTTCATTATACCTTAGATCATTATACTATCCTTACATTCTTACACACTAACAATTGTACATAGCAGCACTTGCATACTGCTGCCTTACAACCTAGAGTAGTTTTCCCCAAAAAATTAGTCCTTGCAAGAGCCTTGAAGGGGTAACCATCTGTTACCTGTACCAGGGCGGGTAAGTGGTGGGTCCTCCAATGCTACTGTTTTTGAAGGTGACAGTGAATAGTAAAAAGTAGGGAAACAAGGAGATGCCAAAATTTTATATAGAAATATAGGGGATGGATTTCCAAGAGTAAAAATGTTGTAACATATAAAATAATGAGAAGCATGATAAAAAAATGAGATTATTGAGTAGGTATTTAAACTATATCTCGCTTATATAATATTAATTAATATTCAAAAGTGCCAAGTTATTCGTTTTTATAAAATCCAAAGTCACGTAACTTATGAATACTCTTTAAATAATGTAATTTTGACACCGGTCACTCAGATCAGGGACTTAGGTGTTATATTTGATGAAAAGTTAACATTTACTTTGCACGTAAATTAAATAACAAATAGAGCTATAAAAATGCTTGGTTTTATATGCAGAACAGCAAGTGATTTTAGGTCACTAGAATGTTTGAAAATATTGTACACTTCTTTAGTAAGAAGCCAGGTAGAGTATAATTCGCCCATTTGGTCCCGACAATATTGAAAGGGTACAGCACAAATTTTTAAGATTTGTAAACTTTAAGCTGAATATTCCAATTCAAAATATTAACTATGTCCTTTTGATGAAACAACTAAACTTAATTACGTTGTCAGATAGGCGGATCATCTCTGACCTTGTACTATTAAATAAAATCATTAATAATTGCATTGACAACCCTGAAATTCTCGCCAAAATAAAATTTTACGTACCGACCAGAAATACGAGGCAATGTGCTACCTTCTTCTGTGACAATTTTAAAACAAACTATGAGGCTCATACACCTATAAATAGATTACATCATTTTGGTAATAAATTTGGGAATATTGTAGACATGTTTGCAGATTCTGTATTAGTTATAAAAAGAAGTCTTTATAATTACTTTAATGAAATGTATGATTTTGATTTTAATTAATTTTATTTTTTATTATTATTTTAATCATTATAATTGTGTACTACGTACCTGCCTAACTATTATTATCTATCCTTGTAAAAGCCCACTAGGGCGTAAATAAATAAATAAATATAGAACTTTTGTAGGCGGCTAGTTTATTAAGTGTGAGCGGGGATTATTAAATTAAATAATGAAGTTATTGCTATTTATTCGGAATTTGCTAACCATCTAATTGAATTTAACCATTCATTTGATATAAATACTGGTTTTAAAATTTTACATACTAAAGTTAGTGGTTTTCACTTAGATCTTTTAGAAATATTAGAAATTAGGAAAAATGTTAATATAAATTTAAATATTATTAACAATCAAATTAATTTTGTGAATAACCCTATCTTAAACATATTTCCATTGTAATTTTTTGTCTTTGTTCTTCTAAGCACCCCCCTTTCCACCTCCCCCCCCCCCCCTCCCCCTTTTTGATATTCTAAGCACCTCCCCTTTCCACCTCTCTCCTCCCCCACTACTTCCATTTCTACCCACGCCTGTCTTTTTATTTGATCATTTAGTTTTAGTACATATAATGTCCTGATTAAGAGAATATCGTTCTTGTAACATGTTGACTTTAAATAAAGATTATCGTAGTAAAAACAAAGTGTTTTTAATTATTTCATTAATAAAATGGTGCCACAAAGTGAATTTGCAAAATTTGAAGAAATAACTTATATTTTTTTAAGAGCTTAAAAACCGCAAATGTTTAAGGGAGATATGCAAGAAATTGTTAGAAATTCGGGTAGCGGCGGCTTAAACTGCGAATTTTATCTATGAATATTATTATAAATGTGAAGGTAAACGATGAGGGTTAGGCCATTTAACTGACTAGGCTCTAATAATGGAGCGATAGTGCCATGTAGGTTTATGGATTCGGTCAGTTGATCGCTCATGTTGTGTGGGGGACCCAAGTTGCTTCAGAGATTTGGGTACAGCTCCCTTCGCTGCTGACGGATGCTGAAACGGCGTTCTGGAGCTGCTGACAGGGCTCCTGTTCCTGACGGTTCCGACGCCGACGTCCAGTATCAGGACGGTTGTCAGTCAGGCGACTACTTCGATTACCGCCAAGGTAATCAGGTCTCGCGCCGCTCGCACTCCTCAGAGCTCCTCTAGCTCCAGGTGTGGTCGGAAGGTCTTGTGTGTGTCTGCGTCTGTAGACAGTGGACTTTAAAATCCAAGAATTTCATAAAAAATAAACTTAGTCTGATGCCAAACCAGGGTTTTGATAACAGGAATAAAGGCCTTCAATTCTGATATTACTTTTTTTTCAAAAGAGGCAAACACATTGTGACTTGACATTTTAAATAAATAAAAAGAAAATACTTTGTTTTAAGTCACTTCATTGTTATTTTTTATTTTTTTTAGTCAGTCTACCGGTTTCGGTACCTCTGTACCATCATCACATGAGGACTGAATATAAAAATACTAACAAATACAGGATAATTCACACATATATACATATATCTTGTTAAGAGAGAAAGAGACAGTAAATTTGAGTGGGACAATGCGGAAATATTTAAGAAAGAAAGAGACAGTAAAACAGAGTGGGACAGTGCGTCATTTGTGGGAGGAAAGTGGGGGAGGAGAGAGTGGGATAACGGGAAACATACTTATAATAGGGCTGAATGTTAAATTTAGTTGATTATTAATGATTTCAGCCTTTGTATTAACTGATTTTTTTTTATTTCTAATGCCTCTAAATTAAAATAAAGATGGCGAAGTGATGCGTCGACCAGCCACAAGACGGCGGCCGAGGTCACCCGTGGTTAGTCAAAGAATGAAGGCTCATGGTCAATCTTGCCTTCTTGACTCCTCTGCACAGATGGTTAGCCTAACTAAATATGCAGAGAAAAATAAAGAAGTCACCATTACAACAATTCTGATATGTCATTTTTCAAGTACCTAAAGGTAACAACAATTCTGATATGTCATTTTTCAAGTACCTAAAGGTAATCACTCACAGAGAATATTATATAGCTTTTTCACTGACTTTAGTATCTAGTGAGAACCCGTACACCTGTTATAACATAACATTATGTGCAACAATGCAGATAAGGGTTATTGCATATCTGCATATATGCAGGGTGTTAAGGGAGGTACTTGACTTACTTTAACCAGTGATTCCTAACATTATTTGGAGTAAAAAATATTAATCAAATTTTAAGTATCCGGTGTGTTTTTTTGTTGTTTTTTTCAACTTAAATCATAAAAATCAGTGTACATTGGACAGTTAGATTCAAGGTGAGTGGTTGACCTGTTACTCGACTGAGTGACCACTGATGACATGTTGATTTTCTTCCAATTTCTTCCCCTCCTCCTTCCCCCCAACTGTTTTCGGCCTCACAATATCCATTGTTCATTGGCTGTGGGTAATTGAGACTCAATATTAGACTAATAATAGTCAAAAGATGAACGATAAATAGATTGAGATACTCGTATATGCTGAGAATATGGTTACTAAATAGAAATGGTTTATATTAAGTCTGTGTGTTAATTGTGACAATCTGTATATTTATAGTAATAATATTATGTATGTGTAATTAAATTGTAATTGAAGATTAACATTCTGTTGACAAACTGCTTAATTGCGGCTTAGGGGGATTCTACTTTGAAAAAAACAAAAAAAAAAAAAATTATTATAACACCTATTCAGGTTTTTCATAACTTCTGACATGGTAGAACCAAAGTTTTTTTTTAAATGTCCTTTACTTTTAAATGAGTTACCCGAAAAGAAATCCAATGCCAATTATCGTTAAATGTGCTTGGCGTGATACATTTTTACTTTCGCTTTTTTGTAATATAAAAAAAGAATTCCGTCTTTACACTACAATCGATACGGCCATCAAAGAGAATAAAAGATAATTCACCAAAGCTTTGGCCACCAATAAAATAATAATACTGTTAGCGATAATTTCTTTGAAGTGGGATAATCCCCACTCATTCAACTCAAATCAGCACTGAATCGGGAGCTTTCGCTGAATTGACATGAAATATTTGAACAAGAATCGACGCGAGTTTTTCGCCCCATTAAATGGAGCGGAGCTGTCAAAAGTTAACAATGGCTGTCAGGGCCAGTGACACACGCGAGTCAGGGAATGGGGAACAGCAACAGGGAATAGGGAACCGGATGAGGAATCTGGGAACATTGTAGTCACCAGCGAGCTTCGTTCAATAACATCCTTTCATACAGCCTACTTCCGGCGATGATAAGGAGGAAATCTTTGTGCTAAGCAATTATCTTTTTGCAGTGCTACTTTAATAATGATAATTATTATTTTCTGTACTGATAAGTCTATCCGTAGTAATAAAAAAAACTATTCACGCAAAAGACGAATATTATTAATTTTCCGTAAATTGTAACCTTTTTTACTTTTGTAAAAAATCCTTGTTTCCAATATATATTTTTTTCTTTTAAATTCAGCACAACTTAATGTCGAAATTCTTTCTTGAACAAATACTCAACTTTGACTGATTCAAAGTAATCACATCCTAGTTTAGTATTTTCCTTTTTTTTGAACAAATACTCAATTTATTAAACAAATACTCAATTTCATTAGCCCGTCGGGGGTTTAGGAAAATGTTTTATGTGAACTGGAAATATGTAACAGGTTTCTTTCAAATCGTTTTACCTCACGCCTTGATTTTAAAATACCTATATGTGTATTTTATTACAGATAGCATTCTTGGAGTATTGTACAATATAATATAATATGTAATGATTTTAGTATCTATTCTAATAACATGTTTTCAGACAAAGATATTTCCAAATGACACGTACCTGTATAAGTAAAAGAACTTTATTTTCTTTGTAACACATAAATGTAATCTTATATATAAAATTGAATCGCTAAATGTGTTGCTAAGCGCAAATCTCGAGAGCAGCTGAACCGATTTCGCTAATTCTTTTTTAGAATATTCCTTGAAGTACGAGGATGGTTCTTACGGAGAGAAAAATTAAGAAAATTGCGCAGAAAAATGGATAATTTCAGAAAACCTAACGACTATCGCACGTTAGGCAGTTCGCGTGTTTATAATGACATTTTGCAAAACAATGATTGTTAAATCAGGATTCTATTTTAGAAAATCTTTAAGTTGATAAATTTATTTAAAGTAGGTACTCCCCTAATAGTTCGAATCGAATCAAGAATTTTAGATATTTTAAATAGGTACCTATGTTAGGTACCAAATTTAATATACATGAAAATTGGAAATTGGAATAAAAATTGTAAAAGGTGGCACGCGAGGAAGCGGCTATTGCTATGGAAAGCGGGAGGGAGGGAGAGATGGGGGAGGGGAACCTGGGAGGGGGAGGGGGACCAGGGAAGGGAACTCGGGAGAGGGGTTCGCGGGACGGGGGAAGGGGGGGGAGTGGAGTGGGGAGAGGGAAGGTGGAGGTGACGGAGTGGGAACGCGAGAGGGGAAGAGGACGCAGGAGAAGAAGGGGTGGCGGAAGGGGAACGGGACGAATGGGAAAGGACACTCAGGGAGAAACAATTTCTTTATTAAATGGCATTGCAACGCATGCCGGGACCAGCTAGTTTTTTAAATTTTTTTTTATTTTTATTTTTTTTTTATTTAATATAGATATATAGTACAGTGGTTTTATATAAATTACATATCGGTACACAAATTATTTAAAATTGCAATCTCACCAAAGAAGAAACTAGTTCTTGTGCTTGATGAGCGAGTTACACTAATTATAACAGAAATAGAATAACATTATGCAGTAGGTAAGTATATAATGGGAACAATTGAAACTTCTGGATTATCTATAAGTGTAGGTGTACATACATGGGATACGGTTACATACTAAAATATTATGCACTTAAGTGAAATTCGAAAAATCTAAATAAAATAGATATGAATATAGATTGATAATACATAGAAAAAAAGAGAAAAACAGGTAATTATTAAGTTAATTATTCCCGATGAAGTGTAGCTTCAGTTTGAGTTTCAGTTAATTGATGTCTTTGGTTTTTTTTATTTCAGTCGGAAGGTTGTTGAAAAACTTTATTCCTAAATAGATATAATTGTTTTGCATTAGTTTGGTATTAAATTTTGGTATTTTGAAGTTGTCTTCATATCTTTTTGATTGATGGGTTTCAAATTTTTTGATGATATTATCTTTGTAAATTTGGATAATTGCATTTTTCTTGAAGATATTCTCTACTCGAGGCACCGTGAAATCGGCGAAAAGCGTTTCTGTTGGATAAGTGGAGGGTTTCTTTAGGATTACTTTAATGATTAGCTTCTGGATCACTTTGATCGGAGTTAGAATATTGTTGTATGACCCCCCCCCCCCCATCCAATAATTCCATATTGAATTGATGACTGGATTAGTGCATATTATACACTTTTTAGATTGTTGAGTTTTAAAATATTTCTTAATCTTATGAATATATATATACATTTTCTGATATGGCAATTCGCAGATATGGCTCTTCCACTTCATATGTTGTTCTATTATTACTCCGAGATATTTGATTTCTGATACTGATTTCAATGTTGAACAGCCTTGGATACATGTTATTTTATTACATTTGTTATTATGGATAATTATTTTCGTGATGGGGATTGTTTTTAGTTTGTTGATTGAGAAGTGTATGTACTATGTTTTGTTAGTATTCAATGAGAGAAGATTTGTGTCAAACCAATGTTTTAAGGTGTTCGTGCTATTATTTGCTTGTTCGTTTGCTCTATTCCAGTCGAACCCATTCACTATGATAGCTGTGTCGTCGGCATATGATATCATGTCTGCGTTAAGTGGTAGTTAAAAATATCGTTTACATAAATTATAAATAGTAGGGGGCCAAGGACTGTGCCTTGAGGTATCCCGAAATTACTTGTTAGTGGTAGACTTAGGGAGTTGTTTATTTTGGCTACTTGTTTTCGTTCAAATAAATAGCTTTTTATCCATTTTAGAGCTTTATCGTTTATCCCAACATAGTTTAATTTTTTAATAAGTTTATCATGAGAAATACTATCGAAAGCTTTTTTAAGATCTATGAAGATTCCGAGGCACAGTTATAAATAAATTTTATAATTATTTATTGTTCGATTTAAATATTCATTTGCATGCATATTTTTACGCTGGGAGCCTATTGGGCTTTTACATAACGATTATAAATTAAATTGAAAACTGCAGTATAACGTAAATAAAAAAGGTTTAAAAAAATTAAGCATAAAATATACTTGTTAAGTTATTATCACACCGGTCTAATTTGTATACCGCTAATAAAAAATAAAAAATTCAAAAATATGTTTATTTTGAATGGCCCATTAACTAGCGGACAAGAATTCAAATTTTATCGAAAGATGGTCTAGCGATCGTACCGTTGCAACTGTACAGGACAGTTCCAATTTCCGATGAGAAAGATTGATTATCCTCATGCACCTATTATATAACTCAAGATCGATTTTATTTCATTGAAAATTTGCTTTAATATATATATTTAATATATATATTTTATTTTTATATATATATATATATATATATATATATATATATATGTAAAGGAAATATATTCCCTTTAAATTTGAATCCTATAATGTCAATTAGAATGCAATCATCGATTGTCATTTGTTTTGTTATTCTATTATTTGATTGTTAGAAAAAACCATTCAAAGTGATATTAATAAACATAAATGTCGTTTCTTAGTTAAAAAAAACTTTGCAACACAAGTGTTTTATTTAGAAATTAATAAAAAGGAATTAAACCTATCAACATATTATAAAACGACATTTCGTTTTAAACCAAAAATGGAGAAAATTCAATTCGAATTTACGCTATTACCTGGATGCGATGGCAGATCAAATATTATTAGCATTACAAAAATAGTCACAAGTGATGGAAAAGTGTTTACAATACCAGAAATGCTACGATCCGCCAGCTATCACGAGGAGATAATGAAAACTAGTGCTTTTGGAAAAATAAAAAATAGTTTGAAAAAAAGATACCAGGTTAGAAGAGTCTGGTTAACCATGACAGAAGAACTAAAAAAAACATATGTAGACGAAGATGGAAACCTACAGTTTGGAGACCAATACCTCGAAGAATTGGACGAAAAAAGTTTACAAGTACATCAAAAAGAAGATGCATTAGGAAAATTAATTGAAAAGTTAATGGAAGATAAGCAACAGAGCTTAAAAAACATTGCTGAGAAGTTTGTTATAGAAAAATTCTGCACTAAAAATACAAATGCAAGCCAGTGGATGGAAGTGTTTGAAAAAGAATGTTTGCGGTTTGATGTGACCATGGATGGAAAAAAAATAGAAATACTCAGATTGTTCATGGATAAATCTTGTATAGACTGGTACAGTTCCATGATTATAAAACTAACAATGAACTCAGAGTGGTCAACATGGAAAAACAAATTCTGTGAATCATTTGCAAACAAAGGATGGAACCCTGTCACATACGCACTATCATTTAGATACAAAGATGGTTCTCTGTTGGATTATGCTATGAGAAAAGAAAAACTTCTATTGGATGTGAGAAGATCAATTGACACCGGTACTTTGATAGATCTTGTTGCTTCCGGACTACCAGAATTCATACTTAACAAGATCGATAGAGAAGGATTACAAGATACTGTAGATTTGTTTAATGAAGTAAACAAGTATGAACATATGGTCAACAAAAAAAGATTTATGAATAAGAAAACATTTGGAAATGCAGAACATAATAAAAATGGGGGTAAAAATCCATGTAAAATTTGTGAAAAATTGAATAAGGGCATTCGTTACCACCCTGAAGCTACATGCTGGTTCAAAACAAAAGAGGATGAAAAATTTAAGAGAAACGCCATTAAACATGTAAACAATTCAGTGATAGAAACTGAATTAAATGAAAATGATCAAAAAAACTAATAGTAACACCATTAATAAAAGTCAAACTATTACTAAATGATAAATTAAAAATATACGGAATTTATGATTCAGGTTCAAATGTTTCTCTAATTAATTCTAAATTATTGAAACTAAAAGGAAAAGGAAACAATTTGAATGAAGCAAATTTAGTAACGATTAATGGTGTTAAAAAGACGAGTGGTTTGACAACGTTAAACATAAAAATTTTTGAATTGGAGAATAAAGTTGATGTGTACATTATTGATGAACACAATTTCAAGTATGATTTTTTGATTGGATTAGACATGATAAAAGACTTCAAACTTATCCAAAGTGAAGACTTACAAATATCACAGAAACTCTGCCTAAATAATACAAATAAAAAAGAAAAATATTCTACAGATATGAAAACGAATACTAAATTTAATCATATAGAAAAACACAGAATTAATTTTAACGAACATGTTAAAGAAGAAGATTTTAAAATAACAATGAATCATTTAAATAATGATCAAAAAACAGAAATAAATGAACTAATAGACAAATACACATCAGTGTTCGCGAAGAGTAAATATGATGTTGGCACTGTCAATGGATATGAAGCGAAGATAGACTTATTAGTGGATAAATATTGTAGTAAGAGGCCTTACAGATGCAGTGTAGAAGATAAAAAGGAAATAGAAGAGCAAATAGCAAAATTATTAGACAATAAACTGATAGAAGAGTCGTACAGTCCATTTGCTGCACCGGTCACTCTAGCATTTAAAAAAGAAGAAAACAAAAGATCCAGATTATGCATAGACTTCAGAGACTTAAATAAAATAGTAATACCTCAAGCTCAACCATTTCCATTGATTGAAGACCTAATGACAAAGACCAGAAATTGCAAATTTTTTTCAACGCTGGATATAAACTCAGCCTTTTGGTCTATTCCATTGCGGATTAAAGACAAAAAAAAAACAGGATTTGTAACACAGGAGGGACATTATCAATGGACCTGCCTGCCTTTTGGATTGAAGACTTCTCCGGCAATTTTTCAGAGGATATTAAGCAATATATTGAGAAAATATAAACTAAACGAATTTGCTGTCAATTACATAGATGACATTCTTATTTTTTCAAAAACTTTTGCTGAACACATTGATCATCTGACAAAGCTGCTGAATGCAATCAAAACAGAAGGTTTTAGATTAAAATTTACAAAATGCACATTTGCATCAGATATGGTAAAATATCTGGGTCATATAATTCAGAATAATTCAGTCAAGCCAGTAAAGGATAATTTGATTTCAATAAAGAATTTTCCTATTCCAAAAACACAAAAGAATGTGCGACAATTTCTAGGAAAAATCAACTTTTATCATGAGTACATTCCGAAGAGTGCAATAATACTAGATCCTTTGCATAATTTATTAAGGAAAAATCAAAAGTTTATTTGGACTGATAAATGCCAAAATGCTTTTGAAACGATGAAAAACCTAATATGCTCACAACCGATCTTGGAAATTTTTGATCAAGATTTACCAATTAATATATATACAGATGCTTCTCTAGAGGGTGTTGGAGCTATTTTAAAACAGACACAATCTGATGGAAAAGAAAAACCTGTTGCTTACTTTTCGAAAAAATTAAACAGCGCACAGAAAAAGAAAAAAGCAATTTACTTAGAATGCTTAGCTATAAAAGAGGCAGTGAGATACTGGCAATACTGGTTGATAGGAAAACCATTTACAGTTTATTCAGATCACAAACCGCTGGAAAATATGAATATCAAATCTAGAACCGATGAAGAGCTTGGTGACTTAACATATTACTTATCCCAATATGATTTTCAAATTAAATATTCTCCAGGAAAGTACAATATTGAAGCTGATTGTCTAAGCAGAAACCCAGTCTTAGAACCAGATGAGAACCAAGATGAGCAATTAAAAGTTGTCAACTTAATAAAATTAGAAGATATCTTAAAAGATCAGGTCAAAAATGAGAAGATACAGTGCAGAAAAGATAAATTGATATCGAAGAATAATGTTTATTACAAGAAAGTAAAAAAAAAAGAAAAAATAATTCTATCAGAAAAATTCAGCATAGATTTTATCAAAAATGTTCACACAGACCTAGGTCACATAGGAATTAATCAAATGCAAAAAATGATAAGCTCATGGTACACATCAGAAAACATGACAAACAATATAAAGAGAACTTGCGAAAGTTGTGCAGTATGTTTAAAGAACAAATCAAGAGGTCAAAATAAATATGGATTGATGTCCTACTTGGGTCCCGCAACAAAACCTTTTGAAATATGTTCTATTGATACGATAGGTGGTTTTGGGGGTTCACGGTCAACAAAGAGATACTTGCACCTGCTATCAGATCATTTCACGAGGTTTGCATATATTTTGACGTCAAAAACTCAAAATACCAACGATTTCATCAAACTCTTAAACTCCACAGAAACTAATGACATTGGCATGATACTATCAGACCAATATCCGGGTCTTAATTCTAGAGAATTCAAAAAATTTTTGGATGAAAAAAATATTCCAATCATTTTTACTGCAGTAAACTCGCCTTTTTCAAATGGATTAAATGAAAGATTAAATCAAACGCTAGTCAATAAAATTAGATGCAAAATCAACGAAAATGACTTAAAAGTGGCTTGGACAACTATAGCCCGTAATTGTGTAAAAAACTATAATGAAACGGAGCACACTGTCACTGGTTATGCGCCTCAGTACCTACTTAACGGCACAGATGTTACGATTTTGCCAAATGAGTTAAAACTTAAGAAGACTGACATCGATTTGATTCAAGACAGAAAAAAAGCTCTGGAAAATACTATAAAGTCACATAATTACAACAAGATGATTTACGATAAAACCAGGAGACATATTAACTTCAAAGTTGGTGATACTGTTTTTGTGGAGAATGGAAACAAACTTAACAGGAAGAAGCTCGACGAATTGAGAATCGGACCCTACAAAATAATAGAAAAATTATCAAACTCAATTTACAAGATAAATACTGGTCGAAAAAAATTAGAATCAAATTTTTTCCACATCTCGAAATTAATTCCAGCACCTGCATTGATGAACCATGAAGAGGATATCGAAGATGAATGAAAATTTTTGCAATAATTTTCTTTCCCGCGGGGGGGGGGAGATGTAAAGGAAATATATTCCCTTTAAATTTGAATCCTATAATGTCAATTAGAATGCAATCATCGATTGTCATTTGTTTTGTTATTCTATTATTTGATTGTTAGAAAAAACCATTCAAAGTGATATTAATAAACATAAATGTCGTTTCTTAGTTAAAAAAAACTTTGCAACACAAGTGTTTTATTTAGAAATTAATAAAAAGGAATTAAACCTATCAACATATTATATATATATATATATATATATATATTTATATATATATATATATATTTATATATATACCTACATTCAAGTTAGCAATGAAAATGCCCCAACGCGTGATGATGAAATTATTAAAATTATGTAATATTTGTAATTATTTTTTAAAATGTTCAATAATGTCTAAGCAAAAGAGGCGTATAAAAAATCTAGTCGTAAATAAATAGACAAACTGTACTATTTTCGCCGCAAAATACGTGCGCGGATATTTTTTTTATGATTTTATTAGAACTAAAATTAAAATTCTGAAAAATAGCTTTCTTAGATAATTTATTGATTTATTTTACTGTATGATATGATTTGAAATTTATGTTGTATAATACAAAATTTTGTTTGAAAATTTAACGAATTTGCCAACGACCAACGGTATAACCTTATTATAATAAAAATACCCCTTTTTATATATTTCCGGTTGTGTCGGCGGTTACTCCATACGCATAAATTGTGATTAGGGGGCATACATGAATTAAGTGAGCTCAAAAGGGGGGAGGGTCCAGTAAAATCTCACGTTACTTGAAAATAATATACGAAGTGGCCCAAAATTATCTCACTAAGAGGGGGGGGGAGGGTTGATTGGAAGAAAAACTGCTCACGTAATTAATGTATGCCCACTTACTTGTTATTTATATTAACTACAAAGTGCTGCGCTAATTTGGCTTTGAGAGTCAAAATTTAAATCGAAAATATTATCGATATCTAATAGTTCATTGCCTAGTGCAGGGTTTCCCAAACTGTGTTCCGCGGAATACCAGGGTTCCGCCGAATCTGAACAGGGGTTCCGCGACAGTTTTTCGGAACAATTTTATTTAATATTTAAAATACACATTTTCATATTTACACACTACTGATATTATTCACCAAAAATTATTACTTGCATAAATATTTTACAACGGTACTTAAGTTAGGTGCTAGACCCTTCCAGGTAGAGAGACTAAGCTTTATGGAAGTTTAAAAAGCCGTTTATTCTGTTATTGCAGTAAATTTTCATTTTATATACTAAAAAAAATCTCTGAATTTTATTTTTATAGTTTATAATACTGTGTTAAGAGTCAATAATATGAACATCTATGCGATGTGGAAACAATAACAACGGGATAACGGATCTGCATGTGTTTCACGAAATTTCTGTTCCCAAGGAACCCAACCATATTTTTTACGATGACTTTATCTGGAAGAAAAATAATGTAAAAATCAATCAGTCTTACATCCTTGTTAGCAATTAGCCGAACTATAAAAACTGAAAAAATTACAATTTTGGATTTCATCAGTCCAATCTAATCATTTTGATTGTTTTGAATTAATTTTAAAGTGGATGAAGAGGTTTCCAAATAATTTTAAGAACACCTGCATTTGAAAACAACTCTTTTGCAATATTTTCCGAAAACTAGTAAGTACGATTCCTGGGTTCGGAATCCATTTTTTCGGAGAATATGAAAAAATAATTGTTTGAAAATCTAAGTGACTAACAAAAATATAAAAACCGCCTTTAAATGATTTCTGGGCGAGTTTGTCGGAAGAGTACCCCAATTTATCAAAACAAACTATTATTGTACCTGATTTCATTAAGATACGCAATTCACAAAGTCAAAATCGTCCAAGTCATTAGGTACTTTATTTATTCCACTTTTTTGTTTATATTCCTTTTTTTATACCAAATAAATAATGTGTTTAATAATACATATTTTTTTTTAATTTTTACTATTAGGACACCTTAAAAAGAGTACTTTGTACCCAAACTAAAAAATACACCAAGTGTTCCTTTCAAATTTACGGGTTTGCAAAGTGTTCCATTACAGAAAAAGTTTTGGAAACCCTGGCCTAGTGTATGTAATCTCTTCATAACAGAATTTAACACGAAGTTATTGTTGTGAACTAATGCATTCCATCGATTATACTTCGCAGGTACCTACATGTAAGGACAGCAAATTTATGGCATCAGGGCGTATACATATTGGACGGAACTACTGTTGAATTTGCCGTATCAAAGAAAAGAAGAAAATAATGTGGGAACCTTAACGACGTAAGTGAAGAAAGCGTGTAAACAAATATACGCCGCGGCACGGCGTATTGGACAAACATACGGTCGAATTCACCCTAGCAGGCCTGGAGATTGGACGTTTCCGCCGCGTTTATTTTAATTAATTCTGAAGAACGTGTTACAAATATTTAAAATGTGTCTCCATGTTGTCCTCCCGAAGTTATTAATTCATCGTCTAGAAAAATAAAATCTGGTGCTTACGCTTACCGCCAACTTTATGGTTGAAAAACGGGTTATAAAATCTTAAAATCGTTGTACCTAAAATATATTAATGGAAAGGTACTGTTTTTATTAATCTAAAATATAAATAACTCGCATCCCTTGTGTGGCATGGAAAAATAAAAAAGGTATTATAGTTACGAATTCGCCGGAAATGATTAAAATGTGAGTTTTGAGCAAACAAAAATTATTAGGGTTGTGTACCGCCTTAACTATTTTATATATCTTATAACCTTTGTTTCATGTATTTATAATCATATTTACCTGCTTTTCTTATTTATTTTTTCTCTTTAAATATTTTGTATATTATGTATTATAACCCTTATGGAATGTGTGGGATTGCACTATTCTCCCCACATACCGGAATAAACATTTATTTATTTATTATTTTATACAGTACGAGGAAATCAAATATTTTTCTCTTTAATTATATCAGATTTTTTTTAAATAATTGAATTCTTATTGAGTAGATAATAAATGTTTGTATGTTTCCCACCTTACGAGGAATATTAAAAATATTTTCTTTCTGTATTGATGTAATTTTTTTACGTCAAAACGAGGTTAAAGAAAAACTTTATTTCGTTAATCAATTACACAAAAGAATTATATCATGAAATTGCTTTCAAACTAAGTTTTTACTTCAAGGTAAGTTGCTGTACGTCAAATCCACCTTTTGTGAAACTTATATTTGATTAGGGACCAAAAGTTTATTCCAAGTATTATCGAGATCTTAAAAAGTTTAACTAGATTTACCGAATTTAACCTGCTTACTTAATATTAACCCTTTTTATACCTCGCACCCTTATAGGGTAAAAGAGGCCCAACATATTATTCTTCAGAGCCTAACTCGAAAAAGCACTTTCCCAGAGGAGTGGAAAAATAAGTCAGTATTTTTACAGAGTTTTTTCCAGAAATCGTAAACCGTAGCAGTAAAAAAAACTTTTGTGACCTTATTAAAATAATAAATAATAATAATATAAATTTATTTTATTTTCATGCATAATTATATAGGTACTTACAAACCCATTAAATATTAATAAAAAGATAATATTAATAAATGTTTATTATATTCTTTCTTTTTTACATCCAGGGTCTTCTCTTGGAAATGCCGTGCTGAGATTTTCATTCACATAATAAAACTTAATTATATGAATATTATTCGTTATCTACTAAAATAATATCATGAAGTAAAAGTTAGCAAACACCTTTTTTAATATGGTTATGTAGATATCCTGAAAACGTCTGTTTCAATTTTGTCTAAATATAATTTCCAAATAACCTAGTCCTAATAATAACGTAATAAGTAATAATAACGTTGGCTAAAGAAGGAGCTAGCGCAACACGGCATAACACCCCGAAAACAAATAACGAAAATGCTTTTGGCCGTGAAAATCTTAAAACGTATCTCACGTAATAAGTAGTCTCAAAATTTCAAATAATTTAAGAATTCTTGTTCTGCACCAAAGATATTGAAATATAAGTAGATGTGCTATCTGCAGTTTTTACTAGGTGGGACTGCGCTTCCGGGTGTCGCCTATATTGTTTACCAATTGACAAATAAACTAAATGAACGAATAATTAACGAATAAAGCAAACAAACGTTAAAATAAATGAACGAATTCTTTCCGTATTCAAACTATATTGTTAATGCACACCTTCAAAAATGAACAAATACTTTTCGTATGCAAACTACTCTAATTAGTTCGTAGTCCGCCGACAGTTGAGCGGACACCATAGCATATCTCTTTTGTATTTGAATATATTTGTTCTGCACATTTCATCATTTAGAATTTAGACTCGTATTGCTGTCATAAGCAAAAAAAAAAACAATTTTTATAAGAAAAACTCTCTTTTTATAACTTTTGAAGGTTATTCCCATCAATGTAATATAACATTGAAGAAAAAGAAAATAATAATAATCTAAACGAAAATATGAAAGCGAACAAGACACAGAAAAACAGAAAAAAATAATGGATATAAATAAATAAATAAAACACAATGAAAAAGTTTTTCTTATAAAAATTAAATATTCATTTAGACTTTTATAAAAAGTCAAGTTCTATATAAATAAAATCGGATATATTTATCCGTGACGCTATCCAGGTTATAAACCAATTCTTAGAATGATTGTTTCCAATAAAAAAAGGGTAGTTGCTTTTGATATGGAAAATAAATTAGTTGGAGATAATATTGTTAATTAAAAAATTTGAAATAGGAGATTGGCTATTCCGACGGCTTGATAGTAGGGCGCAATGGCGGAATTGGTAAAAGCACTTCCCAGGTAGACGAGTGGTTCTGGGTTTGAGTCCGAGTTGCGACCATTATCTTTTTATATTTTTCTATGTCTTATTCTCTTTCATATTTTCGTTTAGATTATTTTTAATATCTTTTTCTTCAAAAAAAATTATTATATCTTTACGCGGGAGGTATTATTGTTTGCAATTCAATTTTTAGCTTCACTAGTTATCCTAGTGAGACTGTGTTGAAGTTAATAATTTTATAAATGTATAGAAATATCACTAAATAAAATGGGTGTTTAAATAACAATATGTTAAGTAAGAGAATGGGTTCCTACTAAGCTGACGGAAGCTAATATATATCATAATGTAAACATGTTGGGTGACCAAGGTTGAAAATTCATTTGATATAATCTATTGAGCTATTAATTTAAAGACTAAGAAGAAAAGAAAAAAAACATGTATACAATAAATAAATAATAAATAATGCATACAATAAATTATGCTATCAATTTAATATACCTTTCACCTATTATAGTAAATACGTCACAATCTGACGTTTGTAAATTCCTAGCTGCCTTTTTGCTTATGACGGCAGTATATGTACCTACAGTTTTTTATTATTCTTATTATTATGCGGAATATGAGTGGCTATATTTTAAATGTAAATGCTTTCATAGTAAAAAAATAACATATTTACAAAAATGAAAAAAGTTCATGCACTTATTGTAAAATTTCAATTAAAACTCAATTTGGGAGGCGGGTATGGGTACCGCTACCCCGGGAACCATTTATTGGATAACCAACACCACTGTCACTGTCACTGGTGCCCGGGTTCATGGTATGAGATTTATCCAGGTCTTGGCGGCGGATGCGTCTGCCCATCTGCTGCGTAGCGGGCCGGATCGAGAGAGACTGGTTGAGGGAGGCCTTTTGACCTTTCCAGACGGTCTCTTTCGACCCATCATCGCCTTGCACCGCAGTTGTACCTCCGTCACTCCCGGACACCCAAATTCCTACCCACCCCTCACACCTTTTTCCTTGTCAGAACTTTCTACCCTTCCCTTCCTTAAAAATACCCTCCACACAGCATCCCCTAAGATGACATAGGCTCTGAGGGAAATTATTTTCCTCAGGGACTCCTTTGTGGAGCTAATGTAAAAAAAGCATGAACAACGACCCAGTGATCTTGTATTTCTGACGATAAAATGAAAACATTGAATAATAATTGTTGGTATGGTGTGTACTGAACATCCTTAAAAGTAATGTACTCGTATTTCATTGTAACTCAATGTAACAGTGTTAAATTGGTCGTCAAATGACGTCTAATTCACATTAAATGCCGCCAGCTGTGTCAAGCTGCTGTTGCAAAAATAGTTTAATTCAAAACCCAACCAGGCTGGTAAAATATTCTGAAGGATGAAAGTAGGTCCTTCTTTCACAGAAGGAAAGCAGCTTTCCCGCTTCAAATATTAATTCATCTCTTTAGAAATCCTGTTTTTTTCGTTTAGTTTCAAACGGAGCTTTTAAAGGAGCCAGTGCCTACTGACAACTAATTACAAAATCTCATTGCCTATGAAAGAAATATCTTAAGCCCGGGAAAAAACTCGAGACGGCCCCGGGCGCTCCACACCATAATCGTGTTATTAATGCGAAATTAGAGAATATTTCTTTCACATTTGCGAGAGTAATTCGCTGTTCATTGGATCTTCTCTTGTAGAAGTTGTAGACTGGAGACTAATCAATAATATGTTCTCTCAAAACAGACTCCAGACAAAATCTCCATTTCTTTTATTTTTAAATGGAACTCTTGCAGAAAAGAAAATCATGCAGATAAATTTCTCCTTCAATATATTCACAATATATTTTATAAATATATCAACACATGTGTCAAGTGATATCAACACATGTGTCATAGATTTTTGTATGTAATTGTATCCCTGGTGTCATTTCACAATCAAATGCCATAATTCTGTTATACTCTTTTTTTATTTCAAATATTTTCTTAGAATTTGTGACATTTAAATATTTATACCGTTGATATTAAATAAATACCCTAAGAACCGGTTTTATAAACGTCCGTTCGTTACGCTTGATACTATTTTTGGTTTACCGCCACAAATATGTGGTCTACCGCCCGTTTTTGCCATTTTATAAACGTTCGTTATTGTATCGGTAGGTTAAGTTTCGGTTAATGCTTAACTGACTGATTTAGACCGGTTAAATGGGTAACGATCCGTTTTGTAGCTTGTTGGCGCTCAAATGTTTTTGGCAGCTGTCAGTAGTTGGTTGGTTGTTGCCCGACGATCGCTTATTTTAAAGTGACAGTATTATATTATTTGCATTTGTGACATGGACTATTCATCGAGCAGTGAAAGTGAGGATGAGTTTGTTTTTTTCGATGTCAATGATAGCATTTTCTCAACTAAAGAGATAAGACTGTTTAACTCCTCTGAAGCGAAATTTTTGCTTTTGGTTCTCTTGTTCATTTTGATATCTGAAAAATTACAATAATTACATTAAAACTTCATTAGTGATAGTGTAAAAATGACTTAGGTTATGTGAAGACGCAACGCGTATGATAATAATACTAATCGTGACCAAATCACTGATATTTTATATGATTAATAAATATTTATATGATTAATAAACATAAACTTATACAGTCTTACTCATCATCGCAAAATAAGATACAACCTCGGAGCAAGACCGGGTTAGGTGAAATTATTACTCAACATAGTGGGTTAATCGCGCGCATGCGCGTGTTTTTCCCGCGTCGCTGTACGGAAGATGTAGTAGCTGTCACGATTTAAACCACCCAATCACCAGGGTTAACTCAGTACCTACGGCGTTGTAACTGACGAAATGGCGAACTTTTATGAGAATCTTGACGTTTTGAACGGAGCTTTGGCAAATAATTCGCGGCATTCATGCACCACGGCCACGGAAAAGGTTTAAAAAAAGGTATGATCCATTTGCGGCGCTCACGGAAGGAGATATTAAGTCTAAATATAGATTTACCAAAGTCAACGTTGTGTTGACTGATGTTGACGTATGATTAAACGTGAAGTTGGCAACACGCCGTGAAATGCTAAATTGGCCGCGTTTTTGAGCTTTGGAGCAGTGTTGCTACCGTAAAAAAATCATAACAGCTGTCGAGAAACATTATGATGATGAGTAAAGATTTTTACCCTGAGCAGTGTAGGCTTACTCCACTGTGTAGCTACCGCGACGCTACAGAGCGGTGGTACGGTTTTATGATGAGTAAGGCTGATATAGTTTTGAAGTATATTTTAGAATTGCGTTGATAATCGTGTTAATAATCGCGTCAGCAAACACTCCAAGAATTTAAAATAACAATCAACTTTGACAGCTAAAGTGATGCCCATAGATAAAAACAATATCAGAGACAATAATTTGCCAAAAACATTGCCAGTAAAAAAACTTTTGGTCCAAACGTAACCTATGACCGCTAGTAATGCAAATTTGATTATAGTTAAAATAACGAACGGATAGCGGTCCGTTAACGAAAAACGGTTCGTTACGAAACAGAAATTTGGTACTTCGTTTATAAAACCGGCCCCAAGACCAGTGCACCGGTATAACGATTTCTCTACAGGAGCTTTCGGGTTCTGTTGCGACAAAAGATTTTAATAACAGTGTTCAATAGTCAGTAAGTCAGTTGTTATGGATTCATTCGCTATTTCTGTCTTTTCACCAAATTTGGTGCGAAAAAGCGCCGAAATTTTTTTAAGGTTTGTAGTTTCAGAACATTCAATATACGTAATGAAATGCTGATACCATTAGTCGAGAAGGTTTTTGATTATTTGACAACCGAGAGGGCAATTTGTAATGGTTTAAAAATAAAAGGTGTAACACTGCATAAAAGAATAAGTACAACACAAGACTTATGAAAATAAAAGAGATGTGGCAACAATTAAATTATATTATTAAATAAATAAAACAGAACATGAGACTCTAATAAAATAATATTTTAATTCTTCAGGGTCGTGTTTAGTCCTTAGAAAAAGAAACTAAATAGTTAAAAGACTAATAAATGAATTGATACCTTGTCGTGATTTAAAAAAAAGATCTCAAGATGTTAAAATTATTATAAGGACGTCAGTTCAAGTAGAACAAAATATTAAATGGTAAATCAATAAACTCAAACTAACAGAAGTTATAAGCTCACAGGTAAAGACGATTCACCGAAGTATGTGCCTTCCTACGTTGAGACAGACTCCCGGATTCTCCGGCTGATAGCTTGGAACTCGTCAAGAAAAATTCTCTTGTTCCTAGTATGATTTGGTCAACAAACGAAAATCTGGATTCGACTTGCTCGTAGAAAAATTTCAATTAGGAATTCAAATTTCAATTTGAATTGATACGTAGCAACCTAGTTAATGGGTGATTATTAATGGGTGCTACTTCATCGAGTGAATATATATATATTTTTTTTACAGTGAATACCGCACAAGAATCTCAACTGCTCCCGTCTGGAGCCAGTGAGACTATGGCATCCCCAATTGGGGTATGTTGTGAGGCTGAAGGTAGTGGGGAGGGGAAGGAGGTGGGGAAGAGGAAGGTTGGGAAGTACCTGGCTATTCAGATCTGGTCACCAAACACGGCTAAAGCCATTTTCAAGCAACGTTTCAATTCTGAATGGTGGTCTTACACCAGGGCAATACTGATAGTATCTTCCACTCTGGAACATGCCGCAAATATACTATGTATTATTTTAAATGAATTAATTGTGAAATAACACAAATTAATCAAATAAAATTTATTTGCGCATGCCGGGTTCGAACCCGCGACCTCCAGGTTGTGAGTCAAGAGTCTTACCCACTGGACTACGGAGGTCGTCAAATAAATATATGGCCAGTATAAATCCAAACTGTTACAAATTTCGCCATTTGATTGGACGACGTTGTGTGGCGGGTGAAGGAGTAATATGAGTAAGAAGGTTCGTGTTAAATATAGGAGGAAATAATACGATAATAGCTCGAACTACATTTTTTATGTTCCCAAGGGGCATATTTATTTTTGTAATTTATTAATTTTAAACGCCTTGATGGGTTTTTACAATATTATACATATATTTTACGGGATTTTGTGCATAATACAGATCCAGTAAGATTTTATAAATAATATGTGCAACCGTTCGTATGTGATATTCCTAATTAATAATATTATGCTACATAAAAATCTCTTAAATACGGGTAATCTATAATATAAAAATGAATCGCTAAATGTGTTGGTAAGCGCAAATCTCGAGATCAGCTGAACCGATTTCGCTAATTCTTTTTTTAGAATATTCCTTGAAGTACGAGGATGGTTCTTACGGAGAGAAAAAATAAGAAAATTGCGCAGAAAATTGGACAATTTCAGAAAACATGAGCATGTTTGACAGTTCGCGTATTTGAGAATGACATTTTGCAAAACATTGGTTCAGGATTCTATTTTTGAAAATCTTTAATAAATTTATTTAAAGTAGGTACTCCCCTAATAGCTTGAATCGAATCAAGAATTTTAGATATTTTAAATAGGTACCAAATTTAATATACATGAAAAATGGAAATTTGAATAAACATTGTAAAAGGTGGCACACGGGCTGTTTAATAACTGAATGTACTGGGATTGAATATATGGAACGCGGGAGGAGGGTTGACGGGACGAGGGAGCGGGAAAGGGAAGAGGGAAGGTGGAAGGGGAAGGGGACGTGTGAGGGGGAGGGGGGTTAGTGGGACGGGGGAAGGGGGGGAGTGGAGTGGGGAGAGGGAAGGTGGAGGTGACGGAGTGGAAACGCGAGAGGGGAAGAGGACGCAGGAGAAGAAGGGGAGGCGGAAGGGGAACGGGAAGAACGGGAAAGGACACTCAGGGAGAAACAATTTCTTTATTAAAGGCATAGCAACGCATGCCGGGACCAGCTAGTTATATATAAATATGTCGATATTTGAGGTGAATTTGTTTCCAACTGTGTAAAATCGATGAAAAGGTGCAACATGTGTGTGGTGGTAGTTGGTCCCGGAATTATTGTTGCAGAATAATATATTTTGCCTAGTTGCTCGATTTAGTATCTTGAATTTCACAACAGTCTAATTCGGAGTGAACAATTTTAAACCAAAAAGTTAAGTCGTTTATTTTCTTATATTTGCTAGGAACTGCATATTAAGTGTACCTATTTAGTAAGAACATATAGTCATACGTTAAATGTGTAATTTGAAGTTTATACATCGTAAAATTCAAAATTAATAGACTTCTTTGTTTTAACCACGTTTATTGTTCATAAAAAAACTGAGATGTTTCATGAACGATGCTCACTTCCTGAGGGTTTATTTAAAAGTAGTTGAGTTTTAAGTAAAAACCCTGAGGAATTGAGCAACGCTCATGAAACATGTCGGTTTTTTTATAAACAATAAACGAGGTTAAAACAAAGAAATCTATTAATTTTAAATTAAAATAGTGCCACAAAATAAATTTGCAGTGTTTTTTTTTTTTTTTACATTAACTCCACACAGGAGGCCCTGAGGAAAATAATTTCCCTCAGGGCCTATGTCATCTGGGATGCTGTGTGGAGGGTCTTTTTGAGGAGAGGAAGGAATGAACATTGGTCTTGAAGAGACCCATGTTGTAGGAATGAGGAAACACAGATGCCGGCAAATCATTCCACAGCCGAGCTGTTGAACATAAGAACGAGTCGAAGAAACGACCCGTTCTCATGTGACTAATGTCAACTGTGTACAAATGTTGGGCACGCGTTTGGCGTGTTTCCCGACTATGCACCGGTGCCGAAGGGATCAATGATGCTAGTTCCTCGGAGCATCTTCCATTGTAATACCGGTAGAACAAGGATAGCATTCCCACCCGACGCCTGTGCTCTAAAGATTGCAATCCGTCTGTTAAGATGGGAGAATCTATCAAACGGACCGCCCGTTTCTGCACAGAGTCGAGGGTATTTTTCAGGTATTTTGGAGCTCCAGACCAGAGGTGGCTGCCAAATTCAACCGTGGGGCGCACTTGCGATTTGTACAGGGTTAGCAGTTGTGTACTTTTAAAGTATCTGCGTGCCCTGTACAGTACGCCCAGTTTTTGGGAGGCTAACTTTACTCTGGCTTCGATGGAGCCCCCATACCTGAGCTGGTTACTTAGGGTTACACCAAGCAAATCAATGGAGGGCCTGTTCGGAAGATTGCTTCCGTTGAAAGAGACTAGATTTTCATTGCGATCCCTTTTAGACGTAATCAGACAAGATTGGGTCTTTGAAACATTAAATTCAACGAGATTATTTTTACCCCAAGAGAAAACACTCTCGAGGTAACCGTCCATTCTTTGCTTCAAAGCCTTACGAGCTGTTGGAGTTTGTGAGCCCTTTGGGGCTTGTCAAACAAAAAGCTATCATGAACTGTACTGTCATCCGCGTAGCAGTGAATTGGTGCACATGACAAAATGTCGTTGATGTGCAACAAAAACAGAGTTGGAGACAGAACCGATCCCTGTGGGACGCCAGCATTTATCGAGTGAGAGGAAGAGGTGAAACCATCGACTACCGTCTGAATCGACCTCTCCCTCAAGAAGTCGGCAATCCACGTACACAAGGATGCGGGAAGTCCGTAAGAATGCAGTTTGTTGACAAGTCCTCGGTGCCAAACCCGGTCAAAGGCCTTGGATATGTCCAGTGCAACCGTTTGGGTCTCACCGAAACGTTCCAGGCATCGCCCCCAAACATGCGTCACATACGCGAGAAGATCACCGCACGAGCGATTCCGCCGGAATCCGTATTGACGATCGTTAATAATTTTGTTCTTCTCGAGGTATGTGAGCAGTTTGTCGTTGATCACACGTTCCATCACCTTAGACAGAACTGATGTGATCGCTATGGGGCGGTAGTTGGCCGGGTTGGAGCGGTCACCCTTCTTTGGAATAGGATGGATAACCGCTTTTTTCCAACCAGAGGGCACAGAGCCAGTCTTCAGGGACAGTTTAAAAAGCTTCGTCAAAATTGGAGCTATTTCTGCAGCGCACCTTTGCAGTACCAGGGCAGGTATTCCGTCAGGCCCACTAGCTTTATTAACATCAAGCCCTCGTAAAACATGGAGTACTTCCCGATGCCGGATCCTCAGCTTTTTCATACGAAAACCGCAGTGAGGAACCGACGTCGGGACAGCACCTTGGTCATCGAGGGTTGAGTTATCCGCAAACATTTTACCTAGTAAGTTGGCCTTTTCGGTGGCGGTGTTTGCTAGTGAGCCGTCAGGTCTGGTAAGAGGTGGCAGACTGGATTTGCAGAAATTGCGACCTATTGAGCCCGCAAGCGACCAGAATTGCCTGCTGCCATGCGGGCATGCAGTCAGCTTTCTGCTGTCGTTTGAAGAAGAACTCGTAAAAATTTGTGCTGCACACGTTCAATATTTCTAAGAATTGGACAATATGGGGTACTAGCGATAAATATACGATTTTTATAACTTCCGACGAATGAAGATACCAATGTGCATTCTACTAACTACATCAGTAGGAGGCTTGATTTCGAACCGAAACAGCGTTCATTTTGCTCCATTAATATCCAAGGTGAAAACTGTTCCAAACGAAAATATAAATAATATTCCCAAGCATATTAAAACGTCAAAACTTTGTTTTTCACTTTCACGTGGGATTTTCCCTCGAGATTAAACTGTCGGGGTTTACAAAAACTCGGTTATAGTTAAGTTGAGTAAATAAAGAGATAAACCCTCCACCAGACTCTATTCGTCTTTTCTATTCTTACCCTCATCAATTATTTGCTCGTCTGATTGAAGACGTTCTCTTATCCCTTTGGATTGGGGCGGTGGAGGCAGAATGTGCTTTTAGTTTCTCTTTATTCCAGGTACTTTCTCCAACTACCCTCGTGAGACGTTACTTATCAAAGGGCCAAAAGCATCTTGGGATACGATATAAATGTTTCGGGAAAGCCTGAGAAAGCGCAAGGATTTATTTCGTTAAATAACTAAGTGTTCTCAAGTACGTAGGTTTATTTTATATTGGGTGGTATCTTACGGTTGGAGTATAATGATTCTATTATTGATATATAACTATTATTATTACAACCTAATTATTATTTTTTTTATACAACAGATTTAAATGTCCGGGTTAAATTTTCCCCACAGGAAAAACTAAACCGTTTCACACACAATATAACATAATTTATCCACCATAACATGTGTGACTTCCAATCTGTAAACTTCACCAGCCATAACATAGGGACAACCCTAGCATGGCGGATGAAATAACACAAAAATTCTATACAAAGTACAAAATTCTTATAATAATAAATAAATACGAACACGAGAATGGTTGCGGGAGTCCCTTTGACTTATCCAGATGTACTCTCTCGTAACATCGTCTTGCACCGCATTGGAAGGGATGGGTCCATCACTCCTGGACACAGTGACCCCAGATTCCTACCCACCCATCATACCAATTTCCTTCCCAGAACTTCCTTTCCTAAAAAGACCCTCCACACAGCATCCCCAAAGATGACATAGATCCTGATGAGAATTATTTTCCTCAGGGCCTCCTATAGGTATATATTGGACAGTCAGGGTCGGGGTGAGGGGTTGGGCGGTTACTCGGCTGAGTGACCAGCAATGACATGTGAAAGAAAAGTATTGTGTGGTTTTGAAAAAAAAATTGAAAAAAAAACACTGCCTTTAAAATCCTGTATAAATCAGATTTCTTTGGACGAATTCCCAAAAATTAGAAGCTTCGAAACCTTACACCTATGTACATATATTAGACATAGGTCTCAGATCTTTATTATGCTTCTCGCCCTATTGAACATTAAACATCGTGTCAACTAATTCAACTTTTCAGTTGAATTTCGACGATATCCAGCGATCTACTATCTACGATCTACAGCCTCTAAGAAAACATGAAGTACCAGGGTAGTTCCACCACGTAAAAGCTTCCATGCGCCACGTGTCCGGCTGCGTGACGAGGGGCATTTAATTGTATTGGATTGGTTTCGCCAACGGGCGGTAGATGGCATTATGCTGCATGGTATAAAATTAGGGTTGGTGGAGATAATAAAGGAGAAATTAGAAATATTTTGGAATGAAATGTTTTTGGTCATTTTGAAAGAAAGTCGTATCAATCTTTTAATTTTTGAATCAATAAACAAATCCAAAACCTACTGTCCACCGTTTCGCTCTGTGCATATAGTGCGAAGTATTCTCGAATACGGATCTACTAATTGGTCTCCCAATTATGAGTTTCACAATTATAGCGCCCTTGAGGTGATTTTTCACAAAACCGGCGCTATATAAATCATCCAAATATTATTATTATAGAATCGAATACATACAAAGAAAATTAACCCGTGTAATTGCTTATCGCGAAGGTTTATCTGATCAATTTGAAACATATAACGACCGAATTCTACACTATAAACTACACTCTTTATCAGCCAGACGGAAACTTTCCGATTTATTGCTTCTGCACAAAATTATACATGCATCAGTTGATACACCAAACATTTTATCCCAAATTAACATCAACACACCATTAAGAAATTCATCAAGGAGGATGCAAGATATTTTCTATACATCTTCCTACTACACAAATACAGAATATTTCTCCCCTATACCACGAAAATTAAGACATTATAACACCGTACACTGCTCGAACAATGAAATTGACATGTTTAATGACCCATTAAAAAATACATTTAATACTTCAAAAAATACATTTTACCATCAATTTTAATTTTCCTTTTATTCAAAGACAGGAACTATTGTACCTACTAAATAATCGTCCCATCAGCACAGGTGCCAATAATTAATAAATTATTGGTGATACTTTTGTATTCTACCTTTTACTCATTCTTGTTTGTCGTTCATTTTTGCATACTTAGCTAATTATTTTTGTTACTATTTTTGTTATAATTTCTGTTATACACTGTACTTAAATCATCCATGTATATAAATTTTTGGGCATAATGACTGTTTTATGTACTTTTATAAAAATAAATCTTTACATAATGTAAAATGAAGTCGCTCACGCCGTATGTGCGCTTAGATCTTTTAAACTAGGTACGCAACGGTTTTTCATGCGGTTTTCACCAATAGATAGAGTGATTCATGCGGAAAGTTTTCAGTTATATAATTTGTCAAGGTTTTTTGTAAATTGATTGAAATACATAATATATCTATCTGGCCAAGCGGCAACGGGCAGCGGGCACCGGGCAGCGGGCAGCGGGCAGCGGGCAGCGCGCAGCGGGCTGACAAACGGGCGGTGTGAATTTGATTTAACAGATGGCGTTGGTTATAAGGGTTTCTTGGGGGCCGGGTCTGCTCGTATATAATAAAAATCAATGAATTTGTTGTAGGACATAAATAAGATTACGGTTGTGAAAAATTAAAGAACTCATTCATTTCGACAAAAATAAATGCTAACGGAAAAAAGCCGGCAATTGAAATTGAGAATAATAATTCAAATACATAACCAAATAAATCGTCAGATTTTGACGCCAAAAATGATTAAAAATTGTAATTCTCCCAGCGCTGCGCGATGAACAAACGAACACCTCCAACGATGTTGTTTTCCCGAGAAATTCGTCCCGGGGCATCTTATTTTGCGAGGCATAATATTTTCCCACCGCCGCTTGGTAATTTCCCCCAATAAAGCGCGGGAAGTGGACCCCATTCCCTTAAGTAAACGAACATCTTATGAACTCCGCGGCGCCGATCCCGGCTAATGGAATTCCCGAGGTAAATCCCGGCAGACCGAACCATCCCATCCCGGGGAGGGAATATGCACTTTGAGACACTGTCGAGGAAAGAGAGACAAGTTTAACATAATTCCCGAGGGAGGAAATAGTATAGTAAATGTGACGTTTTGAACAATGCAGATAAGATTTATACGAGGACACTAACATACTTTATTATATAACATCATGGTGTCTTTAATTTACGACAGTTAAATAATTTTTAAGAGCGCCATAATTCCCGATAACATGTGAACTTTGAATATATTAGCGTTAATTTTTAAATTCTAGACAAAAATAACTGTGCAAAGATTCATAAAACCAAAGCTCACCGTTTGAGAGTTTTTGCTGATTCAGAAAAAAAGAGTTGCTTGCTTTACGGTAAGTTTAAATAGCATTAATTATTGGTTATAACCTCCAAGCCTCTGAAGGATATTGCTAGCCACAAAAATCACTTTCTATTAGAGCCTCTGTGGGACAGACCTGATCGGAGCGTCCATACATCATGATGAGTATTTTTTTCTGCAATATCGATCTATGTTAGTCGTTATCCTAAAAATTGAAGGGTATGATTACAAATAACGTTTTTTTCGTTGGCAGTTAAAAGTTCTATAAACAGCATAAAAAGTGAAGTTACAGTATTATCACTGAATCTCCGCTCAAAAGGAAGTCTAAATATCGAATTATTTAAAAAAATATTAACTTTTCGAATCAAAATTTTTCGGTCATGTTTTTTGTTAACATTTTCGGGTTTAATATTAAAATTGTATTATTTAAATATATCAATCTTTATTTCAAATACAAACATCTGATAAGATAATTTTATCTAGTTACTAAAATAATAATTGTTAACAATTATTACAAGCAATAATTATCAGCCTGAAACACTCATCTACATTGAAAAATCTTCCGAGAAAAGATACTTGCCGCCAACGGGACTTGAACCCGTGTCAAGTTCCGTTGGCAGCAAGTATCTTTTCTCGAAAGATTTTTCATTGTAGATGAGTGTTTCAGGCTGATTATTACTGCTTATAATAATTGTTACCCTTTGTGCTATGCATAAAAATCTTGTCTTAAACGTTAGTTTATAAATTAAAAAAATAATAATTAATAACTGTTTTTACGACAAGTTCAAAAATAAGAAATACGGTTATAACACAATTAAAATAACTCGGAAGCATTCCGAAATTCCTTGAGGAATTTCACCGTCTCGTTGGAATTTGTAGGTAAAAAATTTAAAAGCCCGAAGCATTAACTAATTATAACTTGAAGCAAATTCTTTGACATTCCTACTAGGTACCTATTCGCCAACTCTTAAGTATGTTATTATCATTGCTGTTTTTCAAACGGTATCAAGAAATCTGATCAATTATTGTCTTTCATGATCAAATTATTGTCATTCAAGAAATTGATCAATTATTGTCATTCATGCATGTATATCATACAACATTTCCATTCAAATGAATTAATCCAGTGGGTGAATTACTTTTGAATACCTACCCACTTCCACGAGTAATTTAAGTTCGTACATCCGGTTTATCATTGGCTCTGTTTACTTGAACAAGTACCAGCTCCTGATAGACACTATCTTGACATTTGGAGTGTCTGACCAAACACTGTGGATAGATTTGCTATTGATTTATTCTGTTGGGTTCCTGCCGCACTCCTATCTTCCGGATGTGGATTGAAGTCAACTAGCCAACCAAATAATTGCAATACATTGAACTTTCGTTGTTATCCGTAAAATTATGTAGAATCCTTTTTTACACGATTGTTAGTGGGACTATGATATTTTCATTTGGGATTTCTTTCATCCAGGAGCGAAGTGCAAATATATTTGATATTTTCATTTATTCATACTGTATTTCTGGATTTCTAACAGGATGAATTAATTTTCATTTACACAATTAAAGATTTTTTAACTGCGACCTCTGGTCCGAGGACCAAGGATTTTACCCCTCTGCTAAAAATATCGTCAGTCGTTAATTAACTAAACATCAAGCCATTTCCCCGCTGACATAGACAGAGAGGATTGAATGGCACACCGCACCGTTCTCGTAAAAACTCAGTGAAACATTCACGTTATAGATAATATTACACTCTCTTAAAATGTATTATAAAAACTTTAATATTTTATTCACTCGATCGTAAGACGTTCTCGACGCCTTCTTCCATTAAATTTATGCCAACATAATTTTTTTTTTAATGTAAATACTTCACAAGAGTCCCAGCTGCTTCCGTCTAGAGCCAGTAAGACTATGGCATCCCCAATTGGGGTATGTTGTGAGGCTGAAGGTAGAGGGGAGGGTAATGAGATGGGGAAGAGGAAGGTAGGGGAAATACCTGGCTATTTAGAGCTGGTCACCAAACACGGCGAAAGACACTTCAAGCAATGTTTCAGAATGGTGGTCTTCCACCAGGGCGAAGCTGAGAGTATCTTCCACGCTGGAACGTGTCGCAAATATACTATCCATCATTTTAAATGAATTAATTGTGAAATAACACAAATTAATCAAATAAAATTTATTTGCCCACACCGGGATTCGATCCCGCGACCTTCGGATTGCGAGTCAAGAGCCTTGCCGCTCAACCACACCGGCCGTCTGTATCAAAGTATCTATGCCATAAATATGGCATAGATACTATCTTTGAAAATAAATATTTTTTGGAAGATAATATCTACTAGCAAATATAAACCGCTACGGCAGGTTTTTTGCTGCTATACCCTGCAGGCGGCTTTTTGATGGGCTTCGCCCGATTTAGTAAAGTTCCCTTATAGTAGAGTTTTGCCCCTTTGAATGTACAACGGCAATTCATTTATTAGAATCTGGGCAAAGATTTACTCGTCCAATAGGTTCATTTTTCTATACAAATAAAAACCATTTCTGAAACCCTACGTTAATATATGTAGGTACTCGTACATATGTCTAACTTCTGTTATGTAACGAACTCCCATTGCCCAAGAAATTTACTGCCAGATTGTGTATTTTCACATAAAATTCGAGTTTCTCCGCCCTGACCTCCTCTGTAGCAATTTTTAACCAAATAGGTTTGAGGGCTCTAAAATTTACAAATTAATTATATCATTTTAGAATACATTTTTAGTTCATAGGCACAGATCAATTTTTCGAAAATGATGAATTGATTGAATGATCAGATGAATTTTATAAAAGCGAAAAGAAATCGATTCCAAAAATAGGAGGGGTTCCTTGGAAAAATACTACCGGATGGTCCAGGCAGCAAAGTCATCGGGACAAAAAAAAACACCGTGACAGGAATATCGTCATGCATGAATTTGGCTCGGAAAATCGGTCGGAAAATGTGTCGGGAAATTGTATGAACAATTTAACATTTTCTCATCGGGGATGCTGTTTGAAAACTTCAACTTTTTTTTTTAAATAACAGAGGGCACCACTTCTGTTTACAACAATCCAAACTATACAGCCATTCAAATAATAATACATACTATCATGTAAGATGCCGAGTTGAAAAAGTTTTTATATTATGAAATTTCCCTCGTTAGAGAAAAATCGCAGAGTATGCGCGGAAAATTATAAAAAAAAGTCCAGTTTTATTATTCAACATGGTATAGGTATGAAAAAAAAACGTAGTATTTTTTTAAATGCTACTTAACTCAGATGTCAAGACATTTTTCCTCTATGTAGTAAATAAGTTTTTTTTTTATTTCACAACAGTCGCTTACGCCTATTAATTATAATCGTTTTTTTTTAATTACCGCGCTCCGTCTATCATTCGTACATATCTCCCTAAGTTTATAACGCAGCCTTAAATATATTATTTTATCAACGCTTCTTTCTCCGCCCGTCTGCTCTGAATGTCCATACCATCTAAGCGGCCCTTATCACTTCCACACAAACTTGAATGAAAAAAAATATCACCACTGACTTATACATCTTGGTTCTTGACTATTTAGCATGCGGTATGTCTCTCTTGCACTTGTACGACATCGTGTATGACCACTTGAATTTCATAACCATGGTGAAACGCAGTTTTGTATTAAAAATTTGAGGCCCGGTTGGCCAGACTTATCGGTCACGAAACACGCCCACATGGCATTTCTGGTTCTTTTTAATTCCATGCAATAAAAGAATATAGGTACTGTGCGTAAAAAACGTAACAACGACCAAAAGCTTTCATAGTGGTATATTTTTTACGTCAATTATTTATATTTCTTATAGACATAAACAATTCCTGAATATTTCTCTAATACCATCAGACTTCAGTTGCGGATTTGTGGAAATGCGAAGGGAGTGGATAATAATGGTGGAATCTAGTTTCCTTGTTGACAGACAACTCGAGTCGACGGAATATTTCAAGGGTTCATCTTATGGCAACTTTCAACCCTCGCAGCTCGCAGCCTTTCTCCAATTGGATTGGCAAAAATCCACTTTGTTACATTGCCTCTACCCTCTACCCCAAACCCTTATGGAAAGACTTTCAGCATATTGAAGGTGGACAAAGTGTTTAAGAAATTTTTATAAAATTGAGCCGTTTAAACATAAGTTTAAAGAACGGTGAATAATTGAATTTTTTTATAATAATTTATTAACATTTAAATCCGCTAAACTACTTGTGTAGTTTGTCAGCAGGTACATGACAACAATTTATGCAATAAACTGGTACATTTTCAAACAGTATAATGTTGATGTTAATGCTAAAATGCATGTGTATAATGTTGATGCTAAAATAAAAATTAGATAAATTGTTTAAATTACGGAATAGTATATATGCAAATAGCACTACAAGCCTTATATAATGAACAAGTACAGATGGATTTAGTATGAACAAATGAAAATAATCAACAAGTAAATGAATAGTTTCACATGAGGAGATAGTTTCATACATACTAGAAAATAGTTCTTACTCTTACATAACATTACACGTGATTCAGTAACTTTATAACTCACTTTCTTTTCCTTTCTTTATAACTTTTACTTATTTACCAACAAGTCGAGCCCTAATCTGGGCTTCTTCTGAGCCCCTATAATTTTGGTTCAAAGTCCGGTACATAATATTTACTTTACTTTCTTTCTAGGAATTTTCACACTTTATAATGAATTATAAATTTGAGTGAAAGATTCTTTCAGTCTGAAGTTGATACGTCAATACATTTCGATAAGTTGTTTGAAATGGCAATAACCACATTAGATTAGAACTAGATTTGATTAGTCATGTAGGTACCGGGTGCGGCAGAGAGGACGGACGGTTTTAAAAAAATCCTAAAATATAATTTTTACTCAAAAACAAATTTATTGATGGAATCAGGTTCGCAAAGAAAATAGCATTTGAGACAGTTAAGTGTGGAAAATGACATCAGGCATGTGGTGGCCGAAATCGTTGATGCAGTGCTGGAGGCGTGAGAAAGGCTTGTCGAACGCGTTCAACATTTTCAGGAGTTCGAACTGTTCGCGGAGCTCCTCTTGGTCTTCTGTTGATCAGTTCACCACGCCTGATTCAGCCCAACGAAGGATGGTGTTTCGAGAGGGAACAGCTCTATTCCGATGAATGTTGAAGTGGCGACGAAACTCACGCTGTACGACGATGACTGACTCATTATTTCGAACGAATCAATCATAGTCGGAAACGCGGTGCTCCACCATTCACGGCTCCATGACGACAACTGGTAAAACAATGCTAGGAACTCACGAGTCAAGCGGCACCCCCCCCCCCCCACACACCTCTCTCGTAGACGGAGGGGGAGAGTACTACCCATCTCAAAAACGTCCGTCCTCTCTGCCGCACCCTGTACTTCCCAAACGTCATTTTTCCAATTCTCATCCGCCTCCCTCAAATACGTACATTCGTACTCCAGATTCTAATGTTGTAAAAAAGCGACTGATAATTGATACGTAGATACATTATACATGGACAAACAGCAAAGTAACTTAATGTTTTAATGGCAAATAAAATGATGAAATGAAAGCATTGTTACTAAAACCCCGAGTAAATAAAGCTTTTTTTAACAGTTCAATTACGGGTTCAGTGCTTTTCGACGCCAAAAATAAAATCCTGCCGTCATCACGTTCCGGTAAAATCGTTAGCCAGCAATTGGCGGAAAAGCACACAATTGTCACGTCCTCTTAAATGCTACCTACCACTTTCTCTACATCCTTCCCTACCCTGTACCCTGTCCCACCCGACACCAGCCACTAGCCGGTAGGGACTCGCAGAACCTTTGTCAGAATTCCGGACAGTTTAGTTCGTGATAGAAAAATCCCAGCAGCCCTGGCCAACGTAAATTGCAAATTAGTGTTCTTTTTAGAACATTTATGCGAGTTTTGGAGCGGAAGCGCAAACAGGGTTAAATTTAAAAAGAAAATCAAATCAATAGATTTTTTTTTTATAAAAAATGGAACGCCTTTGTAAATCAAGAGATTGAAAAAAAACGTAAGGGACAAGCTGTACAGAGGCGAAACGTGGAATCATAAGATCGTCATGACTCATTACATGAGCAATGGTTACTCCTTCTCTCCACCGTACAGTTTGTCAAATAGGAGGGCGCCACTGTTGTTCAAATGGCAATACTAAAAATAGTAAACCTAACCTAACCTAACCTAACCTACATTTTTATTAAAAATTAAAAAGGTATAACAGTGAAAAAAAATGGTCCTGAGGAAAATAATTCCCCATGGGGCCTATGTCATCTTTGAGGGTGCTGTGTGGAGGGTTTTTTAAGGAAAGGAAGGAGAGGAGAGTTCTGGGATGGAAAATGGTTTAAGGGGTGGGTAGGAATCTGGGGTTCAGTGTGTCCTGGTCATCTGCCTCCAAGATCTAGACAAACCTCACCCCATGAACCCGGGCACCTCTGCTAAATCACCAAACGTAGCGAACCACTTGGGGTGACCTATGGCAGAGGTGTTGGTTATCTAATAAAGGTTCCCGGGGCGGCGGTACCCATTCCCGCCTCCCAAATTCCACTGATCACAAGTTAGAATTGCGTATAGGTATATTATTATTACATCTTTGCAATTTTGTGTAAACATAATGAAGAATTACGATATTGTATTAAAAGAAATTGCTCACATTTATTTAATATTAGCTTAAGTACCTACTGGCGTTGTCCGGGCTTTAGATCACGTCTCTTAACTCATTCGGATCTAAAAGTAGTGTAACTAAACTCACCATTAATGATTCTTCCTTTTTACTTACAATAAAATTCAAATTTATGTTAAATTAAATGAAAGCCAATCACTTTATAAAACACAATTTAATCAAATTATGAAATTAAGTAGGTAACTTAACAGTGCTACTTCGATTTAATTTTTTTTAAGAACAAAAAATGTTTTAAATGTGTGTACACAGTGTTCTGTATTTTCAGTGTCATTGCACTTTAAAAGAATATTTGACAGATAAATTGGTGTTGCCAGCCTAAATATTTTGTAGTTCCATTTTTTATATTTTCTACTCTTATTTGACAGACTCTACCGCTGTAACGTATTTAAACTTTCCAACCATTTAAAATTATTTTATGGGATGGTATCTGGAATCATTAGAATTTTTGAAAGCCTGTTTTTAGGAAAGCATGAAATAAAATTGGACATTGGGTGTATTATTTTTTTGTTTTATTTTTTACATAATAATACAATATACAAATAACTTTTAAAACCTCCAATAGATACTATGTTAATAGCTACATTAAATATTTTTAACATTTTTTTACCTTTTTTTACAGTTTTTACCTTAAACTGTTCGGCACCACAGAAAAAAAACTTTGTGTGAGAAGACAGTTGGACAGTGAACGTAAGACAGGAAAAATCTGCAAGGGTTATAAGTGTGAAATATCATGCATGTCCAGAAATTAATTAACTAACTACCGCAGGGGTAAGCAGAGAGGACGGACCGCCGAACAACTCGGTCTTGGCACACACTCCTTGCCTGATTCAAATTCATATATCGCCTCATACAAACTCTGACTATGGAAATGGGCCGATTCAATTTGATTAACTTGATCGAGCCATGTCTTCCTCTTTCCCGACTTCTTCTACCATTGATATTTGGGTCATGTATTCTCCTTACATGAATGCTAAAATGTTATGTGTGGTCGGTCTTGCTCTATGGATGTGAAACATGGACCTTGAAAGTAAATACCATGAACAGGTTAGAGGCTTTTGAAATGTGGCTTCACCGGAGAATGCTCAAGGTCCCATGGACCGACATGATCACCAACACAGAAATTCTCAGGCGGGCTAGAGCAGATAGAGAACTGCTTACATTAATAAAAATCAGGAAAATTTCATATCTGGGTCATATACATCGAGGGGAGAAGTATCACTTGCTCCATTTGATATTGAAAGGCAAGATAGAGGGTCGCCGAGGGCCTGGTAGGAGACAAATGTCTTGGCTGCGTAATATACGAGAGTGGACCGGCATTAGAAGTGTGGAGGAGCTATTCCGGGCAGCGCAAGACAGAGAGACATTCTCAAGAGTGATCGCCAACGTCGGGGGGACCTGATACGGCACGCAAAGAAGAAGAATTCTCCTTACACTACTTTCTTCGTTCATTCGCTTTATTCGTCCCTTTCCAAATCTAACTCATTATGCATAAATTAGCCTTGCATTCTTTGCTGATCTCCATAAATATGTCTCATACCATCATATATAGTTTAACAGGCATGTCCAATGTCCAGAACTGTACAAATTAGTCATGATCACAGTGCAGATGATCAATAGTTGTGTGTATAATGCAACACAATATAAAATTACATGAAATAGGTAAGTAATACATTTTTAGATTATTACGAACTATTTAGGTACCACTAATTAGATACTCGTCTTCAAAATATCCTCGATCGGCTTTGAATATTACATCACAAATCGCCTTTTGAACAGCGTTCTTGGTTGTATCTTGGTACTTGTTCATTTTGGTAGCAATGAATGTGCAAAATGAACTTATTTCGTCGTCTGGCGCAACTATGTTAGTCGCAGTTTTTAATATGCCTAAGGCTACGTTCATCATATCCAGTTTTTCTTCATTAGATTTTTTCCTTTTTGGCGGCGGCAAAATATCCTCGTTTTGGTTGCTCTGGGGGATGTCTGCATCTATCCAGATTTCTTCCACGCTTTCCTAAAATAACGATTATTATTATCTTAAAATATTGCTATTTTTACCCTTAAGGGAACGTACCCATACTACGTGACCTATTTAGGGGGGGGGGTCATCAAAATACCACGCTTGGTCACAACGGGGGGGGGGGGGCTTAGGTTTTTATCACGTAGTCAATCTAGAAATCTCGCGTTTTTTTTCGAGCTACGAGGGGAGGTTTTTAAGTTCGCGGAATGGGAAGGTAAGTGATTAATGGGGGTACCGCTGAATTAGGTACTAATTGAACAACTCATTTTTAGGATAAACACCGGGTTTTATCGTAATTAGGTCATTAGTCTTTGAGCTATCGTCGACCAAACACTTCAATCGGGAAGATATTGTGAAATGTGGAGAAAATTGAGTTCCGCGCTGTTATAAAGTTCCTTTAAGTTAATTTAAAGATCGGAAAAATGTATTGGGGTAGTAGGTGAATATGTTGAAAAGGAAAAATAATTTTGGTTTTTATTTCCACTCCTTACCCAATCCGCAAACTTAAAAACCCACCCTCGTACATTCAAATAAGTGAAAAAGTTCAGGGAACGTGTTTGTTGAAGATGATTGAGATGAAAAATGTTTATAAAAATAACAAGACTTTCGTTTCCATAAATTACGTTCCGGTTTCAATATATTTTGATATAAGTTTTATCTTGATAATATTTTTTCCACTTGTAATGCATGCACTCTTGCTGTCACGCAGCAAGCGCCGTATTAATAAAGACAAATATAAGCCAAATAATGCATTTTTTTATTTTTTGTTACCAAAAAATGATTCGAAACCATATTTATGAAATACTACGTGAAAACTGTAGGGGGGGGGGTCTTGGAATATACTACACGTGGTCACCGGGGGGGGGGGGGTAAAAAATTGCAAAAAGTGTGTCACGTAGTATGGGTACGTTCCCTAAGAGCTTATCATTGATAACGCCTATAGACGCATCTGTTTGACTTATCTAGACCAGTGATGATTAACTCTCCGGCAACCAGGATATCTACCGATTTATTACATATTTCCCTTAACCGCGGTAAGTTTTAAAGCTCTTAAAAAAATATATTTTATTCTTGAAGATAATATCTAGACTTTTCCCGGGCCGAAACGCAAATTATATAAAATTCCCTCGATAGAAAAAAATCGCAAAGTATGCTCCAAAAATTATTATAAACACGTTTGTTTCAGTTATTTTACAAGTTATATGTATGAAAAAAATCACAGTGTTTCTTTAAATGCTATTTAAGATAATGCAAGCGAGATTTTTGCTCTATTTTAAACGGGTCGTGTTTTATTAAACATTTTCGCAATTTTCGCATCGATTTTGTCGCTGCGCTCTCCTCTAACATTCGTAATTTCGTATTTCTCCACCTTCTTCTTTTCGAACCCGGTTGCAGAGTCGGAGGGACAATTTATCAAGGGGTACTGTACATATATATATCTTGACTTGGTTAATTTTGCAAATGGTGGTGACGCAAACTTATTCATATTTTATAAAACCATTATTTTTTAAATAAAAGAATCATAGAATGCAAAGGCAAAGGGCCGAAGCTAAACAAATTTCTCTCCAAGGCTAAACCAATAAATTCTGTAGATTTTATCATTTGGAAATATTAAAGAACGTATCAAAAATACTCGCATTTTTGGGCGACTGATTCAATATAGACAAGTTTGTCGCGAAAACCTTTCGTATTTTGGAAAACGGATTTTGAAATCGTAAAATATTTGAAGATAGCACCTGGAAATCTGAACGATAAGAATTTTAGATAAGAAATAAGAAAACGAATGTTTTGTTATTCTATTTAGCCGAATCAAGAGCAAAAAGTCTCGATGGCTATACAAAATGGGACCGCGGGCCGCGTGTTGCTCATCACTGATGAAGATTGATAAAGTTGATCAAAAAATTATTTTATTTTTTTATAAGAATAATTCTCTTTTTATAACTTTTGAAGGTTATTCCTATCAAAGTAATATATCATTGAAGAAGAAGATAACACTAATAATGTAAACGAAAATATTAAAAAGAGAACAAGACATAAAAATAGAAAATGATAATGGTCGCAACTGGGACTCGGAACCAGAACCTTTAGTCTAACCGGGACGTGCACTTTTACCAATTCAGCCATTGCCACCTTTCATCAAACAGTCATAATTATCAAACTCATATTTTCAAATTTTAGAATTAACAATAATGTTATCTTCGACAATTTTTTTCCATATACCTATTGAGTCCCAGTTGCGACCATTGTCTTTTTCTATTTTTCTGTGGCTTGTTCTCTTTCGTATTTTCGTTTAGATTATTAGTGTTATCCTCTTCTTTAATATATATATATTTTTTTTTAAATGTTGACGTACAGGTTTTCCAAGGGAAAAGAATGTGTGCTTGTCAGTGGATTTAGTACAATGTAATCTAGGGACACCGATAAATATACACAATACACAATACCCGAGCCAAAAACAACGAACTTCTCCAAACTCCTTTTTTCAAAACCACCTTCGGGCAAAGACACTCTAAATACATAGCTTGCAAACTATACAATACACTACCAACTACGATCAGACAAAGTGACTCCTTTACAAAATTCAAACAAGATATAAAAAATGGATTATAAGTATTGGACGCCACACTATCACAAATATCTGTAAAATAAATCACACATAGACAGAAATAACTATTCACATACAACCTAACCCATATAAAATAAATGAAAATAATGGAATCCTGTCAAATTTAACCTATAAATAGATTAGGCAGAATTTATTTCATTACTCCATCTCCAACATTTATAAAATAACTCTCTTTAAAAGATTTACCGCCCTTCCAATCACCCTTCTGTTCTAATTCTATTCATAATATGTATTTTACCTGAAATATCCTTGTAACTACTATATTCATTTATATACCTGTACGCCTGTCTCGACACAGGTATACCCTAGTGAGACAGGCATACAAATAAAACCATTGTAAATATATTTTATTATAGATAAATAAATATGTACAATAACAGAACTATGCTAAAGGGAAAATATAATATAATTCGTATCATAATATTCCAATGCAATCACAACCGGAATATTTTTTTTATCGATTGAGTACCTAATAGTTTCTAAGGCATTGAGTGTTTTATTTCAACTTTATTTTCGAAAACCGCAGTCTTTTTTGAAAAATTTAACAATTTTATTATCTGCGTATTTAACCATGAAGTTAAATAATGTGGAAATAAATAAATTAATTAAATATTAGTTTACAAAATCGAAGCCACGTGCGCAAGATAAAACCGTCAATTGAATGACCGGGCAGTGGCTGAGTTGGCATCGCGTTTGGGTCCCACTCAGGCGTACCGTGTTCGATTCCTCAGCTGGCTAAGTCCTCCATCACGACAGAAGCAATATTTTCCGCTTAATGTGGTGGCATTAGGAGATTTTCAAATATTGTCGGGTTATTCTTAACCGTCTTTCTTATTAAAAAAATACATACGTATATTATATATGTTAAATTTGAAAGACCGACCCAGCTATGCAAAAAAAAACATTATTTTTAAATTTTATAAAAATATAATATAAGGTAAAATAAATATATTTTAAGTGTTATAATAAATATAATGAAAGGCATTACAATCGGGTCATTTTCATACAGTGACGTCACCGCCCGAAATTCTTTTAAATTTATTGAAGTTACTGTTCTGAAGAATTTCCGTAATTTTAATCGAAAATCCATTTAGGTACATATATTTTTATAAGACAAAAAGTATGTAGAGTCTCATTATCAGATTCGATATCGAATTGAAGCGAAACCTTGAACATTGAACTTACCCGGTTTCGACGATTTCTTGGATTGTCTCGGTTTAGCAAGAACGACAAAGCTGGAAATGCAAACCATTGGCTCTTATACGCTTCTGATGGATCTAAAAAGAATAGGTACAATTATTAATGTTATGCTTTATTTAACTGAATAAATAAAAATAAAACTAAAACGACTAGGTACATCTTGACACGTATAACTTGCGGGCGGCCGGAAAGAGAAAATATTTAGCGAACTATTAAAACGGCCACCATCTTGAACTGGAAATGGAACGTACAACAAATTTAGGATAGGTAGGTATATTCAAGTTTACAGGAAGGTAATAAGGTACCTACATACCTTACTTACAGGTAAGTAGATACCTTTACCTACCTTTAGGTACCGCCAAAATCTAGCTACGCCACGGACAGCAAAGTTATCCGTGTAGTTCAGTTTAAATCATTATGTACATTACCTTTTCCAGGGCCTTTGCTGTTCTTTATTTTGGCCTTTTCTCTTCTAAATGACGAAAGAACACTGAACATCTTATTCTTGCAAGTGTCGCTGGTGGTGCCCAAGGCCTCTCCTAATTCCTCCCAAGCCTCGTTCTTGGCGTCCTTCTTCCAATACTGCTCGTTTTTCGGGTCCCACAGCATTTTCTTAGTTTTATACAGTTCTATCAGCTTGATCGTGGTTTCGTCTCTCCATTCCCCAGTCGATTTTATTGCAGCCATTGTTACGAATTATGTGTTGCACGTTGCATTCGCGATACGCGCGCACTCTAAACCGACCGCGATCACGCCCAAGCGGGTACTGCTCGTCGATCGATTCTTTGTGTTCGCTGTAACCAGACATTCTACGCGAGAATATCTATGCACGCCGACGAAATACGGCGAGCGGCGCGCGGCGTTGCCATGTACCGTGGCAACGTGACGTGGATCGTTGCGCGCAACGTTGCTCCGCTCCAATCACCTTCACCGCTACAACACGCACGTTATTATGGCACTAACAGACATGATCATTAGTAGCAAGAGGGCAAATGCTACCTACCTAGAAGTGGCATATGAGTCAATGACGTTGCTAGTATTTAGCACGCTCAAATGAGCAACTGGATTCGCGGGTGGAAGGGGAAATGCTATAAGATATGTGAACAGGCTTTCTTACTAGCATACCCATTTCGATCCGGTCTCAGTCCGAACTCAAATCGATGGTTTTATTTTATTTTTAAGTAATTGGGTTGCAAGCAATAAGATTATTTTGTTGACTTCTGTGCCTATAGAACTTTATTTTTGACGTGAAACTTCTTTCGCCGTTAGTGATTTGAAATTCGGATGAAACTTAAATGTGTCACAACTCAGTTCTACACAAGTACCTACTCGGTTCTAATATAAAGCGGTAAATTCGCACGTCCCCGGTGTTGTCTCCCATTCCGTCATAATAATATGGTATTAAAAATTCTATATTTAGTCCTTTCTCCGTCCATCTGCTTTACATGTTCAAATTATCTAGGTAAGGGTCCCTTTCGTACACTTGGCTGAATTGATAAAAACAATCCGTACTTGATTCGTACTGGAATCATATTTAAACAAGGTTTGATAAAAACATATTACATTATTCTGGGTATTAAGGGACTTAACCAGTGATTCCTGGCGTTATTTGGAATAAAACATGTAGATAAATGAAATGGTCTCCGGCGACATTTTTGGTATTTTTTTTTCACTAAAAACGTAACAAAATTAATAGGTATTGGACATTTAGGGTCATGGAGAGAGGTTGGGCGCTTATTCGGCGGAGTGATCAGTGATAGCATGTGGAAGAGTTTTTTTTGTTCGGTTCTGAAGACAAAATCAAAAAGCCACCAGAGACCAAAATTTTTCACTCCGAATAATGTCAGGAATCTCTGGTTAAGGCTTCGCAACCGGGCCCGAAAAGAAAAAGATGGAGAGATACGAAATTACGAAAGTTAGAGAAGAGCGCTAACATTTACAGCGACAAAATCGATGCGAAAATTGCGAAAATGTTTAATAAAACACGACTCGTTTAAAATAGAGCAAAAATCTCACGGGCATTTAAAGAAACACTGTGATTCTTTTGATACATAAAAATTTTAAAATAACCGAAAGAGACTTGAAAAAAATAATTTTCGGAGCTTACTTTGCGATTTTTTTCTATCGAGGGAATTTTATATAATTTGCGTTTCGGCGCGGGCATTGTCTAAAAATATGTCTTCCAGAATAACGTATATTTTTTTAAGAGCTTTAAAACTTAACGTGTGGGAGATATGTAAGAAATCGGTAGTAATTCGGGTAGCGGGCCCTTAAAGTAAGTGTAAAAGTACATCGCTTAACATCCCGTATAATGTTTTTAAAAACGTTTACAACGTTAAATATTCTGAAATTTTGTTTAGGTCAACCGCGGAAACAAATAAAGTAGTCAGCCTTTGAAAGGGGTTCCATCCCATGGGGTTTGCTTTTGTTGAGGTTGACTTGGGGAAGCCTTCTTTATTCAAATACAATAGAACTTGTAGCTATGGAAAGTAACAGAATGCATCTAAAAAAAATAACATTTTGGCCGGTATTCAGCGATGTACATGCTGTCTATTTTCCGCAATAATTTTTTGTTGTTGATTTTTTTATGCCTGGTTTTTACCAGATTCAAACGTTTATTTGAAAAACACTTGTTTTACATTTAATAGGCCACTTGCATGGACTTCATAACGACTTGGAAAAAATCGTGTGGATAGATTTTTTTACTAAGATTACGAAAATGTTAGTAAAAATTTTTAAAAATGTACAGTTTTTTTTTTTTTTTTTAAATAAATAAATCCATTATTATGGCTTGTGACGTCACTACAAGAAAATGTCCCGTCGCCGAAAATGTTCCTATTATTTTTATAAAATTCCACACTGATTTTTTTTTTGTATGGCATCACTTTGATTTTAGGCGAATTTTTTAATTTGACATCTAACGTTCACTAGATTTATTGTTTGTTCTCTGCGAACGTATCATTTGGTTTGATTTTTTGACAGATGTTATAACGAGAACCCCGTACAATTTACGTTGTCCGTACGTGTTTTAGAGATATAATGATAATGGTGCGGATTTTAACAAAATCCAATTTTATAATATTTTTATTATTATTTTAATTTACAAGTACAAGTATATTACATTTGATTTAGTAATATAGACGTTGAACATTATAATGATTTATGATCAATAAGATGGATCAAAGAAAAAAATATTTATGAGATTTTATATTTTTGGTATGCCTCGTTATTCTCCTGTGTTATTCGTGTGGAAAACGTTTTTTTTTTTTTAAAATGATTTTCGGCTATGTAATTATCGTTTTTTCGCACCTATAAAATTATGTCCCGTCTTTCCGGTTTATAAAAAATGGTCTGATTTTTCGGATTTAAATTTTCAAAAAATCTTCAGGGTTTCAAATATACGATTAAAAAAAAAAATAAACACAGAATGTCTTAGAATATTTGCCTAAACCGGAAAAAAAATGTGATGTAAGTGGCCTATTTAGTAGAAATAATAGTATGTACTTATATATTTAGACAGAAATAATTAAGAAAGCTTTTGCAAGCCATCTTGAATTTAGAGATGGGTAATTAAATATTTATTAATTTTAAGAATCTCCTCCTGTAAATAAAGGTAATGCGCGTTTTCATCCGGCGACAAAATATCCTTGACAAAATATCCTTGCCAAAATATCTTTGACAAAATATCCTTGACAAAAAAATCCTACGGACAAAACATCATCGGACAAAATATCTACTAAAACCTAACCTAACCTAACTTTACAGAACTATTTTTGTTCCATTTTTGAACAATAATTTATTGTTTTTATAGGATGTCTATATTATTATTGTCCCATTTTTTTTGTTAGGTTAGGTTAGGCTAGGTTAGGTTAGGTTTTAGTATATATTTTGTTGGGGGATGTTTTGTCCGTGGGATATTTTGTCTGGGATATTTTGTCGCGGTAACAAAGGGAAAAGTCACAGAACCGTAAATAATAATGGTATAAATTGTATCATAAGGTAAATTAATTTGCTAAGCGGGAATGGGTACCGCCGCCCCGGGAACCTTTATTGGATAACCAACACCTCTGCCATAGGTCACACCAAGTGGTTCGCTACGTTTGGTGATTTAGCAGGGGTGCCCGGATTCATGGGGTGAGGTTTGTCTAGGTCTTGGAGGCGGATGACCAGGACATACTGAACCCAAGATTCCTACCCACCCCTTAAACCCTTTTCCTTCCCAGAACTCTCCTCTCCTTCCTTTCTTAAAAAAAAACCCTCCACACAGCATCATAGATGAGCATAAAGATGACATAGGCCCTGCGGGAAATTATGTTCCTCAGGGCCTCCTGTGTGGAGTTCATGTAAAAAAAAAAAAAATTGCTAAAGAATTCTGAACGCGTTAGAAATGAAAATTTTTATTTTTTTTTAATTCCACAAAGTCATAAATATTTTGATTGCATATATTTCGCGAGCAGAATTACCATTATGTTCATTTAATTTTAAAAGCACTGACACCCACACAGGTCGTGTGGAGACAACTCGGGTCTTATAATATATAATAATACCCGTGCTGTAAGAGGAGGAAACACAAAAACGGGAATGTCGGCATAGCCAAACTGTAGAGTACATGATCGAGTACTCGGGGGCAAATGCCAACTGTGTACAAAGGTTGTGAAGCGATTCGAATGGGATCAATGACGCTGGTTCTGTCGTAGAAATAGCTGTTGAAAAATACCGCATTTCCACCCGTTCCCACGCACCAAAAGGAATCTTCAAAATTGGTGGACCCAAAATCTGTGCAAAACCAAAATGCTTCGTTTGAGTACAAAATATTATTACTTACTCTAACGATCTCAAGTAAAAACGTCAAACTTGTTCAAATCTCAACCTAACTGAATAAAATATAAAATCTCTCTTGGAAATCGGATCTCATTTTACGAACGCCTACCTGCCTCTGCATGCCGTTCGATTGTATATGATTGTGTATTGTGTACAGTCAATATTTTGTATAGGATTTCCATCGGGCCGTTAGGAAAATCTTCCCGGCAACTGTGGCGAGTTCCATTTCCGTTTCCGCCCCCCATTTCCCCCCGTAACTTTGGGCGGGAAAGATTTTCATTTCCCGCCAATTCTTATCTCGAAAATTCGAGGAATAAAACGCCGCTTGAAATATTCTCAATATCAAATATTTTACATCGGATATTGGTCGCATTTGCTACGCGAATAATTTTACATAATCCTCGGGGGTTTAATATTGTCAAGAAAATAACGACGGGAATTTTCTTCAAATCATCGAGGAAATTTATACAATCAACTTTTTTAATATTTCTGTGCAAACGTGATTTTTTGTGTCACCCTTTTCATTTCCTTTACCCCTGGCTTGAAAAATATGAAAATCTGTGCTACACAACTTTTGTTATAATTTTGAACATTAATAATGCGACCAAGCAAAACGTTTTCTTTTCATTGTTTAGTTTTTCTTTCCCGGGGAAATAAATAAAAACAAAGCTGTAATTTTAAAGCGGGAATTGCAACACCGGAAACGGACAGTTCCGGAAAACACCCTAGTAACTCGCGACTCCAGTATCACTTCCGGCTATCACGTCCCACGGGAAGTAAAAAGATTGTATCTAAATTAGATTTACAGAGTGTTGGAGAGGAAGCACATAATGTTCTATGTAAATTTTATTACGGTTGCATACTTGCGCAATATTGTATTTATTTTATAAGAAGCTTGCTTCGAAAAATAAACAATTTAAGCTACTTTGGCAGGCCCGTGCTAATGTGCAATTAGGTGTTCATTGTTATTTTAAAGACCATTGGCCAAACTAAAAATAATCTAAACTATTGTATATTCTTCGTCGGTTCCGCACTACTGAGGATCGTGACTCCTACCCTTGAGTTTCTCCGAGTCGGAGTCCTCAGTTTGGGGAGCAAGGTGACCAAAGTATCTTAAATAGTTGTAGGCAGACAGTTGAAAGTCTACTATGGATACCTAGCTCTTCCTGAGGTTGGTTCCACATTTCTGCGCCTGGCTGCCATTTCCGAGCATTTTTCTCCAGCACCACATTTCGAGGGCGTCTATCCGCTTTCTTTCGTTGGCTCTAAGTGTCCAAGTTTCCGCACCGTATAGAAAAATGGGGGAAATTAGCGTCAGGACGAGTATTATCTTAGTGATATTCGATATATCAACGCATAGTTGAATATGAAGTCTTGAAGTGTTATAAAAATGTTTTTTACGGTACAACATGACATTTACATATTTCGCAACTATTTTATATCACATATTACACAACTTAATAAATAACCTTGTAATCGATGTATTTCTATATTTCTTTAAAATGTTTTTTTTTTCTCTTAGTTTTTCGCTTAATTTTATTTATGTTTTAATTTAAATTTATATACCTATATGTTTTAATTTATATATTTGTATACACACTTGAGTTCTTAACAATCTTTATTATTAGTTTTATGTATTTCAAAATTTGAATTTTCATTTATATTTCTATTTTTCATTAAAATATGATTTTTTCTGTTTATTTTTCACTTACTTTTAAGTATTTCTTAATTTTTATTTAGTATGTTCAATAATCTGTTTCAATAAAATTGTATTTATTAATTCCTATTTAAAATATTAAATGTACGACTACCACAACACGGGCATTAGCCTAGTGTGGTAGCCAAAAAAAACGAAAAATCTGTAACTAATAAAATTTTATGAAATAAAAGTTAAAAAAATTTAAAAAATTGATAGGATTTTCACATAGTATATTTATAGTACATATTTTTATTGCATCCACTGAAATATAGTCAACGGCTGTCAATGCTTCAGTGGCTTAAACATTTCACCATATACTCCTTTTATGCGTAGTTTATGCGTAGTTACATAAATGTTTGAAAGCTCTGTAGCTCATGGTAGTCAAGACGTCACAAGCTGTAAGTAGTTGCTTTGACCTAGAAATTGCCATGAGCTTCACCATTGGACAGTTTTTTTATTTATTTTTTATTATTTTTTTATTTTATTTATTGGAGACACAAACAGGATATTTATAGAACATTATTGTGGATAATATAAAACAAATTAAAATATAAATATCCCTAGACTAATGTGTCTGCAGTAATCACATTGCATATTCCCAGAAGCACACATGAAAAAAATGTCTGTATTTTTATACATTACTTAAAAATTTAATTACAAAATTTTAAAGACATAATAAGCAGAAAATATTTATGAAGTATTTATTACAAAATAATAGAACAACAAACAATTTAATTTTTTTTTTTTTTCGAAGATATTTCTTGAAATAAGATATATTATTTACAAAAATATCTATAATAGTGTGTGTGTTTTAGCAAGATCGTTGTACGATCGAGACATTCTAGAGATAAGATGAAAATATCCGGTATTAAGGTTTCTGGTAGATTTGGGCATTTAAAAAAAAATATATAGTAAGTAATACCGCACAAGAGTCTCAGCTGCTACCGTCTAGAGCCAGTGAGACTATGGTATCCCCAATCGGGGTATATTGTGAGCCTGAAGGTAGTGGGAAGGGGAAGGAGATGGGGAAGTAAGGATTCAACTGCTTCTAGATTGTGACCACATAGGCTGTATGAATACAGAGTTTTGTTGGTGTTCTTGGTGAAAATTATAACTTTGCACTTACTTAGCTATATTCAGTTCCATATCATTGTCAACACACCAGGTAGATATTGTGTCAAGGTCTTGTTGTAAGAGTTTACAATCTTCCATAGATTTAATTGCTTTATATAATTTGAGGTCGTCAGCATAGAGAGAAAAATTACAGCGGAGTTTATATGTAAGGTCGTTAATAAAGATTAAGAAAAGCAAGAGTCCAAGGTGTGATCCTTGCGGTACACCCGACGTAACTGAGATTGAAGAAGAGTAAAAACCGTTAACAGTAACTAATTGACTTCTAAGTGACAAATATGATTATAATCAACGAATCATACAGGTTTTCATCGTCACATCTTGGAAAATATGAACTTTTTTGGAACATAACAATAAATAAACAGTAGTTTTGTATATATTATTTTATTCCATAACAATATGCCAACAGGTATTGCCAACGGTCCTTATTCAGAGCAGACAAGCACTTGTGCTCTGGAAAACCATGGGATTCCGAAACCGGCTTTAGAAAGTTAATTTAACATTATTTATATGATTACAAATGAGGCAATGGTGTATCAAAAATGCTCCATTAGAGAAGCTCTGCATCAGTTATGCAGGGCTTCCTGTACTTCCTTACTATAATGTAGAGCAAACCTGAAAGCAGGTACTTACATAGAACATCACAACCCTCGAGCGTCAAGAATCATTATTCCTGCTGAAAGATGGATCTGGCCACTAAACCGGAGTGCTCTCTCCGCGTTTATGTTTTTGTACGCGATATATTTTATTTCATATTCCATCCCTTATTCGTTATTCCTTATTCCTTGACAGCTGTCCTCCCGCTACCCCGTCCTAGGTACCCCACCATCAGTCACACCAGTCGGGGAGGCGTGACGTCACGGGGAAATAAATACTAAATGCTTTTGGCAGAAAGAAAAACATGAAAGGGGATCGCGTCGTTCTGCAATATTACTTTATTCCACGGACTGCTTTGTAATAAACGACGTTTCGCGGAGTTTTTTTGTATTTTTAATCAAAATTTGTTTTTACGTATATATCCGTATTTACCTACGTAGGTTCCACGCATTTTGAAAGTATACAGTGATAGAACGCAGAGGTACGTAATGATCGCATATATATTCAAATCTAAATGCACATTGTTGTGTTGGATATAGTATACTGTGTTATTAGGGTTATTACATATCGTCTACATATTTCGTAACATACGCCTAAAGGTTATTCCTGAAATATACAATATAAAATATTCACCATTGCCAATACGGAATAATCGTGAATACTGTGCGTTATTCAGTAATCCAGGAACTATTCGCGGCAGGAAGTTACACGGTCGTGAAGTCAATTCCTATTTTTAGGAAGAACTACGAAGGGCAATTATCTCTTCTTTACACAGTAATAAAAATTCTAATTAATAAATAATTTTATAATTAAACTTTTAAATTTTAACCCAAATAAAAATTCATTTTTTACAGCCAAAGTTATTGTCGGTTATGTGGCTAAAGTGACGAAAAAAGCCATACTAAGAATCTTTAGTTGACATTCAATACAAAATAAGTTTTATTGCTTGCTTTTTTGAACCATACAGTGCTAGTTCGCTTATTTTTAAAGAGTACAGTGTTAGAACGCAGAGTGTGTGCTTTCTAAAGATTTAAAAAATAATAATAATTCAGAAAACGATACATAAATTACAATAAATTTTACACAATAATTAATTACATACATATTTGATTTACCCCCATAAATAAGCAGGGCTTGTGTGTATGGGGGTGAGAATAAATTAATACTTCTAAAACCACACAGAATAGTCAGGTACTTCGCCACCTTCCTCTTCCCTATCTCCTTCCCCTCCCAACTACCTTCAGCCTCACAACATACCCCAATTGGGGATGCGATAGTCTCACTGGCTCCAGATGGGAGCAGTTGGGACTCTTGTGCGGTATTCATGTAAAAAAAGGGGGGGGAACACTATTATGTAAGAATGCGTGTTGCCCTTGTATCTTAAAAATATTCAAAATACGCATAGGTAACTACATATTTTTTTTATATATGTAAATTGCAACTTTTTCTTCACATTTAATAGATAAGCTCTGTTTAAGTGACCAGCTCAGGTATGGGGGCTCCATCGAAGCCAGAGTAAAGTAAGCCTCCCAAAAACTGGGCGTACTGTACAGGGCCCGCAGATACTTTAATAGTACACAACTGCTAACCCTGTACAAATCGCAAGTGCGCCCCACGGTTGAATTTGGCAGCCACCTCTGGTCTGGAGCTCCAAAATACCTGAAAAATACCCTCGACTCTGTGCAGAAACGGGCGGTTCGTTTGATAGATTCTCCCATCTTAACAGACGGATTGCAATCTTTAGAGCACAGGCGTCGGGTGGGAATGCTATCCTTGTTCTACCGGTATTACAATGGAAGATGCTCCGAGGAACTAGCATCATTGATCCCTTCGGCACCGGTGCATAGTCGGGAAACACGCCAAACGCGTGCCCAACATTTGTACACAGTTGACATTTGTCACATGAGAACGGGTCGTTTCTTCGACTCGTTCTTGTGTTCAACAGCTCGGCTGTGGAATGATTTGCCGGCCTCTGTGTTTCCTCCTTCCTACAACATGGGTCTCTTCAAGTCCAATGTTCATTCCTTCCTCTCCTCAAAAAGACCCTCCACACAGCATCCCAGATGACATAGGCCCTGAGGGAAATTATTTTCCTCAGGGCCTCCTGTGTGGAGTTAATGTAAAAAAATCTCTATATTTTGTGAGATCGAGATAGATATCGGGCGAGATCTCGATAGACAGATCTTGTCAGATTTGTGTGTAATTTTCTAAGGCTGTTAAATGAATAAATAATCATGCATACTTGCATGAATTCGTGTTTAAAACGACCTAAACCAAAATACGTGACAGCTCACAGCTGAAATTCTGACATCGGTCCATGGAAAAAGCAAATCACCAAAAAGCTCGATCTATATCTCACAAAACATACAGAATCGCCCGGCAGCATGTCGTGACATTTGCACAGATGTTTCTTTTTAGAATTTCTAGGTCAACAGAAATAACTGTGTCACTTGACACATCAGAAATTTATATTGTTTGTCCGTTATTTGACATTAACATTTTTTATTTAAAATTTTTATCATATAAACTTTTGATGACGCAAAACTGAAACTTATAAATTCCAGCAAAAAGAACTGAGCGAAATAATGACGCTAGAGCACACCGTTCCAGAGTATTAGCTGCTTTAGAAATCAGCTTTCCGCTCCATTAGTTAAGACTTTTTTTTCATCATCCCTCTAGCACAAAAAAACTCAGTAGTTACTACTTATAAAATATTTGCTCTTTTTCTCTCCTTCGATCCTGCCAGCATTTTGTCAGACTTTTAATTCACTGTTACAGTAATCATTAGGGCATCTCCCTCCCGACGGAGAGATTAGCTATGTGGGTCGCAGTTCATTTAACACCCCCTTCTTGGCGAGTTCTCACCAAGTTTCCGCCCCCCAGGCCCACCCCTGCCACCCCGCGCCGGGTGATAAATGACCCGAGGCTACCGGGAGCGCAGGAACCCATATTTTCATGACTTGACACGACTTCCATTACTCACGCCACGTGGATCTTCGCGGCTGTGAACGGTTGAACCTTTCGTAATCCTTGCGATCCTGGCATTTAGTACAAAACTTTGCGACATGATTGGGACGTTTGGGTAGAAATATTTTATAAAATACGAGTAAGACGTGATTTATGGTGCAGTTGTTACTATATGACATAATGTAATAAGTAATAATTATGTAATTCAATAAATTATCGCTTTATATTTATGTCAAAGTTTATCAAAAGCCCCCTCAATCTCTTTATTGGTTTCAGTGAAAACTAGCGAAGAGTGCGCTATTCATAGCAGCGTTCTTAATTTTGGGTTGATTTTCCTATATCGAATTTCTGGATAAATGCGATTTTTTCTGTTCGCGGCGTTATTTACATAATTTAAATAATTTTTAATTGTAACTACATGTTGTCAATGAGTAAACCAGTATGTACATCATTTTTTTAATATGAGGGCGTTCAAGTATTACGTAACGCAATTTTTGAAGATTTTTGACCCCCCCCCCCCCCCCCCTCCCCCCCATGTAACGCGCCGTAACGTTTTTCCATACCCTCTCCCCCCCTAAACGTTACGTAACGCCCAAGTGACAATTTTTACGTTAAAGTCACAATTAAGTTGCGCAAAGTACTGGAAAGTCACTTAAATATCTTTTTTCTTGCTTTAATCGCGTTTGCGGTAATAAATAAAACAAGAGATTTCAAGAACGAAAAGGGTTTCCAACTTGGAAGATTTTAATTCCGTAGTATCGTATTGGATTTTACCGAGGTGCAGAGAACTCAATCTCTATTTCTCGAGAACTGAGGGTGTAAATGTACCTGGGGGATGATTTTTTTCTACCCGAAGTGTGGGCTGCCTATAGCAACTTATAGGGCTTTAATACTATATTTTTTGTATTGTTATTTTTTTTTTTGGTCTGTAGGTATTTATGATTTTGTATGAGTTTTGATTTGAGTTGATTTTTTTTTTTGTAAAACTATATTTTTTGTATTTTTGGTTGCGTTTTGTATTTTTTATTTGAGTCCACACTTCAAGGGGGGAAGGTAATGGAGATGGGATAGGGGAAGGTCGGATTTTCGTCAGGTCTTAGACGCCCGAGACAAGCTATACTGGGATTTGGGTGTATAGGAAGTTTTGCATAAAAAGTTTTGGCCAATTCTACCATAATTCCCTAGTTTTTTTAATCTAAATAAAGAAAAACATATTACGTAACGCGTTGTTCGAACCCCCCCCCCCCCCCACCCCCCCTTGATACTTGAACGGCCCCTATGTACCTACCTAAAACATTATTAAATACTAATCTATACCATTATTCTGAATATTTGTTCCACTAAAAACACAGAAATTTTTGAGACCATTCTTCTAGATTTTCTAGGAAGACTAACGATCTCGTTTCCATCTCGCGCTACGGCCCATTAAATTATCCGTCTCAAACAAATTTACTTACTCGTTCTTATTCTTTGAAAACGTGAGAAAAATAAAACGTATTTGTATTTAATAATAAGATTATTTTGATCGGATTTGAGCAGCTTTGTGTATTGAAGGATACTATTTAATTGGTACGAGGAAAACGAAAGCCAATCTGTTAAAAAATAAGCACCTCGCTACTACGTTTCGCAACACTTTGTTACAAGAAGAGAAAAGTTCACTGTATTTTCGAGTTTGTAAAAAGAACTTGAATTAATTAGTCACTAACACGAACTGAAGAGGCACACCTAACAACGGGTGGCTTAAAATCATTTTTCTTAATTATTAAACCTTCAACCGCACGAGAAAATTTAGCCCGCAAGAATATAGCCTTTTAAAAGTGTTAACTCTGCGTCTCGCGACTACGTGACTGGGTTGAGTAAGCGGTCACAGCTCGCGCAGGCTTTTCCGCTTTCCTCCACCAAATTCGCCTCATTAGCGCCCTTAGCCACCTCTGTTGTCTGCTCCATCCCTGGTCCAAAGACTGAAGCAGGGGTAACATATATTTTTTTTAAATATTTTAAATGTGAAAACCACATAAGCGACCAGAACTGTCCGGAGTCGGTGGGACTATGCCGTCTCCAATTGGGGTATGTTGTGAGGCTGAGGGTAGTGAAAAAGAAAAGAGATAAATTGTGATGTTTTACTAAGTTGCATAGCCTAACAAGTAAACTAGTAGTTCTGTAAACAGTATACTTTGCGTAATGTTGACAACATCGACTTGAAAGCTAGTCGTAACGCTCTTGCACTTTGGTGGAATAAAAAGGTACTATTGAGTGGACACGAAACACACAAACAAGTTAACCGGCAGATGAAATGCAAAGTGGTCGAGTCAAAACAGGATTTGCGAATTTCATTGGCGGTTCGCACACAGGCAACTTGTTAAAGACCAGTTGTCAAGGGCGACGCAGGTCGCTGCGGCCGGCGCGTTTCAGTTGCCAGGTTGGCAGATTGCCATGGTAGTGTCGCACGATCTGTTAAGTTTTCGAGTAATTTGCGATTCAGAGCAGGAAAATATTGATTTTGTTCAGGAAGTTGATAAATTATTATTATGAACTAGCTTTTTCTCGCGTAAAGTATACGGGATAAAATTCCTAGTTGGGCAGTCAAAATTTTATAAATTATGTATATAAATGTATAATATTGTGCTAAATAAATAAAATAAATAAATAAAATATTCAGTTTTTAAATAGCGCGCGTGCCACCTTTTACAATTTTTATTCAAATTTCCATTTTTCATGTATATTAAATTTGGTACCTACCATAGGTACCTATTTAAAATATCTCAAATTCTTGATTCGATTCAAACTATGAGGGGAGTACCTACTTGAAATAAATTTATCAATTTAAAGATTTTCAAAAATAGTATCCTGATTTAACAATCATCATTGTTTTGCAAAAATGTCATTCTCAAACACGCGAACTGTCAAACGTGCGATAGTCATTAGGTTTTCTGGAATTATCCAATTTTCTGCGCAATTTTCTTAATTTTTCTCTCCCTAAGAACCATCCTCGTACTTCAGGGAATATTCTAAAAAAAGATTTGCGCTTAGCAACACATTCAGCGATTCATTTTTATATATAAGATAAGATTAAGGTTAACAATTCTTAATTAAAAATTCAATTTATTAAAATTTTTAATAAATTATATTTTTGTTAAACCAGCTGTTCGTAAAGTTGAGTTGCGCCGTGAACTGAGTTGAATTGAGTTGCCAACATATCGGTTTCTCATGCCTCCTGATTTCCTCTGGCTCCAAAAAGTCGGGAACAGTTAGGACTCTTGTGCCGTATTCACAAAATATGTATTGTTTTTAATCTGGGGAGATTTTCAGGAATTTTCAGGTACACAATAGTATGTAGTTTGGCGTACCTGTCCCACTTCACCCCTCTCCGCCATACCCGCGGCCGTCCGCCTTGACTCGCGGGAGTCTGAGCCTCGAGGGACGCTGGACCTAAATAATTTAGCACTTGATTACTCCGCTTCTCCTTCTCCTTCTCCGGGTGTGAACGCGGTGAATGGCAGATTGCTAAATCACCCCGAAATTAGATGAGTAGGTCAGACATTATTCATGAAGCGGAAATTAATTCAAATTTTAGTCTTAAATGCGTTCAATGCAGAACGGTTATCAACAATTTACCACGGTGTATTCATCGTAATTATGCTACTGGGGCTTGTTTATAGAAAGCATACAAATATTAACGGTCTAATGGCCTAATGCAAACACGGAATTATGTTTTACACCGAATTAATTTACTGAATTATTTCACCGTTATAATAATAATTAAGAACATTTTAGTTATTTGATAATTTGTGGGTGTTATAGTGATTTATTTTTGGGGTATTATGCCGTGTTAAGTTACCTCTTTCTTTAGACAACGTTTCGGACATCGTAAGGCTGTAACTGTAATATTTAAATTCGTAAATATTAATCCAACCGAATAATTGAGTGAATAAATTTTAATAAAATTAACCTGCAAAATGACTGCTAGCCTAGTGAGGCGCGTTATGAGAAACCACAAATTAAAACCATAAAATCATATTCTTTAAATATTACCTACTATTTATATGTTTATTATTTTCTATGGTTAACTTAATGTACTTAAGTAATTTATAAACCAACGTAAACTATTTGTATTTTTTAGCTAAAGAAGCAAATTTCCTTTAGACATTTTACGAGAATTGTATTATATTATTATTAAAACTCGAGTTAATCAAGGAATACCTGGGAAAAAATCTAAAATATGAACTAAGAGCAATTCAATCATGATGAAATTGAGTGCTGTTTCAATTTGGGAGGCAAATATAGGTACCGCCGCCCCGGGAACCATTCATTAGATAACCAGCACCTCTGCCGTAGGTCACTCTAAGTTGTTTGCTGCGTTTTATGACTTAGCAGGAGCAGTAGGCTTAGGGTGATGTTTGTCTAGATCTTGCCGGCGGATGCTTTTGCCCACCTACTTCGTGGTGAGCCGGATCGGGATTGACTGAATGAGGGAAAGTTTTGACCTCTCAATCCGGACTCTCTCAACCAATCGCCTTGCACCGCATTGGGAGGGATGGATTCACACGGCCGTCATTCCTGTTAATCTGAGGATCAGTGTGATCCTCAGATTCCTACCCACCCCTCATACCCTTTTCCTTCCCAGAACTTCCTTTCCTTAAAAAGACCCTCCTTACAGCACCACCCTGCCCTGAGGTAAATTATTGGGGCTAATGTTAAAAAAATACATATGAATAGCAAAGGACCAAAAAATGGTGCACTCATTGCAAACAAGAGCTTTCTGTAGCGTAAAATAACTGTGGACTTTTAGAACGTTATTAATTAATAAGGCACTTTGTTACATGCATTGTGGATTGTGGTAACTCAATTGAGTTACTAAAATTTATTTAAATAAAACAATTATCGCAAAATTCTCCAATCAATTTCTATGAAAAACCTGGAGCAACTTTCTCCACTTGAGTGTCCACAATTATGAGAAATTGAACCAAACTGCCTCCACCGGTCCGTGCGATCAGGAACCGGAAGTATGTACATTAAACACGTAGCCAATACCTCTAACAGTAACTGGAACATATTTCACCGTGTCTCCGGAACCGGAAGGGCTTCAACTAACGTACCTACGAGTAATGGGTAGCGGAGTTACCAGGGATGATATTGTTTCCGAAGAACGTGACCGCTGCCGTGACGAGGAGGCTGGGAGGAAAAGGGGGGAGGGATGAAGGATGAGGTAAGTACACCTCCACGTGACATAAAGAAAGCTGTCTCTGGTTCACGCCCCTTGTTCCAAATTCCTGACAATCTACTTTTACGCGAAGACGAATTACGTCGACGTGATGTGATGAATGCAGAGAAACACTAAAACACTGTGAAGGGATGTGCATTGTGTTTGTTAGTAGGACAGATTCCGGCGCGGGAATATATTAACATTTGAATTCGTATAACTTTTCAGAAATTAATTTAGTTTTGGAATCTGATACCAATCCTAGAATTTCTATCAAACTAACCAATGATGCTTTATAAAACTACAACTACTTAATTACCCTAGTTAAAAATTATGACACCGGATTGCTTACGTATTTAACTTTGAATCGGGAGGTTGCGGATTATGCACATTCCCGTTGGTATTAAAAAAACAATATTATTAGTTTTTTTAAACATTTATTAATTTATGTGACAGAACGATAAGATTCTTGAAAACGTCCGGGACCAGATGTCGCGTATTTGAATCATCATGAGTGCAAACATAATTATTACATTTTTAATAATGTGATACTGCCTATTTTATGAGAGACGGTTGAAATGACTTTATCCAGGGTTTAGCCGTAGCTAAGTTTTTTTTAGATTTGCTAAAACTGACACAACGAGCGATAGATGAAGAAAATCACTTCACCCTTTTCCCATTAATGATGAATTCGTAGAAATGTGTCACAGAGCGCAATAGCAGCGTGTGTTTTTGGCATCAAACAGCATTTCAACTTCCAACACCCCCTGCCGTGGTATTTATGATTATTTTTCCGATTTGAGCTTCGCTTATCGAAGCCTCCACCCTCCCCTTACCAACCCCCATATGCCTCCCAACCACCCTTACTGCAGCGAAGAACAGCCTATTCATCCCCCCATCGTGTTTACATCGAGCCTTTGTCTGCCCTCATTTGTTTTCGATATCAATGACACGTCCCGTTCCTTCTTTTCAGCAATATCATCCTTTCTCCCTGGATTTCCGCTTTATTCACAATATATACCCGTCTAGTGTCGAGGTGTCGATGACAATGAAGGCCATTGATTTCCAGAGCCATTCCCGATAATATTATGCTCTCGAATTCGAGGGCCTACAATACGGATATCACGTTTTACGATAGAGTGACAATGATTTATGGTTAAAGCGAAATATATTAAAAATGATTAAATAGCGCCTGAGTGGTATGGTAAAATTAATTTAAAAAAATAATGTTAGGTTGAAATATTAAACACATAAAGTCTGTAGTACATAATCCCTCGACCCTTAAAAATAATAGGCTAAAATAGTAACAGCATGACGGTGAAAATTTTGTTAAACTTGGACAAAACAAATTAATTGTGCGTGGTAAATATTTTGCATGCCGTCACAATAAAAAAGCCTTTTTGTTACATTACTAGCTATCCGTGAAAAATTACGGAATTGAAAAATATTATTATTTTTTTTTATTATTTTAAAATTTCAAAGATATAGAATAATAATTTTATTTTTTAAGTTTACCGCCGCCGAAATCGAACCAACTGCTTGGAAGGCAACTATCTATTACACCACCAATTATTTTAACATTGACGTCATGAATTCATCCAGCGAGAATATAATTTTTTTTTAAATTTTAGAATGTTACAATTTTAGAAATCACATCGTAAATGTTATGCACGAACAACCGAAATCAAATTGTTTTTATTACTATTAAGTAGATAGGTGGTTTTTTTTTTCTACTCTCACGATTCAGCATTATTTGTCAACTATTTATAAACATCATATAATTCCCACTTCAGATAAAATTTCAGCGATAATAATTGTCAACTACTTGTCTACTACATTGTCTACTACTACTGTCAAAATTTCGGAATTTCTCAACTAATATCTTCAAATACCTACGTATTGTCTACTTTTCAGCATTTGTCAAAAGTAATTTTATTCTATTGCTAACATTTCGAGAGGGATTATTATTTTATTCATACCTATTTTATGATTTTATTAATATCCTTCATAACTCATAAGGACTAATTTAACGCACTTTATAAAATAATAGCTACTTATCTTAAAACGTGCGCACGTCCTAACTACTTTATATTATGTTTCTATAATTTCATTCAAATAACATTTTTTGATAGCCTACTCCAGAAAGGCATGTTTCAAACTAAATCACAATTTGATGACCATCATATGAAACCAGAGCCATTTTCAGTTTTTACATTTAAACTTATAGGTTTTAATCATACTGTTATTAGCTATCAAGCATAACGCTTCTGTTCATGATCAAAATTTTATCAAATACTTCAAATATCAAAAATTTAAAATGGGGCCGATCGTCGATTTGATGATGAAGTTTGAAACACACCAACCTTACAGTAATAATTTTTGAAACGATTGTTGTGGTGATTTTGATTGAAATAAAGAAGTGTTTGTTGTGAAGAAGGTCCTACCGGCTGCGCCAGTTTATTATGATGATTCTGATTGTAATTAAACCCCTTCACAACAAACACGGTGTCTTTTATTTGTCTTTTTTAATACACCATAATAGTAACGAGTGTATTGGACAGCCTGAAAGATAATTCCTGTTCTTTTGTAATGTAAAAATCCCTGTGATCTTGAGATAGCCTCTTATGCCTGTATTTCAAACTGAAGTACAAACAATCTACTTGACCAACTCGTTACTTACTCTGTTACCAGAACCATCAGCGCTCTTGAGGCGATTTTTCGCAAAAACTGCGCTATATAAGTTGTCCAAATTTATTATTATTATTATTATTATTATATATGCCAATCTCAAAAAACCAAGATCTCAAATTTCACACAAATAAAATTATTATTTTTATATGATTTTATTTGATGGTATTGATTGCATCCAGTGTTGGTCGCCCTACTATTCCAAAAATCATTGCAATCCTGGATATTCCGCTTGTTTGAACAGCCCATTGGAATCCGAAACCAATCCCATTGAAATAAACAGTCGATGTGTTTATTGTACGGATGGATTCGTTTTTGTGCAATTTATCTGAAGGGGTTCTACGAGTATCAACCGGCCGCGGCCGCTATGTCACAATATTGTGCCACGAATAATGCTCTGTTTTGACGGTGGGAAGCAAATATTTTTAAGAGATAAATTGTATTTCTATAGAACGGAAGCAACGGTTGAATTTCAGTGATTGGATAAAAAATTGATTGATATGTGTACCGAAAGAAAATATATAATGATTTGTCGACATCTTTTTTATGGGAACTCAGTGATGGGTATTTATGAAAAAAATCTTTTTAAGAAAAATACTATCAGTTGAAATTTACGGTCAAATAATGTGTAGGTATAGCCAGGTAGTCCTCAAGTTGTCTCTTTCTTATTTCCTTCCCATTCCTCTTCCACATACTTTAATTTGGATTCCATAGTAATTTTTATTTTATTTTAGCAACTATATAAAATAATTGTGTGTACAAAATAGAATGGTGAATTTAAGTACAGATATTGTATTTCTTAGTCCTTCCCACTAGGGGTGGACTAAAGTTATTTAATTAGAGTTTATTTGTCTTCTATGTCGTTTTAAGTGTCTTCATTAGGGTTTTTTCTTTGACCTCTTTCAGCCATATTTTTATTCTTGATTTGTACTCATTATAATTGTTTATTAGTTTTATTTCTTGGGGAAGGACGTTATGGAGTTTTGTTGTAAAGTAAGTGTAGTTTCTTTATCCGAATGTGGTTTTATAACTTGGAATGTTTTTTATGTCATTTTTATTCGAAACTAGTGGAGGATGCAGTATTTTTGGATAGCTTCTATAATATCTAATGTCTATTGACTACTCATCTATTGGATGTGAGATGTGTTTCTCTTGTCTGATATTCACATTAATAAAAACAATGCTTTGAAAAGAGTTGTATATTTTGTATGCTCTTCAATTTTGCATGGATGTTGAAAAATAAACTTGATTTCATAAAGATTTTCTTTCGAAAGTGTGTAAGAATTACTTACATTATTTTGTTTACAAAACAATCACCACCCTGCGCATATTGCGCCTTTATTAAATAACATAATTGCAAATTTATTAAGCACCCGTACGGCCTATAAAACCCGTTCCATATTGCCGGCTGGATAAAAAGCAGATTACAGAATGAAACAACACTCCAGGGATTACAGCGAATGAAATACGGGAATAATGCGGGAAGCGAACCCAACAAAAAGTGCGGCGGAATAGTCTCGAACAATGCCGCTCCGAGGCGTGATTTGTTTCCAAATACCCAGATTAAAATGTCGCCTATTATTCTAGTCTGGCACTACATCGGGGAGGAACTTGCATCCGCTCCCGACCGATCTATCATCTCGTGTGAGAACTGGGAACAACAGAACTACTGGAAGACAGGGGACCGTGACTGGGGACAGAGGTGGATTCGGGTGACTCGATTCACTAGCCTCTAAGACCATGTTCAGATTGTGCGGTTTGGGTAGCGCGTTTTCAAACACTCGGGAGACCTACGCTTTGTCCACTCCAAATATTGATGCGCTTAGTCCCATAAAACGCGTCCCATCACTATCTGCTTGCGAAGATAATATACAATTCTTCCAATCACGGAGGGAAGGTGCGATTTTTTGTCGCGACTCGACGCTTTCCTGCCAAATTCCTAAAATATTTATGTTTTCATTGGCGGACTGGAAAAATGAAAAGCTATTTTGGTCACGGAATCTGTGGATAATGCCCTAAGGATACGTTAAGGTTGTGGTGTTACATAGATTGGGGGTTTTGTATCTTCTGATTCAATGCTGGAAATATACATGGTAAACAAAGAGAAACCTTTGTAAATATTATAATTTGAGATTTTATTCATTAAGTTAAAAATAAATATTTCATCCTGGACTTGCCAAAAAGTCAATAGATACGAGCACTAATAAAAGTCAATAGATACTAACAAGACACTATCTAGATAGCGTTTAGTTCGGGTTTGAATCTTGCAATCATACATAAAGATATCAGCCAATAAAAATATGCGTTAAGAAAATGAAGTTAATGTTGGTAGTTCTTAGTCGAAGTGCGATGTATTTAAAATATGGATAGGGACACTTAGCTCACTTGGTAGAGCTCCACCCGGCAAGGCGTGGATCCTGGGTTCGAGTCCTTTATGTGACCGTATTTTTTCTGATATTTATTTTTCCAGATTTTCTTCTTCGTCTTCATTTATTAAAATATTACAATTTGAGATTTTACTTAAATTAAAAATAAAAATAAATAAGAAAACGTTGACATCGTGTACCGAGTTACATCGCATTTTTTCAGCACTAGCACACGGCATATTCATGAAACTAAATTTACAATACATGTCTACGTTTTATTACTCCATAGGCAAGGGGAAAGCGTTTACGAGCGCTTCTCGCGGGTTCATATTTTGAATAAGTGATTTTTAAGAGATTGCACGTGTAAGGCGCAAAGGTTTCAAACGCGCGATCGGAAAACTTTTTTGTTATTTTTTGATTTTTTTTATTAACGAGAATATACAGAAACAAATGTCAATTGGCAAGAATATACGGTAAATATATCCCTATCGACTCCACACTCAAAACACACTTTAAAAAAATTAAAATAATTGTACTTGGTAGATTACAGTTAGTTATAATATAAGTAATTCAGTAACCAGAATTGAAAAATATTGCGATCTAATGGTTATTTTTTTTAATTTAAAAAACGCGAAATGTCATTTTAAAGGACCGCCATGTTAATTACGACGACGAAATACGCACTTTTAAAAGGAAAAAATCCCTTTCTGTCTGTTAGACAATAATAACTAACGAATTGCAATCTTCGGAAACGATAAATAATGTGTATTAATCATAATTTTGTTCGGTTTCATAAACACGAAAAATCACGCGAGACGTTTGCCGTTGTAATTAATAACATGGCGTTCCTTAAGAAATGACATTTCGTGTTTTTAAAGATAACAAAATAACCATTAAAATGCAATATTTTTCAATTCCGGTTACTGAATTACTTATTACTAACTGTAATCTACCTAGTACAATTATTTTTAATTTTTTAAAGTGTGGTTTGAGCGTGGACTCGATAGGGAAATATTTACCGAATATACAAAACAAACTAGAGAACTCACCTGCATCCAAACTATTTCTCACGATTATTACAAGCAATAATTGTCAGCCTGAAACACTCATTTACATTGAAAAATCTTCCGAGAAAAGATACTTGCCCCCAACGGGACTTGAACCCGTGTCCTTCCGATTGCCGGTCGAATGCTCTGACCATTGAGCTATGGGGGCTTATCAAATACCCGCCAAATAATTCAATATATACTAGTGTTTCATTCAACAATTACTGCTTGTTATATTTTTTCCACCTGAAAATGTTCAAGTCCCGTTGGGGGCAAGTATCTTTTCTCCGAAGATTTTTCAATGTAAATGAGTGTTTCAGGCTGACAATTATTGCTTGTAATAATTGTTACCCTTTGTGCTATGCATAAAAATCTTGTCTAAACGTTAGTTTATAAATTAAAAAATAATTATTATTATTTCTCACGAATTGACAAACAGATTAAACATGTACACATATTTTTACTTATAAGTAGGGAAAAAATATACACAAGAATATTATTTTACAAATAGAGAGATGAGAGAAATGCGCAATATCCTTATAAAAGTTTACAAATTATTTTTGGAAAAATTTGGAGGGTAAGACAAAAAAAATATATAGATAAAAAACAAAGATACAGAAATTAAAAAAAGGAAAATGAAAACACTTCATCTGCAAAGGGGTTTAGGACTTTGACACTACCTTCTTTTGACCTATGATCTTTCGTCTGGGGATAGATGACCAGCATAGAGCCCACCGCCCCCTATCCGCCCCCTTTAAGCTCTTTTAAGACCTCAATCCCGCTATTCAATTGAAAAACAATTGTGAGCTTATCTTGAATCTCAAGCAAGCCTAAACGATTCTAAAGGAAATAGCTAGTCGGTGTGAGTTAAACAGTTTCCTTTATTTTCGTTAACTTACTAACTGGCATTGTGAAAAGTCTTTATATAGTAACCTTTATCACAAAACGCGTGAGTTAATGAAAACACCTAGGTGCTACACCAATAGTTAATTTTGTACATGCGTAGGATTTAAGATTTAGGTGACTGGTCTCATACAATTAATATAACCAAGTAAAGATTATTATGAGTTCGGAATTCTCAAGTTCTGTTTCCGTTTTCTGACATTTGTGACGCGTTCAAATTTTAATAAAATTTTCTTCTCGTGTACTGCCTGATATCCGACGTCGACAATGGTGTTTTTAAAGCTAGATAAATGGTTTTCTGTTCAAACACATTCACAGCAATTGATGATTAATATTTTTGCTTCTGAAACAGTTCTCATTTGGTTGATAAAATCTATTTTAATATAATGATAAAAAATCATAACTTTTATAGATTAATAAATAAATTTGATATTTTGGTAGAAAGACATTCACTTCGTGGTTTGACATATTAATTCAAATCAATAACTTTTTTGTAACCACGATTCATTTATTTGATTTTTTTTAATGCCGACCGGTTTCGCTTAACACAAGCATCTTCAGAATATATTTTTGTTCAAATAATGTATATTTTTTTATCAATTTAATTTTATACCCTGAAGATGCTTGTGTTAAGCGAAACCGATCGGTATTAAAAAAATTTATTAAATAAATCGTGGTTCCAAACAAAGTTATTGTTTTATTTCAGATAAATTTAAACTCATCAGGTTCACTCTACTAGGGACATCTAGAGACTGGTCTACAGGTTGTATATGTTTTCGGGTTAAACCTGCCTAGTTTACAAAAGTTGAAAAAGGTCACAAAGTATTTTTTTAATTTTAAGAATGATGAATAATTGATTTTCTCATTTAAAAAAATCGAGGCTTCTCTGTGGGATCTCCATCATTTAAAAAATCCACCTCTGTGGTAAAATAGTCAATAATATGTACTGACAAATTGTCACAAGGAACACCCAAGCACAGGATGAATGATGAATGGATGATACGTGCCCCTCAGACGGAAGCAAATGGTGAAATGAATGAAATTACAAAAAATCTCAGCTTTATCCAGCATTATCCGACTTCTTTCGTTGCTTGAATGCCCAATCAAGGAAACGACAAATAACAAGAGAGATTTCATTCCACGAGCTTTTGTTCTTATTCTACAGAAAATTCCCCTTTGTTTCATGATGCGACCTAGGTTTAAATCCTATGAAACTTTACGACAATTTTGCTGTTGAAGTGGAAAACAGTTTGAGCATTCAATTCAAAGTTGAAAAACTTTTTTTTCTTTTCATAATCAAAATGATGCCATTCTGTAAAGACTCACAACTGTTGGGGATTACTTCCCACGTATGTGCGTCAAGGTAGTTCTTATTACAACAACGTGGTGGATGCTAATGATGTATAAGAACTACTACATACAGTAGGTACAAACCGACCTTATGTACGCGCTCCACAATACAAGGCGAGGAAGGGAGATCTATTCAGTTCTGTCACCAATTATATCGTATCTGACTCTGTGTGGTGCAACTTAAATTTGTAGACAATAAAATATGTATCAAAGTATTTTTTTATTATTTCATGTAAATTTCACAATACAATATTCATTTCATTATCACGACCACTATACTAGGCTCATGCCCGTATTATGGCAGACGTGTATATGATATATTACAATTAATAATAAGAATTTGTAAATGTTTAAAACCATGTACATATAAAAATAAATACAACAGCAAAAATCGCAGTTAAAAGTCGGTTCCACGACAACTAAACAAATTGGCATTTCAACACCCCATTGAAAAAATATATATAATTAATTTAGCCCATAACCTAACCTAATATAACTTATTTAACCAATTTAAAAAAAAAACTTAATCATTTTTAATGACTTTTCTAATAAGGTGATGAAGTTACATGTTGTTAAGTTGTCCGGTCACCATCAACATTAAAATGAATTTACAGATAAAATAGACATTTCAAAGAAAATAGAAATGAAATTCCTACTCAAATAATATTAAAAATCAAGATTAAAAACACACAAAATTGTATTACAAAAACAAAATATCGTATTACCAAGGCCAAAATTTTCTAAATGGATGTTGCATTTTTACATAATTTCAGGTGCATTGTTGATACTACTGTCCAGCATCCATTTTCCAAAAAAATCACTGATATTAAGGCTCCGTATGAAGCGTCCTGAACGAAAGAAGATGGTTTGAAAGGGAGTTATGTAAATATGAATGTTAGAGAGAGCGCGTTAATATAAAAAACGAGCATAATTTGTGGGCGTTAGCAAAAATATTTTTTAACAAAATATGACTTTTTAAAATAGAGCAAAAAGTTTAAAATAACATTTTAATAAACTCTGTGAATTGTTTCGTACTTATAATTTGTTAACAGAAAGAAATGTGTGTTTTATGATTTGTGGAGCATACTTTGCGATTTATTTCTATGGAAGGAATTTCACTCGGCAAATATGTAGAGATTATTAAATCTTATTATAAAACGTTAAAGTGTTATAAAAAATACATAAACATATATACTTTTATAAAAAAATATGTATAGCTATACCTAAACAGAAAAATCGTAACGCATCGGAATCATTAAGTTATTTGAAGATGTTTTTTTGGGTACTTACCAAAAACGGCATCGTTTAATACTATAATAAGGTAACCGTATGTAGTTAGGACAAGTGTTTATTTACGTTTCAATTACGCAACTAGACTTAGCTGGTTGCAGCACTAAAATTTGTGGATTTCCTTAGGTTGCTTTCGTTGCATTTTTGTATGTAAACTGTACGTCAACTAGGAAAATCATTCCATTTTTGAAAATAAATACATAAAAAATGATAAGCCATTTTATTATTTCCAAAATACGAGTATTACGGTTCTTACCACATCAATCGACGATTTTCAGACTTAAAGAAATACTGAATATTGACAAATTGAAAACGATTTATTTTGCTCTGGTGCAATCTTCACTCATGTACGGAATAATAGGATGGGGTGGTGCACTTGATGCTTTTATAAAACCTTTACAAACAACTCAAAATTATATTATCGAAGTTATGTACAATAGAAATAAAACATTTTCGACAGATGCTTTATACAAAGAATCTAAAGTATTCAGTCTCCGTAAACTATTTATACTGCAAACTATGAAATATATCTATAAAAACATAAATGAATTCGAAAAAAATGAAAACAGAACAAACATTAGAAATAATAATGTATTCTATACCCCTCAAACAAACACAAAACAAATGCAAACTCACAGTAGTTTTATTGGACCTCGCACTTTTAACCTTTTACCAGAAAATATTCAAGTTGCAACTGAACTTCCGCATTACATAAAAGAGTTAAAAATATGGCTGAACCATGCGGATGTAAAAACTATATTTATTTAATTTTATATCAGTTTATGTTTCTCACAAACTTTACACTTATTATTACACTGTATACCTATTATTACACTATACACTTATTATTACCCTGTACACTATTGTACACACTTTTTGTACAAACTGTTTAAACAAATTTTAATCATGTTTCAGTTTTATAGACACAACTGTTTGTTTTTTTCTAGGTATTAAAATAAAATATATTTAACTCTATTACCCACGAACAGGCTGCGCCTTAGTGGGTCCCATTATTTTTATTATTTCCAAAGTATGTAACCATAAAAGGTAAAATTGGGAAAAATAAAGGATTTAAAAAAAAATACTATTCAGTATAATTATACTACAACCATACAACCAATTTATCAGATTGATTACAATTTTAAAATATAATTTTCCAACAAAGCTGTTTTCAGAGTTATCCCAGTAATGTAAGACGAAATATTTACAATGCCTAATATCTGCATCCTACAGGCACTGTTTAAAAAAATGAATTAGTTTTTTTTGCACAGTATGCTCGCAGCTGGTACATGGAACTATGTCCAGCTATCAACTCTGTTTTAGCTCTTGGTGTTACGGGTCCTCATAGTCATATTTTGCGGAAGGTCATTTAACTCTATCACCGTGTTTTAATTAACATTCTGTCAGCAACCCCTCGTAGTAAAGAATTCGAAGTAGGTGTGCACGGGGTTCAAACATTGTACAAATTCCACTCGGTATAAAAATTACTAGGCGCATGTTCAGTACCAACCAAGCTACAGTCACGTAAAAGTTATGAAATATTTTTTTGCATAAATATGCTTATGCTCACTCCACGATGTTCAGACTGCAGTCACTAAAAAAGAAGATGGGCATATTATAATCGATATTGCCAAATAAACCCGACTAAAATGCATACAAGTTTCTTTCAGCATGCATCTTGTAAACTTAAAAAGTCAATACCTATTTTTCTCTATGTGTAGAAATGAGATCTACGTATTTTTATTACGGTCAACAGCCGGCCGGCGTAGTTCAGCGGTAAGGCTCTTGACTCGCATTCCGAAGTTCGCGGGATTGAATCCCGGCGTGGCAAATAAATTTTATTTGATTAATTTGTGTTATTTCACAATTTATTCATTTAAAATAATATATAGTATATTTGCGGCACGTTCCAAAGTGGAAGATACTCTCAGTATCGCCCTGGTGTAAGACCACCATTCAGAATTGAAACGTTGCTTGAAATGGCATTAGCCGTGTTTGGTGACCAGATCTGAATCGCCAGGTACTTCCCCACCTTCCTCTTCCCCATCTCCTTCCCCTCCCCACTACCTTCAACTTCACAACATGCCCCAATCGGGGATGCCATAGTCTCACTGGCTCCAGATGGGAGCAGCTGAGACTCTATAGTCAGTGTTTTGACTATCTGTTTTAGAAAGAATTTAGAAAACAGAAAAAAAATTATCACTTTTTATCAGTTAATCTCTTCAGTTCCTATAGCTCATTATTATTTTACCGTATAGTTTCTGTAATCCGAACCCATTATAATCCGAACCAACGGGTGACGGTTAGGTGATACGGTTAAGATTATACTCCATCCAAAACAGTCACTTTTCATCATGATTAGAAACATGATCTAAACTAAACTGCTTTAGAAAGAGAAAACACCGTGCTTTATTTTAGAATCTAAAAGTTAACAACAGATTAATTAAAATGTACACTTTTATGAAACCAAAGATTCCGAAACCAAAGTAATTTTATTTAGAAAAAAGTAGGGAGAGCCATTTGATAAACTTTTTTTTGTTTGCATTCAAATTTTTTATATTTCAAAAATTGTATGTTAATTTCTAATTATAAAATTTTAAAGCGTATTTCATCACCTTGCAAAAACAACTTTTAGTTTTAGGATGCATTAAGAAATAATAATAATAATATTTGGATGTATAGAGGTGATATGATTTTTTTTATGTGAAAAATCACCTTACCTTTATACAAACTTTTAATATATTTCTACAATCTTACTTCTATCTACATAAACTAGACAAACAATTACAGCAATTGGTTAAAAATTGCATCCAGCGTTCGTCGATCACTAATACGAAAATATATATATATATATATATATTTTTTTTTTATTGTAAAAAAATATGAGTTACATATTTACGAATATGTTTTACAAAATATTATATTAAAGGTCATCATTGTCCATGTACACCTTATCAGAAAAAGGAGCTCTTGTGCCTGATAAGGGTATGATAATGTACAATGATTTGACCAATGATCGCGATGGTGCGTAAAAATTTACTGTACAGGCAGAAAATATACAGGACCATATTCTATTTATTTGGATTTTATTGCAAAGTGGAAATATATTGACCTTCCGAAAAAATAGGCTCGAGGCCTGAGGAGTTAAAAGTTTCAATGTGAGAAGAGTTTGTTTTCAGCTGTTACGTGCAATGACTCCGGCAAAACAAATACTGTTTTCAGTTAGTATCGTCGCTTAAAAAGCACTTGCATATTTTGCAAAGCATACATATGTAGCCAAGCAATGTAACCCACAAGGTAGCAGGAATGTCGGTTGATAAATACTGTAAAACTATATTTTCCCCGGAAAAGAAAAAGTTCTATACACAATTATAGATTTAGAACCATTGCAAAAGATTTTCAACCAACACACCACAGCACGTCGCACTCCCAATGCCCGCAAGTACTCAGTGGCTTTGCATGTATCTATGTTGTATAAGTATTCTGAGAAAGAAATCAATCCATCCACTCGAATTGGACAATCGACGTTTATGTAAACTAAACGTCCGAGTATTATTTTCCATAGACCCCGGCTGTCAACTGCAGGTAATGACGTCCATTCGGTAGCCACGCAGGCATGCATAAGCAATTGGCGGCCATTGGATATGGGGCTATGCAATCCACTGCATGTGACGCAATGTTCCATTCAATTTCATTCATTGTGCATTATGCAAGACCTAATCGACTGAGGGTGCAATAGGCGATGAGGAATGGTTGTATTAGAAAATAGTCATATCTTCAAAATCTTGTTTTTTTTTTCTGGATGCGAAGGTCATTTATATTGAATCAAAAATGCTTATTTTGGATCAAACGATTATGCTGATTGCATGTGAATGAAACTAAATAAAGATACATTTATTGTGGAAAACCGGAGTTATGGTACTGATAAATAAATAAATCAATCACATTTTGTTCAATCCCTACCTTTTGTAATAATATAAAACAGTGGGATACTTCGGTCACAAGCTGTTGACAGAGAGTTGCAAATTTGAAAAGGAAAATTTAGTCTTAAAAATTTGGAGGGGTTGATTAAACGGGATTACTGTATGAAGGAAAATGGTTGCAGTGGTGACAGTTTTAATGATTATGGTAAAATAGGATTTTATTAATATTTTAAATTAAATAGAATCACAGAAACATCTGTTTACATCTTAAGATAAAAAGGTACGATGAAAAACAAAATAAATTTCCTGACCGTGATTAAAAAACTTTGCAAATTTTAACATTTACGAAAATAGTTTTAATTGAAACAAAAAAAAAACATTTTCAAATTAATCGGAAAGTATTCCGGTGCCCTCTTCTTTCGGAGGTTGGCTAGCATCAGGGAAATTTTCGCAGATGGAAGAACTCAGAGGAATTGGGCTCAACTCGTAAAATCATTAGCATTGTAAATCGCCTTGCACTACAGTGGGAAGGATGAACTCAGACGTCCGTCACTCCCGGACACACTGACCCCCAGATTTCTACCCACCCCTCCTACATTTTTCCTTCACAGAACTTTCACTTCTTCCTTTTCCTAAAAACACCCTCCATACTTGACACCAGTGGCGTAGAGAGGGAGGGGCGGCCCGCCCCGGGTGCCGTACGGCCGAGTGGCTAGAGAGCACAATTCTCTAGCCACTCCACCCCCACCCCTCCACCCAGGACGGACCAATTTTTTATGAAGTCGAAATTTGTGTTTGTCAAATTTAATGGGGGGGGGGGGGAGGGGGGTGACACCCCCAAAAGGGAAAATATTTTCGTCAAGGTCTCTTGTATGGAATTAATGTTTAAAAAATCATCATATTGTGTAACAATCCATAAACACCACATGAAAAAATTTCATTTCGAACAATGTTATTATATAAAATTTTGCAATGTTTTAGATAAATAATTTCAAAATACGTGCCAATAATTTAGTCCTTGCCCGAAATAGTGTTGTATCCAACAAAAGTATCAAATGTTAAGTTATTGATTGAATAATGTTGGATGGTGGTAATGGAGTAATGAATAATGATGGAATAATATGCATCTAAGGTAGGGATTATGGTAATAAAAATCTTTTCGTGCCTGTTGCAGCATTTTAAAGTTTTGTCTGTGGAAGTATGCCGTATAATGCCGTTTATCGAAATTGCCGTATAATGCCGTTTAATTTATAGGAATAAATTAAGGAAACGAACGTGTTATGGTTTCAACTAGAAAAACTTCAAAGCCAAGAAGCTGAAGAATGCAGAAAAATAGTATTTGTCCAGAAAAAATATTATTAAGACTGCTTTTTAGCCGTTGAAAGAGTGTTGTGGAATAACGTTGTATGTTGATCTCAAGACAATATCTCGAACGTAAATTGTTTTTTTTTTTTTTTACTTTATTTAATCCCATTTCTTTGTACATAAAATGTATAATAGCAAATAGTATATAATAACATAATATATAATAACAAATAGTATGAACAAGAAATGAAAACCCACTAAGGCACTGCCTGAGTGTGGGTAATATTAAAACAAAATACTATATTTCCAAGTACCCAAAGTATAAAATAGACTTAAAAAAACATATAAAATATAAAGATAGTATAAATGTTAGTATTACATAGGTAGAATAAGTGAAAAAGGTTTTTTTTCAGTTATTATAAAAATATGGAGAAAAACATATGATTTTTTTTTAGTTATTATAAAAAAATAAACAGAAAACATATTGTACTACAGTTAAGAAAGTTACAGCAAGTGAGTTGTAGAAGGATGGATAAATTTATAGAAAAATCGTTTCAATATCTACATTATTCAACCATAATTTTATCTCTTTAACATTTTTTATCATTTTATTTATCATTTGAGTTTGTAGTGTAGAAGGTTAAATGTACGAGAACCAATGAAAGTGCTATGTGTCATTTATTCATATCGGTTTTTTTTTGCTTTTAGAGTTCGAATCATTAATGACGTATGTAAATTTATGTTGGAAGAGCATGTCGCTTTCTGTAAGGTACGAAGAGTAAAAAAAAACATTTTGATGAATAACTTTGTGTGTGAAATTTTTATATTCAACATTTTTCCTCTAATTCAGCATAAATTCTATTAATACATTTCCTAGTACGATATTTTTCCGGGCAAACGCTCAATTATGACATACTTTCGTCGTTCACTCAATGCAATCCTTTGCAGTTTTATAATCTTTTGTTCGCATGTTGTGAATTGATACACGCCAATGGAAATGGGAAAACTGATTTGTGTTGACAGTCCCCGTCCGGAAAATGCTGCCGAGCATATTTGACGAGCAATTTTAAAGGACATAACGAGACATGTTGACATTTTTAAGTTCACTAGAATGTACCTTCATTGTGTAGAATACTTACTTATATTATGGATGAATGATGATGGTGGTTTGTCGTCTAATGCGAATATTATTTGCAGAAGAAATTTCAAATGTTATTTCAGGTACCAACTTAGTAGCTTTCTGTATTTTTAAGATTTTATATAGTTCTATTTATATATGTATGTGTATGAATATGTGCATGTATTCGTATACGTATGTGTATGTATTATTACTAAGAGCAGGCAGCATTTTGATGACTCATATCTAATTTAATAATCATTGGGTTATTTTAACATTTATGGGATATTTGTAGTTTCAGGATTCTAAGCATCCACAATTCGGAAGCTTTTTTTTCCTCTAATTTTTTCTCAAGTTTTCCAATAACACGGAAAGTAACACATTTTTTTTTACATTAGCTCCACACAGGAAGCCCTAATGAAAAAAAATCCCTGAAAGCCTATGTCATCTTCGGGGATACTGTGTGGAAGGTTTTTTTAAGGAAAAAATCCCTGAAGTCCTATGTCATCTTTGCAGATGCTATGTGGAGAGTCTTTTTAGGGAAAGGAAGAAGAAGAAGTTCTGGGAAGGAAAAAGGGATAAGGGTTGGGTAGGAATCTGTGGGTCAATGTGTCCAGGAGTGACGGACGTATGAATCCATCCCTGCCACTGCGGTGCAAGGCGATCGGTCGAGTGAGTCCGGCTGCAAAAGTATAGGTTAGGTATACCCCAATCAGTCTCTTCCGATCCGGCCTGCCTCGCAGTAAGTGGATAAACGCATTCGCCGCCAAAGCCTAGACAAACCATACCGAATGAATCCGCTAAGTCATCAAACGTAGCGAACCACTTGTGGTGACGAACTATGGCAGGATGTGTTAATACCCGTAATTGCCTACCAAATTTGAAAACAACGATTAACGAAACATTCTTATGGTACTGACACACATGCTCATAAATGAGCATGATCATTACCCCTTCCACCCTCGAATCAATGAGCATGCGCTCGTTTGGGCGTGACACTCATGCTACTATGTATCATTTGCTCATTAGTAGCAATGTCCGTAGCTTTATTCTCATAGTTGGGGTTTTCAAATAATTTATTATTACGTGAACTTCGTACTACATCTACACTTGTAAACCTGTACCAATAAGTTGTGCATATAAAAATCTCGTTCCCTAACAATCTAAAACCTTCGCAATTACCAATCTATTCCCCAAGTGCTGACTCTTGGGGATTCTCGAGATTTCCCATGGGGAAAAAAATATTAATGCAGAAAATGATCACAGGCCACTAAGGGAACGCTACCCTTTATTACATATTCAAATAATAATGACTCAGATAAATCAATTTCTCCCTTTTACGCATAATAAAACTCAATGAAATGAAATTTGGATAAAAAAATGTGACATTTCAAAGCATCATTAACTCGACAAAATGGTATTTGTGATAAAATCATCCGTTTTGATGTGGATTTTACATTTAGTCGGAGAAAGATCTCGTTTTCCAATGTTAGTTTTTTCGTAATTCGTACTTCTGTATTACATCATTATAATTTTAGATTCAATATTTAAATTAACTTTTTTCATAAGAGATAGGATTATTCGTGTAGGTTTGTATGAAATTATTGGTTTTCAAGTAAAAAACTCTGTTTTTTTTTCATTCTCATTCCACCGGTGGTTTAAAACCTTCCCAGCAGTGTTCAGTTTAACGTGTCACTCATCACTACTCATCAGTCATCACTGCCTAGCATGCGAAATGCGAATACAAAAATTTGAAACAGCGTGATTTCTGGAAAAGGGAGTTCTGATGACATGAAAACGCCAGGCATTTTTAAAACACATTTCCATCGTGAACTGTGGCGCCTTGGTGAAAAACAGCGTTCAAATCTAATGTGGTACCTAATGCAGCACTATTGTCCACGTATCTTATATAGAAACCTACTTTACACATTTATAAAAAAACCATAGATAAAATTGCGAGAAACAATTTGCAAGAAATTCTGCCTCAATACAGGTTCACCTAGTGAGGCAGGCTATGCATAACTAAAAATATTGTATAATTATACTACTTCTGTGTAACCGTTCTTACATTACTTTCTATTTGTTAATTTTTTTGTACTGATTGATGTAATCTATTTGTAAACTACATTGAACATGTATTTTTTCAGTTATAATGTTGCCAATTTCATTGAATAAAGATATTATTATTATAGCTACATGTTTAAAATAAAAGAAATATAATCAATGTTTATTTTATTCGGAACTTTAGAATAGTATCCGGGACTATTGTGTCAGTATTAAACTATGCTACGAATAAAATCAAAAATGTTACTTTTACTGGAGCATTTTGCTAGCGGAGGATTGAACCCGAGACGCTGAATGCGAACCCAATACTTTAAACCACTCGGTCATTAATATATTTATGATAATAACTTATTCTAATCAATTATATATTTATTATTGAGATCTGCATCTGTTTACGTATTATAGTATTATTATCGTGATAACTATTTCGGCCTTCAATCCCACTATGAAATTGTCGTTTAACAAAGACTATTGACATAAAATCCGAAGTAGCTGTCACATTAATAGCAAGTAACTTACGTGCAGAAATTTCCAACAACATTACTAAATTTGATTTTCTTTCAATTAAAAAAAGAGTTAAAACACAATAACAATAAATATTTTTTTCTAAGAGGTTCATATAACTTCATCAGGAACATTAATTTAATAAAAGCTGCTTCGTGCAAGGGTATGAAAACGTATTTAAAGAAATGTGGGTGTTATTCAAAATTCAATAAATTCATGAAGAATTTTCCATTATGAAATTCTGAATGCCTCACATGCATAAATAATGACGTACCTATTATACAAACCGAGGCGCGAAGGCTTCCAGTCTCTAGTGACCTAATATTTCAGGCTATATTTATCAACTGTGCACTTTCTTAACATTTTCAGATTCAAAATTTCATGAAAATTTCAGAATTTTTACATTTGCCTTTTTTAGAAAAACAATTTTGAATATATCGTGTTTTGATTTAAATCTACTTAGATTATTTTAACTATGAAATACCTTGAGAATCTGCTAGTGCGTCCCACAAAAACCGTTCGAGAACGGTAAATGTTATGAAATTGGTACAGTTTTTTTGGTTTTATTTTAGAAGTTGTTAGAACTATTTTCAATTCCATTATCAAAGGAACTATTTTCTCATACTTTAAAATATTGAAACACGCAGCACAGCTGTGTCGGATTATAACTACTTTTATTTGGAATGGTAAATCCGTTGAACAGTTTTTAATTTAAAAATTCTCTGTATATTTTCATAAAACGTAAAACCGTTAAAAGAAATCTCGTTTTAAAATGTCATCCACGAGAACTTTCCGTGCTTCGGTTTCTTCCGCTTTTTCTGAAGGGCTGGCGACACAAGCGGTATATACAAGTTACAACTACGTCAACATCAGTCGGATCTTTAGACATTTTAAAAATGAAATGGATTACATTTCTAAAGGCTTCACTTTTATTTCAATTTCCTTTACAAAAACTCCCGCTCCGGTGCGGAATCCATGGAAATGTGTAACAAAACTTCTCAAAGGGTTGAGCTTTGGCTGACTGTAAAGTTTGCCGCTTGAGGGCAGATTAAATGGGAGTATTTACCTTTCGCAGCTTTTGGTGAAACCTGCTAATTAAAATGTTTTCGCATTCCTTTCACATTCCAGTTTGCAGCTTTATCCCCTTCTCGTGGCTTGCTCTAATAGAAAGCATTCAAACTTTTAAACGTCAAAAAACATGCATGTTTTTACTATTGCGAACAAATTATTTTTCTGTAAGTACTTACGTTACTTTTTACAGATTTAATCAAACGTTCATTTGGAAAACATGGTGCGGACGCAGAATTTTAAATATATTTTCTGAATGCTCTGACGGGCATGGAATTCATTTCCTGTTTCTGTGATGCATGCGGGAATATTACAAAATCAAATTAATAAAAAATATACCTTGTGTAGGAACATCTTTTTCGTTCTTCCATAAAAAAGCATCATTCCGAAGGGAAAATATTGACATTTATTGAATCAATAAAGGGAGAATTGGGTTTTTCGAGAACCTTGATTAGATCTTCAGAAAATAAAAACTTTTTCTATAATTTTATAATTAAGGCGATCCACTAGTTCAGGAAAAAATTGAAATCGGAATTCACGCCCTTTATGGGAGGAGTTTAAAAATACTTGAGAAAAAGCTTTTGGAAAGGTTGGAAAAGGTATTTGAGAGTTTTGTTTTACAGGTTGATTTCGTAAAGGCCTGTAAAAAATATTAATTCCTGTTTTACGCATTGTTTATTGTAATAAAACGGAAATTTAAAATTGATTTCACTAAATCAAGCGACGCGGAGGGACGCGTCCATCTCCCGCTAAGTTCGAGGCGTGACTGAGGTTTGGCGACTGTGGCGTGAACAGTAGTTCTTCGGTGGACGCCATAGGGTTCACTTTGAAAATCCGAATTCGTCGACTAACGGCCGTATTGTAAAATAACAACGCGAAAATGCATATTTTATTTTATTTTGGGAAGATTGGGTGTAAATATCAACTTTTTTTGCGATCATTATAAAATAAACTGAATTTGACACATTATACAATAAAACCATAACCGAAAAGGGGTTTATAAATAGGAGAGTTTGGACTTGAAAGTGTGTTTTTTAGACCTTATACTTTATTTTTTTATAGGCTTATTAAAAGACTTGTAAAAAAAATGACCGATATTTTTAAGGGCCAAGGTATGTTCTACACGCAGTATTTAATTGAAGCATCTACAATACTTCTAAGCGATCAAATTTTCAAAACAAAAACATGTGATTTTGTATGATTTTGCATTATTTACTATGGCTTCATCTTAAAGTATTAGTATAGTGCAATGTCTGCTAAGTTCTCTCCAGAGACAATCGTAATTTAGTAAGCACTGGGACCTGTATTCTTCAGTACATAGGATGCTTATTGAAAATAATTAGGTTCTTTAAAACACAGTGACTGTTTATTGGCGTATCGTAATTTATAATAATACTTCGGAGCTGACTGAAAGATAGGATTGATCAGCGGAGCTCCTGAACCATTCCTGAACTGTGGTGACTCCGCACATTTACCATGGCCATGTTACACGAAGAGCCCATAGACAACTAAAGTAATGTAGACACTCAATCATAAACTAATGCGATACATTACAAATTCTGGGAAAACGCGAATACCTTGAGGAATTGAACTGAGAGAGTTATATAGGTAGTTAGATTGTTGATTATTGATGAATAATCTCAAGTTGAAAATGAATAATCTCTTCATGACTTCTGATGACCACGAAGCACGACGTGTTAAAAAATGATAAATTCAACAGCATACCGCATAAAGTCTTGCCATTGAGAGCTGCTTCATTCTCTTTCTGATAATATACGTACAATTTAAAACTGAAAAGGTTACAATACAGTTATCTGCCGTTATCTTATAACAACCCGATACGAATGGATAATCAACAATCTGTGAAGGTGAGATTCTAAAATAGCGAAATTATTCAATGCCTCAAGGTTTATAATTTCAATCAAGTTGAACTTTAACACTTCGTAACCCACTTCGCCGTGATACGCTTTGTAGTTTAGTAGTTGCTTTTGCTCGAAGCCGCCGTACTTTGTAAATCAATTGAAAATTATATTAATATAATTAAATAAGGTAGAGGAGGGCCTCGGTGTCCAGGAAGTTTATCATTATCTTTATGGCGTGGACTTCGTGCGAGACAAATCCTAAATTAGAGGGCGCGCGTTGTAAGGTGTACATATATTTATATCTTCCACGGGTAAAGGTACTTTTACCTCACTTCTCGTCTTGGGAAATGTGGGATATGCAGTGAATTACTGAATTATGCAGTGATGCTGCAACTGTGTGGGTATTTACCCGAATAATCAATTTGACCAAGTTCCATTCCCGAATAACCGGTAAAATAATAAACCTTTTAAATTCGTTACGATGTAATCGAATTCGATGGTTTCAAAGGCAGCGTTACAGCTGAATTAAAATGTAATTGAAGCGGTGAGAGCGATCATTTACTTCGAATCTGTAGTTGTGTTTGCTAAAAAATGCTACTAAGATCTCTAAATACTCGGTACAGGAAGTAGGTATGTACTTAAAATCTTAAAACCTTATTCCAAAGGTAAATGCGGAAGAATTCGCAAACAAAAGGACACGACCGACTCCCTCCCATTCCCAACTAACTAACTAACTAACTAACCATCACGCCGTTTCCCCGCAGGGGTAGGCAGAGAGGACAGACCGCCAAACAACTCGGTCTTGGCACACACTCTTTGCCTCACTCACATTCATACATCGTCTCATACATTCTCTTCTATTATTCTGACTTTTGACATGACCCGACTCAAGTATCTGATTCACTTGATCGTGCCATGTCTTCCTCGGGCGTCCCCGACTTCTTCTACCATTCACATTCGCGTCCACGGACATATGAAATTCTGATGTCTATGTTCGCGTCGTACATTCTTCTTACACTACTTCCTTCGTTCATTCGCTCTACATGCCCAAACCATCTGAGGGTCCCTTTCTTAATCTTACTCATTATGCTTACATCAGCCTTACATTCTTTGCGGATATCCACATTTCTCACACATACGTCTCAGGGATCTCATTTCAACAGCATTCAGTTTACTTTCATCCTTCCTCTGCCAGTTCCATGCCTCACTGCCATACATCAGGGTAGGTACCAGGACTCCATTGTGGACTGCTAGCTTCGCTTTTTTTGACAGTTTTTTATTAGCGCCAACGGCATTCAGTCCACCATTAATGGAGTTACCGCCATTCACCCTTCTTTCAATATCTCTTTCAGCCTTCCCATCTCTCGTAAACATACTACCCAGATACACAAACTCATCCACCTGCTCCAAATATTCATCATTCACAACTATGTTGCATACTGTTTTCGTACTGTCCCTTTCAAACACCATGACTTTAGTCTAACTTACATTCATCATTAGCTCATTCTTCATACATACTTCGTTCATCCTAGATACGAGAGACTGTAGATCTTCCATAGTGTTAGAAATCAGCACCGCATCATCAGCATACAACAGGCAACATACTTTCAGATTACTCAATTTCGCGCCCAATCCCACCTCTTTCAATTCTTGCATACAATTATCCATGTATAGATTGAATAACCATGGTGACATTACGCAGACACCTTTTGTGATGTCAAACCACCCCGTAAAACCACCGTTCACCCTAACACACGCAACGCTTCCCTCGTACAGAGACGCAATTGCCTGTATGAGATTTGTATTCACTCCATACTTGGACAAAACCCTCCATAGCTTTTTCCTGTCGACTCGGTCGTATGCTCTCCCATTCCCAACATAACACAAACAGACACGTATGTATATATGGTTGCTGATGCTGATGGTTGCTGATGTTGATTAAAACATGCAATTTTAGTAGGGTTTTTAGATAACTAAGGAATTTTTCCGTACCTTTAAGAAGACCTTTAAGTCTATAATACCCAGGTACTACTTTGAACTTCCACTTGAGGTGAAAATTGCGTGGCGCAATGAAGAACAGTAGATTTAACTTCAGTAATTTAAATGATTCCCTAGTCAAGAAACCTTTCATACAATCGTCGATAAGATAAACTATGTGTACATGTTATTCGTACTGATACTGAAATGCATTACACGGAACATATGAAAAGAGGTGAGGTACATCGCTCTGTCTAAAGAAAAGAACAATGAATGCCTGATATATTTAATCCTGCGTGTATTTATTCGATTACGCAAACAAAATAAAACTTCCTTACAAACATTTTCGATACTCTGCGAATATTTTCTTCGGCACGACCAACAGCAAAAGCTATGGGAAAGAATTTTTTTATTTCGAAATTCGTTTAGAAATTCAAAAAGCGTCCCAGTTCACATTAAATTCCATCCGGCGGGATCATAATAATATAACCTGGTAGTTGGTTGTATATCGCTACGACTGTGTGGAAATATTATCCCACACATATTTCCTTCACCATTGCCGAAAACATACGCATTTGGCGCTTTTCGCGTCCGAAATTGTTCACATCGGTATAAAAAATGCAGCGGGTCGTGGAATAATTATATTGATGGCGTCCAAAATTTAATAGCCTATCATTTCATTTTTTAAATCTAGATCCTTTGAAGTACGGTACGTGAACGGCGAAATATTTCGATTTGATTTGATTAAAAATGTTTCCAGGTAGGTAAATGATGAATTGTCGGTTATGGCATATTTGGAAGACACATTATGATACAATTAGAGTATGTTAAATAAGAGTAATAAATATAAAAAAATTGATATACAAAATTTGTAGGCTGACAACACCAATTTACCTGTCAGATATTCTTTTAACGTGCAATCACACTAAAAATGCAAAACACCGTACACATTTAAAAATACATTTTTTTGTTCCTAAAAAAAAATTAAATCGAGGAAGCACCGTTGTTAAGGTATCTACTTAATGACATAATTTGATTTAGTTGTGTTGTACAAAGTGATTGGCTTCCATTTAATTTAAGATAAATTTTAATTTAACATTAGGTAGAAAGGAAGAATAATTAAGGGTGAGTTTAGTTACACTACTTTTAAATCTGAATGAGTTAAATACATTCAGATCTAAAATTAGAGACATTATCTAAAGCCTCGACAATGCTAGTAGGTAGGTACTTAAGCTAATATTAAATAAATGTGAGCAATTTCTAAGTGTGCTTTATATTTTATTGCAATATCGTTATTCTTCATTATGTTAACATAAAATTGTAAAGATATACTAATAATATACCTATATTCAATTCTAATTTTGAGATCAGTGGAATGAAAAAAAATTTTTTTTTCACTTTCATGTCTTTTTAATTAAAAAAAAATGTAGGTTACACAGCTTTAGGTTACCACCATGATTATATTTTTAGTATTGCCATTTGGCCGACAGTGGCGCCCTCCTATGTTTTCTACTCTTATTTGACAGACTGTAAGTCTTCGGGTTTAAAAATCGACGCGTTTAAGACGTATCATGAAACGTTATTAATGGCGTTACGTAACGTTTAGGGGGGGGGGGGGTGATACGGAAAAACGTTATGGCGCGTTACATGGGGGGGAGGGGGGGGGGGTCAAAAATCTTCAAAAATTGCGTTACGTAATACTTGAACGCCCCCATATTTATTTTAAATATCTTATTGTGACCTGTAAAAATAACGGTTCCATGCCAACGAAGAACGAAACCAACTCAGAAAAACCTCAGAAAAGTCATAAAATCTATGAAAAAATAATTTTTAAATAGTCGGTAATCCTAACCTAACTTAACCCATTTAACTAATTTTTTTATCATCACTCTTAATGACCTTTCTGAGGTGCTTCTGAGTTGGTTTCATTCTGAGTTGTCCGGTCACCAAAATAACTGTCTTGATTCTGTGTTGAAATTTTTGTGAATCATTGTGAATTTGACTCGTGTTGTGTAAAGTTTGACAACTGGCTTTGTGCTAATTTCAACTTACAAAAATTATACGGAAATTGATTCAAGTTGATGGATTAAGGTTACTGAAACTGATTTTCTCTTGAGATATGTCGGATCGCCATTATTTGTGATATTTTTTATATTTCGCGCAAAGTTAGATTCATAGTCAATAATATATTTTTAAGCATTGAGCTCAGAGATCCCGGGGAACTTACACATCCATGCTTGAAATTAATAATGCATTGTTAAAAATTGAAAAAAATAGATAGATTGAAAAAAATAGTAGGATTTTTTTTACATTTACTGGTAAACGGTTTATTGAAATCCCCAATAGCGTAGTGTTAAGTTTCCAACCAAATCTAAGTAGACTGATATCGATCTACCAAGAACTACTGTGTTTATAATGCATATAATTTGAGTGCATATCACGTAGGCCATTACGAACATAAATGCACTGTAATATAATTAATTTTACACACATAATATTAAAATCCAATGCAAATTGAGCCATGAAAATAATAATAACGTGTTCGGAGTACCGTACAAGTAAAGCGCTCATCATTGATAAAGTAATCTAATAAAGCCATTAATATTCCCATCACAGCTTACATTAGATGCAATAATAATTGTTTATTATACCGGATTAATAATAAACCGCCGTTGGAATAAATAATCAAGTTTTAATTGAACACACAAAATTAAAACGAGGATAAAATGTCGCATGCTTTAGCTTTGCTATCCTACCTCCTTCCATATATCTCCTTCCTGTCTTTTCAATGTTTCCTGTATAGTGTAGGTATAACAGGGCCAGGGCCTGTCAATTTTTTTAATGATCCTCAATCTCTTCATCTCTATTGTGATTTTCCTGGTTGCCTGTATTCTTCTGACTAGAGCTTAGCAGGATTTTGCACAATAAATATTTCGCCTTGCTTCGTCGCCTGGCCAGTTATCTACCTATTCCCATTTCAGTTTTGCCAATATCTGCATAGATAGGAATAGCCGAAGTGCACTTTTTTGGTAGGTAGTAGATTTACGCATGCATCATTTATAGTTCATTTATGTCACTAATATCTAACATCTTTGTCTCCATCGTACATTGGACGAATTTAATTTTATGGGCAGTGATGTTAGTAAAAGCTCTATGCCTTATTTTTCAGAATAGTAAGAGGCATTGGTCAAAGAAAAGAGGAATATAAATAAATAAATATAGTTAATAATAGGCATAAAAGTTGTTTGGCCAAGAGAGACTAGAATTGGTCTATTTTAGCGCAATAATAGTTTTTATTTATTTCGTGAATAATTCTATAAGAAAGCAAAAAAGGTAATAAAGGAAAACCATTACAAATGATCTTAGCCATAAAAGGGTTTTTTAAACTTGTTTCTTATGTACGTTCGTAATAAAAAAAATCATTATTTAGTATTTTTTTTTTTACATTAACTCCACACAGGAGGCCCTGAGGAAAATGATTTTCCTCGGGGCCTATGTCATCTGGGATGCTGTGTGGAGGGTCTTTTTGAGGAGAGGAAGGAATGAACATTGGTATTTAAGAGACCTATGTTGTAGGAAGGAGGAAACACAGAGGCCGGCAAATCATTCCACAGCCGAGCTGTTGAACATAAGAACGAGTCGAAGAAACGACCCGTTCTCATGTGAAAAATGTCAACCGTGTACAAATGTTGGGCACGCGTTTGGCGTGTTTCCCGACTATGCACCGGTGCCGAAGGGATCAATGATGCTAGTTCCTCGGAGCATCTTCCATTGTAATACCGGTAAAACAAGGATAGCATTCCCACCCGACGCCTGTGCTCTAAAGATTGCAATCCGTCTGTTAAGATGGGAGAATCTATTAAACGGACCGCCCGTTTCTGCACAGAGTCGAGGGTATTTTTCAGGTATTTTGGAGCTCCAGACCAGAGGTGGCTGCCAAATTCAACCGTGGGGCGCACTTGTGATTTGTACAGGGTTAGCAGTTGTGTACTATTAAAGTATCTGCGGGCCCTGTACAGTACGCCCAGTTTTTGGGAGGCTAACTTTACTCTGGCTTCGATGGAGCCCCCATACCAGAGCTGGTCACTTAGGTTTACACCAAGCATATCAATGGAGGGCCTGTTTGGAAAATTGCTTCCGTTGAAAGATACTAGATTTTCATTCCACTGAAGCGAAACCATAGAAAGAGCTTCAAAAATTCAAAAGGAGACTGACTAAGAAAGACGAAAACATAAATTAATATGTAATCAATTATAAAGACTCTCAGGTAGTGAAATGAGAGTTGCGTAAGTTTATATATTACTGTTTACGCAACTCTTTCGCAACTTACGTCAGATGCAATCATTCATGGAGAATTCATCTGAAGCCCCGTAGTAGATATACGAGTACTAAATATGTGTATATATATTTCTTTTTAAATCTTTTTTATATTACTTCATTTTTTCTTTTTTATATAGTATGTAAATCCATTTTATGTAATGTATACTTTTATATGGCTGGCAGAGTATTGCACCCACCGCTCTGTTCGGCTGAAATAAATAACTTATTATTATTATTAATATTATGCCGAATCAATAATTTGATGCATAAAGAATAACTAATTCAAATACCCAATAATTGTCAAATCGAAACTAACTCCTCTTTTAATTGAAGGCACCAAATTAAAAAGATATATAAGAAGCCCTTAAAGCCAATGAAGTTGAACTGAATATTGAATTGTTTATTGTTTTGAAGTCGAAGTTTTAACTGCTTGCAGGTCGCACCCCTTTATCAGGTTCAGTTAGCATATTACCCGGTTGGTTTCACCCATTTATAGTTTGTATCCGATATCTTCTCCCATCTCTGGACCGAAGGGGTTGTTTCAATTATTATAGTTATCGTAAAGCGAGGGGTTCGCTGGAGGGAGTCGTCCCAGTAGGTACCTTCTATAGATAGATATGGTGCCTAACCTTCGTCCTACGCGAGTACCTTCGTAAGATTGAGTCTTATTTTCACCCTGGCAAGCGGTGATTTGATAAGTGCATTTGTGTGTTTTGTTAATGCGATATGTTAGCTAAAGTACCCAAAGGAAAACATAAATAAGAAATGTCATTATTTCTAAATATAAGAAATTAAATAATGTCTCTTGGAATGAAGTAACCAAGTTGATTATAATTATTATAGATAATAAAGAAACTTTCTCATAATATTATTTGGTGGTGGAATTTATTTGAAAGGTTTTTGATAGTAAAGATTTTTAATATTTAAATAAATGAAGACAATATAAGCGAAACTCAATCGTAAATCTGGAAACAGAAAAATCAGAAAAACATATTGACACCTCTGGGACTCGAACCCAGGACCTCTTGCTTTCCGGGCAAACGCACTAACCACTGCGCCACGGTGTCGATGATCGACGGTGATCGACACCGTGGCGCAGTGGTTAGTGCGTTTGCCCGGAAAGCAAGAGGTCCTGGGTTCGAGTCCCAGAGGTGTCAATATGTTTTTCTGATTTTTTTGTTTCCAGATTTACGATTGAGTTTCGCTTATATTGTCTTCATTTATTTAAATATTAAAATTTGAGGTTTTACTAATGAGTAAAACCTCAAATTTTAATATTTAAATAAATGAAGACAATATAAGCGAAACTCAATCGTAAATCTGGAAACAATAATGAAGTTAAAAATAAAAAATAAAAAAAGTAAAGATTTTTCCCTAGACTTAAATTAGCTAAAATTCTACCTAAGTTTTAAATTAGAGATAGGTTCTGGGAAAAGACAAGATATTAAAATCAAGAATTAAAACTCCACGAACATCGACGTAGGTACTTAAACAGGGCCTAAATTAAGTTGTCGTAAAACGCAAAAGTAGGCAGTTACTTTACTTTACCACAGTTAATTAATGTTGGTTAAAACTTTATGACGTTCTTTATCGCCCCCTGCGTTCAAACCTATGTTCATAAAATCCTCCCCCTCCACGTCCCCCGCAGTCACCACCCCATCCGGTTAAAATATTCATACGGAATTCTGGGCTGCACGGTTTGCACAAAACGTTACGTGAGATTCTCCAGAGTAAACTGCTTGGAATTTATGCAATGGGAAGAATGAAAAATTTCCTACCCAAAGGAAACCTCGGAAAAATCTCTTAACTTATACAAGCCAGTAAAGCTACTTCGTTCTACGTTCCTTACATTAGTTCTGAAGCCATTTTTATCATATAGTAAAGTTACTTAGTAGAGAAACTTGGAAATCCTTGCCCTACCTTAAAATTGCAACGATTCCTTACTAAAGTTAACATAAACATTTTCTCATTTTAACAACACTTTTGTAAGCTCTTTTATAAACACACAAACATGATAATGTTTGAAATTTTATATGTATATAATATATTCCTAGTATACTAATGCAAAATTAACAATATGCTCATTTATTTAGATACCATATTTTTTTATCATAGTTTAACGATATCGTTGAGGAATTTCAGTTTCGCGTTCAGATATATAATTTGTGCAATAAAAACTTAATTGGAACTAATTTCTTATTCGATCTAAAATATTTCTTCGCTTCATATATCCTTATTACGAATGCACACGGACATAAATACGAGTATTATATTACGAACAAGGAAAACAATTTCGGCACTACCGCGCGTTCCTCAAAGCCTCAGTTTAAAGACTCAGTTTTAACTATAAAATCAAAATAGGTGAGCAAAAATTAAATTTGACAGTACAAATAAATTTCTTCTTATTTTATACATAATATTATTTATATAGTCTACTTAGGTAATATATGCATTTTTAAAAGTTGGCTAGATGTATCAGCTGACCATTGTGAATGCTAAAATTGTCACTGCTTTCGGGGGAAAATTACCTCAATTGCGCTGTCGAAAATTTGTTGTAAGTTTTGAAAGTTTGAATTAACCAACTGGAAAAAGAATTGTCCAAAAGACAAATTTGACAACTTTTTGCACACTTGATTTTACCGATTAGACAAAAGAATAGTCCAAATTGACAAATTAGATATTTTGATATTGTGGAATTATCCGATTTAGCAAATAATTACCCAAATGGTCAATTTTTTGCAATTAGTCAATTAGAAAGAAAATTATTCAAATGGCAAATTTTATGATATTTTGAACATTGGAATTTTCCGATTGGACCAAGAAGTTTTTTTTTATATTTCACAAAAGCTTTCATAAGGTCCCGTAATTTGTATCAATATATTAAAAACAAAATTAAATAAAAATTTAAAACAAAATCCATAAATTAAAAATTAAATTAAATATAAAAAATATCCAAGTCCAAAAAGAACACATCCTTGGAGCAGCATTAACAGGTCATATTTTGAATGCTAGCGAATTAATGTGACCCGCAATCGTATAGGCCCAACCGGTAGAAAGCATCTATCTCCAGCGTGAGAAGTGGGTAATAATGGCTTACTCCTGGATTATTTCAGTTCCTTATATAAGGATTGGTCGTTTAGTTTCATTTGCTTAAAAGCTGGCTTCATGCCAATAATATAAATAAATCAAATATATGACACAATATTAATCCAGTTAACGTTTTGGATATGGCCGATATGTTTTCGTTATAAATCCTGTCATTTCTGTGTTACAAAATAAAATAATATTCGTTTGCTTTAAGGTTTTATTTAATGTAAAATGGATATTTAACAACTCCATAGCTCACAATGGATGTGTAAAATTTGCGAGCTGAAAATTTTTGCTTAGGCCTAAAAAAATGTCTGAAAAATTCTGACAAACAAAAAGGTTTTCAGTTTACAAATTTGCAAATATCGTTGACTGTGAAAGGGTTAGTTGATGTCATTGGCAGTTTTAAAATCTCCACCGCCTTTTATATTTAAGATTGGTTAAAAAACGGCTCTTTATTCAACATTCCCTGCATACACATCATTTCCACTGGTTCAAAACGCCACGTGTTTTTAAGCCAAAATGTTTCTGCAATATCCCACGGACGTAAAATAATAATTATGTTTCCTAAGTGCGAAGTGTCGTGTTTAAAACAGCCTTGTTTGAAAAGGAGCACCCCTTGTAAGAGCCTATAGGCTCACCTCGCACAAAGGAACGCAGAATCCGTTTCTTATCTCAGATGATGGGATGACGGCGTGATTCCGGCTTTTCATCATCAGGGGGCAAAGGGACACCCTGTTTTGTTTTTCAGGGGTTGAGAACCGCGTGGTCCATTACTAAGACTAAAAATAGTTCATATTAAAAAGCATCAACATCAGTTCTTATTATTTGTTCCATATTGTTAATTTAATTTGGACAAACCTTTAAAATATCTTTGTCCACCTTTGGACAAAGAAATTTTAAATATAAAGCTTGCAAACTACACAATACACTACCAGCCTTAGATAAACAGAATCAATGACAAAATGTAAACAAGATATAAAATATAAAGTAAGTATTGGACGTCACACTGCAAACATCTGTAAAATAAATTACACATAGACAGAAATAACAATTTACTTACGACCTAAATAACAAAATTAAAATAATACAATCCTGTCAAATCTAATTCCATAAATAGATTGACTACTTTACCTCATCTTTTCCTAAGATAACTCTCTTTATGGGATTTACCCACACTTGCAATCACCTTTCTGTTTTAATTGTATTCACATCAGTATGTATTTAACTTTAAATATTCTTATAACTATGATATTTATTTATGTACGTCTACACCTGTCTCGACACATGTATGTCCTAGTGAGACAGGCACCGAAAAACCCAATGTTAACATACTTTATAAATAAATAAATAAATAAAATTTAAAATTTACATTAAAATAATGGACGATTTCAAAAAACAATGATAACTATATTATGTAATACCGTTATGTCAAATAGTTAGACAATTGTCTTGAGTACGGTGAATTTAAACTCAGACGAATAATCAAACAAAGTTGGGTTAGTTACACCATTTATAATTCGAGAACGGCTGGACCTATTTTTATGAACTTTGATTTGTTGGATTTGTCTCCGCCCCGAATAGCGAAAAATTCACGAAAAAAAATGTTGAAGAAAATTCTTTTCCTCATAAATTTTGTATGGAACAAATTCTTTTCTTTTGAAAGAGCTGCGGGACACAAACCTCCTCACACTTAACATCGACAAAACACAATATATGACATTTTCCATACGCAAATACAATATACCCAACAACTGCCCTAAACCAATCATCCACTCGTGTCAACTCAATTTAGAAAATCGAGAATCCACATCTAATATTAATTGTACGTGTTTGACCCTCAAATCATCAAAAGTAGTTAAATATTTGGGAATAATCATAGACAACCAACTACGTTGGGAAGCTCACATCGGTGACACAGTAAAAAAACTTCGTAAACTCTGCCATATTTTCTGCTCCCTTAGGTCTATCTTAGATTTACAGACTCTAAGAATCGTTTACTTTGCCCTTTTCCAATCCATAGCAACATACGGTATAGTGGGATGGGGTGGTTGTGCTGAATCCATTATTAGACCAATTATTTTAGTTCAAAAACTAATTCTGAGAATTATATTTAAATGTCAACCTACCCATCCCTCAAATGAACTCTTTGCAAAAATCTGGGTCTTAGATATTCGACAGCTATTTACTAAAACAAGCATTTGTTATATACGAAAAAATAATCTACTAATCGATCCACAACATCAAGCACACACCCGCTTTTCATCAAACCTGTGTTGCGTGGTCCCAAAAACTAACACCTCATTCGCTTAACGACAATTCTGGTTCATCGCTCCTAAAATATTTAATGCTCTGAGTACTGATATAAAGTCAAGTAATTCTAATTCGCTTTTTAAAACACGTGTACCACATTGGATTTTTAAAAGGGGACGAACGTACTTTAAAGAATTCAGGATTTCTTAACACTACATTTTAATTATTAATTTTTGCATTTCAAAATTTTTATTTCCATTTTTATTTCTATTTTTCTTTAAAATGATGTTATTTTTTTCTCTTAGTTTTTCACTAAATTTTATTTATGTTTTAATTTTGATTTATATACTTATATGTACTTATGAGTTCTTAACATTTAATCTTTATTATTAATTTTTGTATTTCAAAGTTCGAATTTTCATTTTTATTTATTTATTTTATTTACGACTACCACAACACGGGCGTTAGCCTAGTGTGGTAGCCAAAAAAAACAAATATCTGTAAGCAATAAAAAATTTATGAAATAAAAAATAAAATAAAAAAAATATTGTGATAAGTATAATATTGAATAGGTAATGAGTTAATTAAAAAACGTCAAATGGCAATGCGCTGATTATTTTGCTTTTGTTCTTTAACATATAATGCTGCCCTTCTTTCTTGCACACTGAATGTCAACAGTCCAAAAGGAGACAAACAGTGAACGTATATCTGCACACCTCCAAAGGAAAAATACAATAATTATAATAAATCTCCCTCACACGTATAAAAAAAATGAAACGCAATTTCCGTAAGTAAGTGTAAAAGTAAGAAAATTACAAAAAATATAAATTCGTACACAACGCCACCTCTGATACTGACAAAAATAAAACACGATCAGATGCGCATCGATATTGCTTCACTATGTAATTTTTAAAAATAAAAAATAAACTTAATTTATTTCAGCTAACCAACCGTTATTGATTCTGAGGCGGTACAAAGTTCGCCGGGTCAGCTAGTTATGAATAAACCAGACCTCAAATCCAACAATGGTTTGAATTACTGATTTTTCAGTAATTTTTGCTAATTGTTCAACACCAAATAAACTATTAAGGCAACCTTATTGAAGTTGCCGATAGCCTCGGGTAAGGAATAATGCGGAGTAGGAGGTTGCCGATAGATTATTTTCCCAAGTTTGGTTGCATCCCACCCCCAACTGTCCCGAGCTCACCCCGCACTTTATTGACGGTTCACCCTCGCACGGTGAAAAAGAGGCAATTATTTTACTTTACACACAGCATGTTGTTATGTTTCCCTTTCAGCCTTACAATTTAAAGGGTAGTACAGGTTGTAGGAGCCTAACTACCGCCCACCTACTCGAAAAATACTTAAATTTGGAAATGCTGCGATCGTTTAGAATTTTTTTGAAAACGTAAATTTGAATAATAATTTTAAATTATAAACTTAATTAACCCCTATAATTTTAAACTCGCTCACATTATTCCAATACATAAATCCGGATCCCAATGTAAAACAGACAACTACAGACCAATAACTTTAACTTCACAATTATCCAAGATCTTCGAAAAGTGTTTAAAACGACAAATTATGAACTTTTTAGAATCCAAGGCAATCCTCTCAGCTAATCAATATGGTTTTAGAACTAACCTGTGCACCGACGACGCTGTATTTAGTTTAACCAAAAACATATATTCTAATCTAGACTCTAACACTAAATCTCTAACCATCTTCTTGGACCTAAAGAAAGCGTTCGACACAGTCAACCATAGAATTCTATTAAAGAAAATCCTTAACATTGGAATTAAAAACAAAAGTCTCATGTTATTAAAAAGCTATATATTAAATCGCCAACAACGCACAAAAATAGGATCAAGCTTAAGCACTTATGGTCTAGCAAAACATGGTATTCCTCAAGGAACTGTCTTAGGACCACTTCTCTTTCTAATCTACATCAATGACCTTTGCAATATTGTAATACCAGGTAAAATTCTCTCTTTTGCCGATGACACTGCAATCACAGTACAAGGTAAAACTTGGGAAGATACAATCAGTAAAGCCAACAAATGCATTGCAATAGTCAAAGATTGGCTAGATAGAAATCTTCTTAGCCTAAATTATGATAAAACTATTTTTATTCCCTTTTATAATTCCCAAAAGTCATCCCCTAAAAATAATCTTAACTTGAAGTTCCATAATGTTAATTGTAACATTGCGACATGCACAAACTGCGAAGATGTAAAATTAGGAAAATATATCAAGTACTTAGGTGTAACTATAGACAGCCAACTCAAATGGACTTACCATGTAGAAAAAACTGTAAATAAACTGAGATACTTAAATTACATATTCAAACGTATGAGCAATATCGTCAATACAAGAACCATGAAACTTGTTTATGATGCATTGGTGCTTTCGTCCATTTCCTATGGAATAATCGCCTGGGTAGGAACATACAATAACCATATAAAACCATTGGAAATTTCTCAGAAGTCCATCATTAAGGTAATGTACCAGAAGTCCAAGATGTATCCTACCAATCAGTTATTTCAAGAAACTGAAATACTAGAACTAAGGCGGATCTACTGTATCCAATGTCTCAAATATATTTTTACACGTCCAAACAATTTCAGTAAAAACACATATCGTTCTAGCCAGAGACATAACACGTGCGTGTACACAGTGCCTCACTGCAAAACCAGACTGGCCCAAAGACACATTACCTACATTGCCCCAAAACTATTCAATTCCATACCCCACTCCATCAGCAAGGATCAAAATCTGAACGCAATTAAAAAAAATGTTAAAATCTGGGTAAAAAATAATTTGGAACTGAATAAGTTTTTTCTGTAATTCAATCAGCTTCTAAAATGTGGAGTCTTTCTGAATATTTAGAATGAAAACAGGAAATATATATACTCGTATGTACATGTGTATTTAAGTATGGGTGTAAATGCGTGTTTATCTTAGATATATTTTTAAATTTTTATACTCCTATGAAGTCAATCAAGTTGATCACTGTAGACACTATGCATATATATATATATATATTTTAATTTGTGTGTTTATCTTACATATATTTTTTAATTTTTAAACTCCTACGAAGTCATTCATGTTGATCACTGTAGACACTATGCTTATATATATATTTTTTATTTTTTTATAATTTTATTTTAACTACCACTGTTATCCACATAATATAATACCCACACCAGGCTTCGCCTTTGTGGGATTTTTTTTTTTTACTTACATTTTTTGTTATTATGTATTTACCCATATGTAAATGTACCAAAAAAACTTTGCTAATAAAAAAAATAAATAAATAAATAAAAAAAATCATCTTATATATAAAAATCTCGTGTCACGGTGTTTGTGGTCGCACTTCTCCGAAACGGCTTGACCGATTTTTATGAATTTTTTATGTATATTTGGTAGATATGAGAATAGGTTTTAAAGTATATTTCATACCGCTAGGTGATTAGGGTGTCCAGAAAAAAAACTATCTTTTGACTATCTTTCTTTTTGTATTTTTTTTATTTGGCATCAAAAAATACCTATAACCCCAAATTTTAACCTACCCACCTCCACCCTCCCATTTTTTAATCGCGGTTTTAGTATTTTTGTACGAGCAAATTTAACCGTTTTTCGTATTTCAAACAGAACGAAATTATTTATGTTGTTGAATGACAGATGTCAGAATAACAGATGCCTCATCGAACTTTCATCCATACATGCACAAGACAATTCACGAGAAGCGTCGCGTCATTTTGATATTTCATTCGGCATATGTTCTCGCGTGGGCAAACCATCGAGCTTATTTGTGTTGGCTAAAGACGGACTGACAAAAAATATCGTACACTCAATTACTCTTCGAAATTCACATTGATTTTCTTTATTTCATTTTCCTATTTTAGTTGGTTTTTTGTTTTTATCGGCGGTCATCCTCTACAGCGCTCCATTCCTCTTTCTATCATAGATCCCATCCCCACACACTAACAATACATTTTTTTATTTTTTATTTAACAATCAAAATATTCACTAGAAATAATTATATATGGCAGAACAATGTTTGTCGGGTCAGCTAGTTTCAATATTATTTACCTCCGACTTGCATTTTGGAACGTAGTCAATTAACATTTTGCATCATGAAAGATACTCTGTTTCTCGGTGTAATAAATTGGTAATTTACATTCAGAATCGAAACAGTGAACACAATTAGCTATGTTTAATAATGTAATGAACATACGTGTAGATCGGAGTTCTTTTGAATATCAAATAAACGTATGTATGGAATTAATATAGGACGTGAATGGAGGATTGAGGAGAATGGAGGAGGAGGAATGGAGTTTGCGTGTCAGAGGTCAGAGTTCTCTTATCCTGTAGAACTGTAGAACCACAGAATAGTACATATATTATCCTGTAGAATCACAGAATAGTACATATAATACTGATAATCGCAAATATAATACTGATAATCTCGGAGCCTATATTTTATTGTACTGGTACCGAAAAAAAGAATACATAAATTTGTCGCAATAAGGAACTCCAGTGAAAAATATTATGGCTTTAAAAAAATATGTTCATATAGATCAAGAAACGCTGTTTCTGAATATATAAGTTTTATTTCATAATATTAAACGCAGAGTTTTTAAAAAATTATTAAAAAGTGCATTTTTAAACCTCTTCTCAAAACACAGCGTTAAGTTGGCATTACTGAAATGGTTAACGGTGACGTCACTGTTAACCTGTCACCTGGTGATAGTGTGTATTGTATTGTATTGACATTTGAAATGACTTGAAGTGCACACGTACCTATGCAATTCAACATTTCGTGTTTTTGGTTTATTTTCATACTGTTTATAGAGATTTAGATAAATAATAGTTATTGTGTTCATTGAAACATAATTTAGGCCCTCAACAATTTACGAAAAGGGCTATATTTGCGGACAATCTGCAATAAATTTTGTCTATTTGAGGTTAAAGTCGTGTCATATTTTGACATTTGGTTATGTATTTTCAAATGGTTTTTAGTATAGGGCTTTTTATACAAGTTGTTACACACTCGTCATGATCAGTGTATTATAAATACCAGTGTTTCTGTATGTATTATACATAAAACAATGCACCTACAAAGTAACGCCTGACACAAAACACGATGTCACATGTATTTGCAATGAAAGAGATGATTTATTGTTTTTATATTGCACTTTGATTAAATACAATAACAGTAGCGGTGAAATGTGGACATTTTACCAATGTTTTTATATATTAAAAGCAGTTAATCTTGAATAAAAAACACACCTTACACCTAAAAGTCATTACAAAGCATTCCGCCATGACCGCCATGATTCTTCTGGGTTCTTCATCTTCATTCAAACAGGGATGTTCTGCCCAATAAAATTATTTCCCTAGATTTCGAAGTGAAATTTCCCTAGAATTTCACATTTACGCAATTACCTGCGTAGCCACCCGATTGTGTAACACTAATCCTGTTATATGTTAATTAATATGATAATTAATTGGAAAGATATCGGAACTTGGTAAATATACTAATAATACCGTGATTTTCCAAATAAAACACTAAACAAAAATTTAAAAGTACGAATTCACTCACCACTGAATTAGAAACTGAATTCCAAATTAAAAAAAAACACTTTGCAAAATAAAAATCATAAGCAACCCGCCGCTCATTTGTACCAAGAGTGGTATTTTGAAGACCCCTCCCCCCTCCCCCCGAACGTGTCACGTAGTATGGGTACGTTCCCTAATATCATTAACAATAATTAAGATTCATAGGAATTCCAAAAAATATATATACGTATATATATTTATATAAATAATACCAGTAATATTGTCATATGTAATAAAAATTTTGCCAGAGTTCGAAATTTCCCTAGATTTTGTCCTGATTTCCCTTATCCCTAAAAAATATTTTCCTCCCCTAGATCTAGGGAAATTTCCCTCGACATAACATCGCTGATTCAAAATGACAACTTAAAAAGTAAAAAAAACTATCGGTGGGTGAAGACCACCATAGATACGGTGCGTTTCTGGGAGTCTTTAAAAATTAAAACTTTGACAATTATTTTAACTATTAAAATTAAAATAAAAATGCAGTTATTTAAGTTTGAAGGTCTTTATTCATTAAAAAAAAAAAAAAAATTGGACTGGAGTTCTCTATTCTCATCTATGTTGTAATGGAGCAACTACACAACAAGTGACTAGGTCGGAATAACTTATTTTTCCACTTTCTTCTGCCTCAAAATTTCCACTAACCATAGCATTCTTTCTCTCCAAAAACTTCAACACCTTATGAAAACCACTTGCAAAATTATTTCTGAATATTTATAAACCAAGAAACCAATGATGTTATACAATGTAGCGCCTTTTTTGTAAATAAATGTCTCGAAGAACATAATATCTTTGAATACAAAAGCATTTTTACCAATATTTGTTCGCCAATATTGATTTCTGCCCAAGAATTCTAAGTAAAATAAAAATGAATAAGTAATAAAATAAAATAATATTTAGTCAAGTTAGGCGTCATGGGGAAAACCGACTGCCTTAATACTCCACAACCAATGAATCAGTAACACGAATTAGTCATTTAGTTTCCAAGTCGGCGGGAAAGTATTCAACACGAAACCGATAAATAATGTCAATTTGCAATAATTATTAGTACCACTGGCATTTTGAATATTTTTTAGGGCTCTTTTCACCCACATGGTCGGGAAATCCTCTTATCGGCGATTAAAAGTTTCCCGTCAAAACGCCAGAGCAATCATTCATCTGTTATATTGGCGATTTACCTTTTGTTTGGAATGCCCTACGGCGCACAGTGGGCTGATTTTTCCAAACATGGATAAAAGTCTTCATACTGACTTAATCATTTTACTGTTTTTGTAAAGCTCGAATTTAAAAAAAGATATTTTGATGCAGTGTGCAAACAACAAAAGGAACTACCATATGTGGAACTGGGATATGTTTTTGGGACTTCTTTTAAAATTATGAGTCGTAAATGAATTTATTATTTTTTTAATAATCATAAATTAAACGATCAAAACAACATTCAGAATAAATATCTATGTACACTTAAAAATTGTTTTATTTATTAATTTATGTATTCCTTATATACAGACGCAACGACCACGGTAAACTACGATAATCTCAGATGTTCTTAAAAAAAATTCGAGTGCAGTTTTACACGCGATAGAAGCGAAACTTTACCAAAGCAATCTTAACCAATACTTGAAAAGTGAGGTCATAATCAAAGCGACCAGTGAGCGCAGACCAATCTTAATTTCCGTTTCATATCTCAACCAATAGGAGCCTTTAAAAGTGACAAGTATTCTAAGACATTCCGTTTTTTTTTCAATCGTATTTTTGAAACCCTGGTGATTTTTTGAAAATTTCAATCCGAAAAATCAGACCATTTTTTATAAACCGGAAAGACGGGACATAATTTATAGGTGCGAAAAAACGATAATTACACAGCCGAAAATCATTTTTTTAAATAATGTTTTCCACACGAATGGCACAGGAGAATATCGAGGCATACCAAAAATAATAAATCTCATAAATATTTTTTTCCTTGATCCATCTTATTGATCATAAATCATTATAATGTTCAACGTCTATATTACTAAATCAAATGTAATATACTAACTTGTACTTGTACTTGTAAATTATAATAATAATAAGAATATTATAATATTTGATTTTAACAATTATTATAAGCAATAATTATCAGCCTGAAACACTCATCCACATTGAAAAATCTTCCGAGAAAAAATACATGCCAACGGGACGTTGTCGTCATGTATTTTTTCTCGGAAGATTTTTCAATGTGGATGAGTGTTTCAGGCTGATAATTATTGCTTATAATAATTGTTACCCTTTGTGGTATGCATAAAAATCTTGTCTTAAACGTTAGTTTAACAATTAAAAATAATAAATTTGATTTTGTTAAAATCCGCACCATTATTAGCTATTATACTTCTAAAACACGAACGGTCAGCGTAAAATGTACGGGGTTCTCTTCAGAACATCTGTCAAAAAGTCTAACCAAATGATAAGTTCGCAGAGAACAAACAATAAATCTAGTGACGTTAAATGTCAAATTCGAAAATTCGCCTGAAATCAAAGTGATGCCATATAAAAAAAATAAATCAGTGTGGAATTTTATAAAATTAATAGGAATATTTTCGGAGATGGCACATTTTCATGTGGTGACGTCACGATCCCAAATAATGGATTTATTTATTTAAAAATAAAGAAACTGTTCATTTCTAAAAAATTTTACTAACATTTTCGTAATCGTAGTAAAAAAATCTATCCACACAATCTATCCACGAAGTCGTTATGAAATCCATGCAAGTGGCCTATTGATGCGTCGCAGATGCGATGCTATAGAAGTTTCACTTCAAAAATCAATTAACTGGAAGTAACTGCAGCTTGTTTAAAAAAACAAATACAATCCACATGGCAAAGAATCCACTATTAGAGCAAACAAAGCAAGCAACATGTGGGTTAATTCTTAAAGACCTATCCTCATTTTCAGCGACGCGGACATTATTTCTCAAAATATAGCGGGACTGGCGTATACCTCAGACTTTCCCCTTAAAACTAGCGGTGATCCAGTTTGGTGGCTGCTTAAGTGCGACCACGTATACGAGCATCATTTTAAAACAATAAAAAAATAAATCATCGCATTAAATTTGCTGTTACTTTTTACACAATAGATAAATAATTTTCTGGTTAATATGATTCTGCCCGGTGTGCGGTGCGCATACTTCAGCTGTACCGTTCGTGGTTTTACTCCCGGCCGTCACGCGATACGCCAACTTTTCAGCTTTTCCGTCGCTAGCGCCGCCCCCGAGGAGCGAGCTTTCTCCGAACCTATTATTTGAATACAGAACAAGAGAGTTCCGGCTTCGCCCGCGAGGGTCATTAATTTATAATGTGAAAATTGCTACCCGGCCGTAACGAGTTGTTGAATTTACCACTCTTTTCGCTCGAGGGCATGAAAAGCTATCGTTGAAAAATTATTTCACATTGTACGCGTAACGATGGTAGTTAATGTGAATGGGGACAAACTCGGCAGCTCAAGTTAGCGCACCTATCCAAATAACATAATTTTCTTTATTAAAGTCGTTGACAGTTTTATAAGAATATAACAAAAAGTAGGTTTCTTGGAAAACCTTTCTACGAACAGAAAAACAGGGACATGATTTGAGATTTTGATGACCAAAAGTATTATCGTGATTTATTTTTTGGGGTATTATGACGCGTTGCGCTACCCCCTTTTTAGCCAACGTTTCGGACAATATCTTAAGCTTAATCGTTATCTTAATCTTCGATTACACATCTATTATGTAATTTTATTTTAAATCTTATTTTTTATTATTATTTATTAACATTTTAACCTGCTAAACCAGTTGTGTAGTTTGTGTAGTGTGTCATAATGACAACAATTTATGAAATAACATGGTGCATTTTCAAGCGGTGTATATATATAATGTTGACGATAAAATTACAATTAGATAAATTGTTTAAATTACAGAATAGTATAATTGTAAATAGCAGTGTAAGCCTTATATAAACAAGTACAAATGAATTTAAAATGAACAAAACGAATATCAGCAAGTAAATAAAACAATTTCATATACATGAGGTACCACAAAAATTTTATTTAATTATTTGGTTTGTGTATTATATTGGAGCCACTGCTGAAAACCAGCCACATTTCAGGAATAATCCTGAATGTAAAGCTGAAGAGTGGACCTTTTTGTCAATAGAATAAATGAAAATGAATCAAAAGTACAAAACAGTTTAACAGTTTATGAAAAGCTTCGATGAGTAAATGTTTTTTTTTAAATTTATTTATCTGCGATTTTATTCTGAGTAGAATGTCGGTTTGTTGTGTTGTTTTATGCGTGAAGAGCGTAGTTCCGTTTGCGTTGCCTCCGTAATTATTTTAGAAGTTGTGGTTGGCGTTCAGATCGCCTACTGTCACTAAAGTGGGTCCCAAAAAAGCAGTTTGTTAATCTTATCTCACAATTGCTTCTAATTATTATAAGCAATAATTATCAGCCTGAAACACTCATCCACATTGAAAAATCTTCCGAGAAAAGATACATGACGCCAACGGGACTTGAACCCGTGCCCTTCTGATTGCCGGTCAGCTGCTCTCCCAATTGAGCTATGGCGGCTTATCTTATACCCGCCAAATGATTCAATATATACTAGTGTTTCATTCAACAATTCCTGCTTATTATATTTTTTAGCCGCCATAGCTCAATTGGGAGAGCAGTTGACCGGCAATCAGAAGGGCACGGGTTCAAGTCCCGTTGCGTCATGTATCTTTTCTCGGAAGATTTTTCAATGTGGATGAGTGTTTCAGGCTGATAATTATTGCTTATAATAATTGTTACCCTTTGTGCTATGCATAAAAATCTTGTCTTAAACGTTAGTTTAACAATTAAAAATAATAATTACAATTGCTTCTATTACAGTACATCATCATCGAATGTGCGCTCTATGCTCTTCATCTTCGATAATTGTGGTGTCGATGTATTTGAACGTCGGAGTAAGGATTCTTGTAGATGAGATTGATTTACGAACGAGTATGGTGGTTCCAACACCTTTTCCATCCTGTCGGTCGTCTCTGTGAATTTCGAAGCCGGGGACTCTCATATCTACGTCTGGTTTTAAATGTGATTCCGATGTAAAAATTATATCAGTGTTCGTGTTGTTTGCAAGAACGAGCACAAAGGATTTTCACCACCTCGTGACTATCCTTAGGGAGTGGTCTTGAGAAGCTGCATCAGTATGATGAGCTTCTAGGCCCTGGAGGTGCTGCAGGCCAAAAGCGATCGCACGCGTAATAGTACTTGGAGCAGGGTTGTGATGTAATCGATGTCCTTAGCAAATGTCGTTTCCCGTTCGGGCTCCTGCTTGGGACTGGTGCTTGGGCTGCTGGCGGGCGGTTCCTGCGGGTGCCCAGGTGCGTCCGTGCCATCCATCCGTCCTTCTCAGTGGCCTGCTGTATCCCTGCTGTGCCGGGTGTTGGGACTGCTGGAGCGAGGAGACCCTCGATCGGCTAAGCGAGTGCTCTTCTTATATATGTCGCAGGCCAATCGTGTCTCAGGCACTTCACAATCTGCCGCCAGGCACTTCACGATGTCTAGGCGCTTCATGATCTGCCTGATTTTAATCTTAATATCTTACTACGGCTGTTTTTTTTAAATATCATTACTATTAGTCGCATTTAAATTTTTTAAAAATATATATTATTCTAAAATTGAACAAACTGTAGCGTGAAAAGTTACAGACATAAGTGAGGTAAATTAGTCTTTAGGCACCACACAGTGGCATCAAATGTATTATAAGTAATGGCTAATAAAAGCACGAAAATAGAACAAGGTATAAGATCCAGCCAGTAAAAGTTTATTGTGAAAAAAAGAGACGGTTAATAACAATAACTTTATATCTTGGTAAGACCGTAAACACATTATTAAATAATAATATGACCTTGGAGAACCTTAAATTATAAATGATTTTTTTTGTTATCAACAATGAATTCCCGTTTATTTCACATAGGTATGTTTTCCAGCTTTTTCTTATTGAACATATGGAATTACTAAAACAGATTTTTTTTCACCATTCGAAAGTTTTCGCGGCTCGATTTTTAAATTAATTCGTTCTATTGACTAATTTGAAAAACCATCTTGCAAATTCTATTGGTTATTTTATGTTAAAGTGATTAATCTTATATATATAAAAATCTGGTGTCACGGTGTTTGTGGTCGCACTCCTCCGAAACGGCTTGACAGATTTTCATAATTTTTTAAATATATATTTGGTAGATATGAGAATAAGTTTTAAAGTATATTTCGTACCGCTAGGTAATTAGGGTGTCCCGATCCAGAAAAAAACATCAATTTTTTTGACAACATTTTTTTTATTTTTTTTTTATTTGCGTTTCGTTTTCATTATTTTTTTAATCGCGTATTTTTGTATGAACAAATTTAATTATGTTGTTGAATGACAGCTGGCGCTACGTCCACCTCATCATCTTTCATCCACACATGCGCAAGACATTCACGAGAAGCGTCACATCATTTGGATATTTCATTCGGCGTCATGTTCTCGCGTGTGCAAACCATTGAGTTTATTTGTGAGTTTTTTTTTATTTAACAACCAAAATATTCACTAGAAATAATTTATATGGCAGAACAACGTTCGTCAGGTCAGCTAGTAATAAATATAGATAGCTTGATAATTAAACAAATTACCTAGATTATTTTTCATACATAATAAGTAAACATGTATGGAGATCTGAGGAGTCTACGTCCACGACGAAAGGGTGATTAAAATAACTGCAATCTAGTATTGTAAAACTAGTAATAGCACGCAGTGGTGCCACCTAATTGTATGCAATAAAACGAACATAAAATTCAGCCCCGCTAACTGAAATTAAACTCATTTCCCAACAAAGTTTCCTCGGCTCGGTTCTATTTATGAACGAAGCCTTTAATTTCGCGCAAAGTTGTTATATACATATGTATTTTATGGGAAAGTTCGTCTTCGGTACTGCTAACAATGTTAAATAGTTAATTTTATTACCAGGCCGTTCGCCATTTTTCTGTTCGGTAAGCACCTACTAAAGGTGGTGACTTTTAAATTACAAGGCAACATCTTCCCTCCGCAAGTATTGGAACAGCTCGCCTATGACATTACCTGACTTTATTATTCAAACGCGACCATAAAAATTCCCTTTATGATTGTACGGTGTTTTTCAATTTTTTGTTTGCCCCCATGTTGCAAAAGAAGCTACTATCATAAATATTCATAATATGGCGAAAACACCTTTGAATTTCTCAAGGATGTTAATCAACTATTTATAGACGAGTGCCGCAATAGGTAACGATAGTGAATAAATAAAATGAAGACTTTTCTCTTTATCATACATATTTTTTTAAATAAACTGAAAAAGAAACAAATATGATGAACGAGTATCACAATTTAATCACAGATATAAGAATGGTGAAGGGACCTATCATCGTGGATCAAATGAAGCTGATATTTACGTCCAGATGTTCAGAGAGATGGCTTTATGGACTTTGCAACATCAATCACAAAAATGGTGGCAGAACTGCGATGGTAATGGTAATGATCAAGCCAGGCTGTAAGTGAAACAAATTGTTGATGCAATACCCTCCTGAATTGGACCGAAACCGAATAAGTAAAGATTTAACAGTCCAGCGGCACAGGTACAATTTATTGTAACTTTTGCGATCGACCCGAATTTTCATGGCATTTTTTGATTAAATCATTTAAGACTGTAGGGTAAAAGCCGGATAGTTGCGCCACTTTTCAAAAAAGCTCTATTATTAAAAAATGTATATTTTCTCAGAATAATGCAACATGTATATTAAAATGTAGGTCTTTAATCAGTTAATAAGTTATACGGGACGATTAAATAGCATACACTCGCAAATCCGATGGATAGTCAATCAGTCGATAGTTCAGATCTGTGCTTTTGGAAAATTAGATAAGCCCAGATTGGAAAGGTGAAAATAGGACTCACCGTTGCAGATGGGCCTCTCTGATCTCCAGTTTGTGGTGAACACTTCACAATGTTTAATTTAAAATTCGCAATATTCTTACAGCAATAGGTTGCGATACATGCGCCCCGTCTGAGATGTTATTTTGCACTGAACAGCAAAGCACACTGTCACCTCTCCAAAGTTGAGTACTTTCTTGCAACAATTTTTCATGGTGATATTTAGGATGGAAAGATTATGTAGGTGGGATAAATTCAGGATTTTGACATATGCTACCCACCAAGTCTGCGAATGCAATACCCAATCAATCCCATATAATAATGCGCGAACATATAATTAATATAGGTTCGAGTAAATCCTATTTTATTTCACCTCTCAAAAAGGGGTTAGTCGCCTACTGTACGTTAAAAATGCTTCGGGGGATAGACGATACCTCACTTTGAATTTTTTAGATAGAAACAAATTTATATTAATTTAAGTAATCAGTCTTTATTATTCACTGAGATTATTTATTAACTACTAATCAAAATATTAGTCAACATTATAAAATGATATTAAGTTTTAAACTATAAAAATACAACAAAAATAGCCTGCGAACTTTAAGTTACGTAAGTTTTTTAGTAAAATAATATTATTATTTATCTTAAAGATAGAACAATATGGCAATTAGCTTTGGCATTAGCAAATTATCAAAAGAAGCCAGGGTTTACAACTTTCCACATCTCTTGCAATGGTTTTAAATGAATGTTGTAAAAGTATGCAACCAAATTTGACACATATCACATTGAATCCGAGAACCTTTATTGGATAACCAACACCTCTGCCACAGGTCACCCCAAGTGGTTCGCTACGTTTGGTGATTTAGCAGGGGTGCCCGGGTTCATGGGGTGAGGTTTGTCTAGGTCTAGGAGGCGGATGACTGGGACACACTGAACCCCAGATTCCTACCCACCCCTTAAACCCTTTTCCTTCCCAGAATTCTCCTCTCCTTCCTTTCCTAAAAAAAACCCTCCACACAGCATCCCCAAAGATGGCATAGGCCCTGATGGAAATTATTTTCCTCAGGGCCTCCTGTGACACATGTAAAAATAAAATAAAAAATCTGATTTCGATTTAGTAAAATTGTAATTCTCAAAACATTCTGCGCAATAATCATCAGCTGAAACTTTTTTATGCGTATTAGCGTTTTTCACTATTAATAATTAAAGATTCTTCTAGAGTGACTATCCGTAAAAGTAAATAGGGCGACTATCCTTTTTGAAACGGATTCTTGCCTTTTTTATTTGCGAATTAAATAAAAACTATTCAACAGTAAAAAGTAATAACCGGTGTAATTTAAACTCTAATGCGTGCATTGAAACAAAAAATTTAACCACAATCAGTAAAAAAATATTCAATAGAAATAACCTACTAATATAATTTCGACGCCCGTCAAAGGTTAGCCGCGGAAGATTTTTGTTCACACAAATAAAACGCATGTGCCTACCCCGAAGGTTTACATGTCACTGAGGCCTGCGAGAGGGGCACTTATAAATATAGTAAAGCGCTTATGCCACCAACATCCCTAACATAGTGTATTCAAAACCGGGGCATGTATAGGTAACGCAACGAGAGATGAAAGCAATAAAAAATGCTTAAAATTGATGTATTGGTATATCCGTGTGACTTCAAACCACGCCTACTTACCCGAATGGGACCTCTGTCTTGCTTATTTAATTGTTATTGCCCACTTATTGTAACTAGTGTAGAAGAGACAGCAAGTTTTTATGGCGCTGATAACGTATCGTTTTGGTGCACATACGGGGTGTCCTATTCATTCAGTTCGTAATGTGATGTAAAAATACATATACCTTCGTATCGCAAGTGAAATAATTACTAGTTTTTAAATTTCAAATTAATAGTTTCCTTACTTTTAATTCGAATATTTATTAGTAGATTTACAGGGTTTTTGTAAAGTGTGCAAGTGTAGGTATGTTATGCATAATATAAAAAAATGGTGGTCAACTTTTAAGCATAAATGACTTGTATGATTTGACGTCTAAGGAAACTGGAGTATCACAGACTAGTATTCAACGGTTAATCTTTTGTATCTTTGTGTTAGTAATCTGTTATATTTTAGATAATATACGTATAGATAGTTGCTGATGATGACTGATACATAACTAAATAATTACTGTTGCTGATAATTGCTAACACATAATTATAAAAATTAAATAATCCATAAGCAGCCAAGTTTTTAAGCACAGATTATGGAAAACACACTTCATTTCAACAATTCAATTACTACAAGAAACAACTATTTACGTAGACAAAATAGGTTATTAGGTTCTTAGTTTAGATAAGCTATGTACCTAATTCATGCGTATTTAGTTTGAAACGAAACCTTACAAATGTCAAATTCGTACAAAAAAAGGCGGCAGTGGAGGGAAAATGTTTAACTTTGAATGAAAATCGAATTTTAATACATATTTTTCCGTCTACCCCGACCGAAACCGATGTTTTTTTTTTGCAATTAAGTTTAAAAGTAGTTTACTTTTCAAAATCTCTGCCTATTTATTAAACGTGTAGCGGCATGTGGCGGCTTGTGGATACTTTTATTTATTTTTTTTATTTATTTATTAAAATACAATACAGAATATAGTATATTATATAAAGCATTGTACTCCCAAGAGTTAATAAACTCATTGCGGGAATGATACGCATTACATGAAACATATAGCTGTATGTATTAAGTGGACATATCATAGGACATACACAAAATTATTATTTCAGATAGTCATTCATAAAATGAAGTTTGAGCATGTTAGTTTGGGTCTTTTTACATTGACTTGCACATTTGATCTCGTTGGGTAGTTGATTATATTTTGTGTAAGCTATGTATTCTAGGGATCTTAGTCCATATTTTGTTGATTTGATTTTTGGTATATGAAGTTTGTTGTGATTTCTTGTGTTGTGTTGGTGTACGTCGCAATTGTAATTGAGTTTAGTGTTGGAATGTGCCGAGTGTTGAATTACTTGTAATATAGTTTTTGTTATTTCAAAAGTGGGAATGGTGTTAAAAGGAAGTATTTGGGTGTTTCTGTAAATGTCTTTGACGTGTGTATCCCAAGGTAGACTGAATATATTTCGCAGGGCTCTATTTTGGACGACTTGGACTTCTGAAATCATTTTTTTTGTAGCAAATCCCCAGATTCCGGCAAGATATATTAGATGTGAGTGAATCATAGCATGGTAAATCGATCTTAATAGAGAAGGAGGAAGTAACCCGCGAAATCTATATAAAACACCAGTTATAGGAGTAATTTTGGATAGAACATGTTTAAATTGGTGATTCCATGTGAGTTGTGAATCAATGAAAAGGCCAAGATATTTTGTAACATCAGCCCTTTCAAGGCGGTTATTATCAAGACTTATATTAAGACTTACATTTTTTTTATTTGCAAACAATATGTAATGTGTTTTTCTTATGTTTAGGCTAAGTTTGTTTAATCGCAACCAGTTTGCCAGGCAAGCTATATCCCTTTCCATTTCCTTTTCTAGTTCGTTTAAATCATTATTGTGATAAAGAATCACTGTATCATCTGCATAAAGTTGTATTGTACCCTTAAGTCCCCATTTAGTAATATCATTTATATATATTAAAAATAGTAATGGTCCAAGTACGGAGCCCTGAGGCACACCACATTTTATCGTTCCCATGCTGCTTGTCCCTTTTCCAACAAAGGTCTGACAGTGTCGGTTAGAGAGGTAACTACACAGTAACTTCAGGGGAGTGCCTACTATGCCTAGGTGTTCTAACTTCTTTAGTAGTATCCCGTGGTCAACCGTATCGAAAGCCTTTTTTAAATCTATAAATAAGCCTGCAGTATGCTTACCCTGGTCTATATGTTTTTGGAGGGCATATACAAAATCGAAAGCAGCACATTTTGTGTTAGATTGGTTTCTGAATCCATACTGTTGGGATGCGAGTAAATTGTTTGATAAGAGATATTTAGTGAGCCTAAGCTTAATAACCTTTTCAAAAACTCTAGAGAAAACAGAGAGGATGGATATAGGACGATAATTAGAAGGATTTTTTTTGCAATCATCTTTGTAAATCGGAATTATTTTTGCTATCTTTAGTTGATCTGGGAAGATTCCACTATCCAGGGATTGATTAATAAGAAAAACAAGGTGGTCAGCTAATACATCTTTGCAAAAGTTCAGGTGCACGGGTGTAATTCCATCTAAACCTGGAGATGCATTAGACTTTAGTTGAGAGATGATACTGAGAACTTCTGTTTTATTTGTTTTGGCCATATATAGGGACTGGATTGCTTTTTGATCCGTGTTTATAGTGATAGAATCATCTGGATATGATGCAATTGTAGCTGCTAAGTTTTCCCCAACTGATATAAAGAAGTTGTTAAAAGTTGAAGCTATCTGTGTTGGGCATGTTATTTCTTCATTCTTAATCAAAAGACAATTAATTTCATCTTTCTGGGGTGTCGAACTATTTGTAAGAATTGCATTTATTGTTTTCCATGTCTGTCGCGGATTACGCAGGTTTTCTTTAAGTATATTCGTGTAGTATTTAGTTTTAGCATATCTTCTATAATTGGTAACTTGATTTCTTGTTTTATTTCTCAGTGCTGTGAATATATCACTTTGCTGATTTTTTTTCCAGAGTTTAAACGCATTGTTGCGCTGTTTGATAAGTGCATTTAATGTTGCATCAAACCATGGAGTATTACCCCTCCGTTGGTCTCCTATACGTAACTCAGATTTATGTTGGGATGATTTTATTGCTGTTTTGATGTATTCATTAAAATTATTAAAGTTTTCATTGGCATTACTGGTGGTTTCGTGTGGAAAGTTGTGGGATTCTAAATATGCTTTTAAAATGTTTTTATCGGTTTTGGTGTTGTTTGAAGAAGAATGTATTCTATTATTAGTGTGATGTTTCAAGCTGTTTTGGTAATCTAATATCAAAATGTTATGGTCACTTAGGCAGGTATCTATATTTGCAGTAGTTGAGGAGATATTTTGTCTGTTTGAGATGATATGGTCTATTAGAGAAGTAGAGGTATCTGTTACTCGTGTAGGATAGGATGTGTTACATATAAAACAGTTGTAAGAGTCTAGCGTGTTGATGTATTTAAGAGATGTGTTATTTTTTTGAAGAATGTCAATGTTGAAATCACCAAAAATAAGGGTATCATTTCTACAGTTATTTAAAATAGATTCAAGATACATTAAGAATTCGTTAATGTTTGAGGTAGGCTTTCTGTAGATAACATAGATATTTAACGGTTTAAAATTTCTATTGCGGATATTAATTCCTAGGAAGGAATTTTCACTACAATGTTTTTCAATAGTTGTAGCATTTAATGAATGGTGTGTGTAGAGAATCACCCCTCCTCCTCTTTCATTGGTGCGAGACGCAAATGCACTTTGGTAGCCGTCGATGTTGAAGAAGCACTCCTCACCATCTTCCAACCAGGTTTCGGATATTGCAAGTACGTGTACAGTCGGTGTGATGCTCTTTAAAGTTTCTTCAATCTCGTCAATTTTATTTCTGATACTTCTCGCGTTAAGATACATTATTCGAAGGCTATTTTTTTTTGGCTTATAATCTTCAATTTTCTCATATTTGTATTCATTTATGCTGGCCTGGGACCCGGATGCTGTAGTTACAGTTGAGTTAGCCATAGTCAACTCTCTCCATTGTGCGTAACATCATTATGGTACGGTAGGGGCAGTCCCTATCGTTTGATCTATGTTTTCGTACTTTATAAAATATTATGTTTGTGTAACCGACGTGTTCATACCCTCGACACCTCTGTTACAGTTTGTGTATTATAATAAATTAATATTTTTAATTAACACAATATTTTTTTAACCTTGTCGTTATTTATGAATACTGATTTGAATTCAATCCTGAAGATTATCACATTTAGTTAATAAACTTTATTTTGAAACCTTCAGTATTTCAATAACACGTTGTAAAACAAAATAAGTTTTATGTAACCGACTTCAACACGCTTCGGCTTCGAATTCTCAATTGTGAAAAAATTATAAATTGTTTTTTTTTAAAGCCTAAAACGAAACACGCTGTATGAAAGTTTTGCATCTGTGTGAGTACTGTGATGAAGTCAACTTAACTTGCGAGAACTATATCCCACTGGGGCAAGTATTCGACTTTTAGCCCATGGGTATAATTTGATTTTTTCATTCTTTGGTACTTACCGAATTTTCATCGCAAATATATATGCAAACCACACAGCTTTTCCAAGTCTCGCGTTGTTTCCATTTTTTTCTCAGTGTAGTTATAGCAGATATATAACTACACTGAGATTTTTTTTACAGAATGTATGAAAACACAATGAATTTTACCTATGCCGCCGGAAAGTGTTAGGGAGCATTATTATTCACCTGCTATTGTAAGAAACGATTGTAGAAAATTCTCGTATACGAAGATTGTTTTGCATTCTTTTTGAAACGAAAATAAAATTATGAATTTCCACATGCATTCATATGTGTATATGTATTATACTGGCGTATGTTCCATGACATCAATCCTCGTCACAATCAACATGAATTTACACAGACATCTCGTATACGTGTAGGGATGTGGCAACATGTTGTGACAACAATAATTATAATACTCGCTATATCATCGTATCAGATGGCGTGCTACGATCCGTGTCAGATTGTAAACAGAGGCTCCAATAAATTTATGGCACATCAGAAATAATTAATCACACATCTCCGCTTTTCTCATTATTTTCACACGGTTGGCGCACATCACGCGTCACCCACGCCTTTCATCACATATTATTACAATAACGTAATAGATGTAACGAGGCGTTTGAGCTTTCATTGTGAGCATCAATTTACACCTCGATTTATCTATTTCAATTACTTGTTTGAAAATTATAATGTTACAGTGTAGCTGCGCTGGTTCAATAAATGTGGTGCAAGGCGAAGGGTCAAGGGATTCTGGCTCCCTCAACCACTCTCTCTTGATCCAGCCCGCCACGCATCAGACGGGCAGGCGCATCGGCCGCCAAATCCTGGACAAACCTCACTCCCATGAACCCGGGCACCAAAAGTAGCGAATCACTTGGGGTGACCTATGGCAGAGGTGTTGGTTGTCCAATAAATGGTTCACGAGGCGGCGGTACCCGGTATAATATTATTTTTGATATTCTCACAAAGCCCCTTATGATCGGAGTTTCTTCTTTTATGTGGGTAATTATCAAAATGTTTGTACCTACAAGTTACCACAAACTAGAAAGTCATAAAAACTTTTTTATAAAATTAACGAAATTTTCACACATTACCTACAATACATACTACATTAGACAATAATTATAGGGAGGCGTAAATTTATAGATAGGTATCTACATAATATTTTATTACTTATAAAAATCGGGGGCTATGAAAAGTTTCAGACTTTTTCTAACAATAGACCTAGAATTTGATAATTATTACATCAAATAAGAATATTTAATTCGTTGCTTTCAAAAAATTTCAACCTTGTTTATTATTATTTGTAAAATTTTACCCCTAATAATACGTTTTTAAGATCATTCAAAGTTTCCTAACCTAAACAAATGAATTTTTTAACAATTTTCCACTTTTTCATCCTATTTTGTATGCGCTATAAGGCTGCCAGGAAATACTAGATAAAATTTAATTATGCCTTAACTTTGAGTTTTCCAAAGTCAGTCTTTGAATAAACTGTATGGAATACGAGAGCGAAGAAAGTGTGAAATATTTTCATATCCGTTTTCTGCACGAAGTTCACTTATGATAACGCTATTCACGACTTACGAAAATTTTTGTATTTAAAAATATATTTTATAATACATATTAGGTTTCTACCCGAGATACGAACTAAATCATGACGGCTTATTTTGTTACTGTAAATCATAGGTTCTCATTGTGGGCAATAACACCCCCCTGTGGGCAATAACACCCCCCTGTCGGCGTTTGAGACTTTCAGAGGAACGGTAGAAGACCAAGATAAAATTAGGGGGCGATGAGATGGCTCAGTGGGAGCATTGAGATGGCACAGTGAGGGCGTGGGCAGGTAAAAAAATATGGTGTAAAAAAGACAAAAAAAAACGTGCTTATTGTGTACTAATAAATAATGTAATGTGTATTTTTATTATTAAGAATTGACACTATTTCATGAATACAAGAAGGAAGAAGATAATAATAATAAATTTGTAAATTTAAGTTTACAAATTTCTAATTAATTATAATATTTCATATTGCAGCTAATTAATTATAATATTTCATATTCACAATATTTTTTCTAGTTTTATGTAGCTCCTACGAATACATCTTTCCAATTGGTGTGGACTTTAAAGTTTCTGGTAGTGTGTTATATAACTTCATTCCCTTGTACAGCAAACTGTTCTGCATATTCGCTTTGTCCTTTTTTGTAGCCTAATTTCCTTGCAGGTCCTTGTGTTGTATCTGTGAATGTCCTTGTTGTATACAATTTTATTTGAGAAGTATTTTGGTAGCATGTTGTTCAATATTTTGTGGATAAATACCATCGTGTTCATGGTCAGCATCTGTTTCACGGTTAACCAATTTAGTTCCTTTAACATTTTAATTATTTTTGAAAATCTATATCGTCGAAGTATTATTCTCATTGCCCTGTTTTGGAGAATTTGTAACTTATTTTGTTCTCTTTCGTTACACGGGAAAAGGATACTTGAGCAGTAGTTGAAGTGTGGAGCAATAATTGAATTGTAAATGGTGATTACAGTTTTTGTAGAAAATTTTGGCCGAAGATAGCAACCGTTGTGGTAAATATATTCGTGGCAATAGCTAATTCAGATTCCCGACGGTAAAAAAAATGGGGGGCCTTAGACAATAAAATATTCTCAAAGTGGGCGGTGGTTAAAATAAGATTGAGAAACTATGCTGTAAATGGTGGAAATTTAAAGACACTATTTATTCTAGCAGTTTGAGAGTTTTAGTTGGTTCAGACAATTAGATTTTCTGTTTCATGGCATAAGGTAATATAACCTCTGTGAGTTTATTAATCAATTAGTTAGTAATCCATGTTTACGCAGTGTCAACATAAATAGTATATTGGTTAACTAATCTCTTAACCAGAAGTTCCCAATTTTTTTGGGTCCATTGCCCGCCTTTATATTTACCAATTTCCAAATTTGACTAGGCCCAAGGACAAACCAATAAAATATGTTCATTCTTATCGTTCGTAAAGTCAGATGATTCTAATGAAAATAATTGACAAGAATTTTTTTTTTTTTTGAAACGGAAACCTTTAAATTGCATCAAACGGACATCTCAACAAAAAACGCTAATTTATCTACAGTATTTTTTATCGAAGAAAGCAAACACTTTGTGGTTTGACAAATGACGAACGTCCTTTGTTTAAAACCACTTTATTGAAGTGAAACTTCTTTACGCACGCTTGACTTGGGGAGCAAGCTGCTGAATGCGTGACGAGAGCGTTACGAAAAGTGTGATCGGGCGAGGCGAACGGTCGGAGAGGCGAACGGAAGTTGAGAGGGAGATATAAGTTAGTGAAGTTTTACTTCAGTCATGTGGTAAGCTGCTGAATGCGTGACAAGAGTGTTATGAAAAGTGTGATCGGGCGAGGCGAAAGGTCGAGCGAGGCGAACGGAGGTTGAGAGGGAGATATAAGTTAGTGAAGTCTTACTTCAGTCGTGTGGTCTAAAGTCTAAAGCACACTCGGTTTTTTTAAGTAAAACTTCTTTACGCACGCTTGAATTGGGGAGTAAGCTGGTGGATGCGTGACGAGAGCGTTATGATAAGTGTGATTGGGCGAGGCGAACGGTCGGGCGAGGCGAACGGAAGTTGAGAGGGAGATATAAGTTAGTGAAGTTTTACTTCAGTCGTGTGGTCTAAAGCACACTCGTTTTTTAAAGTAAAACTTATTTACGAACGCTTGAATTGGGGAGTAAGCTGGTGAGTGCGTGATGAGAGCGTTACGAAAAGTGTGATCTGGCGAGGCGAACGGTCGGGCCTTTACGCACGCTTGACTTGGAGAGTAAGCTGGTGAATGCGTAACGAGAGCGTTACGAAAAGTGGGATCTGGCGAGGCGAACGGTCGGGCCTTTACGCACGCTTGACTTGGAGAGTAAGCTGGTGAATGCGTAACGAGAGCGTTACGAAAAGTGTGATCTGGCGAGGCGAACGGTCGGGCCTTTACGCACGCTTGACTTGGAGAGTAAGCTGGTGAATGCGTAACGAGAGCGTTACGAAAAGTGTGATCAGGCGAACGGAAGTTGAGAGGGAGATATAAGTTAGTGAAGTTTTACTTCAGTCGTGTTGTCTAAAGCACACTAATTTTTTTTTTAATAAATATCGATCGGTTTCTCTCTCCCTGATGATGTTGATGTTCTCTCCCTGTCTTAGCTTTCTCTATCTTTTTTGTTGACCTTATAATCTTCTTCTGTACTGTAATTTAGTTTATATCTTTGTCCTGATAAAGGTTGAGATCAACCGAAACCAGTCGTCTTTTATGAATAAAATAAAGTGGTTTAAAATAAAGAACGTTTTTCATTTGTACAGTGTTTTCAATAATGTGCACAAAGTATGCCTACCGCCGAACAAACCATATATGAAATCGATTTGTGCCCCCCGAAGCACTTTTAACTCTTGATCGCCAAACATCGCCACTTGGTGGGCGATGTTGGTTGGGAATCACTGCTCTAAGCAAACTGTCAATTTAACGGTTTATTAGGTTAGTCCACTACTAATCTACATTCAGATAATGGGGGATGGGAGATGAGGAGAGCCCTGCCTAATCCCAGTAATTCGATGTCATCGGATAAGAAAACAACATGGTATGGTCTGCAGTCAGTACTTAGTTCTGTAGCGTCATATGTATGGATGTCTACATACATATATTAGGAGTAGTTGGCAATCAGGATTAATTGGTTCAGGGAATTATCCAGTTCCGACCACAAAGGATCGAGATATTATGTTCATACCAGCCCCCCTAGCATGGTCGATCGACATAGGTTTTATCGAAAATGTCGGTAACTTGAAATCGCTCCCGAGCACGACTGCAGGACGTTAACGAAGAAATAACAGTTTACGTCAAATAAATTAGGAACCCTTAGTCGATGTGAACTGTTGTTGGTTCATTAGCGGCCTGCAGTCGTGCTTGGGAGCGATGTCAAGTTACCGACATTTTCGATAGAACCTATATCGACCGACCATGCTAGGACCCCAGGGCCAGTTTGTAATCAGTAGTTTTTCTTAATTATTTTTGTGTTTTATTCGTAGAACTACTTTTTTTTTAAATAATTAAAATTAAATTAGATAATGTTGTTATCAAGTTCTGCAAGTATTTTAGTATGTATTTTTGTTACAGCTGTTTCGGTTTTCAAGACCATTAATAAATACGACCTATTTATACGATTTTAAATGTCAATTTTTGAAGGTGGCTGAATTGGTTGAGACAGATTGAGAGTTATTATGTGGGGATCAATTAGTGTCCAGCAAATTGGTTTAACCGGTAATAAATCAATTTAAACCATTTAACCTGTAACAAAATCTTAAAAAATTGATACTTAAAATCTTAGTAGATTTCAATGCTCTTTTTACTTATTGATCTATTGAAAGTGTTGAATTAATATTTTAGGCAGCCGGGATATCCAAAAGTGGCATAGCTCCTGTTGGGAACCATTTTGTGAGCTGATCGGTGCAAATTCATGTTGGTCCGTTCGAATGTGTTTGTTGTTACAGCACACATATTTTCTGCTTTGTAGAATTTTTGTATCATTATTTCTTTATTTCTTGCTGTATAGCAATGCAGATAAACTTTATAGTTCATATTGGACTGGGAGGAATTTACAAAATTTAAGTGGAAGGTAATCCAATTATATGTATTTTGGGGGAATCAAATTCATAAATACCTCGGCCACATACAAAAATTAAAAAGGAAGATCATTATAAACAAAAGATATAAACCAAGATATAAAAAACAACCAGAAAAAAATTAACAATAAAGAATGATATGGGTACAACAAAATACATACAAGCACAAACCTAAAGTAGGAAGTTAAAAAGAAAATCGTTGAAAAGCTTATACATGCTAAAGTAGGTTACGATTTGACTATTTTAAAACGTAACAATTATTATAAGCAATAATTATCAGCCTGAAACACTCATCCACATTGAAAAAATCTTCCGAGAAAAAATACATGACGCCAACGAGACTTGAACCCGTGCCCTTCTGATTGCCGGTCAGCTGCTCTCCCAATTGAGCTATGGCGGCTTATCTTATACCCGCCAAATGTTCAATATATACTAGTGTTTCATTCAACAATTACTGCTTATTACTGATTATGTTTTCAGGTCGATTCAAACTAAAACAGATTTTCGAAAAAAAAAATTTTTTGGTTGCAACAACAATTAATAATGCCATTTTTTTTTAATATTACCAATCTAGCACACCCAGTCACGATCCGCCACTGATCGCAAGGGTGAATCAATGTCATTCAAAGCAAACTGCAACCATCACATTTTGCCAGGGAAGGCCAATCAGCGCGTTTTGTACACAATATTGTTCAAAAAGACGTTATTAGTAGTTGAATAGCTACCTATTCGTGTTTAAATGTTCTACTAATTTTATTACAACATCAAAATATGACAATAACAACCTAAACGTCGTCAGGAAACAAAGACAAAGGATAATTATTAATAGTGGTATCGAGCAGTGACGTGCAGTCCATAATGGCAGAAAAGTTATGTACCCTAAGAAAAATTAGGAAAATACATATTTTTTAATCTGCGACATAATATGTATCTATGTGTACTAAAGTGTACGATTCCGTAAATCAGTGCATATTTTTTTTTATCACAATCGTTCTTCCTTGATAAAATATTTCACAAATCTTTAATATTAGTAGTAACCTGACTTATGGCAATACATTTGACTTCTCGAATCTAATTTTTTTGTAAATAATTATAAAGTATTCGAAATAAGGATACTATCCCTTTACTAAAGTATTTTTACCCTTTTCATAAACAGTCAGTTATTAGTTTCTACCGCTAGATAAACGGCATGAAGCCTTTGCGCCCTTGAGGTGATTTTCTCACGAAAATGGCGCTATAGAAATCATCCAAACATTATTATTATTATGAAAAAAAAAATATTTTTGCAGTGCCACCATCTGTGGTGGAAAAATGAATTAATGAATCTTCAACTGAATAAAATATGGAATGGATAAGCTTTCTTGAAGCTTCGTGGTGGTTAATTATGCCGAGTGAAAGAAGAAAATTTGGTTTACGTAAATGGATACGAAAGGAGTTTGTTTAAATATGAGGTCTGTCAGATGGATTTAAGAGGGGTTTAAGAGGGGTTTATATGCAAGGTATGTATGTAGGCTTTTTACAAGAAGAGGGATTGATTTGTCTCTCCAATATGGAAGTGATTTCACTTAAGCGGACAGTGCAAGTGCAGTCATTTTGTCCATCAGTGAGTCATTAGAGAGTCTTAAGTTACGAACCTTGCTCCAGTGATATCGAAAGATAGGTAGGAACTTCAATATAATCGATTAATTTTACCCCCTGACTAATGATTTATTTTAGGTTCTTATTTCTTTGCGCAATCACTTCGCATATCACGAATATTACGAGAACTGCCGAATATTACGAGAATTAGTAAAAAAAATTGTCGATATTCGATTGACAACGAGACATTCGAATCAATGAGGTCGATTTTAGTCGACTTTCTAAACGCAATTAATTAAACTCTATTTATTTAACTTTAAGTACTTAATTTAATTTTATTTAATTACACTTTATGTTTCTCACAAACTTTACACTTATTATTACACTGTATATCTATTATTACACTACACACGTATTTACCCGTACACTATTCTATACACTTTTTGTACAAACTGTTTAAACAAATTTTAATCATGTTTTTGCTTTATATACTACAGTTTGTTTTTTTCTAGGTACTAAAATAAAATTTATTTAACTATATTAGATTTTCAAAATATGTAAATATAAAATGTAAAATATGGGAAAAATAAAGGAATTAAAAACAAAAATTTAAAAAATGCTTAATTAGGTGGAATTTGTTTATTTACTCTATTATACTTTTTTAACATTAGGTTTTTACATTGAATTTTTCACATAAAGACAATGCTTGAAAAAAATAATTTCTCAGTTTACATTGGTTTTTCAATTGTATTAAATTTAAAAAAATATATAATAATTAACTGAAATTATCAGAAATAAAATCTTGACATATAAAAATTGATAAATATATTTTAAGCATTGAATTTATAACATTAAAAATATCGGTATCAGTGGCATATTCATTGGTCATATTAGGAGCGCCAAGACATTTACAAAAAATGCATTGAACGCGGGAGATTTTTGTGCGTTTGATTTTGGATTTGCCCGCGCTGACATAACTCCGAATTTTAATAGACACATAATCTGCTTACAGTGATGTAGATCCAATGAATTCACCTATATTTCACTGCTCATCATGAAAGCCGACATTGAAATAGGACCTTATGTCTTGTCTGTCGACTAGGTACTCTTAAATTGAATAGACTCAGAAGTTCGCAATAGTCGAGCTCCAAACTAACATTTTTTGAAAAGCGTTTCTCCTTCACCGATCCTTCGCTGATCCTCTAGTGCAGAGGTGCTCAAACTTGAACTGTCGGCGATCTACCTCAATATTATTAGACTCCGATCGATTGACTCTGACAGGCTGTAGCGCCGGGGAGGGGGTAGAAATCCTTTTTATTTCGGTCTCATTTTGTTTCGATTTATATATCACATGTGACGAGTATTCTTCCAATAAAAATCATGTTCATAAATTCTACTACAAATTTATAACTGCTCTCGAAAACCAGGAATGTTAGGAATGAACGTTATACACAAAGCAGGCTTTAATTTAAAATCGCTTCTGCGTAAGAAATAATATTTACACACGGAACAGTCAATTTCTCAGAATTTTGCGGCATATGGCATGCAACTCAAATGCAAAGCTTCACTCAGTACACAGTGAATCGGCAACTTGTTATTTAATTTATCGTTACATTCTATACTTAAATTAACTGATTCAAATTAAATCTGTATGCGCCGCATTAAAACTGCAACAAGAAATTTATATCTGCACTTCGAATGAGAGAATGTTTTCCTTTAAAATGTGTCGAAGCAAATGAATCCACAACTGGAATTTTACATTCTGAACACAAAACTGGTTTAAATTAAACCTGTGTGGGGTGAATTAAAAATACACTCAGAACATAAGAATAGTTTTTATTTATTTATTCTGGCAGTACAAAAATAGTCTGCAACTAGATTTCTATAAGAGCACTTCGAATAAGAGAACGTTTTTCTTTGAAATGTGTCAGCAGATGAATCCACAACTCGAATTTTACATTGTGAACACAAAACTAGTTTAAATTAAATCTGTATGCGGAGAATTAAAACTACAACACTCTGAACATGAAAATGTTTTTTTATTCTGACAGCACATACACAGTCTGCAACAAAAATTTTATAACTACACTTCGAACAAGAGAATGTTTTCCTTCGAAATGTGTCAGCAGATGAATCCACAACAGGAATTTTATATTTTGAACACAAAACTGGTTTAAATTAAATCTGTGTGCAGCGAATTAAAACTACGCTCAGAACATGAAAATAGTTTCTCTTTGATTCTGGCAGCACATACATGGTCTGCAACTTGAATTTTATGACTGCACTTCAAATAATAGAATGTTTGCCTTCAAAATATTACAACAGAAATTTTTCATTATGAACTGGATTAAATTTAAATCTGTGTGCGGCGAATTAAAACTACACTCAGATGAAAGTGATTTTTTTTTTATTCTTACAGCACATACATAGTCTGCAACTAGAATTTTATAACTGCACGTCAAATAAGAGAATGTTTTCCTTCTAAATGTGTCAGCAGATGAATCCACAACTGGAATTTTACATTCTGATCACATAACTGGTTTTAAATTAAGAGTCAATCTATTCACCGAACTAATTTTGTATCATTTTTTAATAAATTTCGTATCGCCTTCAAGTTACAACTCGGACTGACTGACTCATAAATAAACCAAACACACTAGAAACTACAACGATAACTTTGGGCTTTTAAAGGGGACAATTTTTGACAATATTTCAACATGATATGCAACAATTTGTCATTTTTTTCTATAAGGACTTGCGATTACACACCATAGATAAGGATAGAGTAAACAGCAATAAAAAGGCGCGATCATTGACAATACAAGTTACAAATAAATAATAAACAAAAAGGCATAAAGGAAAAAATGAGAGGTCTTATTAATTGAGGATCAACTAAAACAAATAATGTGAATAGATCTTTTTACATCGACAAATTTTTCTCGAGATCGACTCAAAAAGCACTCGCGATCGACCGTTTAGGCACCCCTGCTCTAGTGTATGTACATATTTTTATGTTTAAAAAAACTTTGTTCTAAGAAGACATGTTTTTTAACTTAAAATTAATAAATCGTATTTTCGACATTGTAAATTTTATGGTGAGATGATCAAATAACAGAAATAAACTCACGGATATAAACCAATGAGAAACAGAAAATATTCATGGTAGGAAGTGAATTAATTTTAATATTTCTAGGCAAAAATCATGATGTTTTCGTATTAATGTTTGTAATGTTAGATTTTCATTAAATACTATAATTTTACTTAGTACCTATCTCTTGATGTATATGGTCTATCGAATAAATTGATTAGTGTTGGAGATTTGTTTCGATAAAAAGTTATTGATTTACGTTTGTTAATATTTAGAAATAGATTGTCAGTTACACACCAATTACATATATAATTCACTTAAATTTGATTGAAACCATGGCAACCAATTTCTTTGTAAATTATTATGTCACGAGCAAAAAAAAAATATGGCTGTTTATGTCGTTAATAAAGAGTTCGAAGAACACGGGACCTAAAATGACTGCCTTGCGGTATGCCGCTAAAGGTGTACAATTCTTTAGATCAATCGTGTTTACTTTTACTATAATGAAATTGCTATAAATTTTAATATATGTTTCAGGTGATTAAAAGGGTACCTGCCTACCCATAGATTTAAAATTAGATTTTATCTGTTTAATGTATACTTATTTTCTCAAAAGATACTAGTTATCAGATTTTAAAAAGAATTTAAAAATTACATTTGATTTATTTGTCTTTACACAATTTAAGGGCCCGCAACCCGGATTTGTACCGATTTATTACATATTTCCCTTAAACACGGTAAGTTTTAAAGCTCTTAAAAAATATATGTTATTGAAGATAATATTATCTAGACTTTGCCCGCGCCGAAACGCAAATTATATAAAATTCCCTCGATAGAAAAAAATCGCAAAGTATGCTCCAAAAATAATTATTAACACGTTTGTTTCAGTTATTTTACAAGTTATATGGATGAAAAAATTCACAGTGTTTCTTTAAATGCTGTTTAAGATAATGACCCCGAGATTTTTGCTCTATTTTAAACGAGTCGTGTTTTATTAAATATTTTCGCAATTTTCGCATCGATTTTGTCGCTGTAAATGTTAGCGCTCTCCCCTAACATTCGTAATTTCGTATCTCTCCATCTTCTTCTTTTCGGGCCCGGTTGCAGAGCCTTAAGCCAGAGTGGAAGATACATTCAGTATCGCCCTGGTGTAAGACCACCATTCAGAATTGAAACGTTGCTTGAAATGGCTTTAGCCTTGTTTGGTGACTAGATAATAGCCAGGTACTTCCCCACCTTTCTCTTTCTCATATCCTCCCTCACACTTACCTTCAACGTCACAACATACCCCAATAGAAGATGTCATGGTCTCACTGACCCCGGGCGCTTGGAAACAGTTGGTAGGTACTCTTGATGGAAAATCAACGAACGAATAAGTTCTCAAATTCCAGATTATATACACCAACAACACGAACAACGTGATTTCATAATAGTTCTAGTCCTTCTCCGTCCAAAACAAAAACAAAAAACACTCCGGGCGGTTGGAAACATTTGGGACTTTTGTGCGGTAATCACATTTAAAAATAATTGAAAAGTCTTCAATTAATAAGTATAAAATTCGCATCTATTAATTAACCAAATGGGCTAATTGATTAATCTGTTAGTAGTCACAATTTACAATGTGTCAAATGCATAGGCTTCCTTGACAGTCATAAGTTTAGTTGATGTTGGTAGAACATTTTGATGAGTTAAATATATTTATTTGTGAAGCGCCCTTGTGGTGATTCATCACAATAACGATGAAATATTCAATGGATAATATTATTAAACTTAAACAGAAACGTATTTTGACAAAGTGAGTTATATGCTTGTGCTTGTGCAGTGTGCTGTGCTGGGTGAAATGAAGCTTGCAGCATGACAGTTGACTGAAGTTAGCCAACAGCTGTAGGGAGGGACGGGGGTGGGATGGGGTGAAAATGAACGATACTGCGCCGGGAGGGGATGGCCAACGTGTGGGGGAGGATCAGGGCTAATTTGCACCCTCATCCCTAGCGTTTGTCAACAATCATTTGTGCTCAGTGGTGGCCGACACTACAAATTAATTCTAAATTCGATCAATCATATCGCATCATCTTTCACGGTGTACAGAACTTACTTACCTTCATTGACTTTTTCACGGTGTACAGTACTTACATACCTTCGTTGTCTTTTTCACGGTGTACAGTACTTTTACCTACCATCGTTGATTTTACACGGTGTATAGTACTTACGTACCTTCGTTGACTTTAAAGGCCATTTGGGCATGATTTTAGTGTCCAACCTCTGGGAAGATTACCAAAGAATATATTTATTTATTCTTCAAATACACATTTTATTCACAGAAGAAAGAACTTTGACTGTCCGACTTGTACGGGAAGGATTCTGTTTTAAGCACGTGACGTTATATAAATAGACTCGCCATAGTCTCACATGCTCTTAAAATAATATGGCAAGTAAGCAACACTCTTTTGTTTTCAGTAATTTCTTAATTCAAAAGTTATTCATATATTAAAAAGTTATGCTACCTTCACACTGAAGCCAAACTTCCAACGCATGAACTACCCTTCTACGCAATCGTCCGAATGTTTGAAGTTGACCTCAGTGTGACCGTACCATAAGACAATTAAAGAATGTGTGTTTTTTCTCAAATGACGTACAAAATTGTCGGACGGGAAACATGAAAATTATTTGTATTACTTATAATAATCGATAATAATAAGTAATTTGTGTGTACATATAAATTAAATGTTATTTCTTCACTTTTACTAATGTTTGCCGTGTAATGGAAACATTTTCTCATCATACAGGAGGGCATTTTGGCGCTTTTTAAATGCAATTTTCCTACTGGTAAGACATGACCTTACTTGACGAGTGACAGTTTAGTACTAAAGTACTAGAAATCGAGAACAGTACAATTGTCTTGCGTTTGGCTTCCCACTTTGAGATTTCTACCCCGCGTCTAAAGTATGTAACGTCTTTGGTTTTAAGACGTTCAAGTTGACAAGTACTACGTTAGTATACTACTAAGTATACTACGTTACACTTTAACACATGTTATATGAAATGAGTAATTAATGTTTAGGATTAGTGGTTGTAAAAATAAATATTAGTGTGATTATTAAATTACAACTTTTTATCTATACAACTCGAGAAATAATCACGTTCTCTCTCTCCCAAATCAAGGAGCCAATCATTGACTAATTTACCCAGAATATTTGAACTTTTCGTTTGCTATGTGCCATGTATGATGATGAACGATTTTGGACATATAGGTACATATTTAGATGTGTTTATTTCCATTTACCCTGTCAGACTGCGATGGTATCCCGCTACAAACGTTAGTTCCTGAAGAGGAGGGGGGAGGGAAATGCAACTCCCCTAAACTCCAACTCACTGTAGACCGTGAGAACTCATAAATTAAAGATAAAAGAATTATTTTGAGAACCTCCAAAAGGAAATCATTTTTTCCAGTTCTTAATTATTAACATGAAACAAGAATATAAACCATTACGCCATCAAAACGGACAAAAATTTGCAAAAGTTAAAAGAGGCAAATATTTTTAATCTGGCAAAGAAAGTCGTGAAAAAGTTAATCCCACCCAACACCACTGAACATAGCATCGGACAGACCGGGGAGGATGTCACTGGGGGTGAAAATTCATCAATCACAATCACCACCCAAACCACCCCCTCCCACCATCATCACCCACCACCCCCCATACTGTCACCCGTCACACTACCCAGGCGACCCGTCATCGGGATGTGCAAACGGGCGTTCCCAGGTCATTAGGTCTAATGTACGTAAAATAATTTAATTTTCTGGATCACCTTACTTAAACCACGATCGTTTCGGAGACGAATTTCAACAAATTTGTTATAAGGTATAAATTTCATAAAATATACTTTATTTATTATTGATATTATCGCCCTGATGTAAGACCACCATTCAAAATTGTAACGATGCTTGAAATGACTTTAGCCGTGTTTGATAACCAGATCTGGATAGCCAGGTGCTTCCTCTACCCATTTTCTTCCCCTTCCCTGTACCTTCAGGCTCACATCAAACCCCCAATAGTGATGCTATAGACTCACGGCTCTAGATAATTAGATGTGAAGTATTCACATTTAAAAAAACGTTTTAAGGTATTAATTTGTATTCATGGGAAGATGTTTAGATACAGGTCATAATTTTTAAGTTAGTGCAAAGTACCTAGTAAAATATATTGATCTAAATAGTTACGTTAGAAGTTATTTGCAACAGGTTGCATAAGCTGTAATTCACTAATTGTAGCAGTGCGGTTCGTGCCATGAGACATACATAAAATATTTAAAAAATAGAGAAGAAAAGATGAAAAAGATGCAAGATACATGTATTCATCAAAATATAGTAAAACTTTAATTTAAATGTCACCAACTCATAAATTGTACAAGTCTTGAAGATGCTTCGGTTCGTATACCCGTGAATATTTTCGTATTTCTCTAGGGCTGGTTGTCTTTATATTACGTAATTCATCTCACCAGTGCAACGCGGACGGCTGTTTGGATTAAGGCGGTACACAAACCTAATAATTTTTGTTTGCTCAAAACTCACATTTTAATCATTTCAGGCGAATTCGTAACTATAATAAATTTTTTATTTCCATGCCGCACAAGGAATGCAAGTTATTTATATTTTAGATTAATAAAAACAATACCTCACCATCAATATATTTTACGTACAACGATTTAAAAACTTTATAACCCGTTTTTCAACTATAAAGTTAGCGGTAAGCACCAGATTTTATATTTCGGAAGGACAGCATGGAGAGACATTTTAAATATTAGTAACTGTTCTTCAGAATTAATTAAAATGAGCGCGGCAGAAAGGTCCAATCTCCGGGCCTGCTAAGGTGAATTCGACCGTATCGTCACGCTTTCTTCACTTACGTCGTTAAGATTCCCACATTATCTGTCTCCTTCTTCTTTTCTTTGATAAGGCAAATTCGACAGTAGGTCCATCGAATAAATGGGTCGCGAGTCGCAATTTATATACACGGCTTCTTTACTTACGTCGTTAAGATTCTGAGTGTATTTTAGGGTATATTGTCGTCTTGATTTAGTAAGGCGAAGTTTCAGTGGACGGTCTTCTTGTCTTTGCACATTATTATTAGTATTGTAGTATGTAATAGGTGAACTGTTTTTTCTTGGTTAGGTATAATAGTTGGGTGTAGGTATACATAATACTTACTTTAAAAAATGTCTGCGCTTCCCCACATTTCAACCCCGCATAACACCACTTTTAACCAACTAACTAACATCGCTGTGAAAATATTGTCCCTGAATATTGAGGGAACATCTCAAAGGTGGACTTTTTACTAAAAAAAATCACTGTGGCCAATTGCCTATTTTGAGATTGACATTTGCGAATTTGAGTGAAGTAGCATAATTAATCACTCATACAAAAACACTAAATGTTACATTATAATAAAACAAATATGAAACTTATTTTCACTTTTATTTATTTGACCGTAACCGGTTTCAGCTTGTTAAAGCCATCTTAAAGTGGAAATAAGTCTCATATATGTTTTATCATTACATAGTATAAAATGAAGTCGCTCAAAATGTATGTGAGCGTTAATCTTTTAAACTACGCAACGGATTTTCATACGGTTTTCACCAATAGATAGAGTGATTGAAGAGGAATGTTTATATGTATAATACATGTAAATTAAAATAGAGAAAAGCCGAGAAATTCAAAGAAAACATATTTTTGTGCGATTTAAAACGGCTGGCGGGCCGTACTATAGTCACTTTTGAAATTCGTTCTACGGAAGAAATTGGAAAATAGATGTCCTAGATTAAGTAGGTATTTGATTTTCCCTTGTAAAATATCCAGTGTTGCATTGCAAGCATTGTATAATTAGTGGCGAGTTAATTAGTTTATATGTATAATACATGCTTATTATAGTAGAGAAAAGCCGATAAATTCAAATATTCAATTCAGGCAGCGGGCAGCTGGCAAGCGGGTGGTGTGGATTTTATAAAGATTGGGTAATGGCGTTGTGTTTCGTTAGCCACAGCAACGTGTGGCCGGGTCTGCTAGTTATAATATATAATGGAATTCCACCATGAATTGTTACTTTCAAAAATAGAAATACTAAATATTAAATGGAGAACGAAAAAATACATTACATTACCGACTGTATACGACGGATATACTTGTGAGTGAATTTGTAATAACATTTGAACCAAAAAAATAGATAAAATTTTCCACCAAGGATCAAAGTGAATATTAAAAAAATGTCTTTGTTTCTCTGGATCATTTGACTGATTACTTTAAAGCAGTGGTTCCCAACCTTTTTCTGACCAGGGACCACTTGTACGTTTATTTTTTCGACAGGGACCACAAGCAGTGGCGTGGCGAGGTTCACCCCAAGACCACAATTCTCTAGCCACGTAGCCACCCCCCATTTTTTTCGAAATTTGTGTTTGTCAACTTTGGGTGGGACGGGTTCTAATAATAATAATAATAATACTTGGATGATTTATACAGCGCCGTTTTTGTGAAAAATCACCTCAAGGGTGCAGTACAAACTTATAATACGTTTCTAAAATCTAAAAAAAACTACAAGCTAGACAAACAATTAAAAATAGCTAGCAGAATATTTACCACAACGGAGGGGGTGGAATGGGATAGGGTGAGACGGGTTCTAGCAGAATATTTACCACAAAGGAGGGGGCGGAACGGGATAGGGTGAGACGGGTTCTAGCAGAATATTTACCACAACGCAGGGGGCGGAATGGGATAGGGTGAGACGAGTTCTAGCAGAATATTTACCACAACGGAGGGGGCGGAATGGAATAGCGTGGGACGGGTTCTAGCAGAATATTTACCACAACGGAGGGGGTATTATGGGTTGGGGCGAAACCGAATACCCCTATTCCGTTTCATCCCCCCATAATGGCCACTGACCACAAGGTACAATAATGATAAACTGAATATTGTCCCGATTTTTTTTATTCAGACCTCTCGACCAGAGACCGCCCGCGCGCTGGCTCGTTTATTGAATGGCGGAACATCTTCTAGCCTCTTGCGGACCACTAGTGGTCCGCGGACCACTGGTTGGGAAACCCTACTTTAAAGCGTCCCAGAGTCGAAATGTCACAAAATAGCTCTTTATAAATTACCCACCAATATTATTAAAACGTCCCACCCTCTTATTAAATGCAGTGTCACTATAAGTTAATGAATTGAATTACCACAAAACTAAAATGTAACTCATAATATTATTTGTTTCTAGGGAATTCACCTGAGGGTAGAGGAACGCACACGGAATGAAACGTCATGCACATACCGTAAGTACACAAAATTTATGTAAGTTATAGCCACGAAGGTGCAGTTTCACATTACCTGCTGACTTTTTGTGTACGAAACGGGGAACAAGGGTGGGTAATTGGCCACAAATTTATAGGTTCACTTGAGCACGCAATGGAAATATCACGGTAGTGATATTTTCCTTTTGATGGTTGCTGTTAGGTTTCAACGATACGATAAATTAGGTAAAAGCTGAAACGGATAAATTGTGTAATGCATAATTTTGAATATCTACTATGATATAAGTAAACACTTTTGACGGGTTTTTCCAAGTTAAAGACAAGGCTTTCGACCAATGAATGCACAAAGCAAAAACGTGCGTCGCAATGCTTTTATCTTGGTATTTGTTTTATAATCACAGCAACCATGAAGGTGTTTGAAATACATTTCAACACATGACGTATTCAACATAACAATATTAAGAACAGCGATTATAGTACAAATAATATTGGGTAGGAAGTTATTTCCAATCGGCGTATAAATTTTGCAGAGCTTTAGCCTCCCCGGAGCATGGTCGATCGATAAAACCCTATATCAATACGATATTGACCAAACCCGTTATCTATGGTCAGTTACTAATATTTGCGAGCACGGTCTACGATTATTGTTAACGGATATTCCGACCGACGCGACGACGTGACGATTGATAAATTTTAGCGCGGCCTCCACAGTATCAGATAAGTTTCGATTAATTACCAATATACACATATTTTTTAAATTATGTTGTTGGCGGTGCAAAATTTCTGGTCCTTGTATTGAACGTATTGAACTAACGAAGCTCTTAGAAATGAAAGAAGTCGTAGTCGTACGACCTCCGTTTTCCAGTGGGTAAGACTCTTGACTCACAATCTGGAGGTCGCGGGTTCGAACCCGGCATGCGCAAATATATTTTATTTGATTAATTTGTGTTATTGCACAAATAATTCATTTAAAATAATATATAGTATATTTGCGGCATGTTCCAGAGTGGAAGATACTATCAGTATCGCCCTGGTGTAAGACCACCATTCAGAATTGAAACGTTGCTTAAAAATGGCTTTAGCCGTGTTTGGTTACCAGATCTGAATAGCCAGGTACTCCCAACCTTCCTCTTCCCCACCTCCTTCCCCTCCCCACTACCTTCAGCCTCACAACATACCCCAATTGGGGATGCCATAGTCTCACTGGCTCCAGACGGGAGCAGTTGAGATTCTTGTGCGGTATTCACTGTAAAAAAAAAAGTCGTATTCGCGATCCATAGACTTAAATAATGCATCTGAGATGCCATCAATTTGTTCCGTTCGGTCTTCGAGAAACGAAAATGGTTGAAATATGAATATAGACTTCATTTAGATACTAATTAACTCCAGTTTAGTGTCAAAAAGTAAACGTGGACTGCCAATGCATATTTATGTCAGTATTTCAAAATTGCCAATTTATTAATATATTTATTTAATTGCTTGGCGTTTGACATTTTGTAGTGTCAATTCATAGAAAATACCTTCAGTGTTGCCAGCGAATATCGATTTCTTATTTATTCCCTGTCAATATGGGTTCGGCTGTCAACGGTGAACGATATAAAATCATTGGAAGTGCCTATCGATGCCGTATTGTAAAGTTTCAATTTCTCTCGATGATTTTGAAACTGTATGTAATAGATTAATATCCATCTTAGGGAAATTTTACCACCTAAAAAATTTTGTTAATAAAAACATATTATACTGCATTTACAACGCATTAGAGGAATCAATTATAGGATATGGAGTAAATAGTTACGAATTAACGTACAAAACGAACTTAAATAAAAAAGCACAATTACAAATCCGTTTCCTAAAATATAATAACAGGCAAAAAAAAGTTCAATTACGTGAAGGCGATTATAAAAAAAAATTTCATTGTAAAATTGTTTTCTTTGCATAGTAAGGTAGATTACCAATTAACGCTAGATGAATTCTAGAACAAAGAATTCAAAAAACCTGTAAACCACAACTACCCTACTAGGCATAGAGTAGCATAAATGTTTATTATTAATATATCTCAAAATGTGTGAGGTGATAGAACAAAAAGGCATAAAATTCCGGAAATATTTAACGCATTACCTGAAAATATTAAAAATGAGACATCGTATTAAAAAATCAAAACAAAAGTTAAATCATTTTACTTCCGTAGAACACGAAAACAAATAATATTGTGGACTAATACCGAGATCTTTCAACCATTGTTAAAAATAAAATAATAACTATCGTTCGGTATGTTCATAAGCATTATAATAATTAGTTAAGTATTTTAATATTAAGTATTATACTTTTAAGTAATTACTATTAGTGTTGCAGCAGAACTCTGCTTCCGCTTCCGCTTCTGCAGAAGTTCCGCAAGTTGTTTAACTTCCGTTTCCGTTTCTGGTTCAGCAAACTTTATAACAGAACTCTAAACGAAGAATAATTTGCGATTGAATATATCGAAGTGCAGCCTTCTACTTCAAAATCATCATCATCATTACAAATATTGGAATCGATGTTAAGTGTAAATGAATACCAGGAGGAGAACTCTTCTACAACTGACGATGGTGACAATTTATTTTTAGAGATACAGTCACACCTTCGGGAGTACAAGAAAGAGAAGAGACTATCTCTCCATGAGGATCCCCTTATGTGGTGGAAAGTAAATGCGCACAAATGCCCCCCATCTGTTGCCAATAGTTCGCCAATACTTATCAGCTCCCCCCAGCAGTGTAGCCAGTGAGCAATTATTTAGTGGAGCTGGTTTAATATACGAAGAACACCGAAACAGACCCAAAGGTGTAAAAGCAGCCAAATCACTTTTTATTAAATATAATTTACCTCTGTTTAATTTCGAGTACTAAAAGTACAAAATACAATTTTAATTAAACAAATCTTAAAAAATAAAATTGTGCTTTTTCTTCATAGTATTAACACTTCCGCTTCCGGTTCCGCTTCTGCTTCCGCTTCCGCTCAGATTTTCTTTTGATATCTGTTTCCACTTCTGCTTCCGTTAAGACACTTCCATTGCATCACTACCATAAACCATTATAAGGACAATTTTACTATGTACTACGCACCAAAATATCAAACATTTAAATATATTATTGTAAGCAAATAAATAGGAAAAATGAAAGATTTCTTACAATCAAACTGATTGATCAAGTTTTGTAAGATTTAACTAAGATATAATATTGTAAAATTAAAAACTGAACAAACATACTCAAAAAAAATCATTCTACGTCGAAGATCGAATAATAATCTATCGTTTATAGCTCTTTTCTCTCTGCAAATCCTTCTCAGGCTTGCGTAAATAACTTTACCGGGTATTTTATTGCTGTCCTGTTTATACCTATTATACCATGTTTCTATTAATATGAATCTAATAAAAATATTAATGTTTTACATTGCAGGCCATCGTCCATGATTCTGTAGAATGATTTATCTGTCAGAATACAGAATGCATGAATTTGATAAAATAAATAGGCATGACCAGATGTGTACACAAAGCCCTTTCATACAGACTGCATTACGAAATGTTTACAATAATTGCAAATGTTTCTGAAAGCAACACGGGAGTCCAACAAACAATGAAAATTCATTACAAAATCGCGATCGGGAGAGTGCTTAGCGAAGTAAATGGATCCAATAAATCCTGTTCGCACTGCCGATAAAACAGTTGGCACCCTACAGACCTGCATCCCCTTCCTATCCCATCCCCTCAGTCTCCCGGGGGACGATAAGTGTATTACCGGGGAGTCCCCCCGGACGTCAACAAAACTAATCAGATTATAACAGAAAAGTTAAACATCTAGATTCGAGATGGCTCTTTTTCTACGTCTTAAATTGCGAATAACGGAGTTATGAACTGAAAGTTTTCAACTTTCAAAAAGAGCACTATTTCAAATCAGTTTTGTTTTTGTCTGCTAACTTCTAAATTTTGAAATAACTCGGTTTACTATTTTCTCTGAAATATTTTCTCCGTAATTTAAAATGGTTTATATTAAAAACTTGGAAGTAAACTACCTACCCTTTTTATTCTAAACGTTACGGTTTCTTAAGGTGCGCTGTAATTTATGCGAGAAATTTCATCTCTACTCCAATTTTTTTTTACATGTAGACACAAATAGTCATGGAACATTCTGCAATTTTGTTTATACTGCATATTTTTATATGTTAGACTTCTTATCATTTTTACCAATGTATTTTATTTTATATTATATGTTTTTGTTACTTTTTTTTCAATACATTATATTTTTTTTCTTGTTTTCATTTTAAAGTATTATTTAAAAGTACTGTGTTACTTAACTTATAAACAAATAATGTAAGCCCATTAGGGCGTGTAATAAATAAATAATATCAAAAATTATCATCAGTAAAGTTTTATCAATTTTCCAATAATGACTGCAGGTTATCATTAACATTTTTACTTTTTTTTAAATATTAACTCCACACAGGAAGCTCTAAGGAAAATAATTTCCCTCAGGGCCTATGTCATCTGAGATGCTGTGTGAATGGTCTTTTTGACGAGAGGAAGGAATGAACATTGGTCTTGAAGAGTCCCATGTTGAAAGAAGGAGGAAACACAGAGGACGGCAAATCGTTCCACAGCCGAGCTGTTGAACTCAAAAACGAATCGAAGAAGCGACCCGTTCTCATGTGACAAATGTCAACCGTGCACATATGTTGGGTGCGCGTTTGGCGTGTTTCCCGACTATGCACCGGTGCCTAAGGGATAAATGACGCTAGTTCCTCGGAGCATCTTCTATTGAAATACTGGTAGAACAAGGACAGCATTCCCACCCGACGCCCGTGCTCTAAAGATTGCTAATGGCGAAATTACACACGTCAACCACATTGATGCGATTTGGTTGAACGGCGTATAATTGAAAGGGTGTACTGTTTACACGTACTTGACAGAAGTGGACCATTCAATCACATTGTTGTCATAGATTTTAGAATGTCTTCGAAACAGGTCGTGCGCGCGGGAATTAAGTTAATGTGTGATCATTTAATTAACGAGTTAATGAGAGGCGTATGCACTTCCCTCCATTTAAAAACCATTTTCTATGTTGACAACTCATTACAAAATAAACAGTCACAGTTTGGCACTTCAATACGCGCGCACAGTGCTGCGCGCGCATGCAACGCCGCATTCGCGCATGCGCACGAAGGACAACAGAACCAATCGCATTGAAAATATTAAACAAGTTGAATATTTTCAATGCGGTGGAAAGATGACGCGCAATGACATGGAAACATGCAATGTCTTGTTTACACGGTGCAATTTGGTATCTACAACCTAATTGCGCAGCAGAATTGAATGGTCTAATATGCCCATAAGGTGGGAGAATCTATCCAACGGACCGCTGTATAGGTACTCCGTTCTCCATTTAATAGGCCACTTGCATCACGTCTTTTTTTTTAAATTCCGGTTTAGGCAAATATTCCAAGACATTCTGTATTTTTTTTAATCGTATTTTTGAAACCCTGGCGATTTTTTGAAAATTTCAATCCGATAAAAAAGACCATTTTTTATAAACCGGAAAGACGGGACATAATTTTATGGGTGCGAAAAAACGATAATTACATAGCCGAAAATCATTTTTTAAAAAAGAACGTTTTCCACAAGAAAGGGCACAGGAGAATAACGAGGCATACCAATCATAAATCATTATAATGTTCAACGTCTATATTACTAAATCCAATGTAATGTACTTGAACTTGTAAATTAAAACAATAATAATAATATTATAAAATTTTATTTTGTTAAAATCAGCACCACTACCATTATACCTCTAAAACACGTACGGACGGCGTAAAATGTGCGGGGTTCTCTTCATAACATCTGTCAAAAAGTCAAACCAAATGATAAGTTCGCAGAGAACAAACAATAAATCAGTGAACGTTAAATGTCAAATTCAAAAATTCGCCTCAAATCAAAGTGTTGCCATATAAAAAAATAAATCAGTGTGGAATTTTACAAAATTAATAGGAATATTTTCGGAGACGGGTGATTTTCATGTAGTGACGTCACGGGTCCAAATAATGGATTTATTTATTTAAAAATAAAAATAAAAACGTACATTTCTAAAAAAATTTACTAACATTTTCGTTATCTTAGTAAAAAAATCTATCCACACGATTTTTTCCAAGTCGTTACGAAATCGGTTGCTAATTGTTTATTTCCGTTGCATCATTTTCTTTTATTTCAATTCGTAGAACGGAGTATGTTTCGTGTTGTCCAGTGAAAATGTAATAAGAACTAGTTAATTATGTGAAACAATCATTCGAAATGTGTATTATTTGCTTATTGTGTGATCTATCATACTTGATTCGTTGTGTAGATAAGATTTAAATCCCCTGAATATCACCCCAATTCAATGTGCGATGGCCGTAAAACCTGCTGAAATATTAATTAAAGCGGCAATGCGGTAACAATAACCCACCCTTTCAATATAGGTAGCTACAGTTTATGGAGGTTTTGTTTATTCAAACCCCAGCTAAACACATCGTTGTATAAAAGCATGTTTATATGTGAAGCACACTTTTTGGGAGGCGGGTATGGATACCACCACCCCAGGAACCATTGATTGGATAACCAACACCTCTGCCATGGTCACCCTAAATGGTTCGCTGTTTGGTTATTTAGTTCTCTCACAGGCTAAATTCTATAGATGCATGTGTTTGTCTCTTTTTAGTGCCGCTATTTTTCGTTTCAACGGGTGTCAAATCACAACGGTGCTTTTAGGTTTGAACGACAATATGAAGAAGGGCGGCAAAAATTTACGAAATTTTAAGACTTGGTGAAGTTAGATACAAAAGTAAAAAGATATTTTTTATGAACTAATGTAAACTGGCATTCGTTTCACCTTACCTTTGCGAGCTTCTTACATTGGTACCTACTTTCCAAGCTCATTGTACGATCATATCCATAAATCGAACTTATCTAAGCAACATATGTCAGTTCTAGTAATTTCATCATTGTCATATTCTTAGAATTTCCTGCAAAATGAACACTTCTAATGATATTAGCACTGCGCTGGATATCGTTAACGCCTTAAGCATCGTTCAGTAAGGGGAACTTTTAGTTCGGTGCTGCAATTAAAACCTCCCGGATTTGATATGCAATTTGTAGCCGAGAGATTTTCCTTGACGGTACATATTTAAATTTTGACTGGAGTTAGCTCAATCTTGTCACTTCTGGTAAAATTGATTTAAAAATAATTTTCAAAAATGGATTTCCTTTCTTGAACAGATAATCAAAATCAATTTCTTTGGTCTAGGAGTTGATTTAAAAAATATATATATTTTTTAACCAAGAAAGATACTTATTCATGTTTGTATTTAATATAAACCACCTGGGCTGAGTTAATATATGATAAATAGAAAAATACAGGCGTGAAGTGTGTTCCAGAGAAAGCAAAATTAAAATTGATGGTGAAATTATTGAAAATGTTACTGAAATGAAATACTTAGGAGTTATATTAGATTCCAAACTAAACTTCAATAGACATGCTGAAAGCACCCAAAAGAAAATTGGCAAAAAGATATCTTTTTTTGTAAGAATTCGGCCAAAAATTTCTAGAAAAACTGCAATCACCATATACAATTCAATTATTGCTCCACACTTCAACTACTGCTCAAGTATACTTTTCCTATATAACGAAAGAGAACAAAATAAGTTACAAATTCTCCAAAACAGGGCAATGAGAATAATTCTTCGACGAAACAGATTTTCAAAAATAATTAAAATGTTAAAGGAACTAAATTGGTTGGCCGTGAAACAGATGCTGACCTTGAACACGATGGTTTTTTTCCACAAAATATTGAACAACACGTTACCAAAATACTTCTCAAATAAAATTGTATACAATAAAGACATTCACAGATATAACACAAGGACGTGCAAGGAAATTAGGCTACAAAAAAAGGACAAAGCGCATACGCAGAACAGTCTACTGTACAAGGGAATGAAGTTGTATAACACGCTACCAGAAACTTTAAAGTCCACACCAATTGGAAAGTTCAAGATGTATTGTAGGAGCTACATAAAACTTGAAAAAATATAGTGAATATGAAATATTATAATCAATTAGAAATTTGTAAACTTAAATGTACAAATTACTAAAAATAAAAATTATTATTATTATTTACATCGAAGGATTTATTAGTCCGCAGTACGTAATGACTTTATTGGCTATCCATTTCTGAATTTCTGTGTTTTCGATTTACATTTTTTGTCAGGTGAATGTCTTTTGGTAATAAATACGAGTAGATATAATTTAGATGTATTAATTAAGGCATTTTGCGCTTTGTCGAGAGTGTACATATTAGATTTAGCAGCACAATCATAATAAATCAAACTGCGAGTGATAATCAATCGAGCTAATGCGTAGAACATCGCTTTTATAGTCTTCATTGGCAATTATGTTACGTATGTTCTTAAATGTAAGATTTCTAACTTTACCTGCAGTTTTATTTATTTATTCTGTAATAGTTCTCAATGTAAATGCTTGCGTTTTTGATTACCTGAGTCTGTGTTAGTGGGTTGCATCGGCAGTTTTTTTCAGATTTTTTTCAAAAAAATGTCTTGCCATATCTAATTGATTGAAATACACATTGACGAAATCCCTTTTCTTTAAAATCTTTATACTCGCACATTGCGCTTCAAGAGATTATCTACGCAGTGGTGACTATGGACTGTCACCTTTCACTCTTTACATTTAGTATTTTGCCAATGGTTGATATTTCATAAAAAAATGTTTGGATGAAAGCACTTTTGGAATTTAATCATCTTGGAATTATAAACACTAAATACGAAGATAATTTTCACGTCGTATGGGTATTTTTACTCCCGTTCTGAACGTGGCTTTACACGAAATTCATGGAAATAGTTCGGTGTAAATGTTAGCTGACTCGTCGTTTCCAATACTTGAACGCATCTGGTAATCTGATATTGCTCTGCAGCCGGATATCGCAGATCTCTCATTCGCCGAACCATTAATTGATGGTGACGAGGCTATTTAGGAAATCCAACCACCCGGCATTAGTGGGGGGCAAAATCAAGATTAATGAATTAATGGGTATAATCCAGTTCGAAATAATAACTTAGAATGGAAAAAAAACGAAAACCTTCTTAATTCTACTTCTTCGAAGTGTCCCATTTTTCAAAGAATGCTGGTGACTTACTGCTAAACTATTTGTTTATTTGTGGTTTTTAAATATTCACCTACGTCCCTTATTTGTACTTATGTAATTTAAAATATGATTTTAGTATGAATCAATCACATATTAGTTAATTTGTTTTTATTATCTTCTAATTTTATTTCCTTTGGTAATTCGCCATATATCTCGCTCAATTCTCAACTACTTTTAATTCTGTATTTTTTTTTCTGAAGAGGAGTCCGATTTCATTTGTTTTTCCTCGTCTCGGGTGTATTTGTGCTGCAGGTTTTCAATTTTTCTTTAAAATTCATTTTTTGTATGGCCATTAATTGTTTAGTAGTTTAAAAATAAGATATTGGGGTAAATATTTTATATAAATGATGAGATATCTAATTCCTCCAATATTTATTTGATTTTCGTATATCCGTTTTACTTCTCGTAGCTCTATTTTGTAGTGTTGTAATTTTTTCATTAATCCATCATTGGCTAAGAATAAAATGCTGCCACAATAATAATTGCACAAAAGTATGGTACAGTGATTGCGGTGTATACATTTTTAATTTATTTTATTTATTTATTTATTTAAACGCCCATAGGGTATAATGAGATATCACGTGTATTTATTTTTCGTCATAATGATCTGAAAATTTACATAGAATGCAGTACATTTTTTTTTTAATTACAGTGAAAAGAATAGGTTTACAAAATACAAGTAACATAATATATCTTAAAAACAAAATATGGGTTACATAAAATAAAAGTGTTAAAAGAAAGAAAAAAATTAGGTTACATAAAATATAAGCGTTAACAAAATACAGGTAACATAAAATATAAGAAACAAAATATAGTCCATGAAATATAGGAGTTGAGATAAAGTAGGTAAGGAGTTGTTCAAATTAGTTTATGGGATAGGTAGAAATAAATAGTTGGCACATATGGCGTTTGAAGTTTGCTAAGTTCAAATTATTGTCAAATACATCCATATTGTTTAAGTATTTGTTACCAAGACTATTTGTACTATTTGTATTTGTTGTAAACGTTGTATTGGAGAATGTAAATCATAGTTCGAATGAGATGTACGTATATAAAATGTCAATGTTTGTTTAGTTGTTCGTGTAGGTACATGTAGATTTATTAATTGCAGGAGTTCACAACTGTTGAATTTAGAGTTTAATAATTTTAATTAAAAGGTTAGGTCGTTTATTTTTCGTCTGTTTTCTAATGTTGGAATATTTAAAGTATTCATTAGCGACGGGTAATTTATGTGCTCTAAAGGTATGTTAAGTTTAAAATTTACAAAACGTAGAAATTTTCTTTGAATTCTTTCAATAGTATGAATATAAATTTTGTAGAGGGGCGACCAGACTATGGAGTTATATTCTATTCGGCTTCTAACAAGGGATGTGTACAATAGTTTAATGATTTGTAACGATTCAAAGTTTTTAATTGTTCTTAATACAAATCCTAATGTTTTCATACCCTTATTTGCAGTTTGTTGAATGTGAACAGTGAAGTCTAGTTTCTCATCCATTATTATGCCAAGATCCCGCATTTCCGATACTCTTTCTAAATTTATTTTATTTGTTGAATAGTCGAAAAACAGTGATGTTTTTTTTTCGGGAAAAGGTCAAAGTTTTGCATTTTTCTACATTTAAATTGTTTTGTGAGCACCAAATTTTTAGCATGTCTGTATTGGATTGAAGAATTTCACAGTGATTAAGGATTGTTATTTCTTTATATAATTTAATGTCATCAGCGAAAAGCAATACTTTGACGTCTTTAAAGCAGTTGATTATGTCGTTGATAAAAACAAGAAATAAAATAATGAAGACTGTGTTCAGGAATCTTCTTATTCTTCCCAACAGTGAGACTTTTTTTTAAATTTTAATAATTTCTTTTGTGTTTTGTGAAAAAAATCAGTTTGGATTCCAGAATTAATTAAACACTAGAAATAAAGGGAGATAAGGCGTGGAAGCATGACGACTGTCTCCGAGCTACGACCAAACTTTACGCCCTATCAAAGCGGCGGAGCTAATGAAAATTAATGTGAGTTACTAATAATGAAACATGGCCTATCTTTCTTGTTTCTATTATCTACCTATCCACCGATAGATTTTTCTCATCTGTTTATAAAGAAACTGTAAACATTCATTTTATTTTACTAAATATAGGTTTATATTACATCATTTTCGGTATTGGTTAAAAAAAATAAAAAAAACTGAAATTTTCAGATTTTACGTGAAGGTTTTCCAAAAAAATCCACCACAAAATTTTAATTATTATCATTATTTTCACAGAGAACCTAAATTCCATGAATGAACCTAACTATACAATTATTTAAATAATCAGTTTCATGAGATTGATAAGGGGTCGTCCATTAATCACGTGAAGCTCGAAAGGAGGGGGGGGGTCGGGAAAAATCACTAAATATCACCGGGGGGGGGGGGGGTATAATGAGATATCACGTGTATTTATTTTTTGTCATAATGTTCTGAAAATTTCAAAATACTTTGTACTAAAAAAATACACGTGAATTGCGGTGGGGGGGGGGTTTAGTCTAAAACCTCACCACATATCACCACGCGGGGGGGGGGGGGGTAAAAATTTGCTAAAAAACATCACGTGATTAATGGACGACCCCTAAATATCCGTTTCTGGTAGTATCCTAGTGCCTAACGCACTAAAGGAAAACAAATTGTTTTAAAATATCATTTCATAATCTCAGCGTTCTAATACCATCTTCCTTTGTAACCTACAACAATACTTGTTCCATACGTTACATTATTATGTAATAACCAAAACATGTTATGAAAGCTCTAGCGGCCCCTTTCTGCTCATATTGAAAACGTAAGTATATTTCGCTGAGGACGCAGAGCGCGGGACAAAGTCTTTGACAAACGCTGCTTTATGAAGTACTGCTTCCTTCCTTATCAACTAAAACGTAACGCAATCACCTTAAAAGCTTTTCGAAGAGATAATGTAATCGAGGGTGACTTTGTCACAAAGTGAGTATATTTGCCCGGGGATTCACAGAAAAAAAACAGTATTACGCATATTACCTGTGTTCAAGTTACCCATATGGTCATATTTTACTCTTATTAGTCAGAGATACTCTCAGTATCGCCCTGGTATAAAATTACCATTCATAATCGAAACGTTGCTTGAAATGACTTTAACCATGTTTGTTGTCCTGATCTGAATAGCCAGATTCTTTCCACCTTTCCTCTTCCCCATTTCCTGACTTTCCCACCTCATTCAGGGGGTATTTCAACATCCTCCTGATAGCTTATCCAAACGATTACGAATATTAAAAAATAAACAAATAAATTCTCGAATCAGGTAAAAACTAGGCTAACTTATCCTATACACAGCCACTATTCACAGGTTCAAGTAAGTATAGTAAATTCAGACTTTTTAAATCAATAAATCGTGTTTAATTAATTGAAAATGTACGTTATCGTATAGATAATCTATGAGGAGGTCTCACAACTTACCCAAACTGTCTCCGAACACTTGAAAGCGGCTTGGAACTCTTCTGTGGTATTAGCTCTCCGGGATCTCCCGCAACCAACAGGGGACTGAAAGTAGACCCCAAAATCACTATCCTTCTTATATCTACTTAAATACATAAAATATATTTTTAGTATTTTATGTATTCCTGCGCAAAGGATTAATACGTAATGTGCCGTTTAAAAAAAAAAGTGAAAAAATCGTTGATGGCAGGAAAAAATATTTTGTCAAATATAGGTAATATTCCCTGCCCAAAAATGGACAAATAATAGGGGATAAAAAATAAAAGGGGATTTTTATTGTTTAAATGCAAAAAAAAATCATGGGGTCATCGGCCGACCCACGTTACGGACGTTATGTTTGGCATCTTGGCCTGTCGAGAGTTAGTGTTGAAAAATTATAACAAAATACTTCCATCAAAGATACTCCCAATATCACTCTTATAGACACCGCCATTCCTAATCAAAAAGGGTTCCTGTGGTCCTACTAGTTTCCGTCGGTTTAAACTCTCGAGTGTAATTCGCATACATACTTGAAAATTTAATAATGGGTACATAGAATTGTTATTTTAAAATTTGCTTGAGGGCAGATAATTTGGGACCTACCACCTTTGTTCATTTACCAATGGCAAACATGATGTATTCCAACAAAGGTAGATATTGATAAAACATATTTGCAAAACGTTGGTAGATACATACATATTCCAATCTCAAATATCAATAAAACAATAACAAAAACTATAAAATATAGACTTTCTATTGAAACATAATTATTGCAAGTACTTTTGGATCAAAATAATATTATCTCATTTTAATATATACGAGATAGTGTTTTTATCCGGATTCAACACTCGTTTTACGAAACATTTATAAACTAAAATCAAGCAATTTAGAGGCGGGAATGGGTACTGCCGCCCCGAGAACCTTTATTGGATAACAAACACCTCTGCTATAAATCACCCAAAGTGGTTCGCTACGTTTCTTTGATTTAGCAGGGGTGCCCGGGTTCATTGGGTCTTGGGGGCGGATGACCAGGACACACTGAAACCCAGATTCCTACCCACTCCTTAAACCGTTTTCCTTCCCAGGACTCTCCTCTCCTTCCGTCCCTAAAAAAACCTTCACACAGCATCCCCAAAGATGACAGAGGCCCTGAGAGCACATATTTTCAAAACCTTCATAGCTCATGATGGAAATAATTTTGCAAGCTAAAAATAGTTGAGATAACCTGTGATAAATTCGAGCCAACAATAACTGCAAAATTCATGACGCTGGAGCTACTTAATTTGATAAAACGGAATAAAAATATAATAATGCACATACAACGTAATATGATACTACCTAGAAAATACTATCTAATGAATTCTTTGTTAATTTCAATGCTTGTATTAATTTACTCTGCAGGTCTAATAAACCTGTAATATTGTACCTGAGCATTTCCTTAGTAGAGTTTTTATAAACCCACGCATTGTTCGTGAACACAGCGGTGCCTGTACGCTGTCCGCCCGTGGGGTGCGGTTTGTTGAATTTTGTTTGGTCAAGGGGTGGCCGTCGTATATTTCGTTACACTGTCTCTGTCGAATCACGAACCCATCAAGCAAACAATTTAATTTAAAAAACCACTCTTCAAAAGGTCTCGAGATATTATCAACATTTTATTACCACAATGTGATTTCCGTGACCACTTTTGTAATGTGTTCAAAAATTACGTTAATGTCGTTAAAAAATACATAAAGGTGTTACAGGTAATATTGATTTTCGCAATTAGTAAAAATATCAAATTGTTCAGTTGTATACTTTTGTATTGAATGCGAAGGGATTTTTCTCTTTTGTGATTGTTCTAGTTTTATCGTGCGTTTTTCAACAGTTTGAGAGATGTGTCTCGTGGATACTTTGTCGGCGTCCTTTGTCGGCAAATGTCAAAGGGATAGAGGAGTGGTCCCGCCGGAGTTGAAAGGTTATATGACATTATGATTATTACTTATTACAAGTTATTGCGTTATTAGAATTATTGCCTTCGATGGCTTTGTCTTAGTGATGAGCGGATGGAATTATTTAGGTTTATTGATGTCTCAATAATTTTTCTAATTTAGCCGTGACAAGATTAGTCCATCGATGTGTGGTCTGCAGTCTGCAGTCTGCAAGGTTTAATTTAATATTGGTTCGCTTTGTCGGCATCGAGAGGAGTTTAATATAATCGTAGTAGTTAGAATTATATTTCCCTGAAATTTTTTTATTTTTTTGGCGGGAGCGTTGATGTTTTTTTTTTAAATATTTTTATTAATCTTTTCTGTAATAGTTTTAGCTCCCTGCCTTTTTTTATATGTGGGTAACTATTTAGGTTTTTAAATCTTTTTTCTTTTAACTTCAGGGGTATTAAAGGGAGATGAATTTAAAATCTTTTGTAATATAGATAATTCAGATGAATTAAGAATCTTTTGTTATACAAGGAATCCAGAAAGATAAATTAAGAATATATTGTAATCTAGGGAATCCAGAGAGATAAATCTAGAATTTTAATGACGTTTAGTGACGTTAAATGAAAAAATCTGCGGAAAAGAAAAATTCGGCGACAGTTCCTTAGTTGTTTAACAGAAAATAGCGATTCTCTGAAATGTCGATAAAAGCGTTGCTAAAATTTTCAGAAAACAACGACGACGCCACTTCTATCGTGGGCTAGAGAGCTTAGAAAAAACTGTTTAAGAGCAAAAAAATATCAGTGCACTAACCATATAATTTTTTTAAATATTTTTTGCTAATTTCGGTCTCTGGCGAGACCGGGTTGTAAAACATTAAATATGTTTATTGATGAACCGCTCCATTTGATACTCTATTTCGACGATCAAAGACTGACGATACCGCGTTATATATTTCACAGTCAATGAGCAAGTATTTGATTCCCTATTTGCGAAAGAAAGGCTCGCCAAAGTGGTCAGTGATGAGCGGGACATCAAAGGACATTATTAAGTAATAGATTATGTCCCGAGGGAGAACTTCTAACATTGCCTTCTGCGGGAGAATTGGAATTGGCTCTTAAACTTATCAGTTCATAGTTGCTTTCTCAAAGACTTTCGACTCCACGCGCCATCCTTTGTGGCCGCTTTAGTTACCTCAAAGGACAAATTAGGTACAGCTTTACGAATATCATCTTTTACATCATTAAACGACATTTTATCTTCAAAGATAGTAAGAAAATCTCTATTTCCCTCGGGGAGACTTGGGAATATCTAGTAAGTTGAATACGGGTCCGGCATATTTTTATATTTTTACCCACAGACATATTGCATATTGTGATTTTTCTTAAACAATAAGATAACTTCAATCAAAATCATCGATTATATTAATTTAAGGCTCTACAACCGGGCTCGAAAAGAAGAAGATAGAGAGATACGAAATTACGAATGTTAGAGGAGAGCGCTAACATTTACAGCGACAAAATCGATGCGAAAATGTTTAATAAAACACGACTCGTTTAAAATAGAGCAAAAATCTCGCTGGCATTATCTTAAACAGCATTTAAAGAAACACTGTGAATTTTTTCATACATATAACTTGTAAAATAACTGAAACAAACGTGTTTATAATAATTTTTGGACCATACTTTGCGATTTTTTCCTATCGAGGGAATTTTATATAATTTGCGTTTCGGCGGAGACAAAGTCTAGATATTATCTTCAAGAATAACATATATTTTATTAAAAGCTTTAAAACTTACCGTGTTTAAGGGAAATATGTAATAAATCGGTGGAAATCGGTGGTGGTTGCGGGCCCTTTTTATGATTTTATATTATTTACATGTGTTAAGTTGGTAGAATTTAATTATCTTTCTCCAAGATTGCAATATTTTTTATTAAATTATTTGATAACGACAAGTAAACAGTACTTTTTTCTTGGCTTATTTTGATAGCTTAATTTATGTGAAATATTAATGTATTTATTTTCTGATTCAACCTTTCTTTTGCCTACAGATAACCTTCCAACAACTTTGTCCTCCGGCAACAATTAGGTGCAATGTACCTAGAACACCTACATCAACAGTGTTAAATCATTTATAATGAAATTTAATTCAACTTCGCTTAATTATACTTTGTGAACAATATTCGTCAAATTATAGTTATTTTATGAGCCTGCCCAAGAGAGGACCTTTAGCGTGCAGAATCAGTGGGTACATTATACCTCTCTGCATTTCATTGCGCATTGACAAATGTATCCGTAAGTTCATAAATTGACATTGATGAGTGATGATGTGATGACCTTCGAAATACAGAATATGCGAACAGCTTTAATTTGAAGTACATATGGGCGTCCAGTGATCAGGGTTCGCAAACGTACCGGTTTGACAGTTTTCCAGTCTTTTCTGGATCGTGGATGAATCTTTCCGAGCTCAAATGGTGAAATGACCAGGATCGACTCCAGATACTAATATCTACAGCCTGTATGTCGGACAAATATCTACAGTTCATAAGTTGGACTAATATCTACGAACTTCAGAGTGTTGACTAATATCTACAGAGCTAAGGTCGGACGAATATCTATGACGGTCCCAGTGTTGACTAATATCTACAGAGCGTAGGTTCGACTAATATCTACAGAGGGCAGCTGAGCAAGAGGTTGTACGGAAAAGCATAAATTACTTCAATTACGTAATTACTAATTACGTAAAGGCTTAAACGTTTAAAGTACGTACATGAAGTTTTTGCATAATATTACGTATTTTGCTGTTTACGAGGACAATAATTTATTGAACAAACATGGAGGTCATAATACAAAGATATTTATTTATTTCGAAATTCACGGCACCACAACCTAACCTAACCTAACCTAACTGACATAGACATGGTCATGGTAACAGACTAAATAATACGCAATATTACGTTATTCCAATATGCTATACATAATTGCAAATCCAACCTCTGCCAGTGCTGTAGATATTCGTCAACACTTTGGTTCTCATAGATATTAGTCAGCAGTTTGAGCTGTAGATATTCGTACGCACTTTGGTTCTCATAGATATTAGTCAGCAGTTTGAGCTGTAGATATTCGTACGCACTTTGGTTCTCATAGATATTAGTCCGATTTTTTCAGTTTTTGGAATTCCTGTAGATATTAGTAGACGCCTCCCCTGGATATTGTCGAAACATTGCTTCTAAAACTTTTTAGTATTTTATTTGTTGACTTCAATGTAAGAAATTTTTACGATCGAGTAACTAAGAACTCTACGATGGTGAGCTCAGAGGTCCTGAAATTTACGCAGTATTTTCTGTCTTATGTTTATAGATTTTTGAAGATTTGGTACTGATACCGAACCGACGACGAAAGACGACTAGCTCAGAATGCTTAAGCTTATTGCAAATTCACTTTTTTTAATAATCTTTACTAAGAATCGGTTTACATAATAAATACAAAAAAATATGCATTGCATAAGTTGAAGCTTTTCCCACCGTTTCCATTCCAAGCGTTGTTGTTGTATATTGTTGGGGTGTTTTTCCGTACTGCGATACCTCCTTCTTTAGCCCACGTTTCAGACAGCGTTAAAATGTCCATCATCATTGTTAATTACTTTATAAAAAATATAAGCTTAAATTAGTAAAAAAAACATGTATTTTTCCATTAGAAATGTATGAACGCATATAAAAAAACCACTTTTTAAAAATACGGTTTTGTGGCTAAAATTATTATCTGTGATAATTTGCACTGATTAGTAAAGTAAAGTTAGCCTCCCAAAAACTGGGCGCACTGTACAAGGCCCGCAGATACTTTAATAGTACACAACTGCTAACCCTGTACAAATCACAAGTGCGCCCCACGGTTGAATTTGGCAGCCACCTCTGGTCTGGAGCTCCAAAATACCTGAAAAATACCCTCGACTGTGAAGAAACGGGCGGTTCGTTTAATAGATTCTCGACGGATTGCAATCTTTAGAGCACAGGCGTCGGGTGGGAATGCTATCCTTGTTCTACCGGTATTACAATGGAAGATGCTCCGAGGAACTAGCATCATTGATCCCTTCGGCACCGGTGCATAGTCGAGAAACACGCCAAACGCGTGCCCAACATTTGTACACGGTTGACATTTGTCACATAAGACGTCTCACTCGGCTGTGGAATGATTTGCCGGCCTCTGTGTTTCCTCCTTCCTACAACATGGGTCTCTTCAAGACCAATGTTCATTCCTTCCTCTCCTCAAAAGACCCCCACACAGCATCCCAGATGACATAGGCCGTTAATCTGTGTGGAGTTAATCTAAAAAAATATATATATATTAACTTTTTTCTTTCTTGTAAAATTATTCACAAAATAAATTTAAAAAAATCCTTTTGCGCTTTACAACGTGACCTCCAAACTCCGTTTGCCAAACGATTTTTATGCCTATTACCTATACTCGTGTTGATGTAAGGCACACTACGAATACGTACGTATTTGGCCTGTGGTAAAAAAAAAACACTACCAGGCAACCCTATCAAGAGTAGCCATAATATACGCGATGTAAAGTATAATATAGAGATTGCATATACACATAAATATATGTATATTAAAGGGGCATTTGGGGCTCACTACTCACTACACCGGCACCGACTGGACTGAATGCACGCCTGTTTTGTTTGTTTGCAAGTTGCACAAAGCACCGCCCGCAAATTTATGGCTTAATTTAATCAGTCATGTACTGCGAGACGCAATCTCTGGTAGCGAATAATTAGTTGCAGCTTCATCATCGGTTCGGCCGCGGCGCGTATTCCCGCCATCCCCGGACCGGCCCCGGACCGGACCCGGACCGACAAAGGATCGGACTGCTACTGTATCAAATTAGTCAAAATCGTAAACATTTTAATGGCTTTTATTACCGTGCGTGCTACCCGCTCGACTTGAAACTCTAAACGCTGTTATTATTATATATTCATTTCGGTTTCTGGTGCATGGGCAAGTGAGTAATGTGAAATATGTAATACGTAACGTTATTCAGGTAGGTACATTTTAATATTCAAAATTGTACGTAGGTACTTATTAGAATCAAATCAGACAAGTGTGATAGAGTAGATAGCAACATTATTTTTTTAATTAATAATTCTTTATTCGAAATTCGTGCTTGTTTTGTTCAAATGCTTAGATGAATTGATAGAGAAGATAATACCTACTTTACCGGTGGATGTACTTTAGCGGCCCGTTTAGGTACATATTATTTAAACGTGGTTCGCCCTTTCGTGGTTCCATGGCAAATCAGAAATATGTACTTTCAAAACCCCTTTGAAAAGTCGTCAAAAGTTATGAAAAAAAATTAAAAATAGAGCATTACCTAACCTATTTACCTATTATTTTTTACATATATTTTATAACTTGTAAAGACTTTTCAATGGCGGTATTGAAGTTGCATGATTCTGAGTTGTCCGGTCACCCCTTAAGCGGTGGTACCTACAGTTGTGTTTTGTTTTTACAATGTCATTGGATAGATGTCGTAATTTTTCGAGTTTACTGAAATTCGACAGGTAAATTTCTTCTCTTAAAGGGCAATGATCCTGAAGCAAACATATTTTTTATAAATACTTCCAGCTTCACAAATTCCAAAATTTTTAATCTCTTGATTTTTCACAGTCTGTACTAGGAATATTAATATTTTTACGGGGAAGAAGTTGATGTTTTATGCTGGATTCGGTTAATTTTAACAGCCCTCCTCTCTAGCAATCGAATAAGGAACTCCAGTGAAAAATATTATGGCTTTAAAAAAATATGTTCATAAGGACCAATAAACGCTGATACTGATAAGTTTTAAGATTTTCACGGCCAAAAGCATTTTCGTTATTTGTTTTTGGGGTGTTATGCCGTGTTGCGCTACCTCTTTCTTTAGCCAACGTTTCGGACATCGTTGCAGTGTCCATCATCAGGGCAGATCCGGCAGATCCGGCAGATCCGGTAGATGTGGATCTACCGGATCTGCCGGATCTGCCGGATCTGCCCTGATGATGGACACTGCAACGATGTCCGAAACGTTGGCTAAAGAAGGAGGTAGCGCAACACGGCATAACACCCCAAAAACAAATAACGAAAACGCTGATACTGACTATATTTTTTAAAAAAATATTAAAAAGTGCATTTTTAATCGGGTCGTAAAAACACGCCGTCATGTTGGCATTATTCAAATTTAAGTGGTGACGTCACTGTTCGACGTGTTGTGACGTCGCCGTAAAGTCATAGTATGCGAATGTAAGATGTGACACAAGCTATCGTATTAATTTATTCGTTTATTTACATACTGTTTATAGAGATTTAGTTGTTTTGTTTATTGAAACATTATTTAGGCCTAAATAATGTTTCAAAAATAAAGGTACCTATCTCTTATTATTTCTATTATTGAAAATATTCAAAAACTACTGCACAAAAAAATAGTAATGCTACTCTAGGGAGAATACTTCGAAAAACGGAATTCAAAATGGCGGCAGTTGATCAGCTGATTGGCCGATCCTATAGTATTTTTTCAGGAGTGATGACGTCACACGATTCACCATACATACGGTGGTTTTCTGGGGGTCTTGAAAATTTAAAACCTTGACAATTATTTTAACTATAACTAACTATAAAAATAAAAATGCAGTTATTAAAGTTAGAAGGTCATTATTCATTATTTTTTTTTTAATTGGACTGGAGTTCTCTATTCACGCCGAAGTGTTGCGAAATCTACGATTCTATCGCCGTCGTAGGAAATTACAATTTCTCGGTTAATTTGAAAGCAGATATAAAAAATATATATTTTATGGTAAATATGTTAGTTTTATTTTAAAATATTATTGTTTTAATAGCCCTTGCATCCGGTTAAGATTATGTTATTTATGAAAGATTAATTTCACGCTTGGAATTATAATACTTGGTGGATGTTGGAATCGGTTAATTTGAAAATATTAATTATCGGATTAATCAAACGGACGTAATAAAATATTTATTGTACTTAAATTTAATTAATATTTATTGTTTATCACTTTTGCATAGCGGTGAAGAAAGGTTAATCAAACACAACATATTATGTTTGCAGAAATACATATTATATACTATACCCACTAATATAAATATTTCTTTAGATTTTCTTCCCGGCTTCGCCCGAGTTTGGACTGTGGAAATTAATTTAATTAAGAACGCCACATTTTATCTCTAATTATTATTGAACAAACTGGAGTCTTTATCTATATTTTATTTCTTTCCGTGTACACGGCACAACACGTGTCATTAACATAATTAAATTATCATGTGAATAGTATCTACAACAACATAAATAATTTAACATTATATAAGTATAAAAAATATATATAAAGTAATAAAAGGGTATGAAATTAATTAGTTGAAGGTGAATTGTATAAACTATATACCTAAAAAGGGTTTAAAAGTACAAAATTTAAAGGTATATGAATTAAGTAGTGCTCTTAGAAGGAGAAAAAAAAATATTTACGTAAACTACCCAGTGAATCGTAGATATATAATAATATTCGGTTATTAATACCCAGTGAATCGTAGATGTATAATATATATAATAATATCTCATGATGGAAATGTTGTTGAGGGCTGAAAATTGTAGCTTTTAGCTATCACTTCGAGACGGATGTCCAATATTTAAAAGGTTTGGCTTATTTAATAAATAAATTAAATATATTAAAAAAATAAATTAAAAAATGTAAAAAATTAAATAAATTAAATGAATTATATAAATTTAAAAAATTAAATTAATTAAAATTAATTAAATGAATTATATAAATTAAATAAATCAAATAAATTTAAAAAATTAAATAAAGTAAATAAATTAAATGAATTAAATAAATTAACCAAATTAAATAAGTTAAATAAATTTAAAAAATTAAGTAAATTAAATAAATTATATAAATTAAATAAATTAATGTTTGTCTGTTCTAAGAGGAAAACCCAAAGTATAGAAGTAAAACTTCTTATTGAAGCAAAGCACGCTTGACTTGGGGAGTAAGCTGGTGAATGCGTGACGAGATCGTTTAGTATATGACTACTATTCTAAACTCCGTACCTACCGCAATGTATTTATGTTTTGTATATATAAATACTTAAAGAGTAGGTATTTATGTATTATAAGTCACATTGATTTTGTTAATGAAAAATTATAAAACAGGTTTTATATGGATTGTTACGGAGAGTTAGTTGTATTATCGATTTCGAAGACACTTGAGCAGATTTCAACCATCGGAATAATTTATTACGAAATGTTCTCAGAATGAAAACAAACTTTGTATTAGTTTTTTTTGGTGTAATTGCACAGCTAACATCAAAGCAAACCATCTAATTGAAAAATCGTGTTCCTGTCATTAAACTGATACGTTCAGAAATATTATAGCCGTTGATGTTTGTATTCCGTATACATGTTTAGTTACCTATGCCTCTTATCTATTCATATACGTTTCCTCAATAAACAGAAACTAACACACAACAAACTTACAGTCAAAGTGTGTCTTCCTTCCTTCTAAGAGCTATAATCCTACCAATGCGAGATTGGCTTGACGCATCATAAATATTATTAATAATAAGGTATGAATGGCATCCTCGAATTATAATTTTTAAAAAGTGATGACCGGTGACTAAATACACAGCCAAAGTCTTATGGAAGTTCTGATTTTAAGTAAAATGATTTCTTATTCGTAAATGTGTTTACATTGAAATTATTTCAACAACAACGAGTTAAATTGTCAGCAGGGTATTTACGTTAACAAAATTAATTACAGATTCAATTAAACATATTAATTAATCCATTTGAGGAGGTAAATCAGTCTCATTTGACTCACCGGAACGAAAGTAATATTATCTTTCTATGGTAGCATTAAAGTGAATGGTTACATAATATTACTATCGCAATTCTATGACTAAAATATACCAAATACATCATTATGTTGATATTTATGTTGGTAGCGTAACAGTTCAAATAAATAAACAAACTAAATACCTTAATTAATAATGAAACGTGTATATCGATCGTCCAGTTGATTAGTCAGACATCTCCAAATACTATGTTTTGAGATAATGAGGAAAGCGATATTCGAATGCTCACTGTCAAATATTATTTACACTGCTCAAAATCGAATATTATTTACACGTGTCTGTGTTTTACACATTAAATGCATTGTAAAATAACACCGCGAGGCATACCGGTCCATTAAGTATGAAATTTTGAAATATCCTACTAGTGACCCAGAAAAAAGCAGTATTTTGTTTAATTCGCTGCAAGTTTTTCTGCATTAGGTATAATGTATAATTGATTTGATGGTATTCATGAGTAATCGAGTATTGTACCTGATAGAGGACACTTTTTTATATATTATTAGCTTTTTCCCGCAGCTTCGCTCGCATGGTGTAAGGAGGGTTCCCACTCCGCCTCCTCCACCTCCCCCCTCCCCCCCCCCCCCCCTATCACCACCCTCCTTCCCCTCTCCCCCCCCCCAAACAAACAAACTCAACTCAAATTTCGATTTTCGGAGACGTCTGACTGATCAATCGGACGGTCGACATACTAGCATTGTTTACGATTGACCACCAAGGCCCTGCCAGTTATTAGGCACCTTAATATTCTCACGTTTATTGAACTGCTACGGTACAGAAATGCAATAAACGTACGTTCCTTATCACAATAATGCTTCAGCTTTTTCTTGCGCATTAAAAAATGGCGAGACAAAAGATGCGACACACAATGTACGTATGTCTGTTTCCTCCAAAGTACTAGTTTTTTCTTTTTTAGGAAACAGACACATGTGCATTGTGGGTTTCATCTTTTTTCTCACCATTATTTAATGTTTATGAAAGAGCTGCAGCATTATTGTGATAAGGAATGTATGTTTGTTGCCCTTTTGTACCGTCGCTGTTCCGTCAACGTGAGTATATTAAAAGTGCCTATTGGAATCAATGACTGAAAACGCTAGGTGGTTTGGAGGAGAGAAAATGATAAAGAAAATTTTAAAATCCGGTAATCGGTAATATTAAAATATGATTAACCAAGTTCAGCAAAATAAATAATAATAAAATTTCGATGGGGAGTGAAGAGTGAAGAGATAAGAGAGATATGATTGCGAATGTAATGTTAAAGGGTATCTTTCCGGTGAAATGTTTATTTACAAACAAAAAACTCGAATCAAATCTCTATTATTTGCAAGTCAAGTAAATTTATCTTTACAACAATTTATTTTTAATTATTAAACATATATGGCTCAAGCTATCATCGGCAGAAGTATAATATTCACCCGCCATAATATACAAAATGATGTAATGCGATGGACAGTGTTTTTAATTATATTATGTTGTACGTGACACAAACGGGAAGAGTTTTAGAACGGGAAGTCACCAGAGGTAAATATAAATTGGGAAGTACCAAGGTAATATAAAATAACCCCATAACTTCATTTATTACACAATTATCTTATGGTTTTATTATGCACTTAGATTGCGCCGCAGTTTATAACTTCCGATCAGAAAACAGACGAAGGTCGATATTATTTTATACCTTTTTGTTCTTTAACAATCATCGTTCCGAAAGGTTATAATTAATAATGTTTAAATTCTTATTATACGATTAGCTTTGTTGCAGTGCTTTATCAACAAATTTTGATTGGACAACATAAATGCGAAATAGAGAAAGAAGGTCAGCGGGTCAGCACGGTGTACCTACATGGGAACATTTTTTAATTAAAATATAAAGGACAATGTGAGTAAAAAAAACAATAATTTATAATCCCCTCCCCAAATGGAAAAATGGCACTGGCATTCGACAGGTGAAACTCTTGTTCGGAGTCACATTACGAAATTTTCATGAAAATAATTTCTTTCATACATTGCTTATGTATATTATTATATTATATATATTATTTTTCTACATCTTGCAAATGATGACATCTTACAAATAATACAGTTCCAATGTACCGATAAACGTGTGTAAATATTATTGCATTAAACTATCATAAATATCAGTTTCCGGACTGTGATATCATTTTTTCTCCGATATCCCGCGAACCCCGCGTTCATAAATTCAAATCACGAAAAAATACGGCCGCAATCTCCTCCGCTGCAAGGAGAACATTATAGAACATTATTACTTTACAGGCATTGACATAAGTCGAACTACCAAATACCACCAAACAGCGTGGACACGTTTTTTTAAAGCGGGCAACTTTATAAGTTGCTGAAAAGTAAATAGTTAAATACATACAACTACTAGCTGAAGTGCTTTGCCCAGACTTTATACAGAGTTATTTATATCTTGTATTAAAAGTCAATTGTGCAAATTTTCATCAGTCTCGGAATAAAACTGTAGATTTGAATAATAATCAAATCCACGCCCCCCGCCCGGTGTTCATTCGCCCGCCACATACACTTTTTACAAATTTCGTTAACATTTTTTAGTCCAAATAATGTCAGGAATCACTGGTTAAAGTAAGGCAAGTATCTACTTCCCTTAACACCCTGTATAAAAAGATAGATAAGTGCATTATTGTTGTGTATTGACTTTCTCAGATTTTGCGATTTACCACAGCAAGAAAAAAAAATACTTTAAAAAGAGGGGGCGATAAGAAGACCAGTACTGTCTACAAAATAAAAGTGGCATAGTATTGTACATTTTGTTCTTTTATCATCGATACTAGATATTGACGAAAAGTTCACTGCTCAACTACAATTCAGAGTTTCTCCTGGAATGCAGCTGGTTTTCAGCAGTGCGTCATGTGATGAAATGTGGAAAGAAAGTATTACCGAAAATAGCCACACAGTTGTAAAGGGGTCGTCCATTAATCACGTGAGGCTCGAAAGGGTGGGGGGTCAGAAAAAATCACGAAATATCACAAGGAGGGGGGGGGGGGGGGGATATAATGAGCTATTACGTGTATTTCTTTTTCGTTGAACGCCTGATTTATAAACCAAATGCCAGTCAAAAGTAATCCGCAGCCTTAATGTCAGTCTGTTATCACGATGCTTAATTTTCCAAAATTTAATTAGAATATACCTCTATTTAAAAATAATATTCTGAAAATTTCAATATACTTTGTACTAAATATATTCACGTAATTTTGGGTATAGGGGGGTAGTCTAAAACCTCACCACATATTACCAGGGAGGGGGGGGGGGGTTAAAAAGCTGCTAAAAAACATCACGTGATCAATGGACATTGGACAACCCCAAAGAAATATCCCTGATGATTTCCTCACTTATAGCTATAATATGTATATAAATGGATATTTACGTGCGTGTGTGTATGTACACGTTTGCATATACATGTGTGTACAATTTACATGTACACGTAAGTGTGTATGTATGTATTTTCTAATATTTTATCCTGCTTTATTTATTATTATGGAAACATATTAAGAATGTTGAGATGAATGGTGCGCTCACTTTTAATTGGAATTGTCACTGATACCATAATCAATTTGTAAACATAATATAATAATTTTGTGATGTATTCTGTTGGAGAGCCAACAAACAAAATAAAATAAATAATAAAAATAAAAGACGCTCTCTACTATAATATTATACGAGAGATGTTAAATAAATGACAACGAAACAGCGCTCAAAGGCAACTGAAAGTCGTGGTACAAATACAAGATACACGCGATTATGATCTGGTCTCCAAACGAACCAGACTTGACATCATTACGTCACTCAATCAACATCAAAGGCCATTCTCGCGTATTCAATTGCAACTTGAACGTTATACACTATACCTCAAGGCGAGAAACAATAGGCCAAAAGGTGTTAAATAAAAATCCCCGTTGAGCCCCCCTGTCACGAGATAATTCGCACCTCGGAGGAGCTCCGCCGCGGCGTATCAAAGGCCCCCCTGCCCGGCCCCTGCTTGCCCTGCCTTGCCCTGGCCGCGGGCCCCGGCGGCCCCTTTGATCTGCGCCCCTGCTTCTCACCTACCTGTTTATTATATTATTATTATTTCTCACTTTGATTTTACATCCGCCCGCCGCCTTCTGCCTTCTGCGTGGTCTCGCTTTCAAGAGCAAGCGTGGAGCGGTCAGGGGCGGCTCGCGCAAATGGAAGATGCTTTAAATGTTAAAAGATAACACTGAAATCCAAGCTATTGTAAAAACCTAACCTTTCATTTTGAGTTTTATTTGATTTATCTGTATATCGGATAAAATAAGCCTTTTTTAATGTACTTTTTCTTCCAAATATTTACTTTACCAGTTGTACTATACTGTTTTCCTCTTTATTAGGAATATTTATAATAAATATATTTATATTTATAATAATAAGGAAGTTGAGTCCATTTTTTATTTTTTTTATCAATGTTCATATTCAAACTTAAATACTAGTATATATTTTTTAAGTTCGTTTTCATAATTAAATTAATTCTCCAGGGGTCATTCATTTATTACGTAAGACGATTTAGAGGGGTGGGGGGTCGACCATGTCTTATTTTTTCTTACAAGGAGTGGGAGGGAGTCTCGATAGTTCTTACGTAAAATCACAAAAATGCTCAAAATTAAAATTATTATTACCTTTAAAATTGTTACTTTGAAAAATAAACATTAAAACAAACCAAAAGTGTAATAATTTTATCCTTTAGATTCTTACGTAATAAATATTAAACCGGGGGGTGGGGGTCGGCCTATTCTTATTTTTCTTATAATAGGGGGGAGGGGGTCGAAAACTAGCAAAATTCGTCTTACGTAATAAATTAATGGCCCCTAAGCCCGCCAAAACGAGCGGAATCCGAGAGGTAAGAGGCGGGGTGTGTGTGTGATCATTTGGGCTCTGAAAATCACGCCGCTTTAGCATTTTGTATAGAGATTTTTTTAATTCTTCAATAAGGAATTTCATTAATTTTTTTATCAATGTTAACCGTCTATCAGAATTAATTGTATTAAAAAAAATTATCAGGATTGCGCAGTTAAATTAATTTTTAAAGTTAGAATTTTTGTTTCTCCCGCCTAAACGATTCCCGCGCGAACCAATTCTGTCGACATTTTGTAGAAAACTTGAGCTCGAAGCTAGCGCCACACGCTAACCAGTAGCGAGAATTACGACTCCCGCGCGAACTAATTCTGACAGTTACGAAATCAGCTGTTGGTGGGACGCCATCTTGAGCATGCGCTAGCGAGTAGCGAGCAAAGTTAACCCGACCTTTCAACTTTTTTCGTAGATTTTTTGCAATCTGCCAGTTAGCTAGTAATACAATTACACTGAGCGAGTTTACAAGCTATTAGCTGGGAAATTCACTATCTGTTAGTTAACTCGAGATTTTACTTAAACTATTTTTATTCACTAATTTTATGTTTAACTCTTGTCTTCAGAGATTGCATCGTGTGGGGAATGAAACTTGCTCTGTTGACATATTTTTTTTATAAAAACATCGCTTCGTTTAAAAAGCGAAGTGTGTATGCAAAAATCGTTAAATGTTCCAGTTTGTTAACAGTAACAAATTTAATACCCACTACTCTGTAACAATTTTCGTAGTACCTATTTACTTCTTTATATTAATTGATGTGTTTCTTTTATTTTTTTCACAATAATAACAAACTTAAGTACGTACATTTATAATAGCAAAAAAATATATTAAATTACAAGAAATTTACGTACATTTATATTAATCGCTAAAAATGTTTTATACCTCTGCCATCCGGTATGCTTCGAGTATGTTTGTAATCATGTTTTGTGTAATATTGTGACAGTAATTTTTGAAACTACTATAAATAGCCTGAGCCCAAATACGAATATGCTGGTTGAACTCCATTTTTAACAATTTACTTATCGAATACTCATACCTACTTGTGTTGTGGCTTCTTATGTCTTTAATGCTCTGTTTATTATTTTATGTACTATCAACTTGTTATGATGCTACATACTTGTTATAATGCTCCTGTACAATTTACCTTACATGTAGAAGCCATTAAGGCATAAACAAATAAATAAATATACTAAAAAGACTGCAACCAGATAGCAAGCAAAACGGCATCTGGGACTCAATATTGTAACCAGCATAATGTTATATTGCCTTCATTTCATTAAATATTACTAATGAGGTTTTATTCATAAAGCGAAACCGCTAACCATTGCGCAGTGGTTAACGCATTTGCCCGGAAAGCGAAAGGTCCTGGGTTCGAGTCCAATAGGTGAAAATATATTTTTCTGATTTTACTATTTCCAGATTTTCGATTTAGTTTCACTAATATTGTCTTCATTCAAACTTCAATTTTGTACCATGTAGCGCGTCCTTTAGTTTTAAAATTTCAGTTTTATTGTGGATTTTTGTGGTTTTGCAATGTTTTACGTGTGAATCGATTGTATGTTTTCAGGATAATGTATTCAGGGGTCTTTGATTGTTACGATGGATTATGGATTGGTATGATGTTTTAGTTTTTAAATTAATATAGTCAAAATGTGTGTGGGTGGATATCAAATTATTTTGATTAAAGATGATTCTCGTAGGTTGCTTTATAGTGCTAATGGGTCCGTGAAACAATTTTTTGTGGATCCTTTTTTTATTTACACTACTTACCTAAAACACTTTATAGTGTGTTTTACAATTGCTCAAAACCTGTGCCTTAATCACAAGTAGTTCCTAATTTTTTTTTTAAACGTGGAATTATTCACATTGTCCAAAGATACGTCTATATCTCAATAACGATTCTATTTTTAAACTTACTTTATGCAGGTAGGCGCCTTAATATCTTAAAAGAAGGTAGCCGCCTACATAGGCAAAGTAAGGCCATCCGCTCATGGAGAAACTGAAAAAAAAAACAGTTGGAGACGCAATCGCCATCCACAGGAAAGGAACTTGTTAACTTCATTGGCGGTCCGCACATGCAATGCTGGTCGCCGCGGCAGTCGCTTTTCAGTTGCATTGTTGACAAGTTGCCATGGTAGCGGCTCAAGACCTGTCAAATTTTGTCCTATTTTGACATGTCAGATCAGAAAAATATCGATTTTGTTCAGGAGGGATTGCGATTGCGTCGCCAACTGCTTTTTTTCAGGTTCTCTGTGAGCGAAGGCCCTAAATAATAAATTGGATGCAGAAGATTTTTGTAACCGTAAACGGAATGTACAACATTTTTTAAACAGACGAAATGCCAAACGGTCAAAATAAAATAGGAATCATTTTACGAGTACCTATTTTAACTTCTCTGGACAACTTCTTAACTTTTCATGATCTTGTAAAGTTTGTTTCTCTCACAAAAATATAAAAATAAAAACATATTATATCAATGCAGGTGTTTTGTGTCCAGCCGCGCCGCCCCTGCCATAAACAGCTTCAGCCATAACACATTAAATATAATAGAAGGCTAGCAACGTTTTTACGAAAAAAAAAATGTTATTTAATTATCACAGATTTCTATGCATTCGTACTTTAATAAATTCACCTCTGCTTCTACGGCGAACGCGTATATTTTTATACTTATTTAAATAATCTGTAATGTGAATTTCACCAGACGAACTGAAGTGTTCCCCGGTGCATTATTTGGAGGCGAACTTAAATTTAAATTTCATCGAACGATGATCTTGCGATCGTACCGTTGCAACTGTACAGGGTGGTTCCGATGAGAAAGATTAATTATTCTCCATACCAGCATTTTAACATAATAACTCAATGTCGATTTATTTCATTCAAAATATGCTTTGATAAATACCTACGTTAAAAAATGCTCAAGCTCGTGATGATGATAAAACTATTAAAATTATGTACATTTTTTAATTATTTTGTTATCATAAGTATTTATAATGTTTCAATAATGTCGAAGAAAAATAAGCATATAATTTTTATTTAAATACATTAGTTTGTAAGACCGTAAATAAATAAACAAACTGAAGTATTTTCGTCACAAAACAAGCGCGCGGATCTTTTATATGATTTAATTTGAACTAAAATTAAAATTCTGAAAAGTAGTCTTACCAAATAATTTATTGATTTATTTTACTAGATGATTATATGATTTGAAATGTGTGTTGTATAATACAAAATTTTGTTTGAAAATTTAACAAATCTCCCCACGACCTACGGTAAAACCTTATTGTACTAAAAATAAACATATTTTCTCAAAATTTAAAACAAAGCGTTACTAGAAAAAAGAACAGTCTCTCGAAGCCAATTTATAATTTTTTGTGGAAAAGAGTCAGTACGTCTAAAATTTGATTTAAAAATGACATATTATTTCCGGTTATGTCTGATTAGAGGAAGCCATCCAAGCCAAAAATGTATCCATTCATAGTGTGCCTTATAAAGCCATGAATATAGCTAAAAGGCGTAAAAATCGCCTAGCAAACTGAGTCTAGAGGTTAGGATTTAAATAACAAAAGTGGTTTTTAATTATTTTATAAATAATTTTACAAGAAAGATAAAAATGTAATCAACGGAAGCTGTCACAGATAATTTTAACCATAAAATTATGTTTAAAAAAAATTATTTCTTAGATCCGTTCATACATTTCTGATGATTTTTACGTCAATATTTTTTTAAAAGTAATTAACAATTTTCTTGAACCCCACCCACTAAAAACGATAGGAAAAGCTTCAATTTATCCAAAGCATATTATTTGGAATTTTTAATCTAAACCAGTTATTTTTTTTTTACCTCACAAGAGTCCCAGCTGCTCAGGTCTGGAGCCGCTGAGACTATGAAAACCCCAATTGGGGTATCTTGTGAGGCGGAAGGCAGTGGGGAGGGGAAGGAGATGGGGAAGAGGAAAGTGGGGAAGTACCTGGCTATTCAGATCTGGTCACCAAACACGACTAAGACCATTTCAAGCAACAATTCAATTCTGAATGGTGGTCTTGCACCAGAGCCATACAGAGAGTACATTCCACTATGGAACGTAAATTAATTGAATTGAAAGATTAATCGAAAATAATGATTTATCGTTAATCTTCGCCTAAAAACTATTTTTTTATTATTTGGAAAACCAACAGTTATAATATTTTATAATGGATGGTAAAATATTTGTTAATTATATAACTAATAATAGGTTTTCACTGATGTATCTTAATTATTAAATTTTGTGAATACAAAAAGAAAAGAGTTGGGTACCTATGGGTTGGGATGGATGGGAAAGGGATGGTTCTATTCTGTGTAATGAGCAGGGCTGGGCAGTATTTGAATTACTTGTAATTGAAATACATATTTGTAATACAAATACGAATTTTATATTTCTATTTCAATTACTTCATAAAAATGTATTTTGTAATTGGTATTTCAATTACCTAATGCTGAGGTGTTTTGTAGTGTGAATTTCAAATACTTATGGCTTTAAAATACATTTTCAAATACATTTAGTGACCTTAATAATGATAATGAAAAATAAACTGACATAGATAACACGTAGACTAAAAACGCTAGAATCCAGAGCAATAAATTATGTATGTTCTTCAGGGGTACCTCAGGGATCCGTTTTGGGTCCACTTCTCTTCATTCTATTCACAAATGATGTCGCAACGATTATTAAGTCATTTGGTCTCCTATCTCACTGTTATGCCGACGATCAGCAAGTCTACTTTTACTGCACACCAAATGAGATCACCGGCCTTAAAATTCGCATAGCTGAGTGTCTAGAAGAAATCAGTCTCTGGATGTCCTCAAACAAACTGAAGCTAAACCCTTCAAAGACCGGGTTTCTGTGGGCAGCCACAAATAGACGCCAACATTTAATAGATAACTCACCAATTGCTATTTCCGGCAATGACGTAATTGCGAAAACAACCGTCAAACTTCTGGGAGTTTATCTGGATTCAGACCTTTCATTGAAAAGCCAGGTGAATAGGACCGTTAGCACGGGGTTCTTCTACCTTAGACAACTTAAGTCAGTTCGTAGGAACCTTTCTACAGAAGCAACTAAGCTTCTTGTGAACTCGTATATAGTATCACGTCTTGATTATTGCAATGGCATCTATGCAAGTCTTCCTAAATGTCAAACTGACAAACTACAATCAGTTTTCAACGCCGCAGCACGACTTATCACTGGAGTATCCAAATTTTCGCACATTTCGGAACACCTCCGAAATCTTCACTGGCTGAAGTGTCCTGAAAGGATCCAATACAAGTTATGCTGGATGGTGTTTAAATCTATCAATGATATGGCTCCTCCCTATATCTCTGAACTATGCATTCCGGAAAATATTGGTCTAAGGCAGTCAACTCTTAGATCAGCGACATCTTCTGCAATTGGAAGGTTGAAAGAACCTAAGCGAAATCCGAACACTAAGTTTGGTGATCGTGCATTCGCAGTATCCGGCCCGGAAGCTTGGAATAAACTTCCTGTGGAATTGAGATGCATAACCAACTCAGCGGAATTTAGATCCAAACTGAAAACTCACTTTTTCCGATACTCCTTTCCATAAATTCATCATTCTATTTAAACTTTGCAATTTTTAATAGTTTTTGTTTTCCTCTTTTCTCTCTGTTTATAGTTAACTCAATCTGTTTAATGTAATCTGTTAATTGTGATACCTCAATCTGTTTACTGGTGAGCGATGAATCACCTTAATGCAGTAAAGATCGACTATTAAATTTATTAATTTATTTAAAATATCTATACCTTCCCGTAAATCCAGTTAACCTTCGTTATACTTTTTGCACCCGTATTCTTGAATTGTAATATTATGTAAAAACTTCCTACTTCTTCTGGGCTAATCTTAATTGTAAATATGTGTGTTAATAAGTCACCAGTTTTAGGTTAGAATCTATATGTCTTAGTCATAAGTCACTAGCTATAAGTCTTAGATGTAAGTCACTAGTTATAATTGTAAGCCAGTAATATAAGTAGCTATAAGACTTAGATGTAAGTCACTAGTTGTAATTGTAAATCTTAGTTTTAAGCCAGTAATATTAATTATTTTATATGATATTTGTACAGCGCCCTTGAGGTGATTTTCCACGAAAACGGCGCTATATAAATTAGCCAATTATTATTATTATTATTATTATGTTAATATGTAGAGTTGGCAACACGTCCTGTGCTATAATAGCACTGTTATTGTACATTTTCTATCATATTATATTATACTTGTCATTGCTTTGTATTGTACATTTTTGTGTCATAGTATTAGATTAATTAGATAATAATAATAATTATTATTATTATTATCTAACCCTGGGTCCTATACCACAAAACTTTACAAGTGGAGCGAAGATGAGATGTGTCTTCTGAGAAATATGATTGGTCAATTTTTGCACATCTCTGTTATTTTTCAATTTGGTAGGCGGGTATGGATACCGCCGCCCTGGGAACCATTTATTGAATGACCAACACCTCTACCACAGGTCACCCCAAGTGGTTCGCTTCGTTTGGTGACTTAGCAGGGGTGCCCGGGTTCTTGGGGTTATGTTTGTCAGGGTCTTGATGGTGGGTGCGTCGGCCCACCTTCTGCATGGCGGGCCGGATTGGGAGATGCTGGTTGAGGGAGACCCTTTACAACCGGTTACCGCTGTCCGGGCCGCTCGGTAGTATAGGGGCCCGACCCTCAGTCTCACGACTAAGGGTGGGCTGCCCCATCAACGAGTGTAAAAACCCCGCCACTGCTGTTGTGCCGGTTCGTGACCGGAGGGGACCCAGCAGCAGCGTTTGGGGCGCATTGGGCGACCTCTCCAGCCGGACTCTCCCTGCCCATCGCCTTGCACCGGAGTGGGTGGATTGGATTCATTCGTTCATCACTCTTGGACACTCTGATCCCCAGCTTCCTACCCACCCCTCATACCTTTTCCTTCCCAGACCTTCCTTCCTGACATCCTATCATAAAAATAAAAAATCAATAAAATCATGACAACACAACCAACAAAAATTAAATTCATTACAGCGGCGAGTAGTAGGAGACCCCGGCGCAGGCCAAAGATGTTGGTGAATTACACCAACATTCGCAGCCTGCATACCAATTTAAACTCTGTCCACCACCACCTTTTTTCTCAACGCCCCAACCTACTATTCCGGTCTGAAACGCAGATAGCCGAGCCTGTAGACGCCTCCTATCTGGACTGCCCGGGCTTCACCCTCGCAAGCAAGTTCAGACCTAAAGGAGATGTCTGTCTCTATAGTCGAGCTGACGTCAATTGTGTGCGACTGTTGAATCTGGAAAACTCCAGATTCGACGTAATGTGGGTGCGCGTCAATCTTGCCAGTACGGTAAGATTCTACGCGTGTTTATACCGCTCACCGAACCTTAGCGAATCAGACACGTCCGAACTCTTCAAACATTTGAGCGACACTATCAATGACCTCTTGCCCCGCTACCCTAAGGCAGAGTTTGTGGTCCTGGGGGACTTTAATGTTCATAACGAACCTTGGTTGAGGTTCTCAGGATCAACAGACTCGGCTGGACGACAAGCGGAATCCTTAGCCCTTTGCTACGGATTGCAGCAAATGGTTCAGGAGCCTACAAGGGTTCCTGATGTCCAGACTCACCGTTCCAATCTGTTAGACCTATTTTTAACCACTGTGCCACACGGTTACAGGATTGAAGTCACAGCGCCTTTAGGATCGTCCGAACACTGCCTGGTGATGACATCAATCCCTGTAAACTTCAGACCGCCAAATGAGAGGCCGAAGAGAAAAGTGTGGCACTATAAGTCAGCAGATTGGTTCGGTTTGCGGGCACATTTTAATGCTTTTCCGTGGTCAGCTGTCTGTTTTCGGACTTCGGATCCTTCAAGATGTGCCCAGGAAATTGGTGAAGTAATCACATCCGCTATGGATGGCTTCATCCCATCTACTGTTAAGGAAACTGGTGTAGGCTCAAAGCCGTGGTTCAGTCGACAATGCGCTGAAGCAGTGCGACGAAAAAACGCGGCTTACCGAGCCTACAACACATCTAGAAGACAGAACAGCTTACAACAAAATGGCAAAGGAAACCAAGAGAATCATAAATAGGCCAAAATTGGAGCACGACCTGCAAATCAGCAGAAAGCTGGCTGCATGCCCGCATGGCAGCAGGCAATTCTGGTCGCTTGCGGGCTCAATAGGCCGCAATTTCTGCAAATCCAGTCTGCCACCTCTCACCAGACCTGACGGCTCACTAGCAAACACCGCCACCGAAAAGGCAAACTTATTAGGTAAATTGTTTGCGGATAACTCAACCCTCGATGACCAAGGTGCTGTCCCGACGTCGGTTGCTCACTGCGGTTTTCGTATGAAAAAGCTGAGGATCCGGCATCGGGAAGTAAAGCTAAAGTAATAAAGCTAGTGGGCCTGATGGAATACCTGCCCTGGTACTGCAGAGGTGCGCTGCAGAAATAGCTCCAATTTCGACGAAGCTTTTGTAAAACGTCCCTGAAGACTGGCTCTGTGCCCTCTGGTTGGAAAAAGCGGTTATCCATCCTATTCCAAAGAAGGGTGACCGCTCCAACCCGGCCAACTATCGCCCCATAGCGATCACATCAGTTCTGTCTAAGGTGATGGAACGTGTGATCAACGAAAAACTGCTCACATACCTCGAGAAGAATAAAATTATTAACGACCGTCAATACGGATTCCGGCGGAACCGCTCGTGTGGTGATCTTCTCGCGTATGTGACGCATGTTTGGGGGCGGTGCTTGGAACGTTTTGGTGAGACCCAAACGGTTGCACTGGACATTTCTAAGGCCTTTGACAGGGTTTGGCACCGAGGACTTGTCTACAAACTGCCTTCTTACGGACTTCCCGCATCCTTGTGTACTTGGATTGCCGACTTCTTGAGGGAGAGGTCGATTCAGACGGTAGTCGATGGTTTCACCTCTTCCTCACACTCAATAAATGCTGACGTCCCACAGGGATCGGTTCTGTCTCCGACTTTGTTTTTGTTGCACATCAACGACCTTTTGTCATGTGCACCAATTCACTGTTACGCGGATGACAGTACAGTCCATGATAGCTTTTTTTTGACAAGCCCCCAAAGGGCTCACAAACCCCAACGGCTCGGAGGGCTTTGAAGCAACGAATGGACGGTTACCTCGAGAGTGTTTTCTCTTGGGGTAAAAATAATCTCGTTGAATTAATTTTTCAAAGACCCAATCTTGTCTGATTACGTCTAAAAGGGATCGAAATGAATATCTAGTATCCTTCAACGGAAGCAATCTTCTGAACAGGCCCTCCATTGATATGCTTGGTGTAACCCTAAGTGACCAGCTCAGGTATGGGGGCTCCATCGAAGCCAGAGTAAAGTTAGCCTCCCAAAAACTGGGCGTACTGTACAGGACCCGCAGATACTTAAATAGTACACAACTGCTAACCCTGTACAAATCACAAGTGCGCCCCACGGTTGAATTTGGCAGCCACCTCTGGTCTGGAGCTCCAAAACACCTGAAAAATACCCTCGACTTTGTGCAGAAACGGGCGGTCCGTTTAATAGATTCTCCCATCTTAGCAGACGGATTGCAATCTTTAGAGCACAGGCGTCGGGTGGGAATGCTATCCTTGTTCTACCGGTATTGCAATGGAAGATGCTCCGAGGAACAAGCATCATTGATCCCTTCGGCACCGGTGCATAGTCGGGAAACACGCCAAACGCGTGCCCAACATTTGTACACGGTTGACATTTGTCACATGTAAACGGGTCGTTGCTTCGACTCGTTCTTGTGTTCAACAGCTCGGCTGTGAAATGATTTGCCGGCCTCTGTGTTTCCTCCTTCCTACAACATGGGTCTCTTCAAGACCAATGTTCATTCCTTCCTCTGCTCAAAAAACCCTCCACACAGCATCCCAGATGACATTGGCCCTGAGGGAAATTATTTTCCTCAGGGCCTCCTGTGTGGAGTTAATGTAAAAAATAAATGTATTTTGTATTTCAAATACACGACTTGAAAGTATTTTGTATTTCGTATTTTAAATACATGCGAAAAAGTATTTTGTAATTTGTATTTTAATTACAGCAAGGCATGTATATTGCCCAGCCCTGGTAATGAGTAATGAGTAGCATGTATGTGCAAATGTTATTTAGGTATTTTAGAATTGAAAATGCGGTGTTCTGTGATTTCTACGTTTGGAGATAACGAGGAAAGCAAGTCGTATTCATTGTATGAAATGTTAAAGATGTGTCAAGCGAGGTAATTAAATGTATTTTAAATTTTTATTAGAACATCTCTCTTTTTATAACTTTTGAAGGTTATTCCCATCAATGAAATGTATCATTGAAGAAGAAGATAACACCAATAATTTAAGGGCCCGCAACTCGAATTTCTCCCGATTTCTTACATATCTCCCTTAAACACGTAAAGTTTGAAAGCTCTTAAAAAAATATATGTTGTTCTAGACATTGCCCGCACCGAAACGCAAATTATATAAAATTCCCTCGATAGAAAAAAATCGCAAAGTATGCTCCAAAAATTATTATATACACAATTTTTTCAGTTATTTTACAAGTTATATGTATGAAAAATTCACAGAGTTTCTTTAAATGCAGTTTAAGATAATGCCCGTGAGATTTTTGCTCTATTTTAAACGAGCCGTGTTTTATTAAACATTTTCGCAATTTTCGAATCGATTTTGTCGCTGTAAATGTTAGCGCTCTCCTCTAACATTCGTAATTTCGTATCTCTCCATCTTCTTCTTTTCTAGGCCCGTTAAAATATGAAAGATAACTAGACACAGAAAAATAAAAAGATGACGGTCGCAACTGGGGCTCCAACCCAGAACCTCTCAGCTATTGACACCTCTTATTAATCGTCATTTTTGTCAATCTCATATTTCAAATTTCAGAATTAACCATATTATCTTCGACTATTTTTTTTCTTTTTTTCCATATTATTGGCAGCAACCTTTTTCATTGGAAACAAGTTGTAACCTAGATAATGTCTCGGATAAATATATCAGATTTTATTTATATGAAATAACTGTTGACCTTTTTGTAAAAGCCTAAATCAATATTCAATTTTTTATTACAACAACTCTCTTTTTATAACTTTTGAAGGTTATTCCTATTATTATTACTTTATTTATATGGAAAAAAATTAGTTAAAGATAATATTGTTAATTCTGGAATTTGAAATATGAGATTGACAAAAATGACTTAAATAAGTGGTCGTCTAGGTAGCCGAATCGAAAAAAATAAAGATGTTTGCCCCGGTAAGACAAAAGGTTCTAGGTTCTAGTCCCAGTTGTGACCGTCATCTTTTTATTTTTCAGTGTCTACTTCTCTTTCATATTTTCGCTTAGATTATTAGTGTTGTCTTCTTCTTCAATGATAGAATTATTTTGTTTTGAGTTAGTGTTGCATTAAGAGATGTTTAATGTGTGTTTTTTTTGTGTCGTCGGGGTGACATGACGGCCCGACAAAGGGAATAATAGTAATTCGGCTGGCGGTTTTGCTTACAAACGATCGGATTTGCACAGCCCCTCTGTGCAGTCCAGCAAGAAGTGCTTGAAATCGGATTTTGATTAGCCCGTTTTAATCACCATAGGCTTGCAAAACAATTTCATTATTTTATTGGTAGTAAGTAGAAACACAATTCAGAGCACGTCTTACCAAAGCTATGACTCAGTAGTCGCGGTCTGTTCTGAATAGTGAAGGCCGCTGATAGTTCGCGGAAGCCATGTGTGCCAAGTTTGTGTCGTTGTGTGCAATGTGCATCCTCTGGTTACCGTTGTGTTGATAGACGAAAAACGCAAATCAATACTTTAATTTGTTCTAAGCTATTATGTTTTGACTACTCACTTACAGCCCTTACAGCTAATGATATGATATAAAACCGACCTAATACAAATATCCCCAAATACTTCATAAATATTGTATACTTATCATGTATTTCAATTTTGTATTTTATGTTTTCAAGTTATGTATAAATAATATTTGCATTGTTTTTCATGTGTTTGATGCTTCCGTGAAAATGCAAATGTGATTGCTGCAGACACATTAGTCTAGGGATATTTATATTTTGTATTTTAATTTATTATATATTATCCACAATTTTTTTTTATAAATATCCTGTTTGTGTCTCAAATACATAAATATCACAAGCTTATCGGCCGGCTGCAAATATCAAAATTCTAAAAGTTCTGACCTCAACTTGCTCTAATTTAATATGACACATTGAAATAACTTGAAATTTTGTACTTAGGAGACAACCTCACGGGAATTTCACCATTTAGATGAAAATTCCCGCAATACATAGGAAATCCAATGGTTCCTTGTAAGGCCGATGAAAAGATTGATAGTTGGCCTTGTTAGGGCACAAGGGCCTTACTAGGAACATCTAGGAATCACGAAAACATTAAAACTTAAGTTTTAGTTGTAAATAATATTAGGTAGTATGTACATTGACAAAATATCGATGAGTACTTATAAATAATTTGCTTTTATGCATATATAGATATAATAAAGCAACATAAAATTTAAAAAATGCCAATTTTTACTCCAATTCCTAATATATTTAACAGCTAGCGTAAAAAAATATTTTAGTATTCCTTTAACTCTTTAAAAAATAAGAAAACAAAGAGACAAGTTGATAATGTATGTAATTCCATTTTTCATTTACGGGCAAAGCTGAAGTCAGTAGCTCTTATTTTTTTATTTTTTTTTTCTTGAAGTGTCTATTTAAGTAGGTACATTAAATCGTCGCCCTCCAAGTAAATTTAGCCGCGAACGCTCTTGTATTTTGTAAAACAATGGCTAGGCCCAGGGCTGGGCAGTATTTGAATTACTTGTAATTGAAATACAAATACGTATTTTGTTATACTAATTAGCCCAGGGCTAGGCAGTATTTGAATTACTTGTAATTGAAATACGTATTTGAAATACATTTCACATTCACATTCACAAATACTAATATTGGTATTTCAATTACCTGCTGCTGAGGTATTTTGTAATTTGTATTTCAAATACTTATGGCTTCAAAATACATTTTCAAATACATATAGCGATCTTAATAATGATAATTAGAAATAAACTGACATAGATAATATATAGACTAAAAACGCTAGAATCCTGTACTATTGTCCTATTGTCCTGAGCTATAGCACTCATACTAATGATTATTTGTAGTTCTCTAATCATTGCTGTATAATGTACTGTATATGATTTTTATGTCATGCTAGTTATTATTATTGTCCTTTACTATAATAGCACTGTTATTGTACATGTTGTATGATATTATATTATATGTACTTGTGATTGTACATTATTGTATCATAGTAATAGATCAAGCACTATAGGAATAATTTGACTGAACACTAGATTATTTTTAAGTTAATTACTCTGGAGCGTACTTGAAGTGAAATAACACAAAACTGAATCCTTAATCCGTTGGTCACGCCATAACTTCAGAACGACTTTACCTATTTCATTTTTTTTTTAAGTTTCCTAATAATTTGTAGAAGGTTCTTACGGAAAGAAAAATTAAGAAAATTACGCAGAAAATTGGATAATTTCAGAAAACTTAACGACTTTTTTAACTTCGCACATTTAACAGTTCGCGCGTTTAATGAAATTGAATTTAGCAGGCAGCGATTTTTTTTTGTAAAAAAAGATTTGGATCTATGGATTTTTTAAATTATAGGTATTTTAAATAGGTTCATATATTAGGTACCGGATTTGGTTGATTGTTCTTATAATATACAAAAATTAATATTTGTCATATGTGAAAAATGACAATTTGAATTAAAAAAAATTGGAATAGCTGGCACGCGAGTTGTTTGAAAACTGAATGTACTGGTACTGAATATATGGAACACGTGAGAGCGGGCGGGATGGGAGAGCGGGAGAGGGAAGTGGGTAGGCGGAGAAGGTGGAGGGGAAAGCGGGAGGTGAAGGGGATGCGGGAGGGGAACGGAGACGCACGGGAAAGGACATGCAGGAAGAAACAATTTATTTCTTTGAATATGGCATTGCAACGCATGCCAGGAACCAGCTAGTGTTATTATAATTATTATTATTATTATCTAACACCTAAATCCTATACCACAAAACCTTACAAGTAGAGCGGAGACGAGAGGTGTCTTCTGAGCAATATGATTGGTCAATTTTTGCACATCTCTGTTTCACTCTGCTCAGCTTTGCTTCTATGGAAACACACCCTTAGATACGGGCACAATTTATTGCAATCAAAGGTTCTACCAAAACCAAAAATATTTTGTATTTTGTAATTTGTATTTGAAATTAAAACATGGTTAAAATACTGTATTTTGTATTTCAAATACACGACTTGAAAGTATTTCGTATTTTAAATACATGCGAAAAAGTCATTTGTATTTTAATTACAGCAAAGCATGTATTTTGCCCAGCCCTGGCCAAATGCCCAAATGCCATTTCATTAGCTATTACTTTATAGTTACTCGGGTTTTTTCCTCTTTCATGACCTATAAACAAAACAACCGACCTCTGTACCTACGTACCTGCCAGGAGTGCCTGGGTTATCTAGGTTGGTACTCTCATTTGGTTCGCTAGATTGTACCTTAGGGTGGAACTCCACAAAGTTTTTTTTGTGTGCCTTTACGTTTTACGCAATCTTTTTACGTTTTTCTAAATTCGACGACCATTTTTTGGAAAATGAATGGTTTAAAGGTAACAAATCCATAATTATTATTTTGCAACGTGTAAATCGTTTATTTTGTCAGTAGCATTCTAGACTTCAATCATCAGAGCTGGCAGGTTAAAAATTGAGGAACGTTGAAAAAATAGTGACCTAAAACGGAGTCGACAGTTTATGAAAATATTAACCTAAAATTGGTAGTTTCGACAGTTTCTAAGAAAAGTAACCTAACACGGTAGTTTTGACAACTTCTAAAAACAGTAACCAAAAAAGGAGTAGTGCAACAGTTTCTAACCTAAAACGGTAATTTCGACAGTTTCTGAAAACAGTAATCAAAAAAGGGTAGTTTCGACAGTTTCTAAAAATAGTAACCTAAAACTATAGTTTCGGCAGTTTCTAAACATAGTTACCTGAAACGGTAGTTTCTAAAAACAGTAACCAAAAGAGGGTAGTTTCGACAGTTTCTAAAAATGTAACCTAAAACTATAGTTGACAGTTTCTAAACAAACCTGAAACTCTAGTTTCGAGAGTTTCTAAAAACAAGAACCAAAAAAGGGTAGTTTCGACCGTTTCTAAAAATAGAAAACTGTGGTTTAGATATTTTTTAGATAATCGCAAAATTCTTAAATTTCACCCTAGATCTTTATTCCAGTGTGCGGCCTTCTATGTTTTTTTAACATTATTCTCATCTACTGTAAAGTTATTTCTACAGAATATTTTGCGTACTTGTACAAAAATTGGTGTCTCGGTTAAAATTTGAATAAAATATATCTCGGGCACATTGCCAGTTACCCGCGTTTTTCGCCATACCCTTCAATTATTCAACTTTCATATTTATTGAAATTTAATATCTAGTACTTAGGTAATGTTGTATGACTTCGGTTAAATTGCACATCATGCCTTCTGCTCATCATTCAATTCATTGACTTTTTCGTCGTTGATCTTTATCTTTCACCTTTAATGGCCATCAAATTACCATGATATTAATATCAGGCATCCGTCCGAAAGGCAGTTGTTCACTCATCGAACACAAAATTAACACTTTCACAAAAATGTTCACAACACATCTGCTTAAACATACCCCGCAACCACACATTACGCGATCACCCGATGCTTTGTGAATTCCTCCCCTGACTAACAAGGTGCCATCTCTCGACCATTTCCCAAAGATTATCTGACATTAACACGTAATGGGATACCAAATCTGTACCTCAGAAGACAAAGGTCGGTTGTCACATTTTTGAAATTGTTCAGGAGAGAGAAAATAGTAAAATAATTCCTCTTTATTGGCTAATTCTTAATGGTTAAATTTATGTAATTTTTTTCCCGTATTATTTCATTTTTCTTAAGGCACATGAAATATAATGTTTATATAAAAAAATTAATATTGTGGTTTTTAACGTTTTTAGCGGACATCCGACCTTAGAGCATTAGAAAATAAAAATACTTAAAAATAAGTTTTGGACATCCAACTTCTTATTTCAGAATTGGGACTTGTTAAATAATTAATAAAACAAAAATAACAATAAGAAATTGTTTGTTATTATTTTGCACTTAGTAAAGGGCGTGAACATTTTTTTTTTTAAATTTAACATTAAAAAAAGTTAATTGGAGAATGAAAAAAAAACATAAAGATGCTTGGAGAATTTCAACATAAGCATCACTTTATTTTTATTAAATGCCTGCATTGTTGTGACTGTTATTGTTATTATTTGCGGTAGAAATACTTTTGTAAAATGAATGCATCATACTAGGAAACCATTGTAACGCTGTCATGATATTTTTTAGTATTTCTTGATTTTTTGTATTTCTTGGGCATTAACTATGTTACAATTTCTAGACATTTTGTTTTTTGAAGAGTTTTATTAAATGTACATTTGTTACTTAAATTAAATTTTTCCGCGACCGGTTTCGATACAACCATATCATCAGTTTTAATTCTGCTCGTGAATGATACGGTTGTATCGAAACCGGTCGCGGAAAAATTTAATTTAAGTAACAAATGTACATTTAATAAAACTCTTCAAAAAACAAAACTGTCATGATATCTCTGTATTTTGGTACAGCAATAGATTTAGGTGATCTTCGAATTGGAGTAACATTGTTGACCATTACTAAAGATTTTCTCGTGTTACTCCGCAAATCAACGTATTTGATTTCCCCATTAAAATCGGTCTTGAAAAACATAATGCCGGGATGGGTTTTTCTGAATTGCAACCAAACACAAGATGATTTACTGAAGTTTTCTCCGTCGGTTGTCTTTTTTCTATTGACAAGGCAACCTTTGTCCGCAAGTAAGGAGGAAATTTTTTTTAAGTCTTCTATCTCCAAGTCGAACGCTACAAATGGCTTTCTTGGGTTACGGTTTCCCACAAATTGAACAGATTTTTTTCTGAAACTTTTTAATTGTTTCTTTTTTCTATAATAGAGTGTGCAGCATCTACTTCCTTGTGTGTGTGCCTACGTAGAAGAAATTTATAATTATTGATTTCTGTATTATCAAAATGGACTATAATAGCTCAAGAGTAGAATGCAAGCATGGACGAATTTCGGTTTTGCCCCGGACAGTTATCCGACCAGAGTTCCTTGATGTTTTCCAAAGAAGTGCTTGAAGCCCACTTCAGTAAACAAGAGGCTAATTCATTTGCTCCTTGGCCTGATTTTGTATCATCAAAAATAGTGTTATTAAAGGACCAGAGTTTCCTCAAATATAAATTATTAAGTAAAGGAGTTGGTAGACATTTTTGAAGATCAACGATTAAAAACCCTCTGAAAATTGCTATCTTGAGCCAATATTTTTTCACATTTTGGAGCTAATATCGCAGTTGAGTTTCTTTTTGATGATTGTCCTTTTTTGTTTTTGTTTCTTCTTTTTCTGCCTCTTTTTTGGCAATAACCAAGGCTATACGATACGAATCACACATACTGCACGTGTCGTTGCTTAGTTCTTTGAAGGAGTAGTTAAAATCTTCCATAAACGTTCTACAATAAATGTAATGAGATGCGACTTGACTTTCACAAATAACATTTTTTCCTACACTGCTCTTTGTACAAATTGTACATGATATTTAAATTTTAAAAACTTCCCTAGTGTGACTTTTTTGTACGTTCTCTACTGTAATGATTTTCTTCGACAGGAAACATTTTAATGGGATTTTTAATATCATTTTTTCCTCGTCGATCGGGTAATATAGATACCACAGATTCAAATTTTTTCTCCAATGGATAGTGTGTTAATGAAAAATACTTTACATACAGTTATTACGTGCACTTCTAATGAATAGCATTTTATATTTTGACGGCGTTGGATCTGAGCATTATTCCTAGGTCTGGATCATGCAGTAGGTTTTTCTTTCACAATTGAAGCAATATATTGTGCCTTCTGTGTCGCAAGATTTATTAGGGTCCCAAAAGCAAGCAAATATTAATGCTCTCTCAACATCATTAATTTTTTCACTTAATTCGGCAACGACACGACTCTTTCATCACCCTAGAATCTTTTACTCTCACACCCTTTATTACATACTGCTTTCCAGATGTCCGTTTTCTTTTCCGAATTTCATTTTTCCGTTGTTCTGGTTTCCTGACACGCTTTTTGCCCTTTACCCGGCGATCTAAAACCTCTTCACGTAGATCCGAAACCTCTACACGGCGAACCGATACATCTTTAAGACGATGCAAAACCTCTTCTCGGAGATCTAAACACTCTTCATCACAACTTTCAGATCCTATCCTGTCTTCATTACTGTTCAGCAATAAATTCACATGATTATTTTTTCGACCTTCACTGGACAACCGACCTTATAAAACTCCTAAACACTGAATACACCCGAAAGGTAAAAAGTCGTATCTGGACAACAGACATTTTACCTTTGAACATTGCGGGGACACCAGACCTTTTATGTTGACCTAACTTAGTTTTACGTTGTCGTAGGACAACCGTCTTTATACCTCTGTGTAGCTACTGAAAAAACTAAAAAGGTCTCATACATAACTCATTTTCACAAAAAACTGGACAACCGACCTTTGACTTCTGAGGTACAGAAATGATACCGACCGACATTGATCAGCATTTAGATACCGCCATTATAACGGAATAAGTGCGAATAATTAGAGGTGTGGGGCAATTCCACTAGAGTTAGCAGAGGTGGAAATTGCCCCTAACAAGACTCCGAGGGTAGCCACCGATTATAACGCCTATTTTAAAATTTTATTTATGGTTCAAGTTTGAATTACGATTGGCGTCTCTGCGATGATATTGCCCGAGCTGTGATATTATTTCTTTCGTCGGCAGATGCCGGATATTAACAAGGGATGTAACATCTTGATTTGGGGGGATGAACAAATTGGAGGCGGGTGCAAAGCTGTCGAAGTATTGCTTTAGACGCCGCTCAGCGGTCAAATTAAAATTAATAGTTTTTACCTTCTATATTCTGAAATCGAGCTCATTTCTAACAGTTGAGTAGGTATATATACGGAGTCTATAATTTGACTACACCTTAATCTAATATAAGCATACATTGTATTAGGTATTCAAAGCAAAACAAGCATCGCGTTTAACACTGTATTTGTAATCATGTTAGAAAAGTAAACCGTCAAATAAATGCAATGGTGTAACTATACCATCTGAGGCCCGTAGCAAATTCATTCCCCCCCCCCCCCCTAGTAAAAACCGTCACGTTGTAATTGAATTTTTATAAATCACTTAAGAATTTACCCAACAGTATTACTAATATTGTGTGCATTTTTGTCAAATATCTAATAAATTTTATTTTCAAAAGCATAGGTATTACATATTTATAATGAAATAACAATTTAATCTTTACAAGATATTTACTAATAAAATTCTTTTCTCCGAGCTTTATGTTCCACAAAAGTACCTATCAATAACTCCATCAAGGTTCAAAGATCGGGCCATAGAATTTTCAATAGACAGAATAGCCAAGTTACGTAGCCTGTCTTGTCCCATTGAGTTTCTTAAATAGGCTGTTATTAATTTTACTTTCGAACATGATCTTTCAGCACTAGCTGTAGTCACAGGAATTGTAATCAGCATTGTAAATCAGCATGTTCACTAATCCATGAAGCCTTATCTATTTCGTCTCTGAAGATGGAACGAAAACTGAAAATTTCCCAGGCAAATGATTCAGATATGTCTTTTTTATACATATCAACAAATTTCAGATCTTTTTTAAAGAGATCAGTGTCATTTAAATTTTGCAAAGTGGCAGATTGCAAAACACTGAAATTGCAAACAATTTCATTCATTCACAAACTTTCCGGATCTTGGAGACGCTCATCTTCGCAAAATTCGTCAAAATGGCGTTAAATTTTGTTAAAAATGTTATGTTATTTATGAGCTCGCGGCCTCTCGGGACGGGGCCCCGAACCTCGCGGGGCCCGTTGCATTTTGCCAGCCCTGCCACCCTATAGTTACGCCACTGAATAAATGTGTAAATTTTCTATGAAAATAATATTAATTTAATTGAATTTAATATTACTAACCCCTTGCACAAGGATAAACCAATTTAAAACGTAAATATTATTAATTGTTGAAGTCTGTTGTATTTATTTTCCCTTGAACACAATCTTGCATCTATAACTATAATTGAAAACCTATATTTATTTCAACTCCATCGAAAACAGTCTTGCAAAGTTTGTTTTGTTATACTTTTGGCATTCTAGTTTCAAGGATCCAATTCCAACGAAGCTTGGCAAAAATAGATAAAACAAAGTTAAAGTAACTTCAGACTTCGCATTCCGTAGAATAATTTAGCCATTCAAAGAACGTGGAAAGGAAAAGTTGGTGGTATGATTTTACAAATAAAGATATTTTTTATGCTGAAACTAATCAATTTGATTTCTATAGAGGCATTCATGATGCTACAGAATGGTCAGAACTTGTAGCCAAACTATGTAACTAATTCGAATTGTTATACGTATTGCTGTAGAAATGTTTGAACCCAAATCATTTTTCTTTATATTATGTATGTTCATTTATTACAGTTATACCCACATTTTTTTAAATATCGAACCCGATATCGCTCCTATTTAAACGTGCTAGAAAAATTCATAAATTCATTCATTATTTTGGTTAATTAACTCTACTTAAAATAACTCAAAATCGAGAATCACATCAGATTTTTTATAATCTATAACGAACTACTTGATAAATATGTGGTAGCTTCAAAATGTGCATTTTGTACCGGCCGCGGCGGCAGTGGCGTAGCGAGACCGGGGTCAACATCAAGAAATGGAATTATTTCTAGAAATTCATAAATGTTACAGCTTTTTTAGACTTTAAAACCCTGACATCATTGATTTGGTGAGTTCTCAGCGAAGTTTTTTTACGATTGCTCAGTTCATTACCTAATTAAGAATGTAAACAACTAACCAGGTGCGGTTGCATACAGGCAGCTAAGTATTGCCTACCCCACCTTACCCGCATGAAAATATTTATATTAAAAAAATTACAAAATTATTGCAAGAATTGCGCAGCACAGAGTACGCCGCACTGACCGCACTACTATATTAAAACAGGTTTAGTATAATGTACCAAAGATAAAAGGCAGGAAGTAAGGCCCTTCATGGAGAAACCGAAACCAAACTAAAACTGGTTGGCAACTTAAAAAAGCTTCTCTCACGCTGCAACTCATCTTTACGATTTAAGTAGGTAATTTTTTATTATTTAATATAATATAATGGTATCAATTACATGTTTATATACAAGAAATAAAGTTTTTCTATTAAAATACATTAAATAATACGTATTACACCCTTTTTAAGAGCAAAGCACGAGTTAAAAAGGCGGATAAACGCAGGTTAACCACAGTTTAGCAAAGGAAATATATATATTTATTTTTTTATATAGTAAACAAAAAAAATTAACAGTATAAATAAGAAAAAATATATTTTTTAAACTAAATTATATTAGCTTAATTAATAAAACTATAGTTTATTAATTATTAACCTAATAAATTGTCAAATTATCAACCTTAATATGTATAATATTTAATAATAATTAATGCTGCTCGGAAATATCGCAAATTACTCGAACACTGACAGGTCGGAAGTCGCAACAGTGCAACCTGGCAACTGAAACGCGCCGTCCGCGACGACTAGCACGGCGAGTTGAGAGTGTTGCGTCATCGTTGACAACTGGTCTTTGAGAAGTTGCCAGTGTGCGGACCGCCATTGAAATTAGCAAGTCGCGATCCTGTGGATACGCAGGGGCTTGAGTTGCCAACTGCTTTTTTTTTCAGTTGCCCCCGTGAGTGGACTAGTCGTAATAAATAGATCTTACTAGTTGTAATAAAATGGCAATTTTCCCCGGGACCGCCAATTTTTCCCGGCGTCACTGTGCACTATATTACGACGAGTAACTTTTTTTCTGCTTTGATACAACATAATTACTAATTACGTAATTACGCCTGATATGTGAATTATACATAATTGCTATTATTTATTACGCATTTGAACTAATATTATCCATAAAAAATTACAACTTGCATAATGTAAATGATAACAGCTTGTACCTACACAATAGAAGCATAAATTATGCATATACCTGCTGATGAAATAAATACTACAAAAATTACATTTTTATTTAATTTTTCTCTTGTGGTCCCCTTCCGGGAATATGTCAGTAGAATCCACGTTGCTTTATTTGAAATTCATTTTCATCCAAAAATCCACAAAACGCTCGTAAATTTCAGAACACAGTTAAACCTTTAAATGTTTTACGAATAATAATTGTTTTATACTTTTTTTAATTCTATTTTTTTAAATGTTACCTGGCTTTAAAATATGTGTTCTAAATTAAACCACACGAAAATAAACAGGTCCTTCAAAAATATCCGTCGAATCGTGACGCCTAGAGACAGAGACCGCCTCCGTCATTCTCACCCATTTTATCTTACTTTCCGGGAGGACCGTTTATTCTTCTCAAACTGTTCTCCTTTTGACAAAACCGGTAATCAGCATATTCAAATATGCCAGATCAATAGGATTTTATTAAAAAAAAAACATACTTTTTTTTCATGAATACCGCACAAGAGTCCCAACTGCTCCCGCCTGGAGCCAGTGAGACTATGGCATCCCCAATTGGGGTATGTTGTGAGGCTGAAGGTAGTGGGGAGGGGAAAGAGACAGGGAAGAGGAAGGTGGGGAAGTACCTGGCTATTCAGATCAGGTCAGCAAACACGGCTAAAGTCATTTCAAGCAACGTATCAATTCTGAATGGTGGTAACCAGGGCGATACTGAGAGTATCTTCCAATCTGGAACGTGCCGCAAATATATTATATATTATTTTAAATGAATGAATTGTGAAATACACAAATTAACAAAATAAAATTTATTTTGCACGCCGGGATTCGATCCTGCGACCTTCGGAATGAGAGTCAAGAGCCGTACCGCTGGACTACGCCGGCCGCCAATACTAATTAATACAATACCAATAGCTTCGTAAGTAATGAGAATTATGAAAAAAAATCAAGAAAAATATCATCGTTATTATTTTAACAGAATGAAGATTTTTCGATAATATTTTATAAATACTGGAACTTTTCCGAATTGCTTTCAGCACAGAAATGTTTATAAAAATTCATTTAAGAATAATGTGCAAACTACACATTTTTTAAAGACAAATTTACAAACAAATTCAGAAAGATATTATAAAAGAAGGTGATTTTTCTGTAGTTCACTACCGGGATTCTTCTAAATTTAGATTCGCTTCTCGTTATTATCTCGTATCCAACAAAGGACGAGAGGCTAGATCCCACTTCAATTATTGTAATTCGATAAAACCCGATGAAAATGAAATTGAGAACCAGTGAAGTGCAAAGCTGGCAGGAGTGGCGTATTCTTCCAAATTTGTAAAGAAACTGGACGATAAAAAGATTTTTCGTAGGAAACAACGGGGGGTAATTTGGTCCTTCGTTCCTGGAACCGTTTCCAGGAAGCCACGGGCCAGTGGTTAGCAGAGCCAACAACACTCTTCACCGACACGACAGGGATAGATTCCTCCATAAAATCCGCAACAGCAACAGTGTAGTAAAGGAAACTTCATTATGAAGAGACAAGCAAATTGGGAAATCGTGTACAATTGAATGATGTTTTTAAAACGTCTGCAATTTTCTCAATACATTTTGATATTGAAGACGTAGAAAATGTATAGATGTATTTCAAAAAACCTTAAAAGCACACGGCGAAACTAGCATTACAGAAGTTTTCTAAGGTCTTCTAATGAATTACTGAGAAAAACATAGATTTGAAATGTTGCCATACTCTGAAGTTGATGATGTCGACATAAATACTCCCCACCTGTGTCCCTCTGTGTCCACTAATTATCGAAAATACATATTTAACGAAAGCCCCCAAAACTTTACAAAATGTGTTGAATCTCTTATTTTAACTTGACTTCACTTAACAATTACTTTTTTAATTACATATTTACTATCCGTCCATACAATATACTTGGTTAATAAATATATACTTTGTTATCTATCCATATACACTCGGTTAATAAATATGTAATTAAAAAAGTAATTGTTAAGTGAAGTCAAGTTAAAATAAGATACTTGCCGCCAACGGGACTTGAACCCGTGTCCTTCTGATTGCCGGTCGGATGCTCTGACCACTGAGCTATGGCGGCTTATCTAATACCCGCCAAATAATTCAATATATACTGGTGTTTCATTCAACAATTACTGATTAAGGACACGGGTTCAAGTTCCGTTGGCGGCAAGTATCTTTTCTCGGAAGATTTTTCAATGTAAATGAGTGTTTCAGGCTGACAATTATTGCTTATAATAATTGTTACCCTTTGTGCTATGCATAAAAATCTTGTCTTAAAATGTTACTTTATAAATTAAAAATAATAATTAAAATAAGAGATTCAAGAAATTTTGCAAAGTTCTGGGGGCTTTCGCTAAATATGTATTATTTTAACTTGACTTCACTTAACAATTACTTTTTTAATTACATATTTATTCCAAGTATATATGGATTGAAAAAAAATGTACCCTTTTTGGCAGAAACCACCTTACTATTGCCTCTTGACTCTTGAGTTTTGTTGTTTTACGTACTACTGCTTTATTTTTACACATTGCTGTACCTCCTACGTTGTTGGACGGTTGGTATTGGTTGTTTTTTATTTCTTTGTTTGTTAACCCTGGGAATTTTGCACATTAGCTAAACTAAAAATAATAAAAAATTACTTAAAAACTTTCAATGAATTTTTCTATAATATTGTAAGTATTTATTTAAGTACCTATATGTATTGTTTTTGCAGCAACGGTGTACGTAGTGTCAAACTATTTTGTCTTAGATATGATATACCTACACAAAATTAATTATCTTGTACCTTCAGTTAAAATACATAACTTACTAAAAAAACATAGGATTAAAGAAATACCTAGTAAAGATTTTTTAAATAATAAATTTTAAGAAATACTAATATTATTACTAAACACCTGTTTTAAAGGAAAAAAAAAACAAAAAAGTTTTCTTTTAGATTAAGTCCACACAGGAGGCCCTGAGGAAAATATTTCTTCTTAGGGCCCAGGTCTTGGGGTTGCTGTGTGAAGGGTATTTTTAGGAAAGGAAGTTCTGAGAAGGAAAAACGTATGAGGGTAGAAATCTGGGGTTAAGTGTTTCCAGGAGTGACGGACGTATGAATCCATCTCTATCACAGCGGTGCAAGTTAATGGGTCGAGAGAGTCCGGCTGGAGACGTCTATGTTAGTTCTCCCGCAACCAGTCCTTCCCGATCCTGCCTACCACGCAGTTGGTGGGCAGTTGCATCTGCCGCCATAGATCCAAACAAACCTGACCCCATGAACCACCAAACGTAGTGAACCATTGTGACGATTTCTATTCTACTAATAATTTCACGTTTCACATAAAAAAGAATTTTTATATCAAATTCTCAAATCAATTAGCAGAAAATCAGCGATATTATGTAGTTAGGGAACGTACCCATACTACGTGACCTGTTCGGGGGGGGGGTCTTCAAAATACCACGCTTGGTACAAATGAGCGGCGGGGGCCATAGGTTTTGGTCACCGGGGGGGGGGGGGGGGTTAAAAATTGCAAAAAGTTGGTCACGTAGTATGGGTACGTTCCTAGTATCTAGTTTTCCATTTTTTCGTTAAAATCTAATAGGCCACTACTAACTAAATCGTCATTAGGAGAACATATTTGAAACCACCGTAATTAAATACATATTCGCTATAGAGATCGCTATCTCGTCGCATTTTTTCTGACGATTTAAATTAAATGTTTAAATTATCTAACTTATGAAATAAATCTGCCGGGACGAGCTTCACATCAACTCCGCGGGTTCCTTTCAAGCTCAGAGCACCAAATTAAAATAGTAATACCTATACCTACATGTATCCCGCGCTGCAGGGGCGGACTGGGCCGGTGCGGGGTACTTACATAAATTTCGCCTTCGAATTTATATAAAGGCTGGTATAGCAAGTATAAGCGAAAGCCTTAAATTTTGAAGTGAAAACTTTAGCAATGTTGTGATTTGCAACTGGATGAAACGAAAAATAGCGACACTAAAAAGAGACACACATACGTCACATATAAAATTTTGTTATTTTTTTTCACTTAATTTTTTCACTAAATTTTATTTAATTTTTAATTTTAATTTATTTACTTAAATGTTTTAATTTTGGTCTTTGAAAGAAGTCTTGAAATCTAAGGAGCTAAGTATGCAAATAAAAGGAAAGTCTTCAACACGTGTATACTTCCAGTCATCACCTATGGATGTGAAACTTGGGCACTCACCAAACGCCATAGAGAAAAGTTGGAACGCTGCCAGAGAGCCATGGAGAGAAGTTTGACAGGAACAAGGAAACAGGACAGAGTGAGAGATAGCACAATAAGGGATAAAACTAAAGTTGCCGATGTAGTTACCCGAATAGACCAACAAAAGTGGAGATGGACAGGACACATGATACGCGATCCACAAGAGAAATGGTGCAAAAATGTCACTGACTGGTATCCCAGAGATGGCAAGAGAAGTAGAGGACGTCAACACATAAGATGGGAAGATGACCTAAAACTCACTGCTGGACATCAATGGAGAAGAGTAGCGCGTGACAGGTCCCAATGGAAAATGTTAGAGGAGGCCTATGCCAGGAGGCAAACTGAGCTTCGGGATATACTATGACAAATAAGATCATGTCTAATACATACCTAACAGAAGTCCAGAATAAAAAGGCTTATTATTATTATTATTATTTAATTTATATATTTGTATAGAACACTTGAGTTTTGAATTTTCATTTTTATTTCTACTTTTCTTTAAAATATGATCTTTTTTCTCTTTATTTTTCACTTATAAATATTTCATAATTTTTATTTAGTACATTTAATCATCTGTTTTAATAAAATAGTATTTGTATTAATTTAAATAAATATTAAATATACGACTATCATAACACGGGCAAGAGCCCAGTGTGGTAGCCAAAAAAAAACAAATATCTGTAACTAATAAAAAATTTATGAAAAAAAAAAATATATATCTATATATTATACATGTCCATAATAATAATAATAATTGGATAATTTGTAGAGCGCCGTTTTTTTGTGAAAAATCACTCTGATATATTTTGTTTAGCTCCCCACAGGACGCCACGAGGAAAACAATTTCCCTCAGGGCCTGTGTCATCTCAGGGCATTCTGCGTGGAGGGTCTTTTTAAGGAGAGGGAGGAGATGAAGTTCTGAGAAGGAATAAAATATGAGGGGTCGATAAGAATCTGAATCCATCCCTCCAACTGCGGTGGAAGGGGATCGGTCGAACGAGTCCAGCTAGAGAGGTCAAAAAGACTCCCTCAATCAGCCTCTTTTGATCCGGCCGTCCACACAGAAAATGGGCAGACACGTCCGCCACCAAGAATATGACATCACCCCATGAACCCGGGCACTCCTGCTTGTCACCAAACGTAGCGAACCACTTGGGGTGACCTATAACAGAGGTGTTGGTTATCCAATAAATGGTTCCCGGGACGGCGGTACCTACATACATTGTCATCAAAACATCATGTATTTGAAATTAATTATTCAGTTTATTCCTGTGTGAAATTATTCACGCTCAATGAATTTTTCATTTTAAAAATTGGAACTGATTGTTGGAACAATTATTCAGGCAAGCCTAACAACATCAAGCAACAAAAGAACACATCAACGAACTAACTAACTAACCATCACGCCGTTTCCCCGCAGGGGTAGGCTGAGAGGACGGACCGCCAAACAACTCGGTCTTGGCACACACTCCTTGCCTCGTTCACATTCATACATCGACTCGTAGATGCTCTTCTATTATTCTGACTCAAGTATCTGATTGACTTGGTCGTGCCATGTCTTACACGAATGAACTAAAACGTTCTAAAATTCCAGATTATATACACCGACAACACGAAAAACTTTATTTCACGACAGTCCGAGTCCTTCTTCGTCCAAAACAAAAAAAAACACTCGTACTTGCATAATTTTCTTGCAATAATAGTCTACTATAATAATAGCCAGGTAACATTTTGAGTACCCACATAAGGTAAAAATTGAGAGACGTAGGTACGAGTATATGACGCCGTTCTACTTGTATAAAGAACATTAGCTTTAAATTCAGTAATTTATATTAGAGATGAAACGGATAGTTGTTTAGCCGGATACAGGATACCGGATATCCGGCGAGCGGCGAGACCGGATGGCCGGATATCCGGCGGCTGGATATTTGGCCCATTGTCTCGTTAATTTTGAGTATTAATTCAAAATATTCTCTTTGATAAGAAGAAGAACAAGAGGTATATATATTATGGTGCTTCAATGTCAGTATTTAATCGTTTCAATAATCTCTGTGTTTTTTACGATTTTTAGTTCACTTTAATGGTGATTGTGATTAGTTAATCATGTTAATTTAAGTTTTCGCTACTCTGCGAGGTTTTTGTAAGTTTTTACTAAAAGTTCTTAGTTTAGATATTTACTATTTATGTATTTATCATTAGAGTGAATATCTCAGAAGAAAATTTTTAGTTTTTTGGAAATCCTTATGACTCTTTTGTAACTTTTTCGACTTTAAATAAAAGCCGTCATCATTATAGCCATTTTATTGATATTTACCTCACAAAGATTAATGTATTGCATTTTATTATAGGAAATTGTCGTAATTTTTTAATATCCGGTACCTCCGTAGTCCAGTGGGTAAGACTCTTGACTCACAATCCGAAGGTCGCGGGTTAGAACCCGGCATGCGCAAATAAATTTTATTTGATTAATTTGTGTTATTTCAAAATTAATTCATTTAAAATAATATATAGTATATTTGCGGCATGTTCCAGAGTGGAAGATACTATTAGTATCGCCCTGGTGTAAAACCACCATTCAGAATTGAAACGTTGCTTGAAAATGGCTTTAGCCGTGTTTGGTGACCAGATCTGAATAGCCGAATAGCCAGGTACTTCCCAACCTTCCTCTTCCCCACCTCCTTCCCCTCCCCACTATCTTCAGCCTCACAACATACCCCAATTGGGGATGCCATAGTATCACTGGCAAAAAAAAAAAATAAATAAATAAATAAAAATAAAAAAAAATTAATTAAAAAATTTAAATCCGGCCGGATAGTAAATTTAGGCCAGATAGGCCGGATACCGGATATTTATCCGTTAGATATCCGTTTCATCTCTTAATTTATATGATTCCACTTCACGGCAAATAAGAATCTAGAAAACGAACAAAAAAACTTGCTACAAATATGTTCCATTATTTGAATACCTAGTTCCAGATGGTGATTATGATTAGGGAAAGGTAGGAACTGGATAAATGGTATTCCGGTTGGAACCATCAATACTATCTCATTTCAAGTCAATAGTGAAGGTATAAGGACCATTGTAAAAAATATTGGCTTAGTTTATCAGTCAGGCTCTGGCGTGGTACAAGCTATCAACTGAAGTTTGTTAGGAACCGTTGCCGTCAGAAAGGTTGGAAAGCGTTATAGTTCCTTGGTAGAGACCGACCTCACGTTCATCTCGTTAGAATCCCGTTTATGTGAAATGTCAAGCTGTCTCGTAAACCCATGGCGGCGCTCGTAAACACAACGTTTTACGATACGCGACTGTTTTATTTTTTATAATATTTTTAATTATCTCAGCGGTATCCATCGCGTTTTATTGTCACTGCCGGTCGGCGCACGAGTCGTAAATAATTCTCTGCATACCTTGTCCGTGCCGTCAGTCACTCCGGCTCATCTTCCCCTTGAGATGCTTGATTTATAAAGACTGGTTGGTGATGAAGCCTTTCCAACCTTCCCCTCGTTCTTCTCCTTTACCTCTCCCATTTCCTTCAGTCAGGGAACATACCCAATGGCGCACCTACAGCAGATTTTCGTGGTTAAAACTCCCCTACGAATTTCTGGGTTGAGCCCCCTCCTCGAAAATTCAATGTACATTATTTTACCATTATGTTATCAAAATAAAGCTAACGAAGCAGCGGAAAAAATTAATTTACCTTTGACAAGCCACGAAGTACAAGTACAAACAACTAGATGCAATGAAACACTGAAGGAATTTAATCATTTTTATTCGTTTAACAAAAATGAGGTGAGCACAACACGCTCCCTTCCGCTAGCCCATTTCTTCGGCCCGCAAGTCTTTTCGTAGGACCAACCTACCTTAATTAAATATCAAAAATATCTTTTCCGAAAAACTTCAGTCTTTCTTCAAAGTTTTTAATCAGCCGCCCAAAATTAAAAGCTTTTTTTAATATTCTTAAAAACACAGAATTTCGTGGTTCGAATTAATTGTAGAAAATTGTGCAGCGCTTTTTTGTTGAGAACTGCGTATGACGGATTTTAAAGTTTACCTTTTCACAAAATACCTTTTCGTAAAAGTTTTCATGACTAATTCTTGTTTAACTTTCCGACTTTATAGAATATAAAAATTAAAATTAAAAAATGCAAACGAGAATTTTGAAATTTCTTATAGCGATCGATCGGATTTCCCGGTGCTAATGATCAAATATTTCATGGGGTGAGGTTTGTCCGGGTCTTGGCGGCGGATACGTCTGCCCACCAGCAGCATGTCAGACCGGATCGCGAGAGAGGAGTCCCTTTGACTTCTACAGCTGTACTCTCTCCGAACATCGCCTTGCACCGCAGTGGAAGTGATGGATTCACACGTCCCTCACACCTTGTTTCCTGATCTGACCCTCAGATTCCTACCCATCCCTAATACCCTCTCCTTGCTTTCCTAAAAAGAGCCTCCACACAGCATCCCCATCGATGACATAGGACCTGAGGGGAATTATTTTCCCTCTCTTTCTTTATTATTAAAAAAAAAGTTAACTATGTATTTTAAAATTTGTATTAAAATTGCAAAATATTAAAAAGAGTTCACCGTCTGAAGGATTTTTTTTATATACAATGTAGAAATATTAAAAAACACACTTATTGCACAGAATGTTCTTTAAATTTCAGATTGATAAAAATCGACAGCATTTTTTTTCCTGCGGCGCGGCGCTTTCAATTTTGCCTAAGAGTATGGATATTAATTACATAGTTCCATGGTTTTTGCTCTCTATGATTATTTTTATTAATAATTTATGCTTTTCGAAAAAACAGGTCTGCTTCACTACCGATTGTAAAGTTAACCCTGTCAAGCTGTGCGAACTCTACACCCTACATAAAGACATTAATATCAACGAGGCTCTTTCAGAGTAAAATGAAGCTCGCGCTGTAACTACTGTACACATATCTAACTAAAAACACTGTACGCAACGTGTCGACCTGGTGTAAGACCACCATTCAGAATTGAAACGTTGCTTAAAATGTCTTTAGCCGTATTTGGTGACCAGATCTGAATTGCCAGGTACTTCCCCACCTTCCTCTTCCCCATCTCCTTCCCCTCCCCACTACCTTCAGCCTCAGAACATAACCCAATGGGGGGTGCCATAGTATTACTGGCTGCAGACGGGAGCAGCTGGGACTCTTGTGAGGTATTCATATAAAAAATAATAAAAAATATGGGCATGAAGATGCTGTCATTCCACTGGCTCAGGTAAAGTAGAAACTCTAGTACGATATCTAATAGTATTGTTTTTACGCTATGAGAAAATCTTTATTCTTGATAGAGTAAAAAATACTGAGCTCTGGCGCCATATGGACTGCTTTTCCTGTCTGGAATTTCTAGGTAAACCCTTTTTTTCAAAATACATTTTACCAAAAAAGGAAAAGGCCATTTTTTATTGTTTTGCATTTCATAATTAGAAGCTCAAGGGAAGCCAGATTAAACACCCAAATTCCAATTCGAAATATTGTATAACAATGTTCAACGCTACTAGCAATTCATTTTCCTGAAACTTTTCAGCGGAATCGGATGCGAAAACAAATAATAATTAAAACGGAAGTGGAAATTTAAATAGATTAAGAAAACATGACAGCGCCGCTTCAAATTCAAAATCCTTCATCACCCAAATACCCTTCATAATAATTCATTTATTCTCTAACTTTATTCCAACTTTCCGAGAAGTTGGCAACTTATAACCAGAAGGCGGTAACAGGAAGAATAATAAAACTACTGTAAATTCATGTTCTTTGTTATCAACTTTGGCACATTACTACTCAATGAAAACATTTTCTTTTTTCCATCAAAGTTCAAAGACAAAAGTTCGACACAAATGGAAAAGTGGAAAATAAAATACAAGCTCAGTTTTCCGTTGTTGTGGTGTATTTAGGTTTCAACCACGGGAGCGATTTCAATCCCACAACCTACATCCCACGTCTATCTAAACGTAGTGTTTGTGTTTGTTTCATTCCTGCGAGAATATAAAGTCAGCTCTTTGAGAATATGATGGCAATACGGAACTTTGTTTGTCTATAATTTGTAAATAAATTTATTCACTAAAATTACGTTTCTTTCATTTTATGATCAAAGTTCTCCAGCAATTCTTTTGACACCCAACGCCAACGGTGTAAAAGTTCCCTTTGCATAAATGAATAAATTTTATGAAACTTCGTATTTATTCCCGATTGAAATTCTTTAAGATGTGACTGGCGAGTAACTTCAATAAAATTTTGTGAATAATTTGTCTTCTTTTATGTGACACCATCAAAATCCATTTTCCAGTAGAAAAGGATAAAATAATTAAAATTTTCAGATCTGGTTACAAACATGGCTAAAGCACACCGCTCACCGGAACCACAATAAAATTGACTTCCAATTTTAAAATCGACTGATGTACTTTATGAATACTTTTTTTAAACTTTTTAATTTTCATTTTGCTGGTTTTACATCTCGACCTTTGGGTCTAAAAAGAATGCCCTTTTCCCTCGTGCACGTGTCCAATTGGTGCGGTATAACTTTATTCCGGCAGAACTTGGTCCATTTCCCCGATGTTTACCGAATTTACTCCATTAACAACGCACAAAGCAGTTAAGAATGTCATTCAGAAGACAATTTCCGTTTTATTTTTCTCTCTGTTGAAAGCTCGCTCAGCTTTCCAGAAAAGAGAACAAGAAATTGCGGCCCATTTCCCTCAGCGCGCGGGACAAAGCTCAAAGTTCAACTCAAACAAAGGATTAAGTCCCGAGTAAGCTTTACAAGTCAGTTTAATGTTTTTCCATACTCTCGGTAAAGCGTTTGGAGTCATTACTATGTGTACTTAGAGCTTAGAGCTAAGAGCACAGGTTACTAAGCTTTTAAAACCAACCTTGTTTTATTTTTTAATTTCGAATTGTTAGTCTTAATATGGTAAAGAAAACAAGTTGAAAATGGAAAAAATACGATGAGAATAATATCTTTATTTTGTTGTTTAATTGTATAGTCAGTACCTACGCAATATAAACGTTCTACTGTTTGCAGATGACATGAAACTATATAAAGAAATCAACCACACTAATGATTGCATTACACTACAAACTAACTTGAGATATCTTTTTGAATCTCTATCAACAAACTAGCATTGAACATAAATAATGTCAGTTCATTCATTTTTCCAAAATAAATAATCCTATATTATTTCAATAATCATTAAATGATGAAAATTTAATTTGTGTTAGTGAAATTATTGATCTAGGCATTATATTCGACAGTAAACTCACCTTTGTATGTCATATTAATAATATTATCAATAAGGCCCTTAAGACTCTTGGTTTTGTGTTGAGAGCTGCAAAAGATTTCAATCATTTAGGCACATTTATCATGTTATATAAAACCCTTGTCAGATGCCAACTTGAGTATAACTCTACGTTATGGTCTCCCTTTTACAATATTAATTCAGACAACATTGAAAAGATTCAACGTAAGTTTCTAAGGTTTATAAACTATAAATTGCATATTCCTATACAAAACATTGATTACAATTACCTCCAGGATAAAATGTCACTATCGAAACTTTCAGAAAGAAGAATAAGCACAGATTTAATACTATTACATAAAATACTGCAATACAAAATTGACTGTTCTGAATTACTTCAATTTATCAATATCCATGTTCCCAAAAAATCATGCCGACATTTATTATCCTTTTACTTCAATAACGCTAGCTTATCAAAATTCTCAGATTTCGAGACTTCACAGTCTCGGAAATAAATAAGACACAAATAGACCTATGTACCTACCAAATAACTTCTATGCTACTACTATGTTGTTTTGTAGAATCTTTTAAATTCAATTATATGCGTGAGGAATTAGTTTCTGTTTACATCTTTATCTGTGTATTTTGTTTTGTGTTTCTTAGCAACCTTTTTTGTCATTATCTTTATATTTTTCTTTATTGTTTAAATTTGTAAGTATTTACTTTGATACAAATAGTTTGTAAAATTTTATAAGAAAAGCCCACTAAGGCGTGTAATAAATAAATAAATAAATAATAATAATATTTGGCTGATTTATATAGCGCCGTTTTTGTGAAAAATCACCTCAAGGGCGCTGTACAAACTTATAACACATTTCTAAAATCTAAAAAAACTACAAGCTAGGCAAACAATTATAAACAACTTATGGCTAAAAATTGCATACACCGGTTCATTGATCACCGATACGAAAATATATGTACAATATTTTGACCAATGAACGCGATGCTGCCTAAAATTTAATAAAAACAGGACCATACTTACCTGGGAGGTCGCTTGAAATTAACACTGTATATTGTCCATTTAAAGAAATTTAGATAGAGTTCGCACGCAGAGGACATTATTGTGAACACATGTTATTTAATCCTGAAAAATATTTTAATATAAATATGTAATGTATTCTTTGATGAGTGTGTTTTGGAAAGTAAAAGCAACATGTAAAGGTGGGTGGTGCAGTAGTACCTATAAGGATTTGATCTATCTAAATGTGATTCGTCAAGAGACAGATTGATGTGTAAGGAATCGAGTAATTTTAATTCAGTAAGAAAAGTGTGATTAAGACATATCATAGACAATACAAGTATACATCATATCATAGAAAATACATTAATAACTTGCGATGATAAAAAATTGATATGATGTAAAAAATTCTCATTCATTAAATATTATCTGCAAAAGTTTATGAGGCCACTAATGCAAGAGTGGTATAAGCTTCACTTTTAAGAAATCGAATTATTGATCTATTTGTAATCTACCTCCTCCATTTGTGACAAATTACGAGAGAAATGATATCAATTCGCCATAAACGCTGCTTTTGCAAATTGTCTAACCACCAAAACACCCTTAACCTTGAAAGTTTCAAAATTTTGTACTTTTCTAACGATAAACAAACAGGTTTAATAAATAAATAATATTCTAATCTAAACAAATAGGTTTAATAAATAAATAATATCCTAATCTCGCTCAAAATTAATAAAGTAAAATAAGGTATCTACCTATATCTTTAAAAAAGTCAACCAATTTATCTCGATTTTGCAAAGTACGGGTCAGACCACTATTGTGCTAATGACCTCCCATGGCAGTGAGGCATGGAACTGGCAAAGGAAGGATGAAAGTAGACTGAATACTGTAGAAATTAGAAATCATATCCCTGAGGCGTATCGGTATAAAAAAAACATGTATGATCGTGTGTGGAAATCAGAAAAGAATGCAAGGCTGATGGTAATGAGAAAGATTAATTATTGTTTAGTGTGCGAATTAACGAAGAAAGGAACGTAAGGAGAATATACGACACAAATTTGAATGGTAGAAGAAGTCGGGGACGCCCGAAACATCCTAGATCACCTGTGATCTAGGAGGTTTTGATACTTGAGTGGCATGATGAGGGCCATGGCTTTTGATACGGGCCATGTCACGAATAATAGAAGAGTATGCATTAGACCAGTCTTTCTCAAAGATTTTGGGGGTGATCATGTCCCCTTGTGGGCGCTGGAGGCTTTCACGGGGGCAGTAGAAGGCTCAAAGAAAATTAGGGGGCCTTATGAAATCGACTGCAAGTTACTGAACGCGGTGACTTGGAACTGTTTTTAAGTGAATTCGAGCCTGATATTAACAAACTTGTCGAAATCTATCAGATTCATTATTCACATTAAATAAGTTTTAAATTCAAAGCCATCTTTTAATGTTAATAAAAATACTTCTAATTATGATTAAATATGAGTTTTATTTCCTCTCATTAAAAATTCTCTTGGCCTCATATAGTATATTTGCGGCACGTTCCAGAGTGGAAGATACTCTCAGTTTCGCCCTGGTGTAAGACCACCAATCAGAATTGAAACGTTGCTTGAGAAACTTGAGCTTTGAAAAATTGAGGCTTTAGCCGTGTTTGGTGAACAGATCTGAATGGCCAGGTACTTCCCCCCTTTTTCCCCGTCTCCTTCCCCTCCCCACTACCCTCAGCCTCACAACATGCCACAATTGGGGATGTCGTAGTCTCACTGGCTCCAGACGGCACTGGGCGGGCACGGCAGCTGGGACTCTTGAGAGGTATTCGCGGAAATATTCTTTGATCTCAGAAGTAGGATATGGGGCACGCTCTATCTATCCTATCCATATAACGAATGTTTAAAAAAAATATTTGGAAAAACTATTTTTAAGTTACGCAACAGACGGTAATTTCAAAGGGTAAGTTTAAGATATTTTAATACATCACACAGAAACACATCATAGGTATCCACCATGAAATATACTTATTAAATGTAAATTGTTTTCACCACTGCACTGTAACTTTATTTTTTTTTTCAAAAGAAAGACAAACATTCCCGGGTTACTAATAATTCAACAATGTTTGAAAATCTCCTACTACCACCACAGAAAGCCGAAAATGTTGCTTGTGTTGTGATGGAGGACTTAGCCAGCCGAGGAATCGAACACGCGACGCCCGGGTGGGACCCAAGCGCTATGCCCACTCAACCACTGACCGGTCTTGTACTGTTTGTTTATAAATCTTCTATCTTCTTCTATATATATAAAAATCTGTACGTATGTCCGCTATGCGTTGCTAAACCATTCATCCGATTGCGATGAAACTTTGGGGATTTAATGTGTGCATGCCCGCGATGGTTTCTGTATACAATAGTTATCTCTGGCATCATGAAATTACGCATTGCTAAACCGTTCATCCGATTGCGATGAAACTTTGGAGATTTGGTGTGTGCATGCCCGCGAAGGTTTCTATATATATATATATATATATATATATATATATATTTACTGGTGAGCTCTGGCGTTATGAAATTTGTATAAAAAATTGCAATAAGTGGCACGCGAGCTGTTTGAAAACTGAATGTACCGAGACTGAATGTATGGAATGCGGGAGGGGGGAGGGGCACTCGGGAAGGGTTTCGCGGGACACGAGAATCGGGAGAGGGAGTGGGGAGAGGGAAGGCGGAGTGGAAAAGCATGAGGGGAAGGGGACGCGGGAAAGGAAGGGGAGGCGGAAGGGGAACGGGAAGAATAGGAAAGGACACGTAGGGAGAAACAATTTCTTTATTTAGTATCATAGCCGGGAACTCGCTAGTAAATAAATTAAAAAATATGAAGGGCACTAGATTTTTTATTTAAATCTCAAAGTGGGTGGTGGTCGAAATATGTTTGAGAACCTGTGCATTAGATGATGTATGAATGTGAATGAGGCAAGGAGTGTGTGGCAAGACCGAGTTGTTTGGTGGCCCTTCCTCTCTGTCCGTCCGCTGCGAAGAAACGGCGTGAATATTAGTTAGTTAGTTAGATAGTTAGCCTCCTACAACAGTCCTATAATAATAATAACCATGTTTCCAGCTGACAACGAGTCTTCTTTCAATTTAGTTCTCGTAAGCATTCGATTAATATCTAAGCGCATCTCCTCCCGTCCTCCGGTAATAGCGTCTGGCCCTGACCCGTGTTCATCGTTGCTTATTTTTCCTATCTCCATTTCGTAAACTTCTTTTTGTATCGGTAACCGCTTAATGGATACAAAATTAAAGGCTGAGGTTGCCGCCAGGCAAGCCCAGCCAGCCAGCCCTCCCATTTATTTATTATTACTTACACAACGCTTTTTGGATTTTTTCAAATCAGCCGGTTTTATTATTTATTTTTATTATTTATTTATTTATTTACGCCTATTTAGCCTTTTACATATAATATAACAATATTTACAAAATTATGCTTGTAAATAGTGGAGGAAACGACTGTTTAAAACACTTGCACAAAAATAAATATAAAGTAAAAATATTATTGAATTTGATCCACACAGTATGAAGGTACAAAATATAAAAAATCCAAAATATTTTTTTTTCAGCCGACAAAATACTGTTAATGTGTTAGTCAATTTAAATAGCTTTATCAAAATATTCCCCTACTTGATGAAAAAAACTTCAATAATATATGCTTATATATTAAAATTGATGTAAGTACTAAATATATCAACAACATCGGAGTATTTGTTTCCTAGCTGTTGAATCCGTCGCATAGAAGTGTAATATTGGGTCGTTGATGTAGAATTGCTACAATAATATGGTAGGTAATGCCTTGTAACTGACCTGCCTGGAGTATGAAAATAGATTAAATAAAATAAATCGGTGTATCAAACATTGAATTAATGATTTTATACAAACAGGTTAAATCGGAAATGATTCTACGATCAGATAATTTTATTAAATTTAATGAACAAAGTACGTTATCGTAATTCAGGCATTCGCTAGGAATGCCCATTTTAAAATATACATATCTTTAAAAAAAATTGGATTCTTTCAATCGCATGTGAATGAACCTCATAATTTGGGGACCAAACCGTGGAATTGTACTAGCGATGAATGTTTTTACAGTATTGACATTATTGAAATCACTAGATACCCTTAAAATAAATTCCAACATTTTCAAAGCTTTATTGGTTATTATTTCTGATTGCTTGATAAAGTTGAGTTTCGTTTCAAACCAAATACCTAAGTCATTAATTTTCGAGACAGTTACTAACGATATATTGTTAATGGAATAATCGAAAATATTGGATTCTTTATTCGATAAAACCTCATAATTTGACATTTGCTTATGTTAAGTTGCAAACGGCTATTATGACACCATATATGTATAATAAATCTCAACAAGTTATTTGACAATATATGGCAATCCTGATTGCTTTGAATAATTTCAGGTCGTCTGCAAACATTGACACTTGAACATCATTGAAAATATATAACATCATTAACAAATATTAAAAACAGGATTGGACCTAAATGTGACCCCTGGGGAACTTATGTGCGAGATCAGATTGATTGTGTATCTTATTCTCGTTCGGTTATTAAGTTCGTATATTAATTTGTTTACTCAGATCAAAAAAATCAGTAAGTCAAAGTTTTCGCTCTTTAGGAATACGGAACCTGGGGGCCTATGTCATGTTTGGATTACATATGACAGTGTGGAGGGCCTGTTTGAGGCGTGAATATGGGTCTTGAAGATACCCACACCATAGGAGGGAGGAAATCGAGGTCCACCAATCCTTCCACAGCTGGGCTGTTGAACTCAAAAACGAATCTAAGTTACGACCCTTTCAACGACCCAACGCATTCAGCTGATTTTACAAAATTATATAACTTATTGAAGTTTGATCTGTATTGTAAAATTGATCGATCAAAAAATTCTACAATAATCATCCAATTTCAAGTGGAAACTAATCTCACTAGGAATAGTTCTTGTGAAAGATCGCTATTAAGAATAGAAACGTTGTTTTAATGGCGTTAACTATTTTTAATGACCAGATCAGAATAGCCAGCTATCTACTTACCAACTAACCTCTTCCCTGTCTATTTCCCAAGCATGGCAATATTGCCATGAATAAATCACGTCGAAAAAATATATTAATCCATTCAAGGTATTTTATGAAGGCATTTTTGAAATCTATATATAAAAAATTAATCCCTGTTTCCCTTGGCCACGCTATAACTTCAGAACGACTTTACCTGTTTCATGTATCTTTTTTTTAAAGTTTTCTAATACTTTGTAGAAGGTTCTTACGGAAAGAAAAATTAAGAAAATTTGATAATTTCAGAAAACTTGACGACTATTTTAACTTCGCACGACGTTTGACAGTTCGCGCATTTGATGAAATTGAATTTAGCAGGCAGTTGTTTTAAATTTGATCGATTCTTCAAAAATGAATACACAAATTTTAATAAAAAAATTGTAATAGGTGGCACGCGAGCTGTTTGAAAACTGGATGTACTGGGCCTGAATATATGAAACGCGGGAGGGGGGTTGTGTGACGGGGGAGTGGGAGAGGGGAGAGGGTGGGCGGGGAAGGCGGAAAGGGAACGCGGGAGGGGAAGGGGATGCGGGTGGGGAATGGGGACGCACGTGAAAGGACATGCTGGGAGAAACAATTGATTTCTTTGAATATAGCATTGCAACGCATGCCAGGAACCAGCTGGTATCTAATAAATAGAAACAATCTTAAAAAGACTTAATTAAAAATTATTTTTGAATTGAACCAAAAATTCAACGGTATTAAAATTTGAAACCATTCATCCCTAATTCTCTCAGAAATTGATAAACTTTGGATGGTGGTCAAGGAGTGGTCAAAGAACTGGCAAAGCTCAAAGCCCTACTCCAAGAGAGTAATAAGAAACAGGAAAAGCAGACGGAAAAAAGCGGAGTTAACACCAGACACGGAAGATACGCGATAACCTGAAATTAAGCTAATGTCTAGGTCTGCGCTGTAATTGAAGTTCCGTGCCATGTAATTAATGCGTGATATCAATCTGTTTTTAATTATCAACCACTTTACACCCGGTGAGCCGCCTTCGCGCACTAACTGCAGTTAGAATAACCAGTTGTTATAGGAGTTACATACGAGACGGTGCCTAATTATTGTATTTCAACGACATTGGGGTAGAAAGTGTTTTTATATGTTAATGTTTTCCATTTTTAAAGAGTTCTCAACAATGAAAAGCTGTTGTTTTGATAGACGGATGTCTATTTGAAGGGAAATACAATGGGTTTAGGAAAACATAGAAGTTTGGTTATAACTATATCTGTAGTTTTATGGAGATAGTGTTTATACTCGTTGATATGTGACCTTGAATGTTTTTTATGTGTTTTGACATGTATGAAAGACCACTGCACGAGTAAAAATGAATGCACATAAAAGAATGGGAGAAAAACGACTTACTGCGCTGCACTTCTCTTCTATCTTAGCTGGGTTTGTTGATGCACTAGCATAACTATCAGTCGCGGTACTTTAGTGCAGTTTGCGGATACGGGATGCGGAATATTATAAAGGTTCACGCGGCGAGTTTCGATTGACGAACTGATTGTTATGGTAACGTTAAATGACAGGATAGGGATGGGTAGAAAAGGAACATGTGACAATCAAACCACAAGCACAGGGTCTACGATATATGTAGATATATGTAGGTAAGTGTAGCTATGTATCGTGCAAACGCCCAACCACTCGTAGATGCATTGAATCAAGTGTTCAGTATTTGAAATGACAACATATTTTAGTGTTGTCCTTCTATTTTACATTGTTTAATCAAATGTCAACGATAAGAAATAAAAAAAAAATCTCTATCTCGCAATTTTTAAAAGAAACAGAGTTTTTATGCTTCGTAAGACATTAAATTGAAAAAGGAATGGAAAAAGTTACTTTTCGAAGTGTAGTGTAAACTTATGGATTAAATATAATATAAACCTGCTTAAAATTAGAGATGAAACGGATATCCGGTAACTATCCGGTATCCGGCCTATCCGGCCTAAATTTACTATCCGGCCAGATACCGGATATTCAAAAACTACGACAATTTCCTATAATAAAATGCAATACATTAATATTTGTTAGGTAAATAGGTAACAATAAAATGGCTTATGACGGCTTTTATTTAAAGTCGAAAAAGTTACAAAAAAGCCATAAGGCCTTCCAAAAAACTAAAATTTTCTTCTGAGATATTCACTCTAATGATAAATACAAAAAAATTGTAAATATCTAAACTAAAAACTTTTAGTGAAAACTGACAAAAACCTCGCCGAAAATGGGCCGAATATCCTACCGCCGGATATCCGGCCATCCGGCCTCGCAGCTCGCCGTATATCCGGTATCCAGCCAAACAACTATCCGATTCATCTCTACTTAAAATTATACTGGAAAGTAGAAAATGGAAAAAAGAAAAAGATATGCATTAGGATTAAATATTTATAATACTTTTTCTAGTTTTAAATGTGCACACATACACTCACACATACATAACTATACATACTTTTACATATACATACAAATTGACTCATATAGGTATAAAAAATTAATACGCCTCTATCTGAATACGAGAAACAGGCCACTAGCGCTATCACATTCACTCATCAAAAACTCTTCTTTCTCAAAATTCTTTTTTACTGTAAAAAGCCATTCAAAAACAGTATTTTCGTAAAAAAAAGAGATAGGTGGGTACAGTTTTCCTGGAATGGCTACAATTAAGTCGTTATTATTGGTATGTATATTTATTATAATGATATTCTGCTAGGAATTTTAAAGCCCAGAATAAGTTCTTCCATGGAGTATGGCGGAGTGGGTATGGTCATGCATCGACATGGCTGGGACGGCAATCCTCTAATTATCTCCAGAATCGTGGAATAATTACAAACTAACCCCCTTGTATACCTGCGCCCCTAATACTGTAACCCTGTGCCTATTCCAACGAAAATTACTCCGTAATTATATCAATAGAAGTGAGGTTTTCGAAATAGGAAATAAGTTACAGTAAATAATAATTAATCATTTCGCGAGACGCATCAAAATTACCTAATCAAATTTTAGTTAAACGCTTTTCAATTGTCCAATGTTCTTATTTATAAACCCACAGTTTGGTACAACGGCGAAAAATGTTCCAATGCTTAGTGCCGTTGTCGATGTAATCTGACGAACAGTGGTGTTAAGAAATTCTTCTTCTTTGCGTGCCGTATCAGGTCCCCCGACGTTGGCGATCACTCTTGAGAATGTCTCTCTGTCTTGCGCTGCCCGGAATAGCTCCTCCACACTTCTAATGCCGGTCCACTCTCGTATATTACGCAGCCAAGACATTTGTCTCCTACCAGGCCCTCGGCGACCCTCTATCTTGCCTTTCAATATCAAATGGAGCAAGTGATACTTCTCTCCTCGAAGTATATGACCCAGATATGAAATTTTCCTGATTTTTATTAATGTAAGCAGTTCTCTATCTGCTCTAGCCCGCCTGAGAATTTCTGTGTTGGTGATCATGTCGGTCCATGGGACCTTGAGCATTCTCCGGTGAAGCCACATTTCAAAAGCCTCTAACCTGTTCATGGTATTTGCTTTCAAGGTCCATGTTTCACATCCACAGAGCAAGGCCGACCACACATAACATTTTAGCATTCTCTGCCTTAGTTTTAAGCTGATATTGTCATTGCAGAAGAGGTATTTCATTTTAATGAACGCAGTTCTTGCTGCTTCAATTCTGCATCTAACCTCCACATCTGGGTCAAGAGTCTCCGTGAGAATACTGCAGAGGTATCTAAATCTTTCCACCTTTTCGACATTGCAACCATTTAACAGTATCACTGATTCAGAGTGATCTAGTCGTCCAAATGTCATCCATTTAGTTTTATTGACGTTGATTGTTAGGCCCAGTTGCTCACCAGCATTATTAACAAGATTTAACAGAAATTAACCCTAGGAAATAATTAAGTTAGTTAGCAAATTTTCTAAAATTTGAATGGAACGCCCCATCTTGGTAATCTTGGTATTGTACATCAATGAATTAACCTCACTTGTTGTTAACCGACAAAACCAAGGTACGCATGAGTAAGTATGTATTAAATATAATTACACTAGCAGACCCGGCCACACGTTGCTGTGGCTAACGAAACACGACGCCATTACCCAACCTTTATAAAATCCACACCACCCGCTTGCCAGCTACCCGTTGCCCGCTGCCTGAATTGAAAATTTGAATTTCTCGGCTTTTTTCTACTATAATAAGCATGTATTACACATATAAACCTTCCCCTTGAATCACTCTATCTATTGGTGAAAACCGCATGAAAATCTGTTTCGTAGTTTAAAAGATCTATGCGCACATACATTTTGAGCGACTTAATTTTATACTATGTAATGCAATTCAAGCGATCGCCACTAATTATACAATGCTTGCAATGCAACACTGGATATTTGAAAAGGGAAAATCAAATACCTACTTACTCTAGGACATCTATTTTCCAATTTCTTCCGCAGAACGAATTTCAAAAGTGACTATAGTACGGCTCGCCAGCCGTTTTAAATCGCACAAAAATATGTTTTCTTTGAATTTCTCGGCTTTTCTCTAATATAATTTACATGTATTATACATATAAACATTTCTCTTCAATCACTCTATCTATTGGTGAAAACCGCATGAAAATCCGTTGCGTAGTTTAAAAGATTACGCGCACATACATTTTGAGCGACTTCATTTTATACTATGTAATGATATAAGTATGAAATCAACAATCATAAAAAAATTTACTGAAATAATAAATACGAATACCTATATAGTTTAAAGTGCTTTAGATCTGTATAGGTTTCTGTAGCACATGAGTGAACCGGTATTGTGTAACCCTGCGGCAAAAAACCTACGGAAAACGTGCACAACAATAAACATGGTAATTGAAACACCTGTATAATTCATAGAAGTGTTCTTACTCCGGTAATCCGCCAGTCCTAATAATATACATAATGGACCGTAGTAAAATGGTGTAATGCAAATGATGTCGGCGGCAAACATCAAAGCAAAGGAAGTGAGAGTAGGAGGGAGAGGGGTACTCCCTTTAGTTTAGGCTGACCACGTTTCTCGGGACGAAATGGTAGACTTAAAATAATAAATTATTAATGTTTTATATGTTCAAATTATTTTTCACAGAATCAAACCTATTACAGTATCATTTTATAACGGCTTTACTGTAAGCAGCTAAATTACTTTAAATAATATTGAAGGCGGGAATTCACACAATTGCAACACCTCTGCCATAGGTCACCTCAAGATGCTTGCTACATTTTGTGACGTAGCATGGGTGCCCGGGTTCATGAGGTGAGGTTTGTCTATGTCTTGGCGGCGGATGACCTGGACACACTGATCCCCAGATTCCTATCCACCCTCATAAATTTTTCCAACCCAAAACATCCTCTCTTTCCTTTCCTTAAAAATACCCTCCACACAGCATCCCCAAATAGAATATAGGCCTGAGGAATATAATATTTCTCAGTGCCTCCTGCGTAGATTTAATAAATGTAAAAAAAAAAAATTTCGTTTGCTTAAAAACTTTTTTTTTTAATAATACATTTAGGAAAAAAGTTATAAACAAAAATATTATATTAAAATGGAATATCGCCATGAATTAACTGTTTCAAAATTATAAATTCTTTCAATATATTGACGTAAAACTCATTACTGTGAGTCATTGTCATTAAATTTTATGTAAAATTTTGTCGTTTTGCTAGCATGACTTTAATATTTTTCTAGGTGCAAATATGTGTTTCTATAATTCTGCATAACCAGGGCCTCTATTAATTATTTTTTCCGAGTGGATGCCAGCAAAAGACATGCCGTAGTTTAGCCAAATCTATATTTAGCCAAAACTTAACATTTTTAACATGGAATTTAGAAAGGCGAAACATTCCAAACACATGTAGGTAGTTTTACTTGTTAGAGAACAGTTAAAATATAAAGTTTTGGCTACATGCAAATTTCGATAAATAATAACTTTTAGCTATAATTACCTACAATCGGCGACAGCCCAAACACTGCAATAAAAACGGTTGGTGTAGTCAGCCTACTAGTGGGGTATATTATGATCCACATGAAGAGGGGAAAGAGGGGCTAATCGGCGGGAAAACATCAAAGCAATTCCCCACACTTCCCCCCCAACTCCCCCGCCCCTTGACCAAGTGATGATACCACCCGCAATGGGACTTTTGAAATGTAAAATCGAATCTTTCAATGGATTCTTTTCGCAAAACTGTAGCGGAGCTATTACATTATTTAATGCGCGATGTCGGCCATAAATTTACAGATGAAAGGCTCATGAATATTCATTCAGGAAATATGGACCTCTTGCTAATTTTCGTGCATTTTGCAAGAAAGGATTTCGTCGCGCCAAGTGGGCGGGCGCTCAAATGAAATGTAAATAAAAATTATTATAATAATTCTTTCCGAAGAGGAAAACGGAAGTACTACCTGTTTTCATAGCAAGTTTTTGTATTTGTATTGTTTTGTAATCGCTGGGAATATGGCGGCGCGGAAATTGAAAATAAAAAATACGGCCAATTGAAAGAATTTTGTGGATATTGGATATTGCGTGGAACGTTTTGAAAGAGTCGGCGAGGGAAATGGAAAATGCCACTGAAAATGCGATCAGAAATTGGACTAATAAAAATTTCATTCGATTATTTTTCAAATATCGAGTATACGCAATACGCATTCAGAATTAGGAAGTTAAGATAGTTGTGTTTGTCAGATATGATTTTAGATTTTCACGGCCAAAAGTATTTTTGTTGTTTGTTTTGGGGGTGTTATGCCGTGTTACGCTACCTCCTCCTTTAGCCAACGTTTCGGACAGCGTTACAGTGTCCATCATCAGGGCAGATGTGTAAATGTTAGTGGTAGAATGTGTGCTTAAGTACTTCGAAGCAATACCGTGTTGCCAGCTCCACTCCACTGCGAGCTGGAATTACAGCATACTTGAAGATGGTTTTCTGCATTTAGCTTTGGTGTAGCCGTCAATTACCGGATACCAAGAACTATTGAGCTTAGCTTAGCTCCGTCGTCTCTATTGAGCTTAGATCCGTCGTAGATACGACGGAGCTAGGCTCAATAGTTGACTACGCTCAATAGTTGAATAATTGACGGCTAATTCTACCACTAACATTTACACATCTGCCCTGATGATGGACACTGTAACGCTGTCCGAAACGTTGGCTCAAGGAGGAGGTAGCGTTACACGGCATAACACCCCAAAAATACACAAAAAATGTTGTGTTTGTTGTCAATTTAATTGATTCAATCGTAATCGTAACAGGGCCGGTTCCGGATATTTTAATTAATATTCCTTATTTTGAACTGACACCGATTTACAATTCATCCCATTAATTGTTTTATTTTACTCTATATAAAATATAAAGTAATAAAACTTATATTTGTGAAAGTTTTTTTCTTTCTAAAATGCAGGTAAAAAAAACTTCCACAAATATAAGTTTTATTAGTTTATATAGAGTAAAATAAGCCAATTAGAATAATTAACATATAGAGCAAAATAAATAAATGTGTTATTTTAACCCATAATTTCTAGAAGGGTATATAGCTTCGAAGGGCGGAGTCTGGTCCAGCCGATCCAAAAATTCGACTTTTTTGCCTAAAAATCTTCCTGTACATGTGGAGAATACATTCCTAAAGTCATAGCATCAAATTCAACCTTGAAATATATTCTGAGCGGTGCAGGCAGAACGCAGAACGAAGCGGCCCGATTACAAGCGAAAACTTTAAACGCGATTTTCTCAAAACCACATTTTTCTAGTTGGTTGGAATCGTAAATCATCGAATTTCAATCCGATTCACTTCATTTAAAGTTTAAATTAAAGACAATTAAATTTACAGGCGGGTGAACCGCGACTTATTAAAAAAATATTATTATAAGACAAAGTGATTGCAAAATTACGGTCGAATTTTTTCTTCAATTTTCATTTTATGTCCGCCATTTTTGCAAACTCTTGTTGATGCGCATTCGATATTCATACTACAACGATTTTTTTTTTTTTAATTTCATGTTTCAGATAATTTCCAAGGACTCCAGGATTCTAACCTATTTGATCAGACCCTCCGTTTGCGGCCGCTGTATCTACATATTCAAATCAAAATTTCAATGGTGTTTATTCTCGTTCAAATGTACTTTTACATGTAACAAATGTTTCGCGAACGAAAATAAATTTTATCTAAAAAAAATAACATTAAAAAAACTCGACTCGACCAGACTAAGAATCAGAACAGAATTTTTCAAAGAAACCCAATCCAAAAATCATATACATACCTAAAGTCATTCTATTTATTCAAATTATTTATTTGTTTTTGTTATAAAGAATACATCGGTATAAAGAAGCTTTGACTGTCCAACTAGAAAGGTCTCCCGTTCTACGACATTGAAGGGGACCCCGCCACTTTCCCAACGGCTTTATAAGGAAACATATGGTTTCCTCCTTCACCGCACACGTCAAGACTCTACTTTTTTTTTAACGAAGCTACGAAGCTTTGAACGACTCTAGACTCTCCAATGTCCATGCATACGGGGTTAGTAAGCAGTATGCAAGTACTTACTTTAACAACACGTTCTAGGACAGTCAAATTGACAGAAACATTCTGATAGGCGTAAATTTAATTTACATATGACCGATTTATATTGGGACACAAATCAAAAAAACATCGCCAAAAAACTTTATTTTACTTAGCTCTGAAGCTCTGTACCTGAAGCTCAGGCAAAAATATTTAATTATTTATAATTAACGGCACAAGTGTCCTTCAGGCACATGTTTTTTTACGTTTAATTTCGTTTTTTACGTGTAGTTTCGGTGTCTAAATATGGAGCGAAAACAGATGTCATTTGGCATGTGCCTATGTATAACGATGGAAATGAAATAATGGGTTCATGGGGTGAGGTTTGCCTAGGTCATGACGGCGGATACGTCTACACACCTGCTATGTGGCGGGCCGGATCGAGAGAGACTGATTCAGGGAGATCTTTTGACCTTTTCAGCCAGGTTCTCTCCACCCATCGCATTGCACCATAGTTGGAGGGGTGGAATCAAACGTTCGTTCCTCCTGGACATTTTGACCTCCAGATTCCTCGTGCCTTTTTCCTTCTAGAACTTCCTTTTTTCCCTCCGTTAAAAAGACCGTCCACACAGTAAGGAAATTATTTTCCTCAGAGCCTCCTGCAAAAAAAACATTATGTCTTAAATAACATCGACTGGTTAGGCCCATACATATACCCACACATACACATACCTACTCAGCACGCATATATACTGTCACTGCTTGAGATTGGTATTAATTATTGTTGCAAGTCCTTTGTCCTACCTATTCCCTACCCGTCAATCTTACCCACAATATTATTCAGTCTGCAATATATTCCCGCCGCATGTAGCCATTTTTGTGCTTCCGCTCTCGGTTAATCCGCTATAAATAACTCCGCTGTGTACTATCAAAATAAACGAACCTCACGACTATTACTGTTTTGTTCCTGTTGGATGGGAAAGGAGCATACAAATACGATTCCGGGAACATATAAATACGATTGTTAATAAATCTCTCAAACTACTTGGTTTTATCACTAGAACCACTTCTGACTTCAAAAACATAAATACCCTAAGAACTCTTTACTGCTCCTTGGTTCGCCCCCATCTTGAATATGCTTGTATTATATGGTCTCCTTTTTATGCTGTCCATATTCGTCATATTGAATCCGTTCAACATCGGTTCCTAAAGGGAATTGCTTGGAGGCTAGGATTAGAGCGAGGCAATTACTCGTATGCTGAAATTGAACAAACTCTAAACCTTTCTCCTTTAGAAGACCGTCGGATAAAATCTGATCTCATTTGTTTCTTCAAAATTATTAACTGTTTAATCGACTCGCCTACATTACTACAACTCATCACATTTAATATACCTTCTCGTAGACTCAGAAATAAAGACCTGCTTTTCCTCAATCAGCACTCGACTAACTATGGTTATAACTCACCACTGTCCAGAATGTGTAGACTGGTCAACTCACGTCAAGACCTTGATTTTTTTGGTATTAGCTTAAATGATTTCTGTCGCTCTTTAAACAAATGAAGATATGTAATATTCACCCTAATTTTTGCAAGGTCTTGACGCGACTTGACACTTATTTTTCTTCTATTTTCACTGTTTGTCTTTGCTTTCATGTACCATCCGAATCCTTACATTGTTCATTTCTATACTTCGTGATACTTTGTTTTAAATTGGACGTAAGTCCGTAAATAAATAAATAAATGAATACAATTGCATTGCCAGCCTACAAGTTATTATCCTTTTCCGGTGAGTCCTCTCCTTTCTATGCAACATGTATTTTTATCATTTTTAAGCAGTGATAGTAACACAAAATCAAGGTCCTTCGCCAGTCATTCTTTGACACAAACACATAAATCCACTCTAACAACATAAATTACCATTCATCGACGAATAAATATCTAGCACTACTCCTGGTGTATGAGTATAAAGCCTCTTTCTGGCGCCTGGGGCCAGTAGCCTCGGTGCCCCAATCTCGCTGCGGTCCTGCTCCAAAACCACGACAACAGTTTACAAGTTCCTCTGCCGTTTGATGTGGCCTGCTCCAGTAGTGTAGTGTGTGTAGTAGACATCAACATCGGTACTCGGTCCAGGAATTAGCATCCCATTTGAGTGTTTCGAATGCATTATTACATTTTCCGTGTGTATCATTGAGTTTCTGGTACAAGCGGGAGTAGAGCGCGCTTGGCAAGCAGCCAACTCGGCTTTTGGGAGGAATCGTATATTAGTTTGCCAAGTTTCGTCTTGTCAAAAGGATAACTGCTGAACATTCTATTTGGGCTCCAGGCTAAGTGCTTCCCGACCAAATAACCCGTAACGAATAATTCGTTTAGTCTTCCTAGAGTTCCTCTTAACAACTCTTAGACGAGAGCTGTGTTAAATATACCTACATACATGTTCCATTTATGTAACAGTCTATGTATGCGAACAAATTTGTATCTCGTGTAAAGTACAAAGTCAACTTACAAAGGCGTAAGGGAGCGCCACGCCTAATAAACACCCGCGTGCATATTATAAAAACTGGCAACGCGCCCTCAAGTTATCAAAGAATATTCTTCTTTAGGTCTCTCAGAAAACAGATATTTAAAAAAAAAACGTAAAATTAATTTTTTATATTATTATAAATTATAACACATCTATATTTATTATTTCGACGCCACGGTCCTACGCATCGAACGACACAGCCCAGTTGCTCCATCATTTCATCAAATTTCAGAGAAATGCGTGTGTGTGCGTGAGTGCTGATGAAATGCATCGTCTTCGACAACGACTCTATCTGCCGAATTGTAGCTCGATCCAGATGTCGAGAAGTGGGTTAAATTCTACTTCCAAGATTTGCATAAATTCGTTCGTTCATTCACGAAAACAATCAAAATTCGAATGTATTTAAAAAAAGGAAGCCATTGTAGAAAAAAATGCTTCTCAAAAGGAATATTATCTCGGCAGGAAGGGCAGTCTCGGTCACTGTTTTTCAAGCAATGTGTATTTTAACCCTTGTGATGCCGTTGAACGATTAATCGGATTACTGAAGAGACGAGATCTTTCAACAACGCTCATTTTTCGAACTAAAATTGAAAGTTAGGAAAATTTTCATTGTAAGAGTTCTACGAACAAGTGAAAACGTACGCGAACACAAGCTGAAGCGATTAACGACTTGCAAATACAATAACTGTAACCTCACAATTAAATAATGTGATTCGTACATAAAAATTAATGTTCCATTATAAAAAGTTTCTTTTGTTCATAGATTTAGATTATCACAAATTTAATTCTCTGAATTTTCGCCTTATAAGAGTGAACCACGATAATCATTTTTACTACTAGGATCTTAGCGCAAACTTGCGCCACAACTTTCCCCTTATTGGCGCAACCCTGCAGGCTGTAGTTCGTTCCTCAGAAGTGACGTGCTTATTTGAGAGGTCACACATAACTAGTGACTGGTACGTTGAGTAACAGTTTCAAAGGAGCGAGTAGCTAATGAGTTTGTGTGTTTCCCCGTCAGATCTTTGGCGTACAAACTTTATAGCTTGAATACATATTTACATCAAAGTAACTTTGCTGGCTTGTAGTTGGTAACATTAGGACAAGTGACACATTTCATTATTATTATGAGTGCCATTTAATCGGGTTTTGAAGTAATACTTAATGTTATGAGATCTATTGGCAAGATTTCAATAAAATTTGATTAAAAAGTTCGCTATTTGCAAACGGAATTTAATCCAATCTGTGTCATTTTTTCGCACCAGAAAATTATACAAATTAAGTGTCAATTTCAAAGTACGTAGATGATCTGGTTTTCAATATAGCACAAACACTGGAATACAATCTCTCGGTGCAGCACAAGCTCTGATGTCATGAAATTAAAATAGATTTTTCTGTTTGGAATTTCTAGGTAAACGCAATTTTTTCAGCTGGCACCTTTTATTATTTTTTTTTTCATGTGAAGTCATAAGAGTCTGAACTGCTCCCAACTGTTTGGAGTCAGTAAGACTATGGCATCTTTAATTGGGATGTGTTGTAAGGCTGAATGTAATTAGGGAGGGGAAGGAGATAGGGAAGAGATATTCAGATCTAGTCATCAAACACAACAATTCAAGCAACATTTCAATTCTGTGGTGGTCTTACACCAGGGCGATACTGAAAGTATCTTTCACTCTGGATCGAGCCGCAAATAAACCTTATCTACTAATACTATAGTGAGGAAATATTTGATTGTTTTTTTGTATTGAATAGGCTCCGTAACTACTGAACCGATTTGAAAAATTCTTTCACCAATAGAAAGCTACATTATCAGCGAGTAACATAGGCTGAATATAATGGTAAGCTCTGGCGGTATGAAATTTGTATAAATGAAAATGTGTGTATTTCATATATTTTAGCGGCAGGGAGGAAAGGCAGGGGGAAGGTGGGGTTTGAGGAAAGGCAAGACACGAGGGAGGGGGGAGGTGGGGAAGGTGGAACCGAACGGGGATGCACGGGAAAGGACATGCAGGGAGAATCAATTTATTTCTTTGAATGGCATAGCAACGCATGCCGGGTACCAGCTAGTATTATTTAAAATGATGAAAATGTGACATAATCAAATAAAATTTACTTGCACACGCCGGGGTTTGAACCCGCGACTTTCAGGGAGCAATCAATTTTTAAAAAAATTAAACTTATTTCTAATTTTGATCAATTATTTTTAAGCTGTCAACACCTTCTGTCAAAAGATCAGAAAATTTCCGCTTTGCAATAAAATCCAAATAAATGGAATATTTCTGAATATATTCGAAAGCTAAACAACTGTTTTTGAAAGGTGACGAAATACGCTTTAGGGTGTTTTTATTAGAAATAAACAATTAATTTTTAAAATATTAAAACTTTGCGTGCAAACATGAAAGAGTTTCAAAAATGGCTCACTTTACATTTTATGTAACTACAATTACATAACAAAAAATAGGAAAACACTCACATATTTTATTAGACAAATGGATTATAAACGTTATTATCACCTCACTTGTCCGTCATTACATAAAAAAAAAAATCATCATTCCATTTCACCATCTCAAATTGCGGTCGGAAACATTAGTTTCATAGAGGAGCATGTTTTTGTTTTACTTTTCAGTAAGGGAGGCGTAATGTGGGATCCGTGTGAGCTGTTTCCAAAAGCAAACAAATTACCCTGGGGAGTTAAAATTTAATAGGACGTTAACTCATTCCTATTAAGAGCATTTCTCATATGTTCGTAGTATCCTTGAATACGCATCTCAGGTGTGGAACCCAGGCTATGCAGTGCACAAAAACAGAATTGAAAGCGTTCAAAATAGATTTTTAAGGTACCTCAATTTCCGCTCTCTTCGATCTCATGTTAGTAATGAAGACTCTGCAAAGTTCTTCAAAATACAAACGTTAACTTGTCGAAGAAATATAGCAGATTCGGTAATGTTATTTAAAATTACACATAACTTAATCGATTTTCCTGATCTTCTTCAACGCCTATCATTCCATGTTCCAAATCGCAACAGCAGGCAGTCGCTTACCTTTAATCTCCCTCTTTGCAAGACCAACTCCAAACAGAACTCATTTATCTACAGATCCACACACTCATTTAACTTAAATTATTACCACATTGACATTTTTAACTCAACTTTACGTGACATAAAACGAAAACTCACCAAGCAACATGACTCAAACTAGAAAGTTCAATCCCTATATATGTTCCCGTCCTTTGCCTCTTAATCCTATCCCTATGTTCCCCCCCCCCCCTTTTTGCAATCTCTGATTTGCTGTCAACTTTTTCTAAAATAAATAAAATTAAAATAAAGCGTTTAACCAGCCAGCGGACAAAAATCCACATTTCGTCGAAAGTTGTTCTAACGATCGTGCAGGGTGGTTACAACGAGAAAGATTAATTATTCTCCGTACCAGCTTTTTTAAATTATAACTCAATATCGATTTTATTTCAATTCAAATTAGCTTTAATTTATGCCTTCATCCAAAAATGCTGAAAGGTGTGATGATAAAACTATTAAAATAATGTACTTTTTGTAGTTATTTTTTGATTATAAGTATTTATCATTTTTCAATAATGTCTAAATTTAATAAATTTGAAATATATTAGTTTGTAAGTGCGCAAATAAATACACAAATGGACCAATTTTCGTCAAGAAACACATGTACGTACATATTTTTTAATGATTTTATTTAAACTAAAATTAAAATTCTAAAACATGCGTTTGCTAGATAATGTATCGATTTATTTTATTGCATGATTATATTATTTGAAATGGGTGTGGTGTAATACAAAATCTTTTTTGAAAATTTAACAAATCTGCCAACGACTTATGGAATAACCTTATTATACTAAAAATTTAAAAAATTCTCAAAATTTATTACATGCGAATGCTAGATAAAAGAACAATCTTTCGAAATCCATTTATAATTTTTTGTGGAAAAGAGTCAATACGTCTAAAATCTGATTTGAAAATGACATATTTCTGGTTTTCTCTGGTAATGCCCTCTTAAGCCGGCTGGTGAAATTATTTAACAAATAAAATTAGCTGAGGTTTTCGTCCCATTAAAATGTAGATGCTAGTGCATAAAATAAATAAATAAAACAGTTTTAAACAGTGTATATATAAAACTGCATTTCCTTCCAGATTACCAACAAGTATTCTATCTAACTTGGCCGCATCTAGGTATCTAGATAATTCACTACTTCATAATGATTATATTATGTTTGCGTACAAGATAGTATCTACTAGAAACTATTTATGTACTAAACTAATACAAAATGCATATCTATATACATGCAATGATCAAAGGGGCCGCCAGTACCTACCTTCGTACATACTTGCAAACTCGGGCCATTAACTCTAAAGTAACGTATGAACTCACAAGTGTACCCACGATGTGTAATTCTTTTCATGCAAATTATGAATGTAAGAGACCGTACTTCCTGTGGAGACTTGCTCTACCAAATAATAAATAAATGAATAAAAAAGGCAGCATTTTTTATGACACGATTATTGTGTCGTATTTGCACGAAAATATTATGTTCATGCTAAACTTTTAACAAATATTTACTCCATTCCGAGTTGTGTTATTTGTTATTTGCAATGGTTCTATGATTGAATAGTATTTGGTTCCGTTCGTTCGTATTTTAGAAAACACAGCAAATAAGTTGGGAATGTCAACATTGAGTAAAGTCCGTACATTCAAACAGGAACAATATTTTTTTAGTTAACATACTTTTTACAAGGATAAATCAAAATCCTCGGCCTCCGTTGTCGAGGAGTAAGGCTCTTGACTACCAATCCGAAGGTTCCGGGTTCAAATGCCGGCATGGGCAAATATTTTTTTTTCAAGGTTTTCAGTTTGTGATGGCATTGTTTATTTTATTAAAAGAAAAAATAACTTAGTTTACATCACTTTATTTATATATACACAATCTATGTCTCGTGAATAATGTTCACATCATGAGAAGTAAATTTACTCCTAATGATGTGAATATTGAGCGGTGGATTTTAATTACATTGCAGAACGAGTTTATAAATAAACTATTTCATAAATTATTGAACACATAAAAGAAATAAAAATTATTAATTTGTGTTATTTCACAATAAGTAATTAAACATAATATTATATAGTATACTAGCCGCACGTTCCATAGTGGAAGATTCTCTCAGTATTGCCCTGGTGTAAGGCCACCATTCAGAATTGAAACGTTGCTTGAAATAGCTTTAGCCGTGTTTGGTGACTAGATCTGAATAGTCAGGTACTTCTCCACCTTCCTCTCCCCATCTCGTTATCTTTCTACTCCTACCTTCAACTTCACAACATACTCCCATTTGGGATGCCATAGTAAATATACAAATTATTTTATCAATTAATAATTCCATAAGTACCTACACGAAATTTACAAATGCGTATTTCTTTCGTTAACATTTTAGAAGTAATCTTTCGTCTTAATTTTTCAAGTTTACTAGCGGCTTACATCCGAAATGCAAATTTCTGATCGTCTTTTGAAAGGCAATGATCATTGGACAATTTTTTTGATACTTTCAGTTTCATACATCCTTCAATAATTATATCCCATAATTTTTCACGGGTCTGCTCTAGAACATATTAAATTTATAGTTCGTATGTAGGTACCTAAAAGAAATTAAAAACATATATGTACGTATTATTTCTTCCTAATCGACAAATCATGCAAATTGTTCCTGGGCGCCTCTTTTGTACTTTTGACCTTTATACTAGCGTTCAATTTTAAAACATTACTCCTTTTTAATTTTGGAAATCTGTAACATTTGCACTCAAACACTAATATGATAATATTAACACTAACACTCTGTAATTCTATACAATGACTTGGCAAAGCGGTAAGATGCTTTGATCCAGATATAGATCCAGAATTTGCAGTTTAAAAATCAGGCGAAGAGCAAATCAAAAGGAAGAAGGGTAATTATAAAATTTCATATGTTAAGTATTCATTTTTTTTATATACATATACATGTAATATAATCATGAGTAATTACATTTTCAGGTTACAATCGGATTAAACTCAAATCATTAAATACTAACATGCAACATTGATTAGAAACAGTATAAACATATATATGTATATAATATATAACCTTTACGAGAGTGTAACTACTCGTGTGTAAAGGGAAGAGAAAATATATATTTTTTTTTTTAAATTAAAAAAATTAAAAATTATAACACATACATTATAAATACGTACTTACATAAATCAAATGTAATAAAAAAATAAAATAATATAAAATAAATTGTTGAATAAGTATTGTTAGTTAAAGGTTAATGCGGTTCTAAGGGGCTAAATTATTTAAGATATTATTGTTTAATTTATTTTTGAATTTATTGTAGTCAGATTCTAATCTCAGCTCTATTGCTAGTTGATTAAACCACACCACTCCATTGTACATGTAGTAGTGTTGTGCAAAACTGGTATGCATTAATGGCGTACATAAGCGACCCACTGTGTTTTGCCTATTGCTCTCAACGCGTACCATGGCGTGGTGCGACTTCTTAGAATAGTCTTTGTGTATTTGAAGCAGCGTATTTTTCATATATTATGTATTTTTTAAAGGTGGGACTTGGAAGTCTTGGGAAAGTTGAGAGGTTGAATAATCTGATGGTTTCTTAGTAAGAATTTTGATTATCAATCTTTGAGTAATTTCCAACGGCAAAATTGAGCATAGAATATATTTTTAAGAATTTTTAAGTTAAGTATATTTCTTAAATTAATAAATATGTATATAAGTTTTCTTAATCTATTTATGGTACTGGTAATTTGAGTCTTCCACTTAAGGTTACTATCTGTTATTACACCCAAATATTTTATTTCTTTTTTATTTGCTATGCATAGACAGTAATTATTTTGGCATGTTAATATTTTAGTGGTGCATTTTTTTAATGTATTTTAATATTTAATGCGATAGGAGATATTTTTTTTGTTATTTATACTAAAAGGTATATAATAGGTTTTTTCAATGTTTAATGTTAATAAATTTTCGTCAAACCATTCTTTTAAGATATTGATATCATTATTAGCAATTGTTTCAAGTTCATTCCATGACTTTGCTTGGAATATAATTGCAGTATCATCTGCATATGAAACAAGTTTTCCTGTTATTGGTAATTCAAAGATATTATTAACATACAAGATGAATAGAAGAGGGCCCAAAATCGTGCCTTGTGGTATTCCAAAGTCGCTTGTACTCGGTTCACTAAGAATGTTTTTTTTATTTTTACGCATTGATTTCTAGAGTTCAGAAAACTTTCTATCCATGTGTTAGCGTTATCTATAATTCCTATTTCGTTAAGCTTGTATAGTAATTTTTTGTGACTTATCCTGTTAAAGGCTTTCCTTAGGTCTATGAAAATTGCAAGAGATTTTTTGCCTTTGTCTAGTGATTGATGTATTTTTGTTGTTAAATCTATGATTGCGTCCTGTGTGGTTATTTTTGCGCGAAAACCAAATTGTTGGTCACTCAATATATTATTAATTCCAATAAAATTTTGTATTTGCTTTTTAGCTACCTTTTCAAAAAATTTTGAGATATTTAATAATACTGATATAGGTCGGTAGTTATTAATTTCTTTAGTCACCTGATTTATAAATCGGTGTAATAATAGTTTTTTTTGTATATTGATGGAAAGATTCCCTTTTTTAGACTATTGTTTATAATATGTGTAATAGGCTTTTTCAAAAAGTTAAGATGTGTCTTTAGATTTTCAACAGTGATCCCATCGAAACCTGGTGCTGATTCAGTTTTTAGGTTTTTTATTATATCAACAATTTCTTGTTCAGTTATCGTTTCGAATTTTCCTATGTTTTTTTTGATGATGTTACATCATTTTCTGCGGTAGATGTGGTATTATCTACGATATTAGTTATTTTGCTTGCGAGATTTTTTCCGACATTAGAAAAAAAATTATTGAAAGCAGTTGCACATTGTTTAGGATTATCCAAAACTTGTACCATTTTATTATTAATACGTAGCTTTAAAATGTCACTTGTTTTCATTTTTTTATCAATTATTTAATTTATTGTTTTCCAAATTTGTTTATTGTTGTTTCCTGAATTCAATACCTTTTGTTTATAAAATTCCTCTTTGGTAGTTTTAATTAGTGCCGTTAGTTTGTTTCTGTATTTTTTAAAGTATGAGATGATTGGATTATTAAGTGGATATTTTTTAGTTAGTTTAAATAATTTTGTCTTTTTCTCGTATTGATACCACGAGGCCATGAGTGATCCATGGTTTAAGTTTATGAAATTTATTTTTATATGTTTTGTTGGGTATTTCATAGCTTGAATCTTTTATATGTTTTTGAAAGGTGTCATGAAATTGTGATGCACTTATATTCACATCTTCTGTGGTAAGTACAGATTCCCACGATTCGTGAGACAGTTTTTCATTTAGTTCTTGTTAATTTATTTTTATTTTTGGAATGGCAGAGTCATTACTATAATTATTTATTTATATTTATTTCATGGATCGTAATAACTACTGGTCTTTCGAGCCGGATCACCAACCGTATAATTTTATTATATCGTATTATTTATCGCACCTATACGACGTATGTAATATGTATGCATTGAAAATCACTAAACGCTTGAACGCTTGAACGCTTGAACAGGGTATAGGGTGCAGATTGCAGATTACGGTTGCAGGCCAGCCTCTTGCTCTGGGAATTACGCTCCGGTACACATCTGAGTTCTAAGAGCACTCGAAGCGTGACCACTTCACCAGACATTCATTCCGGAACGACCCGAGAAGGCCCACGTATTTTATTTCATAAAAAAATTCTTTTACTGAATCTAAAGTCTAAATAGCTGTTTTTGTAGAGTCCTAACTGTTCGAAGTCAGCGGAATTATGGCATTCCCAACATTGGAATTGTGCAGATAGGTTGGACTAACACAAGGACCATTGGTGTAATGATCAGGACTAAAACTCTAGTGAAATTATTATAATTGCAAGATTTGTGAAGCTGAAAGTATTTATAAAATATTTTGCATCAGGATATTTGCCTTTCAAAAACAACAACTATTGTCAATATTCTTTGTATTATAATGTCTATATGGTCCCGAAGGCTAAAAATTTAAAATCGTTCTGTTAGCTTATTTTTTTGATTTAAAGATCTGAATATTCGGAATTTTGAATGAAATAAAATGAAATGCTTAATCCTACTAATATTATAAAGGTGAAAGTTTGTATGGATGTATGTTTGTTACTCTTTCGCGCAAAAACTACTAATAGATTTAAAAATTTCTTTCACTAATAGAAAGCTACATTATTTGCGAGATCTATAAGCTATATATATTGGAAGCTCTGGCGTTATGAATAATCTCTGGCGTTATGAAATTATTTTTCATACGTTTTCTGTCGTTAACAAAATCGATTTATTGCAAACACCAATTGTCGCCTTGGAAACGATGTTTTTTTTTAATTAGGTTACTATGGTTACCCTTTGATGTTAAAATTCAAATACGTATAAAATACTAATTCCTACTTTACTGAATGGATTTTAATGAAACTTTACAATAATATAAACATAAAGGCTATAGCACAGAGCTCTGGCATTACGAAATTTGTATGAAAAAATTACAATAGGTGGCACGATTAGAAAGATAATCTATAATTCAAATTAATATGATTCAAATTATTAGGGAAGTAGGTACTTCGCTTATTTAAATATTTTTTTAAATAGAATTTTTATTTAAGAATCTTTGTTTTGCAAAATGTCATTCTCAAATTTTGACATCACAGAACAATTATTGTTTTAATTGGATAGACAGGTATCGCATTTTTTAAGTATAAAACTGCTGTACTGGATTTTTATTAAATTTACAATAAGCCGCCCCACTTTTAATAGGCACAGATTTTGGAAAGTACACTATTTTTAAACTTAGTCATTCTAAATTTCGATTACATAAAATTAAAATTAGCTTTCGTCTTGTGAGATTGTACGCCAGAATCACAAACCATGTTACACAAACCTAGCGTAGCCGCTGAACTACTTGAAAACTGGGATGTTTTTCTTGCCTTGACGCGAGTAGGCGTTATAAAGGGGCACTTTCTTTTGTATCACAAACCATGTTACACAAACCTAGCGTAGCCGCTAAACTACTTGAAAACTGGGATGTTTTTCTTGCCTTGACGCGAGCAGGCGGTATAAAGGGGGCACTTTCTTTAATGTGTGCAAATTATTTTACTATGAATTATCACTATGTGGTTTCTATGGACAAGATTCAATATAGCGTCGGCGTCAAAACGGAAAATTACGCGAATAAAAGTTTTTACGAATATAAATTTAAATGCACGTTTTTCCGCCGTTCTCGACTGAAACAGATGGTTCTTGTGGTAATTAAGTTTAAGGGTAGTTTATTTTTTAAAATATATGCCTATTAAAAGTGTAGTGGCATGCGGCGTCTAGTCGTAAATTTACCGGATTTTTTGGTGGAATATAAAAAGAAGAATAATAATTCGTAAAACTACCGTTGAGTTCTGGCATTATGAAATTTGTATAAGAAATTATAATAGGTGGCATGCGAGCAGTTAGAAAACTGAATGTATCGGGAATGAATATGTGGAATGCGAGAGGTGAGTGGGGGGAGTGGGGAGGGTGTGTTGGGAGGGTGTTGGTGGAGGGGGGAAGTGAAGGGGGAGGAGGGGGGGGGGAGGGGGTTAGGGTAGGGAGAGGGGTGAGGGAAGGAAGGGTAAAGGGGAAGGATGGAGGAGGGTGTGGGGAGGGTTAGGGGGTGGGGGAATGAGGTTGATGGGGGGGAGTGGTGTGGGGAAAGGGAATGTGGAGGGGTAGGGGGTGAGGGGAGTGGTGGGAGGAGGGAGAGGGGGAGGGAGTTGATGGGGGAGTGGAGTGGAGAGAGGGAAGGTGGAGGAGGCGGAGTGGGATGGAAGAGGGGTGAGGGAAGGAAATAAAGGGGGAGGGGTGGAGGAAGGGGTGGGTGGAGGGGTAGGGGGGGTTGTTGGGGGAGTGGAGTGGGGGGAGGGTGATTGATGGGGGGAGTGGGGTGGGGAGAGAGAAGGTGGAGGAGGCTGAATGGAAATCTCCTAATACCATGCGAGCGAAGCCGCGGGAAAAAGCTAGTATGAAAATAACAACATAGGTATTTACTATTTTTAAAATCAGTAGAAATGCAGAAACGAAACTTTAGACAGCTCTAAGTACTTCAAAACTACAAAATTGCAGATTCGACATTGTTTTTTTTTGTTGACAAACCAGAGAGATTTAATAGATAATGTGTGTGATATCGACGGTAATAGAGGATAAAATAGCCACTGCGATCATTCAATGTACAGTATTTTTGATATGCGTGCTAAATCGTATTGTCTCTAAGTTTAAATTTTCAACAAATAAACTGTTTTTAATTATTATTTTTAATTTATAAACTAACGTTTAGACAAGATTTATGCATAGCACAAAGGGTAACAATTATTATAAGCAATAATTATCAGCCTGAAACACTCATCAACATTGAAAAATCTTCCGAGAAAAGATTTGGTTGTTTTCAGGTGGAAAAAATATAATAAGCAGTAATTGTTGAATGAAACACTAGTATATATTGAATTATTTGGCGGGTATTTGATAAGCCCCCATAGCTCAGTGGTCAAGAGCAACGGGTTCAAGTCCCGTTGGCGGCAAGTATCTTTTCTCGGAAGATTTTTCAATGTTGATGAGTGTTTCAGGCTGATAATTATTGCTTATAATAATTGTTAAACTGTTTTTATTTTAATGAAAAGACAAATAACTTTGTTTAAATCACTTTCATTTATATACGATCAACATGTTTCATAAACAATGTTCACATCATCAGAATCAAATGTATATTGATGATGATGTGAACATTGTTCATGAAACATGTTGATTGTGTTTAAATAAAAGTGATGTAAACAAATTTATTTGTCTTTTCATTAAAATGAGTAATGCCATCATCACAGAGCGGAAAACCTTTCCGAAGAATTTCCTTCGAAAAATGAAATAAACTGTGTTTATCTAAAGTAAACTGCCAGGTAGGTACATTTTTTGTAGTTCTTTATATATTATGTATATATATCAATATACGTATGTCCCAGATAACCTAAAGGAATTAGTATTGGTTTCTATGTTTTTTCGGGTTTTAGCCCAAATAACCAACTCTCCCGATAAAACTAGATAGAGCCTAGGAAGTCATATTAGTTCAGTGCCTTTGATGTGCATGAAACGATGTATGAATATGAACGAGTCAATGAGTGACTGCCAAAAACCGATATATTTGGCGGTCCGCCCTCTGCCTACTATTATCTTTACTATTATTATAATTTACTCAGCTTTGTGTAGCGTGTAGGTTCAATGGTGTAGATTCATAGGTGCAATGTAACTATCACTGCATTCGGCTTTGAGCTCATCACGATGTAGAAGTCATTGCATTCAGCTTTGAGCGTTGGGTAATCAACTATATCATTATTATGTAGGTATTTATTATCCTTCAGAATCCTCATTGAGTCCTGGAGCTCTGCACGGTGAAATCGATAACTTTACAATATCGGATGGATAGGCGATTTTATATCTATGTTCCCAACACGGTATCTCCGATGACAGCCGAATCGATATTGACAGGGAATAAATAAGAAATCAATATACCCTGGCAACACTGAAGGTATTTTTATGAATAGATACTCTGAAATGTCAAGACACCAAGCAATTACATAAAAATATTAATAAAGTGCCGATATTGAATTAAAATATTACCCTAAATGTGCTTTGGCAGTCCGTATTTACTTTTTGACACTGAACGTGAGTTAATTAGTTAATGAGGTCTCTATTCCTATTTCAACCATTTTCGTCTCTCGAAGAATAAATTGATTGCGTCTCAGATGCATTATTACGGATGGTGCATACGACTTATTTTTTTTTATTTCTAAGAGCTTCGTTAGTTTAAACGTTCATTAAATAAGCCAGTAATTTTGCATAACGAACGACATAATGAGGCAAATTATAGGCAATAATAGGCAATTTGGGCAAGTATTGTGAATTAATTTAAAAAATAATTTGTCCTTTGTAAATGAAATGAAATATAAAATGATAATTTTTAAGGGCTGAAATTTAACTTACGAATGACCAATTTTCGGAGGAGCACAAATTTTTCAAATATTAATTTAAAATTTTCACCCAAAAACACTTTTTTACGATGTTTTAATTTTGAAGTTTGTATTTCATTGCGCAAAATTTATGATTAATGTTAATTTACAAAAAACGCTTAGTTTCCTCTAAATTCACGAATTTTCAGGAAAGATTTCAATTTTTATTGGCCCATATTTCATAATTTAAAACACAAATTAATAAATTAGCACAAATCCGTACTAGACATTTGCCATGCCTTGTGAATAAAATTATTCTTCAGTTTGCATAAGTATTTTGGCCTCAAATCCAAATTTTACTTTTTTTATGAAAAAAGCCGCACAGCCGTTCCTCTTAAGACACTTCTAGAGATTTTTGCTTTATTTTAAATAGATCATGCTTTATTCAATATTTTCGCTTTCGCCTATTGTTCAAAGGCGCGCTCCCTATGACATTCGTAAATAGCCATCTCCTTTCAACCATCTTCTTATTTTTTTAACGCTTACTACTATACTACTTACACAGCTCAGATGTAGACTACCTTGTCATTACGTGGTGTGGGTTGCTATATAACCGGCACCAGAATCCAAGGCCGGGACGGTCGTAGCAAACTCACAAGTAGACTTACTTCTTTTTCAATCTATCATTGTAGGTACGCAGGAAATTAGCATTGAGCTTTGGGTAATCAATTTTATACTCACTATTTTTATATCTTTGTACTCAGTTTTGAGCTTTGGGTAATCAATTTTATAATCACTCTTTTTATATCTTTGTACTTTTTCAAAAAGATTTGAGCTTTGAGTAATCAATTGTATAATCACTTTTTTATATATCTTTATACCTACTCGGTTTTGAGCTTTGGGTAATCAATTTTATAATCACCATCTTCACATCTATGTACTCAGTTTTGAGCTTTGGGTAAACAATTTTATAACCACTATTTCCTTATCTCTGTACTCAGTTTTGAGCTTTGGGTAATCAATTTTATAATCACTATTTTTTATAATTCATTTAAAATAATATATAGTATGTTGAGGTGATTTTTCACAAAAACGGCGCTATATAAATCATCCAAATATTATTATTATTATTATTTGCGGCATGTTCCAGAGTGGAAGATACTATCAGTATCGCCCTGGTGTAAGACCACCATTCAGAATTGAAACGTTGCTTGAAAATGGCTTTAGCCGTGTTTGGTGACCAGATCTGAATAGCCAGGTACTTCCCAACCTTCCTCTTCCCCACCTCCTTCCCCTCCCCACTACCTTCAGCCTCACAACATACCCCATTTGGGGATGCCATAGTCTCAGACGGCTCCAGACGGGAGCAGTTGAGATTCTTGTGCGGTATTCACTGTAAAAAAAAAATATATATATATATATATATATATATATAATTTGTGCTCAGTTTTGAGCTTTGAGTAATCAATTGTATAATCATTCTTTTTTTATATCTTTGTACTCAGTTTTGGCAATCAATTGTTTATTATTTTATGATAAGGCAAAGAACACCCAAATTCAACTTTCAGTAATTCAAGCACGGGCGGACTCATTCAAATTATTTGAATATGGAACGGATTCCATTTTGCCAACAATATTGGCCATAAAATATGCAAATGCATTCAATCGATACTTATGTTACATTTGTTATTTAATGAATAGGTACCTACGGGTACATTTTCATTTTATAGCTACAAATTTATTGCTCGTGTTGTGAGCGGTATAATATTTTTCGGTATCCAGAATAATGCGTTGAACCCTTCCACCAGGAAAGCACAACCCGCGGCACAATTTAAAGTTACTTACTGAATCAAAATATTTGCGCTCTCTCCGAAAAAACTCCACGAAACAAAAACACTGAGAGACGCAAATGGCTGGTTTTTTTTATTTAATTTTTAAATTATAAGTAATAATTATTATAATTAATAATTATAACTAATAATTTTTCGGTGAAATGGTTTGGTACCTGCCTCCTTGTTGTAGTACCAAGAGGCAGTGCTTTTTTTTAAATTGGTAATGGGGTTACGAAAAACAAGACAATACTTGATTCTGCTATTACCATCATAGTAAGCTGAAAATGATGCTGGAAGACTTAGCTTGACAAAGAAAAGAACCGTTTTTTAGATTTTTTTTTTACAGCTCTTTTTTATCTTCACACAGGAGGCCCTGGGGAAAATAATTCCCCTCAGGGCCACGTCACCTTTAGGGATCCTGTGTGGAGGGTCTTTTTGGGGAAAGAGAGGAGAGGAAGTTTTGGGAAAGAAAAAGCTATGAGGGGTGGGTAGGAATCTGGGGGGGTCAGTGTGTCCAGAAGTGACGGTCGAATGATTTCATCCCTTCCACTGCGGTTCAAATCCTACTCAGCAAAAGAGCCAGCAAAAGATCTCCCTCAACCAGTTTCTCTCGATCCGGCCTGCCACACAGTTGGTGAGCCTCCGCCGCCAAGATCCGGAAAAACCTGACCCCGTGAACCCGGACACCCCTGCTAAGTCACCAAACGTAGCTAACCACTTGGGGTGACCCATGGCAGAAGTGTTAGTTATCCAATGAATGGTTCCCGGGGGCGGCGGTACGCATACCCGCCTCCCAAATTGACATTGTTTCCACATTATTATGTTAGTAAAGTAAGTATGTTAGTAAAGTAAGCGCCAAACTTTAATGCCAACCTGACGTGACGTTGGTACAGAAATCGTCGCACTAGGCGAGTTTAAGGTCCGAAAAGCGAAAAACGGTGTGCGCAGGAGAGGAGAAAGTCGGTCCCACCTCCCCACGTCCCCACCCACGCAATTCTATGTTATATTTTAAAGATTATTATGTTTTACGTATCTCTCTCTTTCGCTTAAGGTCATTGTAAAGACAATAAAATGACTGTACCTGCGCGAGAATAGATCGTATCAAGTTCAGGTCGGCATTTAAGTTTGGCATACTTATACTGTGTGTTAATGCTCCCAGAAGCTCGGACCGATATCTCCCAAGCAATATAAATAAAACTTATTCCCGTTATTTGTTTTTGGGGTGTTATGCCGTGTTGCGCTACCTCCTTCTTTAGCCAACGTTTCGGACATCGTTGCAGTGTCCATCATCATCGTCCATGATCCAGTAGATGTCTACCGGATCTGCCCTGATGATGGACACTGCAACGATGTCCGAAACGTTGGCTAAAGAAGGAGGTAGCGCAACACGGCATAACACCCCAAAAACAAATAACGAAAATGCTTTTGGCCGTGAAAATCTTAAAACTTATCAAAACTTATTCCATTTATAACTGAACGATAACTCTAAAGCAGGTAAATGGGAAACTGTTAAAATGGTTTTGCATCGCTTCTTTACACAATGAAAATTGTTTTTCGTTGAGTTTGTTCTGTTTAAATAATAACGATGGTGAATTTTCTCACTTGCGTTTATGGCGTTTTATGATACGAAATTTCTAAGGTTCTTTACAGGTTGTTGTTTGCGAGCGATGCAATAAACCGCCTCCCGCCATTGAATGCGGGCTGTAAAAGGAATTTGCCATCCTGTGTTTATAAACATTTGTTTGTTTTACAGGTAGACTTTGAATGTTGGCGCTGTTTGACTTTGCCATACTTAGTCATAAGCGAGCAGCGCGGAAAACAATGCCCACCCACACAGTCGTGTCATCCAATTTCCGTAAAAACGAGTATCCAACAAAACAACCGTCACGCCACTTCTACACTGGGGATGGAGCGCTATCATTCGTAATATGGTCTCAAACGGTCCTACTCTTCTTTTGTTCGTAGTCTACATAGATTAACATATCTCAAGTACTGGATTCACTTGATCGTGCCATATCTTTTTAGGCTATCCCCAACTTCTTCCTTCGTCATTTTTTAGTTCGTCATCTTATTTTACGATATAGAGGAAGACATTCAATGAAAACCACCCACCTTGACCGCCTTCACTTATCTGATCGATAGACATAGCTTTTTTCAATTTTGGAGGCGGATGTGGGTACCGCCGCCCCGGAAACCATTTATTGGATAACCAATACCCCTGCTACAGGTCACCCCAAGTGACTTAGCAGTTGCGTCTGAAAGACTGGTTGAGGGAAACCTACCCTAAACCTCTGGGTGGGAGGGATGGATTCATACGTGCGTCACCCCTGGATACATTGACAATCAGATTCCTATCCATTTTTTATGTTTTATTTATTTATCTATATAAAGTATTAATTAAGACATAATTTGTCTCGACGCCACCTAGCGACGGATTTAACACTAACAGTGTCTCTGTCGCAAAAATAAAGTTGGTTGTTTTCAGATGGAAAAAATATAATAAGCAGTAATTGTTGAATGAAACACTAGTATATATTGAATCATTTGGCGGGTATAAGATAAGCCGCCATAGCTCAATTGGGAGAGCAGCTGACCGGCAATCAGAAGGGCACGGGTTAAAGTCCCGTTGGCGTCATGTATTTTTTCTCGGAAGATTTTTTCAATGTGGATGAGTGTTTCAGGCTGATAATTATTGCTTATAATAATTGTTTTTTATATAAAGTATGCTTACATGGGGCTTTTCGATGCCTGTCTCACTATGATATACCTGTGTCGAGACATTCCTCATACCTTTTTCCTTCCCAGAACTTCCTCTCCTTCCTTTTCCTAAAAAGTCCCTTCACGCAGCATCCTCAAATATGACGTAAGCCCAAAGGAGCCTCCCTTGTAGAGGGAATTTCTTTTAAGCCAGTTTTACAGAAGACCAAGCCCATGTTACGCTTATTTGAATATCGAATCTCTTTCGGTGAATAAAATAACTGTGTCATCAGCAAAACTAATTGTTTTCCTCTCGTTCCTACGTTATAGATATCATTGATGTACGAGTAGGTATATTAAAAACAATATCGGTCCTAGCACGCTTTCTTGTAATACTCCTAGGAGAGGTTTGTTTTTTCTCTTCTTAATTTGAACGCTCTATGTACGCTTCATCATATAACTTTTTAGTAAGTTTAGAGTTGTATTTGACATGGCAATTTTTGAAAGTTTTTCAAAAAGGATTTTGTGATCTTAAATGCCTTTTGTAATTCTATGAAGATTGCCAAAAAAAATTCTCCACTGTCTAAACTTTTTGTGATCATATGTCTAGTAGTTTCTAAGGCGTCACTAGTACTTACTGTTTTCTCGATTAGTATTAGAAGCACAAAATTAATAGCATTAAATCTTTATTCACTCAAAAACCTGCGCGCATGTTGCTGATCAAATGTGGGTTTTTGCTGTCGAATCAGTAAAAACAGCTGATTATGAATGAATGCAGAATGGCCGCTTAGCCTTCCTCTGGTCTGGCGAGGTCCACCAGCCACTACCGCCAGCAAGACTACTAATGGAGCCGGTAACTGTGGTCGTTAATTATTGCCCACACTTTTTTGCGCGAGCTTTGTCGGCAAATGGCCGAAGACAAATACCAAACAAAGTAACACAAAAACAATGAAGGACGATTACTCAATAGAAGCCGACGCAGGTGGACGCTATGAGAAAAGAAGCATTGTGGGTCGTGTGTAGTGTGTTACTTTAACTGATTAGTTACCTTCTAGATAAAGCACAATGAAGCCGTATGAATATGGGTGCCTACTGCCTTCCCTAAGCATGAAATTAGTAGAGTTGTAAAGCTTTGTATTTTTTTTATTATTTAATAAATGTTACAAAAATTACATGTTTTTGTGTAATCTAAAAGTTTTTTGTAAAAAAAATATATATTATTTAATATGTCTTACACCTTTTTATTGAGCAAAGCTCGTGTTAAAAAGGCGGAGACAACGAATGTAGAAAATAATTTTTATTTAAGTTTAAAATAATATATAATTTTTTTTTAATATACATATAGATCAAATAATGGATAATTAACAGTAAAACAAAGAAAAAATCGTATATATCATATAATATGCATCTATAGTTTTATGTATATAAAACGTAATAGAACGAAAATGAAAAAAATGCTCTATGAAAAGGAGAAAGATCCTAACCTAACTTAACCAACCTAACGTAGCATTGTGAGCCTGTTTGATAATTAAAAAAATGAAGGAAAGATAAACTCACTAATTTTATTTATTTATTTTATTTATTTATTTATTTATTTTTAAATTAGGTTAAACATATGCATAAAAATTGAAAGATGTTTTTTTCTTTACTCGTTTCTGGATAGCTTATGAGGAGTCATTGGGTTCAATATTATTGTTAGCATGTAAGAGTTTGAGAGTTAAAAATGGAACAAAAAATCATTCTTAGATCTACAAAATTATCTAGGAAAGAACAACAATTTTTTTGCATTATCTACCTAAAAACGAACGATTTTTTTTGCACTTGTAACCACATATTATACAATGTACATACATATTATACAATAGCGATGTCTCCAGCCGAAGTACATATTTTTGTTAGTTGGTCTGAAATTCAGGAAGTCTGGTTTCCTTACCCCATCCAAGCTGCATTGTGTTACCTATTAGAATCGCATTCAGAATATTTATTTTGTGTAATTAATAGACATCAACATCACTGATTATGCCCTAACCCGGGGTTTCCCAAACTGTGTTCCGCGGAACCCTAGGGTTCCGCCGAACCTGAAAAGGGGTTCAGCGATCATTTGTCGGAAGAATTTCATTTATTATAAAATTCACATATTCATATTTCAACACTACTTGTATTATTCACATTAAATTATTACTTAAAAATATTTCACAATAGTTCTTAAGTTAGATACTAGACCCTTCCAGGTAGAAAGACTAAGCTCTATGGAAGTTGAAAGAGTCGTTTACGCTGTTATTGCAGTAAGTCTTCATTTTACATACTAAAAAAATCTCTGAAGTTATAATACTTACTGTGATAAGAGTCAATAATGAGAACATCCGTGCGATGTGGAAACAATAACAACGGGATAACGGATCTGCGTTTGTTTCACAAAATTTCTGTTCCCAAGGAACCCAAACTTATTTTTTAAGATATCTACTTTACCTAGAAAAAAAATTATGTAAAAATCAATCATTCTTACATCCTTGTTAACAATAAGCCGAACTATAAGTGCGCATGGTGTCGTAAATGTTGGTAAAAAAGTGAAAAAAACTACAACTTTGGATTTCATCAATTCAACCTAATCATTTTGATTATTTTCTTACCTCACGTGAATGTTTGAATGAATTAAATTTTAAGGAGGGTTAAGAGGTTTCCAAAGAATTTTAAGAACATCTATATAACTTGAAAACAACTCTTTCGCAATATTTTCAGAAAACTAGTAAGGACGATTCCTGTGTTCGGAATCCATTTTCCGTGACAGCTAAATCAGTAGGCTTAAGCGCAAGTGAATATGAAAATCTAATTGATTTAATTAGTGACTCTAACTTAAAACAAAAATCGGCCTTTAAATGATTTCTGGGCGAGTTTGTCAGAAGATTACCCCAATTTATCAAAACAAACTATTATTGTTTTACTTCCGTTTTCCACAACCTATTTATGCGAAGCGGGATTTTCTAAGTATGCTGCAACGAAGTCAAAGTATAGGAACAAGCTCGATGCCACACCAGATATTAGAATCCAACTCACCAATATTGTGCCCGATCTCAAGAAGATATGCAATTCACAGACTCAAAATCGTCAAAATCATTAGGTGCTTTATTTATTCCACTTTTGTGTTTATATTCCATTTTGTTTGTTTGTGTACTAAATAAATATATGTCTTTAATAACACTTTTTTTTATTTTTAGGATTTTTTTTTAAATTCACCCTAAAAGGAATGCTTTGAACACAACCTAAAAAATAAGCCAAGTGTTTCGTTAAAATTTACGGGTTTGCAAAGTGTTCCATTGCAGAAAAAGTATGGGAAACCCTGCCCTAACATAATCTCGTTGAATGCAGTTTCAGTATAGTTCTTCGTCTTTAACATTTTTATAATCTATCATGGGCAAGAGGCTGGACTTGAAGCAAAACAACAACAGTACAAAACGATTCTAAACGGATTTGGATAAGATGATAAAAAATAAACAAAGACTATTAGAGGCCAAAATCTGAAATATTTCTGAACCAGCATTGAGTTTCGGCATCATTTAAGGATTTTTTATTATTCTTTTGAAATCTATTCAAATTGCTAGACAGGTCAGACGGTTTTCGTGGTAAATGATTCCCTCTTATTATTGATAACCTCTTTAATGCTTCAATCAAATAAAGCCCACTGACCTATTTGTTTTGTACCAATTTGCGTTGACCTATGCTCTAAAATGGTAATGAAAGGGATTAGAAAACTTTTGGGAAAATTCTAGGAATAAATAATACAGTGAATAAATTGTTTCAAATTAATAGATAACTTTGTATTAACCACTTAATTATTTACAAAAACCGACATGTTTCGTCAGCAAAGCTGACTTCTTCAGGGTTTTGACAGACCTAATTTAAAAAATAGACATACATAGGTAATAGAGAAAAATAATAGACATAAACAATAATAAATTTGAAAGAAAATAATGTGTAAGGGACGAGGGGCAATATAGAACAATTAAAAATTTAAAAGGGGAATAGATTTAATAATGGGTCATTTAAAAACAATTTTTGATTATTAATAATATTTAAATTTGCATTAACACTCTTTCTAATCTCTAAAATTTCTAATTTATCCAACTGAAAGCCATTGACTTAATTCTATTCCACTGTTAAAATTAAAGGTATGATTAGTTTCTATTAAATGGTTGGCAAACTCCGAGAAACTATTATTATTTAAAGCTTTCATATGCTCTTTAATCCTTATTTCAAAGTTTCTCGAAGTTTTACCTATATAAAAGAAATCACAATCATTACATTTCAATTTATAAATTCCAGATTTTTTCATTTTTGAATCTCTATCTTTATTATTTACTATGTAATTTTTAAGTCTATTGTTTGCATAAAATACAGGAATAATTTCATTAGGTACATTCTTTTTTATTGAATTAGAAATTTTATTATTAAAATACATCATTTTCCTCCATTTTTTCTCTTCTTTATCCTTTTGTACTTTTAATGATCTAAGGAAATTATTCTTGTATTTTTTATTAAGAATTTTTTCAATTAAATTGGAATTATAACCATTATTGATTGCAATTTGTTTAATAATATTGAGTTCTTTTGAAAAATTATTAAGAGATAAAGGTACATTAACTAATCTATGAATCATAGAATGGAAAGCTGACATTTTTTTATGATGATTTGAGGTGTTATGGATTACAATGTCTGTGTATGTATCTTTGCGAAAAATATTAAATTCAAATTTATTATTAATTATTGAAATATTTAAATCCAAAAAACTTATACTCAAATTTTGTCTAATCTCTACAGTAAATTTTATGTTTTTATGGAGTTTGTTTATAAAATTAAGAAAAATATTAAGATGTCTCAATGTACCTGTCCAAACACAAAACACATCATCCACATATCTCTTCCAACAATGTACATATATTTTAATAATAAGGCACCACTGTTGAAAATCTTATTTTCCAAATTATTTATAAATATATCAGCGACCAAAGGGCTAGTACTAGCACCCATTGCCAAACCATCTTTTTGTTTAAAGATATTGTCATTGAATTGAAAATAATTTTGTTTTAAAACTATATTAAGTAATGAATTTAAATCATGAGATAAGTCATTAGATAAAATTGATGAAAATAAAAGTTTTTTAATAATAGGTTTACATTCTTCAATTGGAATACTTGGAAATAAATTAACAATGTCAAATGATACTAATAATGCTTTGTCAGGGATTTCCAAAAGTTTTAAGTGTTCAATCAAATCAAATGAATTTTTAATCGTGTATTTAGGATGAAATATATGTGAATCCATAATAATTCTATTAATTGTTGAAGATATTTTATTGCTAGGAGCATTACAATTTGAGACCACTGGTCTTATTGGTTGATCTTTTTTATGAATTTTTAATAAACTATACAACTTAGGGACTTGTGGATTTTTTACAGTTAGTTTTCTATTTTTAATTAAATTAACAATCAAATCACTTTTACAATCTTTTAGAACATCCCTTATCTGTTCTTAAAATATAAATTGTTTATTCAAAGATTTCGTGTGATTGTTTACCTGGTACATTATGCCAATCCAAGGGATTAAAACCATAAAAACCTGTACAGCTATCATCTTAATATTTCAAGCAAAAGTTATCAACCCATGTGCACAAGTTTTCAGAAATCTGAATTTGAATGTTATAGAAATATACTAGCTGACCCGGCCACGCGTTGCTGTGGCTAATAAAACACAACGTCATCTACTGGATGGTTTTCCAACCTTTATAACCACCGCCGTCTTTGGGTTTATCGCAAGGAGACAGACAGATGCCGCGGAGGACTTTAATTTATAATACGTAGATATGGTGTGAAATATTATAATAACGTGCATGAAATGCTTGGGGTAACTAACGTATTTAAGTTAATAAGGATTAATACTGTATCCGTCTAAATAACTTTTCAATTACCGAAATGTACGTGACCATTTTTTTAGAAGATAGAATGGGTATAGTAAGCTATCCGTAAAAGATAGATATATGCCTTCGCGGACTTTTTTGTAGATCTATAAAAGAGGAATATCCCACCATGCATTGTTTTGTTATATCCCAAAAGGATTAGGCAGCGTTTTCGATGAAAGCTACCAGGCGGCTTGACTTTTTCCTACACTTCTAACAATTATCGTTATGTTTCAACCAATTTACACAAATCCTTGACAAATTACATACCTAAACCTTCCTCACGAAACACTCTATCCATTCAGTAGTTTTTGAGTTTATCGCGAACAGACAGACAGACGACGCGGGGGACTTTAATTTATAATATGTAGAGATTTTTTTAATGCTTTTATTTTTTCTTTTATTATGTGGCTGAACTAATTTTGAATTTTCTGTTACATAAAGTTTATCCTATTAATATTGTAAAGGCGAAAGTTTGTATGGATGTATGGATACGGATGTATGGATGTTTTCTTTCACGCAAAAAATACTGAATGGACTTTAAAAATTCTTTCACTAATAGAACGCTACATTATTTGCGAGTAATGTAGGCTGTATATATGGTAAGCTCTGACGTTATGCATAAGCTCCGGCGCGCGGCGTTATGGAATTATTTATTATACGTTTATTGACCAGACGAAAAGCAAAGCGTTGCTTAGTAACTATAAGTAATTATTTGACTTGCGCTATCATTTTGTTGTTTGTTTAGGTTACTATGGAGATTCCTTCGATAGTTAAAATTATGCTAATCTATACTAATATTATAAATGCGAAACTGCGTGTGTTTGACTGTTACGCTTTAACCCGTTTAATCACAGGAGACCCAAGTTGTCCCAAAACATCATATGCCGTTATAATAACAGGAGACCCAGATTGTCCCAGAGCGACCGTAAATTATTAAAAGTTAGATATCTCTCTTTCTGTAATGCGCATATTTGTGATTTCTTTTATGTTAGAAACGGAAAGAAATAATGCTTATCATTGTTTTAGAATTATTTGAGCTGGGTTGTTCAGATATTTTACAAACCTGATCAAAAGCGACGGGTAAATTTTGCGCCTATTTGTGACGTAACCCACATTTAATTTTAAAATAAAATTGTATGAAAGTGATAAAAAGTGAGGTGACAGTTTTATTACAAATTTTGTTTAGAAAAGGAATCTAAATTTAAAATTTGAAGTTTATTCTATTTTAATTACTTTAATTCAAATATTCGCAGGTATATATTTTTTAGCCAATTTACATTTTCAATATTAAAATTTAAATATTTAGAAACAAAAATATTGATTTCTAATAAACATATCGGAAAGATTATTTTATCTAAATTTTAGAACAATTTTTTTTTTTGCAAAAGCGTTAAAAAAAGCCAATAAATAGGAACATTTAAAATGCACGGGAAGAGACAGGAATTTCACGCGCAAACCTTGACAGGCAAAATTTGACAGAAAATTATTTTCTTATTATTCGAAGGGTTAACATGTGGCGCACGAGCTGTTTGAAAAATGAATGTAACGGGTATGGAGGGGTGGGTGAGGGGGGAGAGGGGGAAGGGTGAGAGGGGGAATGGGGAGGGTGGAGAGGGTGAGAAGGGGGAGAGGGATGAGAGGGTGGCAGAGGTGAGGGGGAGGGGGGAAGGGGGGGAGTGGAGTGGAGATAGGGAAGGTGGAGCAGTTGGAGTGGGAACCCCACCTAATACTAGCCGGGGGCAAAAGCTAGTGTAAAATATTTCAGCTTTCAAATTTGCAGAATTCCAAAAATATATGTTGTGGTAAGGTGACTTTTGCCTAAACGGCGACATTCTACGTAGATTTCCGGACCAGAATGCTACATTTCTACACACCCATCTTTTCTCCCTCACTTGGTGGTAGTTTTCTTTCATTCATCACCATTCTATCAGCGTTCACTATATTCGCAAGTGGCATTTCAATGCCTGTTTAAAAAATCGTTAAAGTAATGAAAAATAAATAGCCAATAACTTAACCTGGCCTAGTTTTTTTTCATAAGTTTTAATAACTTTTCAACGGAGTGATGAAGTGCCACTTTGTTGAATTGTCCGGTCACCAAATCAAACAAGTACAATACTCAGTTGCTTGGTAGGTACCAACACACGAACACACCAGATAATTGTGTTGAGTATCCATTTCGAAATGATCGATTATGTTGGCAGGCTAAATTTTAAAAACCAATCTACTTTTAGAAATCGAAAAGGTTTATCAAATTAATGCTCCGAATCATAAAAAATGCCCAAATTTGTCGGAAAAGCATGTTATTAATTACTATCGCAGATCATAGTGGCGCAAACCCGTGATAAAATCGCGGCATAGTCGTAGTTCCAATATTATCATACAAGTAGCAGTGCGTGGGGAGTCGGCAGCTTCCAGTCGTTCGGTGTTAAGTCTAATTGATATTAAGTCTTCCAATTTTGAAAATGAAACTTAATTTCAAAGTAAAAGTTCTAGAGTTCATTGAACCGGGGTCACAGACAGAGGCACATTTAATTCGATTTTATCAATGTTTCTATAGTCGACATGTATCAATTAAACCCTCATTAATTATGGAATCACTTTGTACTACCGCTAAGTACAATCTCGTGTAATCTATATCATTGCTGGAGATCCTGAAGGGGAGCTGTGACCATATTGACCGTGCTGTGAATAAAAGCCATTTAAAAAAGAAAAACAAAACTGCTGGCTGTTATTTCTTTTGGAAGCCAGCCGTTTATTTCTGTGAGATCAAGATCACAATCTGATTTTATCATAAATTATGATATCCTTTTTCCTTTGATCTTTTTAAAATGTGGAAGCAACATGGCGTAAAGGAGAAGGCTTTATCTTGCTCATCATGTCTATTAAAAGAAATATACGAAATGTAAATAATTTAATGTCTTAATACACGGAAACAAATTTTTTTAAAGTTGTTATGTAAATACAATATTGTGGACTTTTTTAAATCATCACATTTCCAAAAAATACAGAATTTCTGTTCCTGACATTTCAGCAGTCTCAAAGCATTCAACGACCATCAAGTTACTAAGTATAATTATAAAAACATCCTTATCCGAATAAATTATCCTCGAAACTTTCAAGGTCATTATGTCTTAAGTAGCAGGATACATTTTATCTAATACCTTCAAAGTTTGTAATTCTAAAAGGATTGGCTTATAAATCGGATCTAAGTACCTTAGATTTTAGTTCAGGCTTTTCTGGGTGGTATTTACTTTGAAGAACTTTGTACTCCTGAAAATTCGAGTATAATATACAAATTCACGAAAACACTTAGGATCAGCAAAATCTCCCACTATTGAAAGATTGAAGGAAGCAAAAATAGTAAGTTCAGAGATGGCAAGTATCAAGCCCAGGATATTTGATTCCATTTAGAGTTGTGATATTTTCTAAGACGGAGTCAAAAAAACTAACACGTTTTTTTTTAAAGTTTTCAGCTGTATCCTAAAATAATATGAAAATTGTGTTATAAGACAAGTCAAAGATTCCGATTCGGTCTTTCTGAAATGTGTACAATTAAAGTGATCCGGGGACGCTGTTGCATCTGTCTGTGGGTCTGTGCACCTTGCGGGGACGGGGTAGGTACTGAGAAGGGGGCGGGGAAGGGACAGTGCCCCGGGACCCCTTTGACGGAGCCGCCACTGGACGCTCAGACGGGTTCACTAGAGCCGCAGCCGGCACACAACATCATATTATATTGTGAATCGAAGTGAATTGAAACAAAACAAAAAAGGATAAATTTAATTTTAAAAAATGGGATAAGATTAGCTTTGTAAAATTTAAATATGAAAATAATCAAAAATGGGTAAGTACAAGTACTATGCCCTTGTTTAGTCTTTGCTTATCTACGGAATTATAGATTGGGGAGGATCTTACGGAAAAATCTAAACTCAATAAAATTATCGCAAAGAATCATCATAAAAGTAATAGGTACCTGTCTCAACAGAATCACTTTTTAAATTGTTTCCAGTAACAAATTTAATGTCGGTGACATATTTAAGCAAATTTCCAGAATGAAAATGTAAGAAGAAAAAAATAACAAAGAATAACAAAAATTTTACAAACTAATGAGAAATGGATACCTATCAATTTATTCCCCCTAATTTTAAAACAACTCAAATGTTAAATCATTATATTTACCAAGCCATAAAAAACTATAATAACCTCTCTTCAGAATTGCGCTGTATCATCAACCAATCAGAACAAATAAATAAAATTAAACAATTTAAAAAAAACTTAAATTATAAAGTGAGGCACAATAGCTCCTCTTTTCTGATAAGGTGTACATGACCAGTGATGGCCTTAAATATAATAATATATACTATACACAAAAATCTCGTGTCACGGTGTTTGTGGTCGCACTCCTCCGAAACGGCTCGACCGATTTTTATGATTTTTTTTATGGATATATATATATTTATTTTTTTTAAAGAAAGACAAACATTCCCGTACTAATGTTTGAAAATCTCCTACTACCACCACAGAAAGCCGATAATGTTTCTTGTGTTGTGATGGAGGACTTAGCCAGTCGAGGAATCGAACACGCGACGCTCGGGTGGGACCCAAGCGCTATGCCCACTCAACGACTGACTGGTCAAATTTGCCATTTGGTAGGTATGAGAATAGGTCGTGTAATATATTTCATATGTTTCATAACGCTGATGGATTTCATTCGTTTTGTGCTCCGATTATCATACGGGATCGGAGGAACCCTGATTTTGGACTTCCGCACAATAAGGGTGCCTACCTACACGGAAAACAAGTGTCAAGCGCTTTATCGTCAGTCCGTTGCTAACCACCGATCGTATCGTGACATTTCGCACCACGCCGAAGTGTTATTCATCATATCGTCACATAAAGTGTAAATCCTACCGTATAATTTCGTATACTTTGTGTGAACTCGTGACTCAAACTTTACCGAAGTTCTAACAATCTAATAGAACCATCTCGAACGCTTATGGACATCTATGACTGTCACCAAGCCAGAAGACAACAGACGTGAGTACCACTTAATTGTGATATACCTTTCTTGTTTGGTGGTTGGGCATAACTTATCGAAATCCATAAGCGTCTTAGCAAGAGTAGCCGTAAGGTTACGCTCACCCCCATGCCCCGTGCATGATCATTTTTGGTGCCGAAACCAGGGAACCTTTAGATAAATTCTCATAATAAATTCTTTCTTTGGCAAAACGAAAGAATGCTATGAAATATTACGTGAATTGAAATGTCATTTCAAAGAACGAATTCAAACAGTGAATCGTAGAATTAGTTTACACAGTTCTTAATTATTAACGACCTAACGGGTATTTAAATTATATCGAATTCTACTTTTTAATTCATAAAGTTTTCCTGATTATTTCGTTAGTACATTTGTTTATTAAAAAAAAATGGCTAGTACTTTACAAGGCTTGCGTAGAAGACGGAACGTAGCCATTAGCAGAATAAACAAGGTGTATGAGGTCGGTCAAAGCGTTTTGCAAGATGCAACCAATTACCCATTATTTTTAGCGTATTATACGAGGTTGCAAAACATTGTTAATGATTTTGAAACCGTTCACGCTGACATCTTAGCTTTAGATGAGGCAAACAAGGACATTGAAAATCAAGTTCGCGAAGCTTTTGATAATGTTTATTTCAAAATCGTCGTAATTTACAAGGAATTAACGAATCAATCTTTCGAATCGGAGCCCGCGAACATTATCGTACAAAACTTTTCAACATTTCATAATCAAGCTGTCATAAAACAAACGTCATCGCTTACTTGTGACATGAATAAGGCAAAACCTGAAATCAAAGGGTCCTTGACTGCGTTCACTTCAAAGTGCGCATTTTGCAAGGGTATTCACCATATCGCTAAGTGCAAATCATTTGCACTCAAATCGGTTCAGGAACGTGCTCAATTCGCAAAGGCACACCGTTGGTGTCTGAATTGTCTCACGCCTTCTCATTCTCTCACGAATTGCAAATCTGTGTTTGATTGTCAGAAATGTCATCGTAAGCACCACACTCTTCTTCATAGGGAAGACAACATTTCTGCTGAAGAGGAGTACCAACGACCCACCACATTTGCCATTCAAGGAGCTTCTATTTCAGATCCTCCAGTTCTTTTCCTCGCAAACTTCTGTGACAGATCCATGGTACGTTTGCCTACTGCTCATATTATCAATCGTGATCCCTCCGGCAGTTTTCAAACGTTTCGTGGGTTGACCTGTTCAGACAGTCAAGCACACTTCGTATCTAATCGCACTGCCGAGCGTCCAGTCAGCTCTCGGAAAATCCGTGGCTTAGGCCAATCTTCTATAACCGCGTCAGGCGTCACTAATTTCGATGTCGATGTTAAGGGACAAACTACCTTCAACACGAAGTTACTTCCATCGCCAACGATTCAATTCGACCAGTTATCTTATCATCTGTTCCAAGACATACTTCATGCCGACTCTGACTGTCACAAACTGACAACTGACACAGGAGCGACTGACCTACTTCGAGATGTTGAGATCTTGCCATCTTTACCGAGACCCCAATTAACGGGTGATCTTCACCAGCCTTCAGCTATCAATTCACCATTCGGTTGGCTTCCTCTGGATTCGGTTGGTTTTGCTACCGATCGTCAAACAAACTCCTTCATCGAAACCAACCAGTCTCGTCTTCCAGAAGAAGTCAAGAGACTGAGGGAGTTGGACATATTTCCTCAGTCTTCACAGCCCACTAAACAACGTAGTGACCAAGTGTATCGCATTTATCGCTCACGTGACTTTTCTAGTCAATTTATCGAAACCAACCAGTACCGTCTTCCTGAAAAGGTCAAGAAACTGAGGGAGTTGGACACATTCCCTCAGTCTTCACATCTCACCCCTGAAGAACAACGTGATGAGCAGGTCCATCACACTCATCACTTACGTGACCCTTCGGGACAATTCATCGTAGCCTTACCTTTTAGTGAAAAGGATAAGGATATCGCTTCCCCAGGTTCGCGTGAAGCCTCTTCGCGCATCATCCTTTCACTCGAACATAAACAGACATTAAAGCTCAGTTTACGTGAACCGTACTTCGCTTTCATGACTGACTACTTGCACAGTGGTCACATGACACGTGTTCCTGGAAAAGATTTACTCAAGGAAATGCATCACATACTTCGTCATTGCATTCTTCGTCCGGGCACCGTTACCACTATGTTGCGAATGGTCTTCGATGCCTCGGTGACGGAGGCGAATGAATCATCGTCAAATGATGCCTTCCTTATCGTTCCCAAGCTCCAAACGAACATTGCTGAACTTCTGCAAAACTTTCGTTCACCATCTGTGGTGTTCATTGCTGAGGTGCGGCAAATGTATCGCCAAATATTTCTTCAAGAGCCAAATCACGCGTTCCAAAGAATATTTTGGCATCATCAATTATCGGAATCTACCCCGGATTACCCATTACACCCTGTGACTTCTGATATCTCTGCCTTTATTCTGTCCTATCGTATTGTCAGATCGTTGACAGAAAAGAAAGGTTACGTATTATCACTCACACGCCACGCGATCACTTCGGACTCAAATATCGATTCTATCGTCATCGGCTGTTCCAGTCTGGAACAAGTTCAACTAACGCAATCCGAAGTCATCGAACATACCAAACGAGGTCAACTTGAACTGCAGAAGTGGGATTGTAGCAAACCGAAACTTCGCGCCTTTCTACCGTCGGACTACTATCTCACTGATGTAATCTTAAAAAATGTTGATCATTCTTTTACTCTCAGAGTATTGGGATGGAAGTGGAGGCCACCGGATGATTCACCCGATGATACTCGTCACGGGAATCGTTACACCGACCAATTATCGCTTTTGACAGTTATCGCATCTAACCATCGGCGTCAAGCGTCATCGGTTGATAATTCATCGGATACCGCTTCACGTGGTCATTCTCCGGCCGATCTAAACCGTAACGTATTATGGTGGGCGGAGCCCTCCGGGTTTGTCCAGCCAAACGACTCTTGGCCCATTTTAGATGGCCATGTTAACAAAACTGAACTCCACTCTGAGGAACGAGTTCAATCGTCATTAGTCCAACATGATGATATTCTGCTGGACTTTTATTAAAAAAAATATATCGTTTTCGGAAACTCCAACGCCTTATGGGTTCTTGTTATCTATTCGTACACAACTTTCATAACAAAGCCTCTCGTCGTTCGGATTTTCTACTTAATCATTTCGAAATTCGTATTCTATCTTTAACCAAACATTGGACATCACTCTCTACGGATGAGGTGATTAGAATCATAATTAAAAATCTTGTGCTTATCGCTACGTTTCGTACTTTGAATGGATCTTCTCTTACAAGATTCACCATTCACCAAATCGTATCCATTGCCTAGGCAATGTGACTAATCATCATCATTTCGCGGTTCGTTTTATTCTTTTTTACGTCTATGTTAATCGTATCATTTAGTTTCTTATCGTCTAGCTTGTCTATATCTCGTTATCGTTTAAAATGACTTCTTTTGCTTCGTATTCTTTTCATCTACGTCACGTTTCATGGCATTCTGCGTTTCGCTTAACGTTCAACTTTTCTTTAAAATACAATTAGCTGTATTTTGGTGGGCGGAATGTTTCATAACGCTGATGGATTTCATTCGTTTTGTGCTCCGATTATCATACGGGATCGGAGGAACCCTGATTTTGGACTTCCGCACAATAAGGGTGCCTACCTACACGGAAAACAAGTGTCAAGCGCTTTATCGTCAGTCCGTTGCTAACCACCGATCGTATCGTGACATTTCGCACCACGCCGAAGTGTTATTCATCATATCGTCACATAAAGTGTAAATCCTACCGTATAATTTCGTATACTTTGTGTGAACTCGTGACTCAAACTTTACCGAAGTTCTAACAATCTAATAGAACCATCTCGAACGCTTATGGACATCTATGACTGTCACCAAGCCAGAAGACAACAGACGTGAGTACCACTTAATTGTGATATACCTTTCTTGTTTGGTGGTTGGGCATAACTTATCGAAATCCATAAGCGTCTTAGCAAGAGTAGCCGTAAGGTTACGCTCACCCCCATGCCCCGTGCATGATCATCATACTCATACCGCTGGGAGATTAGGGTGTCCCAATCCAGAAAAATATTTGTGTGTTTTTGACTTTTTTTGTATTTTTTTTTTTATTTGGCATCAAAAAATACCTATAACCCCAAATTTTAACCCATCTACCCCCACCCTCCCATTTTTTAATCGCTACCCTCTTATTTTTTAATCGCGATTTCAGTATTTTTGTATGAACAAATTTAACAGCCGTTCGTGTTTCAAAGAGAACGAAATTATTTATGTTGTTGAATGACAGATGGCGCTACTTCCGTCTCATCGTGCTTTCATTTATATGGCAGAACAACGTTTTCCGGGTCAGTTAGTATTTTATAAATGTAACTCATATTCTTTATATTACAATAAAAAAAAAGCTCTTGTGAGAAGAGACCAAACGATAAATCAATCCAAACAAACCGTCAACCCTACCATTCCGCTCTCCAATAAAAATCTCTATTACAAAATGCATGATACCTACTTTGGTGAACGTTGTACATAGGTCAACAAAACCAGAAACTCTTTCTAGTATCCTTACTATTCCATTAAGGATTATTATCCTTATAATCCTTCCTGGAATGACTAACTAAATTAGGAATGTTTCATGTGCATGAATTGTTTTTGTAATTTCATCTTCTTCTTCACATACGTTCTAATTATAGGAACATTTCTAATTGTAAACTAAACAAGGTAAGAAACCCCGAAATAGTATTCTTTTGGTGCTTTGATAGAAACTGGACACAATTATTATTGAGTCTACAGCCTGGAATCATCAACTGATAAGTGGTATGTTTGACAATGCCTTCCAAAGGCAAAACAGCTGCCTTACTGTAATAATAAATATGGAAACTTACTAGAATCGTATTTGATTTGAACTTCAGCAAAACAAAAACAAATGTAACGTAGGTACCTACCTACAGTTATTAATTGACAGTGAGAGCAACGACTCTACGCAAAAACGGGCGGTCCGTTTGATAGATTCTCCCATCTTAACAGACGGATTGCAATCTTTAGAGCACAGGCGTCGGGTGGGAATGCTGTCCTTGTTCTACGGGTATTACAATGGAAAATGCTCCGAGGAACTAGCGTCCTTGATCCCTTCGGCACCACATTGGGAAACACGCCAAACGCGTGTCCAACATATGTACACGGTTGACATTTGTCACATGAGAACGGGTAGCTTCTTCGACTCGTTCTTGTGTTCAACAGCTCGGCTGTGGAACGATTTGCAGACCTCTGTGTTTCCTCCTTCCAAAACAAAAACAAAAACATTAAAAAAAAACTAAAAAAAAAAACAATTCCTGCGAGGACGATCGAACGTCCTTGTGAGTTCGATGTCAATAGGTACCTAATAATTGAAACAAATATACTTAAATGGTATTACGATTATTTATCAGACAGGTGAGTCAGGACGTAATTTAAATCTAGTGTAAATGCGAGGGTTATAATAGCAAAACCACCACCATCCACAGTACGCTTTGTTCATACCATATCTTTATTTTGTATACATATTTTATATTCACAATGATTGAATAGTAATCTATAATTTTGTAGGGTTATCTTTGGTTTCGTTATGTAAGTTCTAGCTCTCGGTGTAATCCAGCCCTCACCGAAGATCGAACACAGAACCCGGAGCGCCGAGAAAACAGAAGAGGAGGAAGAGAGGCCAACAGCAAAGGGCCATTAGAGCCATTATCGCCTGGTGTTGGTTGTGTTGTTGGTTTGTTCGAGTTTCGCGTCCCGTCCTAGTCCGCTCCGCACGACAACCACCGCGGCCGCATCATACTGCATTACATGCATTGTATGTGCACTGTGCAGTGCAGTGCAGTGCAGTGTGCTTGGGTTGTTTACTGCGAGGCTGCTCGTAAGTCTGGAAACTTCTAGAAGCTTTTTTGTTCTGTTCTAGAGCTCTGTTGTAGGTATCCCCCTTTGTGTTTATGATAAATGGAGGAAGAACGAAGATACTATGAGCGGTATTCATTTCATGAAAATATAACACTGTTTTTAAAATAAATATTTTAAATAGGATTGTTTACAAAATGTATTTTTTTAAATAACGCCGCAAAGTAAATTTGCGGCTATTGAATTTTTAAAAAGTCAAATTGTAGGTAAAATTGAAGAAAGCGTATATGTTTTTCATTTCAACAAAAGCAATTTATATTATTATTCCTTAGAATTAAAGTTGCAGAATTTAGGTATAAATAGATACATTACACAACAACAAAAAATTGTCAATCAAAGCTTTTACTAGCTTTTCTATGTATTGGAATTACAATAGAATTATTATTTACGTAACAAAAAATATAAGCATAAACCACAAAAAAAAAGTTTTTTCATGACTTAACTATGAAGTAATACAAGTTTTTTTTTTAAATACCCCTTTATGGCTAAGACTATTTTTGATGTTTTCCATGTTCAAACTTTTTTTCGTTCTTATAAAATTATGCACAAAATAAATAAAAACCACTTTTTTGCTTACTTGCCTCGTGCAAATAAGACGCTCGATTTTAAAATTTTTCAGGCATGAGATTCGAAATATTTCTAGCGTTTATACGAACTTATCACAAATCTTCTTAATATATAAAACAAAGTCGGGTTAGTTACACTATTTATAACTCGAGAACGGCTGGACCGATTTTGATGATTTTGATTTGTTGGATTTGTCTCCGCCCCGGATAACAGAATAACTATTAAAAAATCACAAAAGTTCACGAAAAAGAAAGTTATGAAGAAAATTAATTTCCTCATACATTTTATATGGAACGAATTTTCGTCTTTTGAAAGAGCTGTAGCAATGTTGCGTTAGTTGAAGTTTGCGTGAATTCCTTAAATTCAAAAACGTCAAATGTCAATGCGCTGATTGTTTCGCTTTTGCTCCTTAACATATAATGCTGCGCTTCTTTCTTACACACTAAATGTCAACAGTCGAAAATGAGACAAACGATTAACGTGTGTCTTCACCCTTCCAAAGGAAAAATACAATAATTATAATAAATTTCCCTCACACGTATAAAGAAAATGAAACGCAATTCCCGTAAAGGGCCATCCATAAATTACGTCACACATTAAGGGGGGGAGGGGAGTAGGAAGTGTGACTAGGGGTATGGGGTGGTCATCAGCTCTGTGACGTCACATGTAAGAAAAAATGAACTACTGTTTTGATTATTGAACTACTGTTTTATTTACTGGGAGGGGTCTCATAAATGTGACGGTATGTGACAGGTACGGGGGACGGGGAAGGGGGGGGGGGGGGGTAAAAAAATCATGAAATTCGTGTGACGTAATTTATGGATAAGTAAGTGGAAAAGTAAGAAAATCACAAAAATATAAATTCGTACACATGGTCATCTCTGATACAAAACACGGACAGTTGCGGATCGATAATTGCTTCATTTTGTGATTTTGAACTTAATAATAAAAAAAACTGAATTTAATTCAGCTAATAAATTAACACAACATTTATTGATTCTGAGGGGGTACGAAGTTCGCCGGGCCAGCTAGTATTCTATAAAATAAATTCAAATACGTTTATTTCTATATTTTAACTAGATAGAATGGCTTATTAATATTGTACATTCACTGACAATTTTACAAAAAAGCCTTAAAACAGCCTTAGTCGAAGTATGGTACAGTTAAACATGACCGAATTTCATATCGACACCGTGGCGCAGTGGTTAGCGCGTTTGCCCGGAAAGCAAGAGGTCCTGGGTTCGAGTCCCAGAGGTGTGAATATGTTTTTCTGATTTTATGTTTACAGATTTTCGATTGAGTTTCGCTTATATTGTCTTCATTTATTTAAATAAAAAAAAAATCTAATGATATGTTGAACCAGCAATGTTTTCATGGATAAATTTCCTTTGTTAAAAATTGCTTATTTTTAAATGCCCTTTTTTCTGAAGCTTTGAACTTTAAGTTTTGAAAAACAAAAGTTAAATTTCCCTATTAGACGCTCAAGTATAGGTCCGCATAACATATACCTACATTAGTGACGGACAGAAGGTTCGGTTTCGGCAAAAAAATCTAGTTTCAGAAATCAGTTTCGGTTTCGGTAGAAAAACTGCCAAACCTTCGGCCGCACCGAAACTCGTTCGTAATTATCGCGCGTCGTTCGGCTGACTTCGGGTGAGTTCGTGGCTTGTGTGTTACCCTCCATCATCAACTGAGTTGACCAGCCGGTCAACTCAGTTGATGATTGTGCGTGGTTGTGTTGTGAGTTTATGTGTTAATTTTTGTTTGTTTTATATCAGTAATATAAAAAATAAAAAAATATTTTTTCGCATACTTCAATTATAGTTTTTATTATTTTTTATTTCATTTAACACGTGTAATAAGAATGTTGTGATTGTAAACACAATTAAAATTAAAATACTCAATCAATGAGGTCCTTACTTAATAACGTAAGTGTTGATCATTGACAATTTTTGTTCCAATAAGTAGTTAACAATTTTGGTTTGTTTTACAGTAGTAAAATAAATAAAAAATCACATATTTCAATTGTTGTTTTTTTTTGTTTTGTTTTTTTTTTTTTTTTTTTTTTCATTTAACACGTGGTTAACTAACTGTCTGTATAAGTGTAAAAAATAAGGCAAATTTCAGTAAACAATATATTTTTTAAATGTCTAAAAAGCTTCGGTTTAGGTTTCGGTTTCGGTAGAAAATCCTGTTTCGGTCGGACACTAATATACATTTAAAACAAACAGTATGTGCCTTATTTCTTAAGCGATTGAGACTTTAACAATCTGGTTCTTAGTTACGTCTTTTTTTTAAAACAGCACCTACTGTATCATTCCAGACTTTCACGCACCAGTACGTTTGTCGGTGTGTTCAAAGGACCCCTAGCCCGACCTCGGTATTGTCAGGAACAAAACTTCATTGTGATGCAGATCGATTTCCCCTTCATGCATTATGTCGGCTCGAAGAGTCCCCGATCTCATCCACCCTCCCCTTCACCTCCCCCTTTCCCTTCCCGCTCACACCGTCAAAAATGCGCAAGGCCTTTCAAACTTCAATTGCCTTTATGCATCGATACGGCTTAATTGGCATCCAGTTGGCAATAATTGATTTCACTTTGGTAGATCTCGAACCCGTGTTCCCTGTTCCCTCGGAGTTCCCAGCTGTGTGTTAGGTAATAAGAATAGGGGAATTATCAATACCTGAGTAGAATTTTTGCCGAATTTATTGTTGGTGGCTGTCGGCAACGCTTTGAACTTTCAACGGATGTCAACAATTTAACGATTCACAACGTTAAAAATTTGCGATTTGTATAGCACGGTTTTTTTAAATATCGTATCAAGGGAGCTTTATAAAACAATTTAATACAAGAAACTTAAAATATGATTTTAAATCCAAACTTTTCATTCCTCTTTAGTTTGTAAGTTCAAAAAATTTAAACTACTAACCCATCGATTTCGTAGTTAAGCAGGTTTATACAAGACTTTCTCACTATTAATATCTGACTGACACTTAAGTGCAACCAATCATTACTCGATTAAAGCATATTAAAACCAGATCTACTCACCTGCATTTTATGCCAATATCAAGGTTTTCGGCTTTTACAGAATATTTTACAAATATTTTAAGAAAAAAAAAAGTTCTTAAAAATTGTACCAATATTATAGCTTTTCAGTAACTAACGATGATTTTGTATATTTCTGTTGCAAAGATATTATTATTGTAAGTAGGTACTTACATAACTACCTAGAAGGCTAGGCCAACCCTAGAAATTTCTAGAAAGGATTATTACCTCATTAATGAATAGTAGGTAGGTATATAAAATATAAATACTAGGCATGTGTCTATTTTTTCTACTTTCGTAATCCTGATTTAAAAGTATTTCTAATACTGTCATGTGTTTTAAATATTGACATACATATTATATCTTAAACTATCATACACTTTGGTCATACATGATGTCCATGAAATACATATTAGATCGGTTGGAAATACATTTAGGTATTATTATTATTACTTGTAACGGAATTTAGGCACGAATACTGAAATGAAAAAAAAATTAGACACTGTTCTCTACACCTGACTCGGCACGGGAACTCCTCCAAGTGAGAAAAGCATAGCAAAAAACATTGTATTTTTATCAAGATAGGAAAAAAAATTCATATTATAAAATTGGAAAAAAAAATTTTAAACACGGGAGAAAATGGGTAGTAAAGCTGGTAAACTTACAAAATAGCCATTTTAGTTCTAACAAAGGTAGTTACCTTTGTAAGATACGGGTTATTTTGAATTATTTATTGGTTGGTTCGGTATTATTTACACATTACTGTCATTATTTAATTACCCATCTCCACCGAAAAGGTAAAGGTTGTCGCCAAGACTGAAAGAGATGTAAGCAGATGATAACGACGATTGGTACGTACCTGTAATTAACTCAAAACTCTACCTCTAATGAGGGGTTAGCAGTTGGCTGCGAGTCACGGACCTTAGGGTCCCATACCTGCTGCTCAATTGATTAATAATACTTAGAATGTAATGCTCGGCTAATAAGGATCAGGTTTAGACCTTAGATCAGCCATGGTTCATGTCGTGCCTCTTTGTCGGTATGAAAATGAGTCGGAAGCAATTTTGAATTCTATGGAAAGTACCGGAGGGTTTGCCCTAAACAAATTTAAAGCATACACATTCCCGTAATCCTATAAGTATTACTGGATGACAATCTTATTCATGGCACACAATTATTTTTTCTTGCGTGTTCGCTGTTTCAGAATGGCTTAGCCTTACTTACCCGAATGTGCATTCCTGAAAACACAAATTCACGTCATCACTAATGACGCCAATGACATAACAGCCATCGGAAGGTTGAAGGAACCAAAGCGCACATTAAGGTACAAGTTCTAAAAATGTGATGTTAAGATATTTGTTTGTAATTTTACCTACATTTTTAAATTGTTTTCTTGAAAAACAAATTTTATTATTTAACGTGCATCTTCCATTATTTGATGTGTGACGAGCTACAAAGGAGTTAGTTTATCCATTTAAGCTCGCAGACAAGACGCAACCACAAACAATACAACCGCTCCCTGATTCCAAGATCACGTTCACCAGCCGAGGAGCCATCAAGTACGTCAACATAGAATGGAATCAGGTTTATGGTGACGGCCCTCGAGGATGAATAGCTGCTCCCCTGATCAACAGCAGCCAGTCAACCAACCAGCCAGCCATGATATGCCTGATTTATCTACCTCCCGTTTACTCCTGTACTCCTGTGAGTGACGTTGACTTGTGAATGAGATCCCACGGCGGGGAAGAGTGACATGCAGACATTTCAGACTATTGCGGACCCCGAGAGAATGGCGGAATAATAATTATCATTGTGGAATATTGTGGAGAATGCGGAATCGGGTGATTGAAGCGCAAACCTCGCAATGCGTGAATAGCTGACTTTCTGCACACTAGGAACCCAACTCCAGCAAACATTCATCTTATGAATTTATGGAGTTGGAATCTAGAAACATTTACCCTTACCATTTACCATGTCATCTCGTCGGATGGAGAACATTATGTTCGACGTTACAGAGATTATACTTATTTCCTGGGTTTCTGTTTCCTGAGTTTATCCAATCCACTGTGATTGCGTTGATAGACGTCATCATATTATAGATTATTATCTTGGTTGTAAAGAAAATTGATCAAATGCCCATTCAGTGTTACGGTACAGTCAATGTGTACGCCATGATATGCTATGTAATTTATGTTCAGGTTCACTTATCTCCTGTTATTTTCAAGTACCTAACAGTGACAACTAAAAATAATACCATTTACCCTGCTAAAGTCAAATAAAATCTAAGAAAATGGCTGTTAGATACAAATGACTTATATTGATGCCCTGTTGAAGCCCTTCTTTTGTTAATTGGAATTTTTCATTACGACTTCCACTTTTGTAATACCTCTTGTACCTACCTATACCTATGAAACTATTGATTTCACTGTGGGTAATGGTGGGTAGAGACACTGAAAGATGTAATGTAGTACTGTGTCTTTATTATGTACAGTGTACCTATCACTGTGGGATGCATAGCATGGAGGTCACATCACGACGGAATGTGGATCAGTGTTCGACACGCAACGGTCGCAGACTTGGTGATGACTTTGTGATCAACTAGCGGTGAAGTTCACGGATCTTGTTCCTGGTGCTCCGGTGAGATGCTCGACACCGTGATTGATGGAGATGATGCGGCAAATTCCTCCAGACCGATGCTTAACACCGTGGTGGTGCAGATAAACGGTGGTGAATCCTCCAGGCTGATGCTTGACATCATGGCGGTGGAGATAAACAGTGGCGACTCCTCCAGGCCGATGCTCAACACTGTGGATAGTGGAGATGAACGGTAGTTGAGTGTGGACGTAGTGACGTAGTTGGTCATCGATGCCATGCGGGCGGAGGCTGGGCGGTGCGCTAGGCCGGAGACGCTAATGGATCTCAAACGGCGGACGCCGCGAGTGTTGCAAGTCGCGATGAGTTCTCGAGTTTTCTCCCAAATTCAACAAAATTTCCCAAAACGTAAGGAAAATTAAAAAAAAAACATTAAGTATTTTTTTATTTAATTATATCAAGAAAAAAAAATTACATTACAAATGATTAGATACATTATGCAAAGTTATACAATAATTCATTATTATTCTACTACTCCATAAGTTGAGCTCTAGGAGCTCGTGTTTATAGGAGGAGTACCTACCTATTTACATGCAAAAAAATAATGTTCTAATGAAATATGTAAACATTAATCAAAGAACTTATGAAATAAATACAAACATTATTTGACAAAGGTAGGCATACAATTTAAAAAAAAAATAGTTATTGAAAGACAATAACAATAATTTTTTTTTAATATTAAATATTTCAGATTAAGGGTCGGGTTTGGAAAACATCGCTCCGCATTAGCAGTAGCATCCGCGTCTCGTAGCAGCAATACTAGAAAATTATATACAGGTAGTTAGAAAAATGTGTAAAGTTACTAGTGATTAAATTTTTTTTACTGTAATCTTACAAATTCTATAAGTTATACATACTGCAACTTTAGTTAAAACGTTGAAAAAGGCCTTCGCGATTATCTCTCCTGAACCTGTTGTAAACATTTTTACCAAAAATCCTTCCGTAATCTCAGAGTAAACATTATGTTAAATCAAGCTATTAAATTAAAAGCTCTTCAGTGTATCTAGATTTTTATTGTAATTCGCCTAAACTTTCTGAATTTTTCAACTATTCTCCGCCATACAAAAATGTATGGCAAAATATTACGCCGCGCGATGTCTTATATAACGGTTGAATTTCACAGAATTCATTCAGTTGTGATATAGTGGTCAAGGCGACAGCACGCATATTTTTTTCGCAGCAATTTTGTTCGCTGTTTATTCGATTTTTGAAGGAATCATTGAGGAGATAGGTGTTACTGTAACCGGGTAAGTAGAAATAAAATATATTTATTATTATCTAATAAATTATTTTTAACTTGATTTACAGTTTTACATATTTTATTATTATTTTTTTTTTAAACTTCAGGTACCTTCAAAATGGGTAAAAATAAAGGAATTCTTGCTTACCGTGCCATAAAAAATAGACCCTCCCACTGGAAGAATAGGAGAATAAGGTAATAAAGTCAAAATTTAATTTTTTTACTGATTTCTATCAAGGGTAGTTTGAAGGTAGACTGAAGTCATTTTGCTTTTTGACATCTAAAAATTTCGGCATCCATCTTGAATTTATCTGTAGTTATCTACCGATTTGGTTCAATATCAGAATTCGGGCGTTTAGAAGTGCACTGAACTCGGATCTAATGTCAAAATGCAAAATTTCGGCATCCATCTTGAATTTCTCGTGTTCTCTACCGATCTGGTTCAAAATCAGTATTAGGGAGTATTGGCGAGCACTGAACTCGGATCTAATGTCCAAATGCAACATTTCGGCATCCATCTTGAATTTCTCTAGTTATCTACCTTTTTGATTCAAAATCAGGATTAGGGCGTTTGGACGTGCACTGAACTCGGATCTAATGTCAAAATGCAACATTTCGGCATCCATCTTGAATTTCTCTAGTTTTCTACCGATTTGGTTCAATATCAGCGCCCTTGAGATGATTTTTCATGAAAACGGCGCTTTATAAATCAGCCAAATATTATTATTATCAGCATTCGGGCGTTTGGAAGTGCACTGAAATCGGATCTAATGTCAAAATGCAACATTTCGGCATCCATCTTGAATTTCTTTAGTTATCTACCGATTTGGTTCAAAATCAGGATTAGGGCGTTTGGACGTGCACTGAACTCGGATCTAATGTCAAAATGCAAAATTTCGGCATCCATCTTGAATATCTTAAGTACTTTGACGATTTGGTTCAAAATCAGGTTAAAGGAGTTTGGGGTTCAACGAACTTAATATCAAAATTTAATTTAACAAAATTTAACAAAATTTAATTTCAAAATGCATAATTTCGACGACCATTTTGAGTTCTCTACCGATTCCGTTCAAATTGTCACTAAGTTTTATTGAAAACAACGACTGTCAGATCCATTGATAAATCGAATGAATTTCGATGTTGGGTAAATTCTGGGTCGTATTATTACAAATAAATTTATTTTATATGTTTTTTTAGAAAAGCAGCAGAAGCAACATAAATGACGTCGTTATAACAGAAACTATCAGTTAACATGTAAGTTTTTTAAATAAACATAAGCGGCCTGAGTAATGGCCTTCCATATAAACTTTTTGCTATAATGAATGATCTACCACACTTTTTGTGAATGTTTAGAATTAATAAATAATATTTGGATGATTTATATAGCGCCGTTTTTGTGAAAAATCAGCTCAAGGGCGCTGTATGAATTATCGATAATAGACCGGGAGAAAGGATGATGTCATTACAAAATGACAGTCTTGTGAATAAATGAGGGGCTAACACTTATCACTCTGTATTGTTTTGTATTTTTTTATTAATAAGTTTACATTACAAATGTATAGTCTAATGTCCTCCACGCTAGGAATTCACCTGTGTTGTGGAGGACATTTTTCAAATGTAAAATTATATAATAGTAATCAAGTATATAATAGTAACTTTGTTATTTTTGGATAATGCTGTGAAATAACTATAATAATTGTGGGTAATAATTAATTTATTTTGAACTTACATATAACATTTGCAATTTTACCTGTAACACGCACAACACGAGTTACAGCGTGTTTTATACAAAGAAAAAAAAACTTGTCAATAGACTTCTATAAAAAAACAGAGTGGAAGATACTTTATGTATCGCCCTGGTGTAAGACCACTATTCAGAATTGAAAAGCTGCTTGAAATGGCTTTAGCCGTGTGTGGTGACCAAATCTGAATAGCCAGGTACTTCCCCTATATTATTCCCCTCACACCTTATTCAGCCTCACAACATACCCCAATCACTGGCCCCAGGCGATTGATAACAGTTGGGACTTTGTAAGTTACATAAAAATAAAAATAAAACATTTAGTTGTTTTATAAAAATTTGTCTGAACTTCTTTATATTTTTTACTGTCTTTTTTCTAAATGTGCTTCGTTCTACTTTATGTATATCAAAGATAAATTGTAAAATATATTCTTTCTTACTACGTATTAAAAAAAAACTGTATGCATATAAATAAACTTTCAAAAACAAAACTACCTGTTTTTTAATTTCTAAGGCACAGAGTAAAAACTGGTTGTCGTAACTTATTCACACCCATTATTTTCTGGTAAAATTATAAAAAAATTAATAACATTATACAAACCATATATGAACCAGAAATTTTTTCCACATCAAAACACCATTAGATTCTATGTCACATTGAGTCAAAAACTAAGACGTCTGTAAAGGTCCAGGGACTAAAAAAAGTCTATGTATCCTTGCCCTTGCATAATATGATTTATAGTCTGTCAAGCTGTATCAATTATGTTAGAAATAAATTAAAATTATACAAAGCAAGTGTATTTTTATTTCGTATTTTATCAAAATGCTGAGCAGCCGTGCCTGAATCTAACCGAAATACACAGTAGATCGCGGCGGCCGAGCTTGTTTGCAACTACCAAAAATACCTAACTGCAGTGAATGGGCAGTTTGACCCAGGCGCAAATGTCTCTATGAGCTATCCACGCTATTCCACCATATGATTCTTAGTATGTTAAGCTGTATCCATTATTATAGTAGGAACTAAATTTTATAAGGCAAGTGTATTTTTATTTCCTAAGTCCGTAGTGTCTAGTATACCCACATCTCCTCTAGTCAAACGCAGGCGGCCGGCTGCGGCCGTGTTTGTCTACAAGTACAAGAAATACCTAACTGCAGTGTCAGCGCGGTTTGATACCCGACCCTTAAGTAAGGGTAAATTAAAGGTAAATTAAGGGTATAATATATCATTTTCCAATTTCAGGGACTTAATTTGCTTTTTGAATTGTTCATAATTCACTGTTTCATTTATACAAATTTTGTTTTTGTACAATAATATATTGTACCATCATAACTATTGCCCTATATCAAATTTATAAAGAATATTTTATCCAAAAAATTCACCCCTCAGATAGCATAAGCAATAGATTCAAAACGAATGGCTTAATAGCCATCCCTATGCTTAGAACGACCACGGCTCAGCACCACTATTTGCATTTAGGTATTTTGTATATATTATAACAAGATTATCTTATATATATTAAAATGAATCGCTAAATGTATTGCTAAGCGCAAATCTCGAGAACAGCTGCACCGATTTTGCTAATTCTTTTTTTAGAATATTCATTGAAGTAGGTACGAGGATGGTTCTTACGGAGAGAAAAAATAAGAAAAATGCGCAGAAAATTGGACAATTTCAGAAAACCTAACCACTATCGCACGTTTGACAGTTCGCGTGTTTGAGAATGACATTTTGCAAAATTTTAAATCAGGATTCTATTTTTGATAATCTTTAAATTGATCAATTTATTTAAAGTAGGTAGGTACTCCCCTAACAGTTTAAATCGAATCAAGAATTTTACATATTTTAAATAGGTACCTATGTTAGGTACCAAATTTAATATTGAATAAAAATTGTAAAAGGTGACACGCAGGCTGTTTAAAAACTGAATGTACTGGGATTGAATATATGGAAAGGAACGAAAAGGCTACTGTCTAACTGTGCCAGTGTCATTTCATTCCTCTTTACAAAATTAATCATTTTATATAGATAATAGTTGTTAAATAGTATTGTAAATTAGTGTAATATAGTTTTAACTTGTATATTTGTTTTCTCAGTAAATATTTGTGTTATGCAATTGGTTCTTTGGAGCAGTTAAGGTAAGTTTTTTTTTTGATTTGTGTCCTTTAGATTTACCTATTCGAAAATGGATCAAGAAAAACCACCTGATCCCCCAGATGATGGTTTGCTATCTGAATCCTCGGGTGTTACGAAAAAAATGATCGCGGTTAATATTCCGGAGGCTTCGGACTTCGTAACGATTACTTAAAAAAAGACAAATTGCTAAACCAGCAGATAATAGAAATGCAACAGATACATCGAAAAACACCCTCCACGCAAAACGACTCCCTTCAAAATAATTCTGTTTTACAGGATGTAATTCCATCCACTTCTTCCTCAATTTCAAACCTAAGTCCAGCAAGCCCTTCCACCACACCCGCCCCACTGGTAAACAATACTCCTTTACAGATGTCACGTCTGTATAATAATCTTGACAGACCACCTTACATTACACACGTGACTAAAATTTCGAAGGATGAAAAACAATCAAATTTATATGATGTAGACTTTGGACATTTTATGTTTAAAAATAAAATACACCCTGTCTGGAATGGAGTGAAGTCGGTTGGCCGGAACCGTCTTTCTGTTGAATTCAAGACAGCGGCTGAGGCCAATAGCTTTGTGAAATCTGATGTTGCCAAAAAAAATGTGTATAACGTTTTCATACCTACATATCAGGTTACAAGGCTAGGTGTCACAAAAGGGATCCCAACGCACTGGTCGATAGAGGACATCCTGGAGAACAGTACTGTTCCTCAAGGTTTCGGAAAAGTTTTAAAAGCGCGTCGTCTAAATTATAGGTTTAATACGGTAAACTCTGTAGAATGGAGACCCTCCCAATCCGTTGTCCTAACCTTTGACAGCAAAGATCTTCCACAAAATGTTACTATGTTTAACGTCTCTCTACCAGTAGAGCTCTATGTGTTCCCAACTGTGCAGTGCTACAAGTTCTGCAGATTTGGATACACGAAGAACCTCTGCAGATCAGAACCCCGTTGCTTCAAGTGCAGTTCGTCCCATAGTGGCGATTCCTGCGATAAAACAGTGGAAAATTATAAATGTTTAAACTGCTCCGGAATTCACATGTCCATCAGCAAAACTTGTCCTGAACTCTCAAGCCAGCGCAATATTAAACACACAATGGCCGAGAAGAGCATCTCTTATGCGGAAGCATTAAGAATGCTTAACAAATCCATTCCATCTTATTCTGAAGTAACTTCCAAAAATTCTAAAAAATCCACCCCTTCTCAACCTTCTTCTTCTTCATTTAGAAAAACTGTTGAAAGGGTCGTGAAACCTAGAGTTCTAACAAAAAAAAAATAATGCTAATCACGAATCCCTTCTGTGGTTCCCTAATGGACAACTTACTTCCAGTTCAAATTTCAATTCTTACCTAAAGTCGTCTACTAAAGAACAAAATTATAATATAGACCTTAACTCTACACTAATCACCTCATTTTTACATATTTTACAAACTTTAAATAAAAACAACATTCAAATACCGTCCCACGTTGCTAAACAAATTACTAATATTATCAACTCAACTAGAAATGGCTCCTCTGATGAGGATTCTTCAGTGGAATTGTCATAGTCTTAGAAATAAGACTGAAGAATTTTTAAAAACATTACACTCAAACTCAATTGCAGTGGCTGCCATCTCGGAGACGTGGCTGGAACCGGATTCTGATTTCAGAGTCAGGGGATACCACTGTCTTCGAGACGACCGTCAAGATGGAAAGGGCGGCTCCGCTCTTTTCATTACAAAATCATTACCCTTCTCCCCAGTAGATGAAAAACCAATTGGTTGTCCTTTTGAAGTGATGGCCGCAAAGGTTTTTGACACTACAATAATTTCATTGTATATATCACCATCTAATAAACCTTCAAAATCAATCCTGAAAGCAATGTTTTCCAAGGTCACTACCCCTTCTCTTGTTCTGGGAGATTTCAATGCCCATCACGGATTATGGGGAGCTCACAATTGTGACAGAATGGGCAGAGAGATATTGTTGATCTACTAGACGAACTAGACTTTTGTATCATCAATGATGGTTCTCCTACCCGTCTTCAGGTGCCTGGTCAGCGACCCAGCATGGTTGATCTTACTATTTGCAATTCCAGCATAGCCGCATCCCTGTTATGGAAGGTTTTGGATGACCCTCATGGGAGTGATCATTACCCCATCCTCATTGAATCCTCAAATATTTTCCATTCCAACAAAAATGTCAAGTGCAGTAGTCGAAAACCAAGGTTCTTAACTGCCAGGGCCAACTGGAATGACTATTCAAATCATACAAAGTTCTCTGTGCAAAATCTGCCCTTTCCAATTACAGAAAATGTTGCGGAATGTTACGATTTATTGGTGTCTGCAGTCATTACGGCCGCAGAAAAATTTATCCCCATTAAAACGACACGTAACAAATGGAAACCTCCCCCAGCTCTTTGGTGGGATATTGAATGCTCAGACGCAGTAGATATGAGGAAAAAATATGCGAAAATTTATTCAACAAATATGAATTTGGAGAACTTCCTTCAGTATAAACAGATTGAAGCTAAGACCAAACGTCTTCTAAAAAACAAAAAACGTCAAGGCTGGAAAAAATTTTGTTCATCATTATCTCCCGAAGTTCCTCTTTCAGTTGTTTGGAATTCAATTCGCAGATTTAAGGGTTCTCACGTCCCAACGGTGACTCGACCACTCACTTCAGAGTGGGCGAAGGAATTTGCCGATAAACTAGCTCCTCAAACTGCAAGTAATTTTAATGAAACAGAATTCACATACTCATTTAAAACACGGGGTTGGATAGACACCCACTTCAATTTAACGGAACTTACGGAGGTCTTAAACGATCTCACAGACTCATCCGCTGGTGTAGATGGAATTCTTTATAGCTTTATTAAAAACTGCGACGTTACCACACTAAACTATTTTCTGTCAATTATAAATCTGATCTTTGACTCCGGCAAAATTCCATCAACCTGGAAAACTCAAATAATTGTTCCCATTCTGAAACCCCAGAAAGACCCTAACTCTGGACTTTCTTACAGACCTATAGCTCTGTCATCTTCCTTAGTTAAAATAGCTGAACACATATGATTAAAAGACGTCTAGACTGGTATGCAGAAAATGATAAAATTCTTCCCAGCTCTCAGTTTGGCTTTCGAAAAAGAAAAAGTACGATCGAAAGTGTGTCCATCCTGACTTCTGATATACAGTTGGCCCTGGCCGATAATGAATTCCTTGTCGGTGTTTGCCTTGATGTGTGTGGAGCTTTTGACAATGTTTTATTTAATAAATTATTAAAAATTGGCATCCCTCGTAAGCTTTCCAGTTTTATAATTAACCTCCTTCTTACCAGGAAAATTCAAATCCAGGTGCTGGATTCTCCTCCACTGGAAAGAATAGCAAATAAGGGTTTGCCTCAGGGCTCCGTCCTTAGACCTATCCTTTTTAATATATATATATATATATATATATATATACCTTTGACCTGCATCACAGTATGCATCCATCTTGTAAAATACTTCAGTATGCGGATGATATATTTCAGGACGAATTATTTCTATTCTGGAGGAATTGATTAACATTTGCATGAAAAACCTTGACACCTGGTTAACAAATCACGGCTTAGAAATTTCTCCTTCCAAAAGCAATGTTATCGTCTTTTCCAGAAAACGTGTTACTCCGCGTGTAACAGTCCAAATAAATAATTCAATTCTCCCTATGCAGGTACAGATAAGATTTCTTGGGGTAATTTTAGACTCTAAGTTAACATGGAACCCGTATGTTAATTTAATCATTAACAAATGTCAAGCTGGCCTCAACGCTTTACGTGTCGTTTCACGGGTCTGGTGGGGAAGTCACCCATTCACACAAAAACTTTTTTATAACGCATATGTTAGGAGTCATTTGGATTTAGCGTCATTCCTCATCGAACCCACTTCTAAAAAGAAACTCGCGAGGTTGGACCGTATCCAAGTTCAAAGTTTAAGATTGATTATCGGAGCAATGCGTTCTTCCCCAATTAACGCTTTACAAGTGGAGGCTGTGGAGGCTCCTCTTCATTTCAGAAGACAGTTCTTGGCTGACAAGTTTATATTTAAATGCTTAAGACTCTCTAATCACCCACTGAAAGACAAAATTACTGCACTCACTGCTCAAGTGAAATCACTTCCATATTGGAGAAACAAATCAATCCCTCTTCTTGTTAAAAGCCTCCATACGTACAGTGCGTATAAACCCCTCTTAAATCCATCAGACAGACTTCCTTTATATGCCAACTCCTTTCGTATTCATTTGTGTAAACCAAATATTCTTTTTTCTCTCGGCATAATTAACAATCACGAAGCTCCAAGAAAACTTATCCAAATTTTAAATTCTAAATATTCCAACTGGAAAATTATTTACACAGATGGTTCCAAGTCTCCCTTATCCAACCATGTGGGAGCGGCATTCCACTGCCCATCAGATCAAGTTGATAGAAAAATTAAACTTCCAAAAGAGGCTTCCGTTTTCACTGCTGAATGTATCGCCATTTTTGAATCCCTCAAATACATTGACGATGATCACATTGGAAACTTCTTAATTCTCTCCGATTCCCTGAGTGCACTTCAAAAATTAAACTCTTCCCCATTCCATTACCCCGAAGACGATTTCTGTGTTGGAATTCGTACTTTAATTCATAAATTAATCGACTCTCTGACAAAGAAATCGTCTTGGCTTGGATACCTAGTCACTGCGGTATCCCTGGAAATGAAAAGGCCAATTCATTGGCGAAAGATGCCATTATTTCGGGGGATATTTTATATAAATTTTTAAACACCGATGACATTTTCTTAAAATTGAAGGAAAAAATGATTTCCACATGGCAGAATCATTGGGAAGAATCTAGTCAATCAAAAGGATATAACGTATTCACAATTCAGCCAACGATTCCTTCAAAACCGTGGTTTTCCAGACTTTCTTTTAACAAATTCTCGACATCCTCCATTTGCCGCATGCGGATAGGACATTGCTGCCACAATGTTCACCTGACAAAAATTCATATTAAGAATTCTGCGATGTGTGAATGTCGTCTTGGTGAAGAGGATCTCAATCATATTTTTTTCAGTTGCCCTTTAAATAATTCATACAAAAATTTCATCCCTCACCTAATCAGTTCGGGCATATTGCCTCCCTACAACATTGCATGCCTGTTATCTTCTGTGAACAAACGCGTGTATAAAATCTTGGCTAATTTCCTGAATATTAACAGCATCAATTTGTAACTCTAAGTTAATTTTCATGTATTTATTTTATTTTTTACGGACAATAAATTGTGTCAGCATATCTTTTAATTTCCTTGTTATGTTTAATTAAAATCATCTCTTATTGTAATAATTTTGTGTATTATTATTTGCAAAATCATTCACTTGACACTGGCCAGAACACTCGTTTGGGGTGAAAAGCCATTAAAAATATATATATATATGGAAAGTGGGAGGGAGGGAGAGGTGGGGGAGTGGGGGGGGGATTGGGGAGAGGGGGGGGATTGGGGAGGGGGGGGGTGGATGAGGCGGAGTGGGAACCCCCCTTTCACCATGCGAGCGAAGCCGCGGGAAAAAGCTAGTTTTTAATAATAATGGTATTCGAGAGATAACGGAGAGTTTCAGCAGGTGTCGGTAGACCGACTCACTTTAGTCGCAAATTCGGATGACTTGTACAGCGCCGTTTTTTGTAAAAAATCACTTCAAGGGCGTTGTACAAATTTACAATACATTTCTACAATCTTACTTCTAACGTTCTAACTACAGACAAGACAAAAAGTTTCTAGCTTATGTACATGAAATCTCGTAGGTTCTAGGTTGCGCGGCGAATGGCTCGCATTAGCTAGTAATGTCGCTACAGAGTACTTGTTTGTTACATAATATTATAATGCTATTTATATGTTTATATTTATAAACTTACCTAATTGTTAATTCATAATCATAATATGTAACGTTGAAAAATGGTCCATGTTATTACATAAAATGTTATCAATTGCTGACAAACTGCACAAGTACGTAGTTTAGCATATTAAAATGATAATAAATAAAAAAAATCAATAAAAAAATGAACGGATTCTGTAGGTACGATAAAAGTTAAATCAAGTTCTAGAGCCCGCGACGTCTTATGTTTATCAATGTTCGTCTACCTGTAGTAGATATTAGCCCTTTCACTATTTTTTAGCGCCCTTGGGGTGATATTTCACAAATACCTGCTGATTCACTTGGTCAAGAGTCAAAATAATAGAAGAGCATGTGGAGACGATGTATGAATGTAAACGAGGCAAGGAATGTGTTCCAAGACCGAGTTGTTTGGCGGCCCGTCCTCTGTGCCTACCGGATAAACGGCGTGATGGTTAGTTAGTTAGTTAATTAGCTATCAAAAAAGTCAAGTGAAATGGATGCTGGGTTGCAGAACAAGATTGCATTTAGACATTAAAAATATCTTCTGGTTTCTTTTGCATATTTCTCAAGCAGAGTCGGGTATTTTCGTCCATTGTATAATCTTGTAAACAAAAAAGTGCACACATTAGGTAAAATCGTCTATGAATGTGGAGCTTTTTCACATGATGCTTTTGTCGTCCCAATAGTCCCAAGCGATAAGATGACCAAGACAAGCCTTTATTCGTGATTGAAATGCTTTTGTCCCACGGAAGATTTATCTGCCTATTACCGATTCTGCAATATTGGCTTCAGTTGGGCATAACGTTACGCCCTGGGAGTTTTATTACGGTTGACTATTGTGAGTCAAAGAAAGCCGGTATGTCAAACACCTTGACCGAAAGGACCAGCATAATAGGGACATTCTGAGTGATTTCTGAAACCTATGTTTCCAAGCTCCCATACAAATTATTGTTATATAGGTACCTATAGACACCCTAATGTAAATTTAGACGATGTACTTTTATTATGAACAGAGATTAATAGCTTATATTATCAGCTATTTTAGTATGTTATCTTATCAGCTTTTCAATTTGGGAGGCGGGTATGGGTACCGCCGCCCGGGAACCATTTATTGGATAACCAACACCCCTGCCACAGGTCACCCCAAGTGATTCATGGGGTGAGGTTTGTCCGGGTCTTGGCGGCGGATGCGTCTGCCCGCCAGCTGCATGGCAGGCCGGATCGGGAGAAAATGGTTGAGGAAGTCCCTTTGACTTCTCCAGCCGTACTCTCTCGGAACATCACCTCGCACCGCAGTGGGAGGGATGTATTCATCCGTCACTCCTGGACACACTGACCCCCAGATTCCTACCCACCCCTAATACCCTTTTCATTCCCAGAACTTATTCTCTTTCCCTATCCTAAAAAGACCCTCCTCACAGCATCCCCAAAGATGACATGGGCCCTGAGGGGAATATTTTACTCAGGGCCTCCTGTGTGGAGCTAATGTAAAAAAAAGCTATAATTTCTAACTAACTAACTAACCGTCACGCCATTTCTCCACAGGGATAGGCTCGCCAAACCTCTTGGTCTTGGCACACACTCCTTGCCTCATTCACATTAATACATACTCTTCTATTATTCTGACTCTTGACATAGCCCAATCATTCACTTGATCATGACTCACTTGTTCCTCGGGCGACACCGACTTCTTTAATTTAACAATCAATGTTCTACTTGTATAATAAATAATATTCTTGAGGCTTTCCTCCGTTTTTCTAAATTTACCGATTTTCGCTTGGCATGCAGTTCACGCAGCTTTCTGTTCTGTTCAAATCTTCAATCCATCTCATCGGAGGACGACCTCTGCTTCTCTTTCTAAATCAATGACACCGTTCATTGTTACTGGTATTCCAACATCATAATAATTAATGTAAGTCATGCCGGTTTCATGACAATTCGTACCCGGCATACTTACGAGTATATACAATGTGCAGTCGCTTTAGGGAAAATACATACGTAATTATACAAAATATATTAAAATAACTCGATTCCTTACACATCAATCTGTCTCTTGACGAATCACATTTAGTAAGATCAAATCCTTATAGGTACTACTGCACCTCCCACCTATATATGTTGCTTTTACTTTCCAAAATACACTCGTCAAAGAATACATTACATATTAATATTAAAATATTTTTCAGGATTAAATAACATGTGTTTACAATAATGTCCTCTGCGTGCGAACTCTATCTAAATTTCTTTAAATGGACAATTTACAGTGTTAATTTCAAGCGACCTCCCAGGTAAGTATGGTCCTGTTTTCATTAAATTTTAGGCAGCATCGCGTTCATTGGTCAAAATATTGTACACATATTTTCGTATCGGTGATCAATGAACCGATGTATGCAATTTTTAGCCATAAGTTGTTTATAATTGTTTGCCTAGCTTGTAGTTTTTTAGATTTTAGAAATGTATTATAAGTTTGTACAGCGCCCTTGAGGTGATTTTTCACAAAAACGGCGCTATATAAATCATCCAAATATTATTATTATAACTAAGTGACCCTCTGGGGATGTGCAGAAAAGATTTACCGCCGAATAACAAAATAATAAAACATTTTTTCATTCAAATGCATCAAGGAAAAATCTGCTTCTCTATTTACTGTAGTAGCGCATAGGTAAGTACAAAAAAATCGACACTGTGTCCAAATTCCTTTGATATTCATACCAACTTATTATTAACGACATTTTTGAAGTCGGACTGAACATCTTTTACGTTTGAAATTGGTAAATAATGCACAAAAAATTATAATTTTTTAGTAAACCTCATTTCGGGGGATCAATTGTCGGGCGATCTACGAGTTCTGTCGGGTCACCAGTCACACCACATTCCCAGCAAAGTATGCTTGCTATCAGAACACAAACCATGAATCCAAATAATTCTAATAAAAATAAGCAATTTAACTTCCTAAGTATCTTTTTTTAAATTACAACGAAAATAACGTTATTCTACGAAGAAAGCTCAATGGTTTTAATACATTTTGAACTTATATATAGGTATAGAATAGATACCTAACGCTTAACACAAACCTTTTTGAATTCTTTAATATTATCAATTCATGGCTGAATTTTCCCCATTTTGCATAGCATGTTTTTCTACGTTAAAGCAACAATTTGATCCGCAAAACTTTTTTTTCATTCTTATCGTGTAGGCTTTTTGTTTCGCCTTATGTAGCGGCGGAAGCCAAAAGCCTTATTCCCAATTTAGCCTATTTCAACCCTTATCTGTCACGCCGACACGACTATTTGTCACAATTCTTTCTAAGCTCATCCCCGTGCCGGATCTCCCACCCTCCCAACCTCCCGACTCCCTCCGCTCCTGAACTAACTAAGCAACTAACCATCACGCCATTTTCCCGAAGTATGAACCGCCAAACAATTCAGTTTTAGCAGACACTCCTTGCTTCATTCACATTCATACATCACCTCATAAATACCTACCCTTCTGTTATTCTGATTCTTGACAAGGCCCTACTCAAGTATTCGGTTTACTCGGACGTTCTAGATGACTTCTACATATATTCTCCGTGCACTTCTTTATTCATTCATTAATGATTGGATTATTTCTAAAGCGCCGTTTTCGTGGGAAAATCACCTCAAGGGCGCTTTCTTATACTACTCATTACGCTTGCATTATTTCCGAATCTCCGCAGTGTCTCATGACCATATAAGAATTTACCCAATAGTAACAATTTATATGTTACCTGTTACTCTAAGGTTTCACCACACATACGTCTCAGGATACTTAGGGATCTCATTTCTACAGTAACTAATTCTATTTTCTACTGAAACTAATTGCTTGATTTATGTGACGGAAGATGTTGCAAGGATAATACTAAATATGTCGTGTATTCTTCTTGAAAGGAATGACACGCGGAACGTTTTGCGCAACTAATCTACGCATAATGTCCGAAATGGTATGACGAAATTAGTTGAATTCTTTGTAAGGAGTAGAGAATGTTGATAGGTACTTGTACATCTTTGGAACATACTTTGGAACACTGGGAACTGTATATATTATTGCTATGTGGCTTCTTAGCACTAGGATGTTGAAATTCAACTTCGACATGCTGTACACAAGGGCGGATCCAGGATTTTTTTCTGGGGGGGCACAAGGGGCGGACGGGCAAAAAAATCAACAATTACTGTTAGAAATAAACTTGAAGTACATACTTCAAGTTTATTTTTATAAGTTCAAGTATGTTTAGGAAGGTTTATGATAGTGTCAAAATAATAGAAAAATTAAATGTTTAAAATAAAGGCAGTTTTTTCTTCTAAGTATGTGCTGTGATAGAATCTCCACAGTACACAAAAATACCGTCTGGGGGGGGGGGGGGGGTCACGTGCCCCCGTGTAAATGAAAGAAATAAAATAAATAAAATAAACAAAATAAATAAAATAAATAAATTAAATTAAATAAATTAAATAAATAAAACAAATAAAATAAATAAAATAAAATAAATAAAACAAATCAAATAAATAAAATAAATTTAAAAAAATAAAAAAAAATAAAAAAATAAAATAAATAAAACAAATAAATAAAATAAAATAAATAAAACAAATGAAATAAATAAAATAAATGAAACAGATGAAATAAACTAAATAAATTAAATAAATAAAATTAATTAAATGAATAAAAAGAATAAAGTGAATAAAATGAATAAAATAAATAAAATGAATAAAATAAATAAACCAAATAAAATGAATAAAATACTTAAATAAAATAAATTAAATAAATTAAATAAATGAAATAAATAAAATAAAGAAGGAAAATAAAATAAATTAAACAAATAAAATAAATAAAATAAATAAATTTAATAAAATTAATAAAATACATTAAATACATAAAATAAATGAAATAACTGAAATAAATAAAATAATTTCGGACCGAAGAATTTGTTATGAAGTCATAGCATGAAAATAAATAATATTATAATAATTTTTCGATTTTATTGACAGTGCCTTTCTTCGTGAAAAAATTCTTAAAGAAATCTATAGGTAGGTCTGATTAAAATCTATAGCTAAATTGCATTTAAAATATTTTCCAATACTCAATGGCTCCTGGAATAAATGTTCTCAGCTCGTAAAAATAGAAAATACAACCATACAAAAGTAAATAAAATAGCGATTAAAGCTTTTATAGGTAATATCAATTATTGTCGTGCCGCGGTGGATATCGCAGTGCTTAAAACAGAAGGAAGTGAAACATTAGAAACAATAGGTTGGAGTTGATTGTTACGTGTTTACAGCCTTTTAATTTGCCAATCGCTAACCCGACAGTCGTAAAAGATCGTTAGCAGTCATACTAAGAATTACATTATCCTTCTTTACCGTCTATTGTCCTAAGGATCCAACCGTTTCCTGTCACATGTTGTAATTCCAAACGGTTACACAGCCGGGAGAACACTTTCGCATTCCAAATTGAAGACCCAGTCCAGACCCTTTCGGATTTGTTTGCGAAAGTCCTTCTCTCGCGCTGCCATTGGAAACTCAATAAGGTTTGAGATCCCTCGGTCCACTTGAGTCAGGAAACTAAGGGCCCGCCATGTTAACACATGTTTTTGAATCTCATCACACTTCAGAAAGCTTGAAAAAGCTCCGCTGAAAATAACCACGCTTTTGCCGGAACCTCGGAACTTTGTGATGGTTGTGACAGTAAAATAAAATAAATCCCTTTTCTTTGCACGGATTATTTAAATGCTTGCTTTAATACCCGGTTTTGCCGAGATTTGCGTAGAAGTATTATGCCGTCACGTTTTATTTATCGGTGTGTACCTACCTCGTTGAATAGAGTAATGCTCTAATGCTCATGATGAAAATTACCATCGTTGTCATAAATACCCCAGACGGAATAGCCGTGTAAATTTGTTAGCGTCAGATCTCACCGGCCGAGAATATTCCATATTTCAGCTCACAGATATTCTGCTATAAACACAGACATATTTCCTGACTTTTCATAATTTCGCGATTTTCTGGAACAAAAAGCTTTTGATATGTTTTTCCGTAACTCGACAAAGATATATATGAAAAAAAAAATTATGTAAGTAGGTGGGTACCCAATGTAATATCAACGTGTAATCCCTCAAACAAAATTAAAAAGATTATTCTAAAACTACGGATCACAAGCAGTTCGGATGAAATCTTTAGGAGAATCGGTGTTCTGGACATTAGGCAACTTTATGCCAAAAAATACTAACTTACTCATTCAAACATAGAACTGTTTTTGACAATATCCAAACTGTTCGTGATACGAAAACAAAGGGGCAAAATCTATAAAACTTATCCTTTTCGCCAAAACAACGTTTGGTCAAAGAAACTTCAGGTACTTTGCAACAAAACTTTATAATACACTTCCACTGACCATTATACAGCACACCAATTACGTAAAATTCAAATCAGACACCAAGTCTTGAATCACTAGAAAATATTAACAATATTTTTAGAATCTCCTAATGCATGCTTTCCCATTGGTACGATGCTGATTGTCCTTGTACTTTAACTTTAAATGTAAATAATATTGTTGTTGCTATCCTAATTTAGTATTAAACTACTTACGCTAAACTGCGCCTGCTCTCAATGCAGGAACTTCTAGTGAGACAGGCACAGCACAATCACCTGTGTAACTTAATAAATAAAGATTTTAAAAAAAGGTAGCTTGGGTAGGCATCTGTACCTACATATCACTGATCCGTTCAGTTACCACAGCAATGACCACAGACACGGTCCTCACATACCAGAGTAAGCGCTGATCTGTCTTCAGAACTCGCGGTTACCATTACCAGTAACAGTACTGTAACTGTTAGCTATATGTTAGCTATTAGTTGGATGTTAGGCGGACTGTATGCGGTTGGAGGAACTAGGTATTAGATATGTACCCGGGCACTGAACCCTGGCTCCGAACCCATCAAAAGAGAGCATAATAGATTTACGGACGTTTCGTAGTGCGATAAGTAGTTTACGAGTTACGAGTGCGAAAAACTAGACACGGTGCACAGAAACTCTCAGTCAAAACGATATCGATGCAAGTCCTTAGATTAAAAAAAAATAGCTTTTTTGAAATTCTTACACTACATCACCGTTAACTTATGAGTAGAATTTAATAAATAATATCAGTTTTTGGGAAAATTTATAACTCGTTTCCTAAAAAGTTACGATATCTATAGAGGAACGATAAGATACGAGTGCGTTGCTGTGAGTCCAGAGATTATGGGTTACGATTACGAATAATTGCAAAAAAGATTGCTTAAGGGTTAATACAAACAAAAGGAACAACAATACTAATTCTAAACGGAAAATGCTTTCAGTACTATTATGGCAGAGATCACTATTGTAATGTTTATAGCTGTGTTTAAATAACCAGATTCGAATATTACTTACTGCCTATGTAGTAATTTAAAAAATTCCGCTAGATGTTTATTTTTCTAATGTGATTTGCAATAATTGACTGTCGAAGTCCCTCTTTCTCTTTCCCAGAAATTGACTACTTTTCTGGACCCCTTGTGTAAATCGATAGATATCAAATTTGCTAGCAACCGGTTTCTATAATAATTATCATTAAACTTATGTTTAAATTTAATAGTTCGAAATTCTGGGGCCCATCCATTCACAACTAATAATAGCCGCGGTATGGAGATTTGGTCGTATATAAAATTAAGTCATGCTTTTTTTCCATAAAAGGGAACACCCCGCAGCACCCCAGACCATAACCAAATTACAAAATGCTAATTTTCCTTACAAAAAAAGCTCCGTAGAGTTTATGGCACTTTTTACGTAGGAACCAAATGAATACCTATTTTTAAATAGTAGCTGAAAATTTTGATAATGTCGGGGATTAGTTATAATTTTTGCAAAATTTATTTAAATCTGCTTTGAAAATGGGTGAAACTATACCAGGCTGAGTCCGGAACAAGTTCAGAATGTCCGGACGTAACTCTGGCATTGCAGTGGTGTCATTCGGTAATAGATTCCATGGATAGAAAATCTAATACCCCCCGAATCTCTGATTTGATTGATATCACCTCACCCCATTTTCCTCACGATGCTTTTTTACAAAATGTAATCAGATTATACCTGTTTTTAAAGACAATATTCTGAAAATTTTATACATTTGTACTAAAAATGCACGTGATTTTGGGTATAGGGGGGGGGGTAGTCTTAAACCTCACCACATATCACCAGGGGCGGGGAGGGGTTTAAAAAGTTGCTAAAAAACATCACGTGAAGGTTGACACCTGATTTGAGTTCTGGAATCTTCTATGTTTAATTAAAATTACTTTTATTAGGGAAGGGTATTTTTTTATCTAGGGTCTCGACAATTTCCTTAAATGCGTTCCAGCTTTATCCTGAATGAAATTTAAAACGAATTATGAACATTGTGTTGATTATAAAACCCTAACTTCTCCGCCCAAAAACTCGGTCTAAGGAGGTTAAAATAACATTATGAACAGCGCCCGGTTCCACACGTTCGTTGTTACTAAAGAAATGATGAAATACATAATTGATCTACATCCTATAATCATCATTGTAGATATTGTCAGGTGTAGAGATAACATAACACTAGTTACAGTCTATTATATTATTGTAGCTAGGTCTGTCACTAGCAGAATAAGAGAAATTTTAACAGTGTCCTTAAAAACATGTATGGTTCGGTTTTCTAAATTATCGAAAACGCGTGCATTGAAAAAGGATCTATAATCTATAGCCAGGGTTTCCCAAACTGTGTTCAGCCGAACCCTAGGGTTCCGCCGAACCTGAAAAGAGCTTCCGCGATCATTTGTCAGAAGAATTTCATTTATTATAAAAATCACATATTCATATTTCAACACTACTTGTATTATTCACAATAAATTATTACTTGTAAAATATTTTACAATAGTTCTTAAGTTAGGTACTAGACCCTTCCAGGTGAAAGACTAAGCTTTATGGAAATTGAAAGAGCCGTTTACGCTGTTATTGCAGTAAGTCTTAATTTTACATACTAAAAAAATCTCTAAAGTTATAATAATAAAAAAATAATGTAAAAATCAATAATTCTTACATCCTTGTTAACAATAAGCCGAACTGTAAATGCGCATGGTGTTGTAAATGTTGGATTTCATCAATTCAACCAAATCATTTTGATTATTTTCTTGCCTTACGTAAATGTTTAAATGAATTAAATTTTAAAGAGGATTAAGAGGTTTCCGAAGAATTTTAAGAACATGTACATAACATGAAAACAACTCTTTCGCAATATTTTCAGAAAACTAGTAAGGACGATTCCTGGGTTCGGAATCCATTTTCCGTGACAGCTAAATCAGTAGGCTTAAGCGCAAGTGAATATGAAAATCTAATTGATTTAATTAGTGACTCTAACTTAAAACAAAAATCGGCCTTTAAATGATTTCTGGGCGAGTTTGTCAGAAGATTACCCCAATTTATCAAAACAAACTATTATTGTTTTACTTCCGTTTTCCACAACCTATTTATGCGAAGCGGGATTTTCTAAGTATGCTGCAACGAAGTCAAAGTATAGGAAAAAGCTCGATGCCACACCAGATATTAGAATCCAACTCACCAATATTGTGTCCGATCTCAAGAAGATATGCAATTCACGGACTCAAAATCGTCAAAATCATTAGGTGCTTTATTTATTCCACTTGTGTGTTTATATTCCATTTTGTTTGTTTGTGTACTAAATAAATATATGTCTTTAATAACACTTTTTTTTTATTTTTACTATTAGGAATTTTTTGAAATACGCAATTCACCCTAAAAAGAATGCATTGTACCCAACCTAAAAAAATAAGCCAAGTGTTCCGTTAAAATTTACGGGTTTGCAAAGTGTTCCATTGCAGAAAAAGTTCGGGAAACCCTGATCTATACCATAGACATAAGAAACATATCTATGATTTAATCGTAATGTTCAATTTAAATTTGAGATATTTGAGATAAAACATAAATCTAAAGATATATTTTTTCATTGAGGTAGGTTATTATTTATTATTTAAAATAATCATAGAAAAACGATTATTGATGTACAAATAAAGAAACATTTTTAATAGATTTACATTTCAGATATAGTGATTTATTTTTGGGGTATTATGTCGTGTTGCGCTATGTATTTCTTCAGCCAACAAGACTGTAATGCTATCCGAAACGTTGGCTAAAGAAGGAGGTAGTGCAACATGGCATAATACCCCAAACATAAAGTGATCACACATCTGGCCTGATGTAATGGCCGTGAAAATCTAAAATCATATCAGTTCAGACAAGGGTTGCAATTTTTGGTAAAAAGGTAGATACCAATCTAATTATCGTTATTTGTTGTTTTATTCTTTTTTATTATTTAGTTGTTTTCTGTATATTGTTGTTGTTTAGTTGTATGTTGTCTAGTTTTTTTTTATCTATTATTTAGTGGTTTTCAATACCTACTTGAAATGAAAAGGTTAATTTAACACAATACCTATTGGTATTAGTTTGAAGAAAAAACAGCAGACGCGTGATCGTAGAAAATATTTTTTGGTAGTGATCTATTTAACAGATCATCACTGAATAGTAATCATAATCAGTACCAGTAATCACATTCTAAATGTGTTTTAATTATCAAGCAAAATGGCGAAATGTAATGATGGAAGCATGACACAGAATTTTGCCAGAAAATGGCAGAGATGGTGGGACTGATGGGAGGGATGGATTCGTACGTTCGTCACTCCTGGACACTCTGATTCCCAGATTCCTACCCACCCTTCCCAGAACTTCCTCTCCTTTCTTTCCTAAAAATACTCTCCACACAGCATCCCAAAAGATGACATAGGCCCTGAGGGGAATTATTTTCCTCAGGGCTTCCTGTGTGGAGCTAAAGTAAAAAAAAAATACGAAGTTTTTTAGTAAGGCAATAATTTAGTTATTTTTATGTACTGAAACATAATAATAATGAAACCCAAAACCCAACCCTATGGACGTTGGACCTTAGATTGAGCGCGCTAGGGACTGGACTGCTCAATCTAGGGTCCAACTTCTACCGATACGACTACGATATTATTTTATAAAGGGGAACCAAACTAACTCTATTCATAATAGGTGCGTAAGATAAGCATTTATTTCCTTTTAATTAAAATGACTCCACAAAGAACTTTTGCGATTATTGAAGAAGTGTTGTTATTTAATTCATTAATAGTCCTAAAATACTCAAAACCTTTCAAACTTGAGCTTTTTGGTCTATTCAGCATAATAGTAGGTACATAAGTAACAGATATTATGTTTTCATACACTATGTTTAATATAACCTCACATTGATAAAACAGATGGCGCAAATAACACTGTTGTATTTCCAGGAGTGTAATCTACAATTACCTACAATTATCTTATCCCCCCCCCCTCCCCCTCCTTATATACCTACGCCCTTATGATAAGGGCCTTATCCCTAACTAATTAAAGGCTTGTGACTCGACATCGACTCGACACACTCCAAGCTAGACGAATTTTAAAACATTCTCTGTGAAATATTTTGACATTGAGATCCCCTGCAATAATGGTTTCCTTGAACAGAGATCCTCCATATCACACACATCCACGGGCCGTGGGCAGCGGACACGCACTTGATTTATTATAGAACCCATCACTTAACTCTTCCAATCTGTGAATAAATTGGAATCGAAGCCTTCCCACCGCCTATTAACTATTAATACGGCTGAATATTGGAGAGGCTCCGCCGGCTTTGTTCCGACTCATCAGGGAGCTTGGAACTTGTCAGTCAAACTGGACTCAACTCCGAACTGGAAACTGGAAACTGCCGGAAACAATGGAGTAACAATTGAAGAAGTTTTGTAGCCCGTAGCTCTGTATTGTACAATACTATAGAGTAAAGTTTATTGCAATTATGTGGCTATTGAATATCTCACTCGCTGAAGAAATAATTCAAAATTAAATCTTCCTCGTGGGATTTACCAAACTACCTCATTGTCATTCCAGCTTCATAAATTTACTTCTACTTTTATCTCCATTTAATTCCGCTGAATGCTTTAGATCTTTAGAATCTCTTGAAATGTTGCTACGAAATATGAGTAAGGCTCTTTCTTGAACAAAACCTTTCCAAGTTGGAGATCTTTAGAACGGAAAAGAGATGAAAACTTGCATTTTATAGGGTGGGCCATAAACATTTGCACATTTGAAATGAAAAAATAAATATAGATTGTACCTATTTAAATAAATAAGACAGGAACATGTGGAGGAGCCTTGTCGATGCAATGGGTCCCCGACCCGAATAGGACAAGGGGAAGTAGAAGATGATGATGATAAGAACGAAAATATACAGTAAAATCATTTCTTAAAAATAATTTCATCAAAATGGCCGCCATCTCGCCGCTGGCATTCCTCAAATCAGGCCCTTAGATTTTCGGAAACTGTTCGACACGAATCTCGGGGTATGTTGACCATTTCTTGATGGATATTCTCCTTAAATTGGAGTATAGTCGCTGGTTTATTTGCGTAGACTCGACTTGTAAGATAAAAATTGTATATACACAAATATGTCCCATAAAAAAAAATCAGCTGGGGCTAGATCCGGGCTGCGGGGAAGCCATCTCCTCTGCACGAGATCAGTTTGTTGGGGAAAATTTCTTAAAGCAATTTCTTTTGCTCCATGTTCGGTTTTCCTGTCGGTTTCTTCGAAACTTTTAAACCATGATTTAATTAAATGAAAATTTGGGCACTGATTAATACTCTGTATTTGGTTAACGAAAGAGGCGGCGTTCATCATTGTTTTGTAAAACAGATTAGAATCATTGTTTTTTTTTTTTTTTTTTACATGAACTCCACACAGGAGGCCCTGAGGAAAATAATTTCCCTCAGGGCCTATGTCATCTTTGAGGATGCTGTGTGGAGGGTTTTTTTTAGGAAAGGGAGGAGAGGAGAGTTCTGAGAAGGAAAATGGTTTAAGGGGTGGGTAGGAATCTGGGGTTCAGTATGTCCTGGTCATCCGCCTCCAAGACCTAGACAAACCTCACCCCATGAACCCGGGCACCCCTGCTAAAACACAAAAGAAAAAAAAAAGGTTTTTGTAAAAATGTTTTACCCGGAAAGCGTGTTGGTCTCCCGTAAAGCGATCCATTGTAACAAAATGTAATGATACATTTTTTGTTTTGTAATTTTTCGTTTTATATAATTTTTGTTTTATGTAATTTTTGGCTTCATATTCCTTTCTTATAGGTACATTTAATTTACTTATTACTTATTATGCTGTCTAAGTAGAGGCAAAGTCACGAGGAGGAAATCCATAATTGGTTTGTTTTCTTTTGGCTATAACATATTTGGCTGTACCATCTGAAAAATATAAACTGTCAAAATCCCGAAAATTAATAAATAGATAAATAAATAAATTTCCAAGAAGCGAGGAGTCACGCATAAGTGACCCCGCTCTCCTCTCCCGTTCGAAATCCCCGCTAGCACGATTACAAAAGTGCAAATGTTTATGGCCCACCCTGTATTAGGCATTGTATATATTTTTTTAATGTTTTCACATACGTAATGTTATAGTTTGTACTGACCATACCTACAGAATTATGAAGAAGAACTGTCGGTATCATATATAATACTATTGTTTATTAAGCGAGAGAAACAGCATCAAATAGGGACAACCATCCTATATTATAAGAACATGCTGTATTGTAGTCTACCTTTGTCTATCGAGTATTATTCCGCCATCCCAATATCTCGGTAAAATTTTAAATATAAAAAGGCCACCATATGTAAAAGACATAACATGTATCTCGTGACTTTCGCCCATAAAATGTGTCGATTCTGTCCAGCGCAGCCCCTCGCGACCTGGCGGACCACCTTTTAATATTCGACGCGTATCATATCTGTAATGATGCGCAATTAGCGCTTTATGGCTTTTTATGATTCTCAATAAATGGCTTTGAAGACTACGGTGATTTAGGCCGGAATCCAAAAAGCAAACCCAACAACCCATTACGCTAAAAAGTCGTCCAATGTTTCATTATTTTACACCGCGGAACTAAAATGTACTCACCCGTTTGAAGTCAAGGATACACCGAGAGTGGTTTTGGCATTCTGGCTTTAAATTCATGTAAAGTAATTTAATTTTGGCGGCTCTGAGGCTGAGGCATACCAACATCCCAATTAAATGTTAAAGTGTAGTTTATAATGGGATGACATCATGATGGGAGGCAAACTCCTCACAAGTGTCATAAAGTGGCACGTTTGTGGTGGAACTTTTTATTATTGGCACTTGTGATCTTTATCACCGGTCATCCACTCTTTTGGTATTTGCTCATCATCACAAAACATTATTTTGTATAACACTACCTGAAGTCTCCGGCGTTGCCCGGGTTTTACGCAGAGTTTTTCGAAATCAGATGTAGACTTATTTTGAACGTCGAGTGTGCAAAATTTTATGAAGAAATCGACCCTCGAAATATCAAAATTCTTTTTTACGATTGGGAAAAGGGGATGGTTTTTCTGTTGGAAGTCTCGAGTAGATAGTGACTTTGCTATTGTGTTAAAGGTCGAAAGTGCAAAATTTCAATAATCTTGGAATAAAACGTCTTCGAATGAAAAACCAAATCCACGCTGATACGTTTTAAGATTTTCACGGCCAAAAGCATTTTCGTTGTTTGTTTTTGGGGTGTTATGCCGTGTTGCGCTACCTCCTTCTTTAGCCAACGTTTCGGATATCGTTGCAGTGTCCATCATCAGGGTAGATCCGGCAGATCTACCGGATCTAAGGAGGTAGCGCAACACGGCATAACACCTCAAAAACAAATAACGCAAATCCACGCAGTCCACCCGCCACAGATACTCTTCTCTGTATGTATATAGAAGATAGATAATGCACCGAATCCGATGGTATGGGTGTATATTTTACGAGTACATAAGAGAATACCGCGCAAGAGAACTGCTTCTCTAAATTGGAGTAGATTGTAAGACTGAAGGGAGTGGGGGAGAAGAAGATGGGGGAAGAGGAAGGTTTGGAAGTATTAGATTATTAATATTTGCTCAACGCAACAAAACGACAAAAGTCATTTCAAGCAACGACAATATTTTGATGCTTAATGGAGGATTTTCCCAAGCAGATTGATAAGAGTCACTTTGGAACGTGTCGCAAACATACTACGATTTTTTTAAATCGAGTTACGCGTTGTGGGTGTACATTGTGGTTCTTCAGTTTCTGTTTTCTAATTGACATCTATTTGCTTTTTCAGTTTTGGTTCATATTGAGGTTTTTCAGTTTCTATTTTCTGTTTGGTATCTATTTGCTTTTTTTGGCAACACTACCTGTCTCAGTTGAGATGTCAATTCTCATTTTTGAAGTTAGGGTTTATTTCTTTACATTATGAGAGCCTGTGGAGTACGTCACCTCAAATATTTAAATTTTTTCAACATCGTTTGAAAACAATTGTGACATTCATAGACAATATTTGGCTGCCACAGAGGCTACATTCATACAATAAAAAGTAGAAACAATAGTGTGTTAACGCAAGCGATTCTGATTTTATCCTTTATACAGTTTTCATAGCGAAAAGCATAAAACCGTATCGCAAAAATTTCCGGAGCGCCATCGGCACACGACTCGTTAGTCCCCAAAAAACTGTATTTATATTAATAGAGACAAGATAGGGGAAAGGTCTAATAGATCTTGGTATTCGGTACTTGATGACTAGACCAAAACTAAACGCCAAAAATGAATTATATATTATATTGAAACACCGACCCTGGGGGGAATAACGTGCACAACACGACAACACGCACATAAATTTTTATAAACATTTATCTCGGGAATGCTGGGTATCAGTAGCCTTAGTTACAGAAGAGAGGCCTAAAGTCGGATAATGTATTTTGAAATTATCATTTGCATTTATTCGCTCGTTGCAGCTCGACGTAAACAATTGTGTACTTCGTTTGAAAAGTGTTTCTTTTTCGGTTCTGTAAAATGGAGGCTACTTTGGAAGGTATGCTTTAAAGTTTTTTCTTAATACTTTAGTGTAAATAATTTTAGTTGTTTTTTAAATAATAAATAAGTTTTGTATTTTTTTTTTGGCCTAAAAAATGTTAAATTTCTATCTTCTCGAGAGTTTATCTCAGAGAGTATATCAAAATCGTAAAAAAAATATTTTTTTTAAATAGTGCAACATAATTCTATTAATATGAGTTTCGATATTACCCCCACCAATCCACATTATTACTATTTTTTCATTTTAAAGGAACCACATATGAGATTTCCAGGCTGGAATTGTTCGTGACATGGAAGATTTTGCCGAAGAAAAAAAAGGCTTGAGGGAATGTTTAACAAAATTTTAAGTACATTTGAACTTGATAAGCTCAGTGCAAATGGTGAAAAAAAGTTAAAAAACCAAATAAGGCTTATATTTTTGAAAATAAGCCTTAATTTGAGCGTAATTTTAGCAATTTATTACACTCAAAATACACTTTTTTTTACTTTTTACTACTTTTTACATATAATTGTTTTATTATAAACCTCCAAATCTCTATTAACGCATTAATTAAAAATTATTAAAAAAAAAATAATAATAAAAAAAACGAAAAAAAATAAATTATTATTTTTAACACTAATTTTCATAAAATTAGTGTTGACTACACCTCAATAGAGGGTTAAAAATAATTTAATCATGTGTAAGAGTTTTTAGCGTCTAGCATGTATGAAACAAATCACTGTGCGACGTCGCCAACACAGGCTTTTGATTCCTCTCAGATGCAGAACCAACTTACCAATGGTGATGCCCCTGGGAAATGTGGATATTTTCCACATTTTTTTCACAACGATTTTTGGCGTGAAATAGCACTTATGTTTTAACTAAATTTATTAAGTACTTTAATGTAAATGTATTTATTACGTATCTTTTCTTACCGCTTTTGCAATGTATTGTTTTTATGATGTTTTTACAAATAAATAAATAAACAGAAACACTTCAAAAAGTCTACTTACACAACTTACTGTCCTGATGATGGACACCGTAAAGCTATCCGATACGTTGGCCAAAGAAGAAGGAAGTGTATCACGGCATAATAACCCAAAACTAATCACGACAATACTTTCATCATGGGATCATACTTATAGCTGAAGTCAATCACAAAACATCCTATTTTCGTTATGATCTCACCAAAGTGACTGAGAGTATGTAGCTATCTTTCACTTTGGAATGTGCACAAACTTGGTATTATCATACATTAAATTGTTTTTGATAATGGAAAAACATCGATTAATAATATTTTTGACGTGTTTGAACCCGTGACCTCTGGGTTAAGAGCTAGTGGGCCTACCGCTTTGTCACGTAGGCCATCAACATATAGAATGAATAACGCAAGAAGTGCGATGTGGGCGCGTTTCGTGGTCAAAAAGTCTAACCATTCTTTGCTTAAGGCGCCGCAAACGGGCTCAAAAAGAAGAAGATGGAGAGATATGTAATTACGTAATTACGAATGTTAGAGGAGCGCGCTGGTATTTAAAGCGACAAAATCGATGCGAAAATTGTGAAAATGTTTGATAACACTCAACTCGTTTAAAATAGAGCAAAAATCTCGCGGGTGTTGTCTTAAACAGCATTCAAAGAAACACTGTGAATTTTTTCACACATATAACTTGTAAAATAACTGAAATAAACAAGGTTATAATAATAATTTTTGGAGCATACTTTGTGATTTTTTTCTATCGAGGGAATTTTATCAGGGAATGTCTAGATATTATCTTCAAGAATAACATATATTTTTTAAGAGCTTTAAAACTTAACGTGTTTAAGGGAGATATGTAAGAAATCGGTAGAAATTCAGGTAGCGTAGGTAGGTTTAAATTTCCAATACCAAAATTTGTTTCCTTCATCACTAAAATTTCGATAAAATAGAATGTTTATTATATAAGTACGTTGTCAGGCAGTGTAAGAGTGACAGGGCGTGTGCTGAATGGACGAGAACCAAAAGGTCAGTTACGACATCGGTTTACATTCAAATCTACATTTACAAAGACATTATTTCTAGTTGTAGTGTGTATTCAGTGGCCATCAAGTACACAGTTTTCTTTAATTATTATATTATTTATTAAAGACAATAGCGGCCTTCAATCGAAAATTTGCAACCGAAAATTCAGAAAAAAAGATACAGTGACATCTAAAAATTGAACCCAGCGGTGACCGGAAAACATAACAATGTGGAACTACATCGCTCCTTTGAAAAGTTTTTTAAAAATTTTTTTATTGAATACTTCGCAAGAGTCTCAGCTGCTCCCGTCTGGAGCCAGTGAGACTATGGCATCGACAATTGGGGTATGTTGTGAGGCTGAAGGTAGCGGAGAGGGGAAGGAGATGGAGAAGAGGAGGATGGGAAAATACCTGGCTATTCAGATCTGGTCACCAAACACGGCTAAAGCCATTTCAATCAACGTTTCAATTCTGAATGGTGGTCTTACACCACGGCGATTCTGAGAGTATCTTCCACTCTGGAACGTGCCACAAATTTACTATATTGTAAACTTGACAACCAACCCCGGACACTATATCGGTTGGTAGGAATGGGAGAGGACAATATCCTGCGGGTGGCGAGACTGGACCGGCCTGGAAGGGTAGCTAGCTACCCCACCTGTGGCTTCCGCCCTCTTCTCTCTCAGCAACGCAAGCAAGACAGATCACCGAGACAAACCATTGTTATATTTATGCCATAGCTATCTGGTTTGGTTGAATACACGAACTGTTGAAAAGTGCCCAGTGTTTAATTAATCTCTATAGTTTATAAATTCAGAAGTGGGATAAATCCAAAGTGATTACGACAGTGACGTTTGTTTGTTTATTTTGGTAAGATTTGCGCGCGAAATTGACGCTTTGTTATTGTTTTGTGTTTTGTTTACCTGGATAAAAATTACGATAGAGACGTTTTATTCATTGTAAACATACACGTGCGGAAGTGACGTTTTATAGTTTAGTGAGATACTGTGTATACGAGAGAGAAGTTGCATTTCATAAATTATATTCGTGCGCGGGACTCAGTGAAGGGACGCTACCGCCGCCATCTTTGTTGTGTTTTATTTGGCGCGGAGATACGAAATGTCTCGAAGCCCAAGCCGTAGTGGCCGTAGCAGAAGCCCGAGCAATTCGGATGATGCAATGGAGCCTACGCGTGTAGTGTTCGAAAGATTACTGGAAACCAGACTCGAGGGCATGCTAGCCAAATACTTCAGAGCTAGGGGTGGAAGTTCCGGTTCCAGCCGTCAAGATGAACCGAGCACTTCGTCAGCACGGAGCGGCGGTCCGACGGTGAAAGCGGAGATAATCCCTTTCTTCGATCCGGAGGACAAGACCATCACGGCAATGTCTTGGCTGCAGAAGATCGAGGTCCTAGGAAGAGTCCATGGGTGGGACGAATATGCAAAGGCGTGCTATATGCAGACGCGACTGCGTGGATCGGCCCGAAAGTGGTACGATCACCTCGATAACTACGAGATGTCATGGCCTGAGTGGAAGTCGTCGCTGGAGCGAGCCTTCCCGCGACATACGGAGTACGCGGACTTGATGGAGGAGCTGATGCAGCGGAAGAAGCGCGGTAATGAGACCATGACGCACTATTACCACGAGAAGCGGATGATGGTGAAGAGGTGCCGGTTGGACGATGAGGCAGCCATCTCCCTCATCATACGGGGCCTACCCGTGGAGCTTCAGGCGCACGCTAGGAGCTTCAGATGTTCAACCCCCGAGGAGCTGTATGTTGGATTCCTGGCGTCCCAGGAAAATTACCAACCCCCCGGAGGCAGTTCGTCGAAGACGGACAGGGCTACTGTGCGTGTTCCGCCAGCATCGCAGTCTGGATCCTCGCATCGCTGGGGAAAGCAGGGGCGCAGACGTGACCAGCGGGACAGTGCCAAAGCAGACAAGGCTTGCTTTCGGTGCGGGAAGCAGGGCCATTATGCGGCCAACTGCATGAAGAAGACGGAGGATTGCCCGCATTGCGGCAAGAGTGGACATCTACCTGCCAGATGTTACAAGAGGCCCAAACCTCAGGAGAAGGCGGTTAGCCTACTTAAGCTGGCAGGCAGGACAGATGTTTTCAACAAGGAGGTTGTATGTGCCGGAGATGTCACAATTCCACCATCAACCGCGGAGGTGGTTAAGGTGAGGATTACAGGAGCTGTGCTAGGGGAGAGCTACTCCACGGCCCCGCGCTGTTTCGAACTGGGGGCCACCACTTTCATGCTCCCAGCTACATTTTTGGGTGCTGAAGGAGCTATGAAGGTGCACAACCTCGGGCGGGAAGCCTTGAGGTGGAAGAAGGATGAGCTGATCACTCGGGCTGTACGGAGCACTGAAGCTCCAGCAGGTCAGACTCATAGCCGAGGAGAAGTAAGTGACAACTTTGTTTGTTTTATGGAGACATCAGATCTGCAGGTGGGAGACATAAGTGAAGCAGAGAAGCGGGACCTGCTGCAGGTGCTTCATGAGTATGAATTCTGTTTTGCTAATTCCACCAATGATCTAGGTTGCACCACCTTGGGAGAGATGTCGATTAAAACTACTACTGAACAACCGATACACTACAAGCCATATAGGTTGGCGTTTGCAGAACGTAAGGTAGTACAAGAAAAGATTGATGATCTTTTGGGTAGTGGTATAATCCGAGAGTCGGATTCAGACTATGCTAGTCCAGTGATTCTCGTTAGGAAAAAGGACGGAGACTTTAGAATGTGCGTTGATTATAGAGCACTTAATGCAATCACTATCAAGGATAGATTTCCATCGCCGCATATTGATGACCAATTATGCAAGCTGGCAGGGAACATCTATTTTACCAGCTTAGATTTAGCTCAAGGCTATCATCAGGTACCGATGGCTGAGGATTCCATCAGAAAAACTGCATTTGTAACGCCAGATGGGCAGTTTGAGTATTTGCGTATGAGTTACGGATTAGCTAATGCACCCTGTGCATTTATGCGGATTATTAAAAAGGCTTTAGCGAGAATACCAGGTGATGATATTCTAGTGTTCATGGATGACATACTGATACCATCTAAATCAATTCCCGAAGGCATAGCCAGACTTAAGACGGTTTTGACTTTATTAGCGGAAGCTGATCTTCGAGTCAACCTGAGTAAATGTTCTTTCCTGCAAACTAAAATCACTTATTTGGGACACGAGGTGTCCGAGAAAGGCATTGCACCAGGCAATATCAAAATTGAGGCAGTTCAGAACTTTAGGCAACCTAGGAATATTCATGAAATTAGGCAATTTATGGGATTGGCCAGCTATTTCAGAAAATTTATTAAAGGTTTTGCTACCATAGGTCGCCCGTTGACTGAGTTGACAAAGAAGGGTGTCGAGTGGAAATGGGAAGATTCCCAGATACATGCATTTGAAACCCTAAAGGAGAAGTTAGTTAGTCGCCCTGTTCTAGCTATATATGATAGAGAACTGGAAACAGAATTGCACACGGATGCCAGTAAATTAGGGTTAGGTGGAATTCTAATGCAGAAGCAGAGCGATGGTGAAATAAAACCAGTGGCTTATTTCAGTCGTGTGACTTCAAAGGAAGAAGAATTCTATCACAGCTATGAGTTAGAGACTTTAGCGGTAGTTGAATCTGTAAAAAGGTTCCGCATCTATCTGTTTGGCATACATTTCACTGTTGTGACAGATTGCACTGCTGTAAGGGCAACGCTGGTTAAGAAGGATATGATTCCTAGGATATCTAGATGGTGGCTCACCATACAGGAGTACGATATGAATGTAGTATATCGTCCCGGAGACCGTATGAAGCATGTAGATGCTCTGAGTCGTAATCCGTCACCCCTTGAGGTGAATGTTTCTATGATAGAAACGGACGACTGGTTACTTTCCTTGCAGCTTCAGGACCAAAAGATTATATCTATCGTAGAGCAGCTTAAGAGTGGCAAGGCTAATAAGGACTTGACAAACGATTTCTGCATTAGAAATGATAGATTGTACCGCAAAACGTTGGCGGGTGAAAGAGTAATGGTTCCAAATAATGCTAAATGGATGTTAGTAAGGAAATATCATGATGACATTGGTCACCCAGGTTTCGAGCGGTGTGAGAAACTGATCAAGAGTGAGGTTTGGTTCCCCAAGATGACTCGTTTCATCAGGAAGTACGTGGCCGCATGTATAAATTGTGCATTTGCTAAGGGCCAGTACGGGAAAAGGGAAGGTAAGCTTAACGCTATACCGAAGCCCGACAGATCAATGCACACTCTGCATATAGATCACCTAGGACCATTTTCTAAAAGCAAGTCAGGTAATAGCTATTTACTTGTGGCTACAGATGCTTTCTCCAAATTTGTGTTTGCTTTTCCATCAAGAACACTAAATTTGGTGGAGACAATTAGAAAGTTGAATGAAATGTTCAGTACATTTGGAGTACCTACTAGAGTTATCTCCGATAGAGGTTTGGCTTTTAATAGCAGAAGGTTTAAGCAATTTTCTGTAGAGAAGCAGTTCAAACACATCTTGACTGCAGTTGCTACTCCCCGAGCAAATGGGCAGGTTGAGAGGACCAACAGGACATTGCTCGAGGCGATGCGTGCCATGGATGCAGATCCTAACTTATGGGATGTAGGATTACCTGAGATTATCTGGGGTATTAATAATACCATCAATGCCAGTACTAGGTTTACCCCATTTCAGTTGATGTTTGGTCACAAGAACAATGTTCTTGCTGAAGCGCGAGACGATGCCAGTGTAGAGCATCTCTCCGTGGAGGCGCAGGTAGCTGAGTGTCGTGAGGCGGCTCAGCGTAATATGGCAGTGGCTGCTGAAAGAATGAAGGCGCAGTACGACAAAAGGCGAAAGGTAGCACGCAAGTATGGAAAAGGAGACCTTGTCTTGTGGAAAGAAGGTGTGGTTCGGGGAGGAGCAGGGATCAATCATAAAACTGACCCCCTCTATAGTGGACCATACAAGGTAACTAAAGTATTTCCAGATATTGACCGCTACGAGATTAGCAGTGTCAAGGGTATGCGTGGCTATAAGAAGTTCACTGCCATGGTTGCCGCTGATGCGTTGAGGCCCTACAAGGGAGCCCCTGGAGACTCTGACGAGTCTGACAGCCAGGATAGTGAGGTAGGTCGAGATGATCTATTGGATTTGCTGGAGAGCTGAGTCTCACCAGGTCGACACGTTGCAGGATTAATTGTTGATTAATCTGAGTGACTGTGCATAAGTGACTGCGGGTCACTAGGGTAGTCATCTGACTGCTGGAAGTATTACAGTTTGGCAGATTATATTCTATTTTTCAGCCTCTAAAATTATCTGTGTTTGTGCATCCTAGTGGTGTGTTGGATATGCTCAGTAGAAGCTATCCGGGATTGTTCAGTAGAAACAATCCGAATAATTGGGTATGCTCAGTAGAAGCTATCCGGGACTGTTCAGTAGAAGCAGTCCGAATAATTGGGTATGCTCAGTAGAAGCTATCCGGGATTGTTCAGTAGAAACAATCTGAATAATTGGGTACGCTCAGTAGAAGCTATCCGGGACTGTTCAGTAGAAGCAGTCCGAATAATTGGGTATGCTCAGTAGAAGCTATCCGGGATTGTTCAGTAGAAGCAATCCAAATAATTGGGTACGCTCAGTAGAAGCTATCCGGGACTGTTCAGTAGAAGCAGTCCGAATAATTGGGTATGCTCAGTAGAAGCTATCCGGGATTGTTCAGTAGAAACAATCCGAATAATTGGGTACGCTCAGTAGAAGCTATCCGGGACTGTTCAGTAGAAGCAGTCCGAATAATTGGGTATGCTCAGTAGAAGCTATCCGGGATTGTTCAGTAGAAACAATCCGAATATGCTCAGTAGAAGCTATCCGGGATTGTTCAGTAGAAACAATCCGAATAATTGGGTACGCTCAGTAGAAGCTATCCGGGATTGTTCAGTAGAAACAATCCGAATAATTGGGTACGCTCAGTAGAAGCTATCCGGGATTGTTCAGTAGAAACAATCCGAATAATTGGGTACGCTCAGTAGAAGCTATCCGGGACTGTTCAGTAGAAACAGTCTGAATAATTGGGTATGCTCAGTAGAAGCTATCCGGGATAGTTCAGTAGAAACTATCCATGTGATTGTAATGCTTGTAACTAATATGTTTTTCTTTTTATTCTTGTGAGGTCACAATGGAGAGTCAGGATGGTCGAGTGTAAACTTGACAACCAACCCCGGACACTATATCGGTTGGTAGGAATGGGAGAGGACAATATCCTGCGGGTGGCGAGACTGGACCGGCCTGGAAGGGTAGCTAGCTACCCCACCTGTGGCTTCCGCCCTCTTCTCTCTCAGCAACGCAAGCAAGACAGATCACCGAGACAAACCATTGTTATATTTATGCCATAGCTATCTGGTTTGGTTGAATACACGAACTGTTGAAAAGTGCCCAGTGTTTAATTAATCTCTATAGTTTATAATATATTATTTCAATTTGGGAGGCGGGAGTGGTTACCGCCGCCCGGGAAACTTTATTGGATAACCAACACCGTTTGGTGATTTAGAGGGATGCCCGGGTTCATGGGGTAAGGTTTATCTAAGTCTTGGAGGCGGATGACCAGAACACACTGAACCCCAGATTCCTACCCACCCCTTAAACCCTTTTCCTTTCCAGAAATCTCCTTCCTTTCTTAAAAAAAACCCCTCCACAAAGATGACATGAGCCCTGAAGGAAATTATTTTCCTCAGGTTCTCCTGTGTGGAGCTCATGAAAAAAAAGAATTAATTGTGAAATAACACAAATTAATCAAATAAACTTTATTTGCTCACGCCGGGATTCGATCCCGCGACCTTCGGATTGCGAGTCAAGAGCCTTGCCCCTAGACCATACCGGTCGTTAAATGAGATGAAAAAATGGTTAAATAGGTTACGTTAGGTTAGGTTATAAGCTATTTTAAAAATATTTTTTTCATCACTTTTTATGGCTTTTCAAAGGGTGTTGAAATGCCACTTTCTTGAGTTGTCACTGAATCGAACCCAGGACCTTAGCCTTGCCGGGGCTCTGCTGAACTAATTCGACCCCATCCCCTTCAGTCATATTTAACTGTTTCACTGTTCAACTAAGAATTACCAACGCTTCTTCATTTTCTTAGCATATTTTTGTTGGCCGCTATCCATTTATGATTCCAAGATTCTTCACGAACTAAATGCAAACTAGATAGTATGTTGTATAAATATATATTATTTAATGTGCGACATCTATTTACTTTTCTGCATTTTTTCACTTTCTTGCACAGTTTTGTAATAACAGCTGATTGGTGACCGAACAACTCAGAATGAAATCAACTCAACACTTCCTTGGAAAAGTCATTACAAGTGATGAAAAAATTTTATAAAAAAAATGGTTAAATAGGTTAAGATAGGTTAGGTTATGGGCAATTTTTTAATAAATTTTTCTTCATAGCTTGACTTTTCGAAAAGGTTTGGAGTTGACTTGATTCTGAGTTGGCATGGAACCCAGTGGATTATAGTAAAAAAATTATCAGATTCATTTAATGTGATACTGAGTTGTCTACTTACTAATAAATTATTGACATCGAAACTACCGTCATCCACAATACATACAACGTAGAATGTGCCATTTAACACGTCTCCTGGCTTGATAATTATCTAACTTAGAGGAAAAATATTTTTCTCTAGGTATTTACATACATGCTTTTTATTGTAACTGTCTATATTGTTGACTCGATGACTGCACTTGGGCACTCCTGACTGTGAGACAGTGGCGTAGCGAGGGGGGGGGGGGGCGGACCGCCCCGGGTGCCACCCGAAAGGGGGTGCCACTCGACCAAGATATTGCATATACTTAACCAAGATATTGCATACACATGAACACGGTCTGTTATTTATAGATTTATAGCGGGATTGTAAGGGGGGGTTCCCACTCCACCTCCTCCACCTCCCCCCCCTCTCAATCTCTCCCTCCCTGCCGCTTTCCATATATTCAATCCAGTACATTCAGTTTTTAAACAGCCAGCATGCCACCTTTTACATTTTTATTCAAATTTCCATTTTTCATGTATTTTAAATTTGGTACCTAACATGGTACCTATATAAAATATCTAAAATTCTTGATTCGATTCAACAAACTATTAGGGGGTACCTACTTTAAATAAATTTATCAACTTAAAAATAGAATCCTAATTTAACAATGATTGTTTTGCAAAATGTCATTCTCAAACACGCGAACTGTCAAACGTGCGATAGTCGTTAGGTTTTCTGAAATTATACAATTTTCTGCGCAATTTTCTTAATTTTTCTCTCCGTAAGAACCATCCTCGTACTTCATGGAATATTCTAAAAAAATAATTAGCGAAATCGATTCAGCTTCTCTCGAGATTTGCGCTTAGCAACACATTCTGCGATTCATTTTTATATATAAGAATATCACCTATTCTGATGATTCTGCAACCTGCACCTTATCGCCATCGACAGAAAGAACACTGAAAAGGATGACTGACGATGTTCGGGTGATGTGATGATGGTGACCGATAATACGGCTACTCGTTTTCAAAACATGTAGATAATATATATAGTGATGTTTAAAAAGTTATAATCAATAATGACACTACAAAATGTATTTGCGAAGTTTGAATAAGGAATAATAATAATTCGTCTGGCGGTTTATTCGATCCGATTTGCTTGCAGAGACCCAGCAATCTGCATGGAGTACTACAAGCAGTAATGCAAGCAGTGTTTTAATCGCATGGTGAGTAGCGCGTTGAACAATTCTGTTGATGTCACTGTCGCTCTTACTCCCCCGAATACTGAGGGAATGGAACAACTACATGTCAGACTGATAATAACCAAATAAAACCATCAAAATCGAGGTTTTGTGTTCTCCATTTTTCTCCTTCAAAACTAGACCGATTTTTTTTATTAACTGTATTAAAAGAAAATAGGTACTCTATGTCTGTACGTTTTGCATTTAAAAAAAAACATTTTCTAGTTTGTATACTGAACGTCTGTTGATGGCGTTCAAAGCAGGCAATTTTACCGATTTTTGGAGTGTCTAACTCCTTCAAGAAGTAACTTATCAAAAAAAAAAAAAAACGTATCGACACGTTAGTGGTCGATATCTATAGGTATTATGTTAAAAAATATTTACAAATCTCAAATTTCAAAATCCAGGGAGGAAATTGGGGAATCCGTTTGTATGAACCAACAGCGCAGTGTTTCGTTTCATACAAGCTAGACGAAAAAAACTCTTAGATAATAACAAAGTATTAAAAACCCTCTTGTGGGGAGTACTTAATCCGGAATTTTTGAAAATTTGGGTTGAAAGAGATTATTTTTTTTGCCACTCACAAAATTAACAACAAATCTTTCGATAATCCGAGAGGCTGCGACCCAATTTTTGCTTATATTCAAAGATATTAACTGCATTTGGCTTTTCAAATTTTTTTCACTACTTGCACTGAGATTTTGAAGTTCAAATTTACTTAAAATATGATTATATATTCCCTAGAACTCCTCCATGTGTCGAACAATTCCTTCCTGGAAATCTTGCCTGTGAAATGACAAAATATGATCGGGGAGCATTAATTAGCAGAAATATCGAAACTGATTTGAATAGAAAAATAATTGTTCGATCTTCAAAAAAAAAAAATGACACGACCTTTTTGATACTTTATCTGAAATAAATTCTCGAGAAGTTAGAAATTAAATATTTTTATTTTTAAACCGCATAAAAACACTCAAGTTAAACATTATTTTAAAAAAAAAACTAAAATGTTTTTTATTAAAATTTTACATAAAAAACATACTACATACCTTCCAAAGTAGCCTCCATTTTTTTTAAACCGAAACAAAACACTTTAAACACATAAACAACCTTACAGCTCGCGCGACAAGATGCAAATGAAAGCAATTGATAATTTATTAATTAATTTACCTAACTTTGGGACTCTGGTACGAGTCAATTAAAAATGCATTTTAACAATTAAAAATGCATTTGTCATATTAACTATCTGCTAACACCCCCATGACGTCATTTTTCAAGAATTCCAAAGTGAGTTTTTTCCGTCTAGCTATATGAAACGAAACACTGTGCGGCGCCCTGTTTCCTTTTCAGTCCCCGGATTCCCAATTTCTCCCGATTTATATATTTCTCTTGAAAACTTTTTTTAAGTTTCTAAAAAAATATACGTATTTTTTTAAGATAATGTCTATAAATTTGTAGAGCCGAAACGGTAGGTAATTATATACAATTCCCTCGATAGAAAAAAAACGCAGTGTGCTCCTTGGTTCTGTTATTTAACATGTTATGTTATGGACAGCGTGTCATTAAATGCAACATTAGCATTTGTCGTGAGATTTTTGCTTAAACGAGTCGTGTTTTACTAAAATTTTTCACAATTTTCGTTTAATTATAATCGTTTTTAATATTCGCGCGCTCCCTCGAACATACGAATTCACATATCTCCCTTTCAAACCACGTTCTTCTACTTTTTGAATGCTTACTACGGAACCAAACAAATCTCACCATTCAGAACTGAAACGTGAAACTCCTTTGTGAATAAACAATTCTGCAACGTCATGGGCGTAGCCAGGAGGGGGGGGGGGGGGGGTTAAAACCCCCCCCCCCCGAAAAGTTAAGATATCAACATCAATAATATTAAAAATAAGGAGATGCGGAGAGCGGCATAACTTATTTTATTACTAATTATTACACTAATAATGTATTTTGGATTTGCCCTCTGTACCGATTATCCGATGGTAACCTTTGTACCTATATTTTCGTACCGTCTAGGGAAATTTGACTAGATCTAGGGGAGAAAAATATTTTTTATCTACGGAAATTTCGACCTGGTAAATTTTTTATTGCGTATGACAATATTACTGGTATTATATACCCATATGTTTTTTGGAATTCCCATGAATCTTAAATATTGTTGATGTACTTACAAGCAATTTTTTCAAGAAATGCTATTTTAAACACCGATAACTCAAAATGATATTATGTATCTAAAAAGATAAATGGGGACCTCTGAAAGAAAAAAAATAATTTAACTTGGAAGTTCCGTTTTTTCGGTGATTGCGGTTGATTTTTATTTGGAATTCCGTTTCTAATCAGGTGACTGCTTAAAATAAGATTTATTTTCTATACACATTTGTTACTTTAATTAACCAATGTACATAGAAAATAAAAGTTTTCAAAATAAAATGTCCACAAATCGTTATTAGTTAATGCTCAAGAAATACAAAGTCGTCCCCTCACCCCCCCCCCCTCCCCCCCCCCCCCTCCCCCCCCCCGCCTGACACGAGTTTTGATTTTTGAACCCCCCCCCCGATACTAAAACCTGGCTACGCCCGTGTGCAACGTGCATTGAATATTAAATTAAATTAAATTGATACGACGCTTTTCATTTTAAAATGGAATAATCATTTTAAGAAACGAGTATACATATAAATTAGATACAAAATTTGAGGTATCGATTCCATTCAATTTTACAAAAAAAAAATTGTTTAGCATTGTTGCAGATCCATTATTCAAATTCATGAATTTGCTAGTGGTGATAATAAAATATAAATATATTTTGCTTCCATAAAAATTTATCAACTATTATTAATTAAAAAAATAAAGTTAATCCCGTGATTTGTTTTAAAGCCGTGCCTCTGTCGGTGAATCACAAGGGGCCAAAGGAGTCGCCGCCTTGGCGCGCAACGGCCGGCCGGAGCTTAATCGTTACTATTATTCATTCGTTACAATGCGTTAATTCAGAGCGCCAAATGACCGCTCTTTCGTTAACCCGGGGGTGAAACGCGAAGAGGTAACGGCCGGTTTGTGCGGGAGCGACAGGGTGGAGGTTTAATTTTTTTTTCGAAGAAAATAGTTTTTATTTTTTAGCCATGCCGTTTTAAAATGCGATTTTTACATCTAAGAAAAAAAAATATCTGAAAGGGGTGTTTTTTTGGAGGAAAATCATTGGGCATCATTTTTATTTTTTATTAGTCAAAGGGTTTTTTTAGAAAAAGTGGACAAAAATGGCGTTCCAGTTCCCGCCAATATCTACCTATATAATTAGAATAATGTATAAAAATATATCGAGCTCAAGTTTCTACAGTCGAGTAAGGGGGTAGGTATTTCACCATCCTTCTATAAGATAACATAAATAAGTTTAAAAAAACTCAGCTTACTTATACGATATAGGTATTTTCCTAGGTTCTAGTACCTACCTTATACTAAACTAGGACTAAAGTTATCCTGTGGACAAGATATCAGAGGGTGGTGAAATACCCCCTAAGTAAAATTTATAATAGTACACAACCTTGAAATTCGTCTTACAACTCTAAATTTAAAAAAAAACGCTAGATTTGAAAACAAATGAAGGTAGGTACTTACCTCTAAGTTTAAATTTGTATTAAGTAGGTAGGTACTTTTTTGTAAAGAAGTCTTTTTTGATGAGTCGGTTGTGTTGAATTCAAACTCTACTCTCTACTACGTCTCACATGGTGAGGTGTGGAAGGGGAATGTGGGGAAGAGGGGAACGTCGGCTCTCTGGTGTTTGGTGTGTGAAGGTTGGCGGGGAGAGGGGGGTACAGACGGACCGACAGATAATGGCCGCCCAGTGGAGTAGGGGTCCCACCTGCGGGGGAAATTATTGCGTCCAAAGTATTTTTTTATAGATTATGTATTTCAAATGCTTTTTTTGTAAAGAAGTTTTTATCTAGATAAAAAAAATATAGAAATTCCCATTTTTGTATATCCAATAACAGCCTCTAAAAAGTGTCGTTTTGCTGCAAGAGTTAAATTTTTACTGGCTTATAAATTAAAATACAGTTTTATTTTTCGGGAAAAGTATTAAGCTGCATTTCAGCTGGATTAAAAAAACATGAGAGTATTTCTCAAAAATTTATTTCTTTTTGATTTTTTTTTAAATTCTTTATAATTGATACAAGATTACAAGAAGATATTTTTATAACGAAAAAAAGCAAATTTTATTGGATAGTTAGTTTTTGTTCAGTGTCAATTTTTTTTGAAATGCGAGATAAATCCACAAAGGCTTATGCAAAATAGTCTAATTTATAAATTTTAGTACCTACCTTAAATAAACATTAACTTCACTTTTGTCACTAATCTTTTAATAAATGTAATACTAATAATGATGTGAGTAGCACATGTAAAATCGTGCAATGTCCACTGTTTTAAATAGAATGTCCTCCGCGTGCAAAGCCGTCTCTTCTCCTAGCATAAACTTTTTTTATCGGAAGTGACCTGCCAGGTAAGTATGTTTCTGTGTCTATTGGTAAATAGTAAAATTAGAAAGAAACTAAGAATTCTTAATAAATTGTACAGCGCCCTTGAGGTGATTTTTCACAAAAACGGCGCTATACAAATTATTATTTTTATTTTTACCTATCAAATAATTATTGCTCCAATAAAACTATCATATTTTTACAATTTTGTGAAAAATCACCTCAAGGGTGCTAATGTCATCAAATTTTAGAGAAATGCTTTTATGTCTGCATATGTGTGTGTTATTTCCACCAATTTAACTGCTGAATTTCAGCTCGATCGAATGTGGGAAAGTGGGTTAATTTCCACTTCCAAGATTCGACATTATTCATATCAAGTAAATCGAAATTCAAATAGACGTGCTTAAAAATATGATCACATTACGACAGATAGATTTGACATTATAGACATATTATATTGTCGAGCTTGAGGGACTTGTCCCACAAATCTATTCACGAATTCGCCCGTTTGAAGGGCGAACACGGAGGATGTAAAATTCGATACATTCTTCGAAACCTACGAGTTTGCAAAATTTTGGCACTGCATACTAACTGTTTCATCGGTACTTTTACAGAATCTGTAATTTTTTTAAAGTATAATGTACACAAATAAAGTATTTCTAAACTTTCTAATTAAAGGTGTTTATCGGAAGTGACCTGCCAGGTAGGGACCGTTCATATATTAGGTAACGCACTTTGGGGGCGGTTTCTTGTAAAACGTTACTGTGCCTTACGAGGGGGGGGGGGGGGGGTTCGAACAACGCGTAACATTTTTTTATTATTATTTAAATTAAAAAAAAACTAGGGAATTAAAATCTTCCAAGTTGGCAATCCTTTTCGTTTATGTTGTACGGGGAATCCCTCGACTGTATTGTGCGTCATTTTTATTTTATTTTGAGCAACATTCCAGTACTTTGCGCAACTTAATTGTGACTTTTAACGTCAGTGTGTTACGTAACGTTTAAGTAGGAGGGGGGGGAGGGGGTACAGAAAAACGTTACGGTGCGTAGCGTGGGAGGGAGGGAGGGTCAATAATCTTCAAAAATTGCGTTACGTAATACTTGAACGCCCCCTAAGTATGTTTCTGTATCCATTTGTAAATAATAAAATTATATGAAACCTAAGAATTCTTAATAAGTTGTAGAGCGCCCTTGAGGTGATTTTTCACAAACGGCGCTCTACAAATTATCAAATTATTATTATACACTTCCACCACTTTATGTATAAAAAAAGCATTTATCAAATGACCCTTAATTTTCGCGGAGAGAAGAGGCTGTAACTCTGATAATTTCTAAATCCACAAAATAAATATCAGAATAAATATCAGAATAAATAAATAATGATAGGTAATAATAAGTGCTAGATTTTTTCTTACGCGCCTTCTCTGGACATGCTGTGTGCCGGCTCCACTAGCTAGCTACTCCGCGTACGGAGCGTACAGCGGCGCGGCTTGCTTCAGACTCGGCTCGGGCTCGCTCCTCGACTCCTCGCTCCCCGCTTCAGTATTCAGCTATCCGCGGAGAGAGAGTCTCGTTCGCTCGGTCTAGCTTCAGCCGTCAAACGCGCGGGCAATATTTCAAAACATTACTAAACTTATTTAGGTCAACCATTACCCTTTTCTAAAGTGATCAGTCCAGTGTGAAATACCCTCTCTCGTACTCACCAATACGTCTTATTTCAGTCAAGTCAGTGATTATGTTTACGTTTATAAACTACTAGGTATACCGTGTTGTATTGTTTGGCCGTACTCGTACTAACATCACCTTGGCCGCGGGAATAATAACATCGACATTCTTTCTCGCTACAGTATTTTGACGTAAAAAAAGTGACAGAAAATCTAGCTCGAATATAGTTTTAGTGTGTTTTATTGATAGTTTGTGGGTTGTAAGGTTGTGGTGCGAGTCTCACGGAGCAGGAAGTACCGAGGCAGCAGACAGCAGGCAGCTGTAGGCAACATCTATCAGGCGATCGCGCAGGGGCAGGGGCAGGCAGGGGCCTACACGAGAGCGTTTTGGCGGCATCGCTTTTGAACTGAGAAGAAATAATAATACACGAGAAAGAGCGAGGGAGAAGGTCGCAACGGACTCTGTTCTCCGAGTTGCCTCATCCCGCCGTAAACTTCTTCCCATCGGATATTCTTTTAGTGAACAAAAAGTTAACTCGCGTCCGACCTTTGTAGGGTTTTGAACGCGAGAGTGATGTATAGAAACGTGGGTGAAGATAACAGTGCATCTGCATCCCCTGCAGCTTTGTGACGAGCAAGAGTAGAGAGTGTGAGAGCACGGAGGCAGAGCACGGAGAGCACCTGCCCGGCCGTGGCCCTTACCAGGACGGGGCGAGTGCCAGGCCACTACGGGAGGGTGGTGGATGGGTGGCGCATGACGTGGTACGAGGTCCTGGAGAGCGCTCCCGCCGCCGGCAGCCTCGAGCAGCCCATGGCCGCCCACCTGGTGCGCTGGTGGCGGACCAAGTTCCGTAATGGTTACAAGCACTTCTCAGGTAAATTATCAACAAGCATTCCAACTTACATTAGTCATTGGCCCGGACTGGCCAGTAGACGTCCCGACCAATTACTTTTCCCATGGAAACATAAAACCCGAGAACCAATTTGGATGGCTAGTCAGTTCCCAGAAGGAACCAAAGTCATCTATTAAAAGTCAAATAAATTAATTTCTAGTAGACGAGTCGCTTCGCTAGAATTCCATAATTATAGACTTCAAATAATAGTTTTATTAAGTATGTAATCTTTTCTAAATATTCATACCAGCAATCACCACGAAGAAATGCTGCATTATGATCGCAAATCGCAAACATAAAAACCCGATCTATTAGCGATATTATGTACGTGAGAATCGATATTAATTCCAGTCTAATACCGACAATTTAATGACGGATCATAAAGTAAACCAGATTACTAGAAAAATAATCTGAAGGTACACGGGGCATACTGGCACGGGCACGAAGACCGAAGAGATCTAGGCCGGCTGGCGGTGGCGGTGTTCACTGTTCTCTGTTCACTTCCTGACGTTGCGTTGGTTTACTCGGGAGATTTCATCTGTTCAACTGTTTACCCGACCATTCTCTTTTTATTTGTTTGTCTAACCCACGTTTATCGAACAGGGAATAAAACCCACCAAACTTTGCCACTATTGTGTACAACTCCGTAGTTTTACTAGTCGGCTTGTATTATTTTGTTTATGATTGGAGATGAACCTTGAACGAGATTTGGTAGGTACCATTAGTCAATCCATTATAATTATTTGGAATTTATGGAGTTCCTGATATCCGATCTTGAATTTCCCAAATTGGCCATTACGAGTTAGATTTGTGCTGTAATTGCTCCTTATCAAGGACGTCTTCGTCATTTTAACGAGTCACACTGCTTTTGGAATCTGATCCATCCATAGTGGTGTCAAACCAAACGGATCTCGTAATCGCCAGAAATGAATGGAAAGCGATATCCTGATGTGAGATGTGACGACAGCCGCCACTGGCGCCATGTGTGCCATAAACTGCTGGGACATTAATGTTGCATAACCAATCTACAATTATTCATTGTTGGCTTACTTTACTGCGAGAGTTACGCTTCGAATACTTACAATGAAGCCTGAAGACAGTTAATTATCCCCCAGTTGACAAACAATGTACGAGGCACGTGAATATTTATGGGTCCCCTTTGTTCGGCTACAGAATCTGGAAATCTAGACCGACCACGAGAAATTCTATACTTACGCCTGAATTCCTGGTAAAACATGACATGTATCGAGATTCAAACCTCGAACCTATTGACCCGCAGGCATTTACGGCCGAAAAAAGCGGATATCGTAGGCGAAATAATTATCAGTTTTTCATACAATGCTAGGTAGGTACCTAGTGCAAACATGTTTTAGAATGGGTCTGCAAACTGTAAACCCAAAACGCGGGGTTTATACAAAGCAAACTCACAAATTACTTTTTATGAAGATTCATTTACATTACACATCGCATAAATCTCGTACGTTCCACGTTTTGATAGAGCGCTAAACCCCGTTCTCCTGTCGGGGCACAAAAAACGTTCCGCTCGCGAGATTCCATATAGTTCGAGTGTTGTATTTTTTGTTAAAGGTCGTTATCTTAGTTTCAATCACGGCTTCCAACTTCCAACTAACATTCCTCGGCGTGGCGGCTCGCAGCAGTTCGCAGCATGAATGACGTTATTTAGGAAATGTTTGATGATTAGCTTTAGCTCGGCGGAGCGCGGCTCCTCTCCATTTCCGAACAAAGATAGCTTTGTTTTATATGTCACAGCGGACTCGACTGACTCGACTAGTCGTACTCGAGTGGCGGCGGGATCTCTGATTCTCTGTCTCCTCTTCTCTCCTCCCGAGACACGAGAGAATAACACTTCAGAATATATCTCGAGATGAGGTGCTCATTCTCATTGCCATTGCTCCCTGCTCTAGGGAGATATTCGTATTCTATTCCAGTTCCACTCCGCGCTTACGGTCGAATTCACATTCATTCAATAAACTTAGCATTGTAAAAAGTTAGACCATCATAATTTCTCTATCGTGATTCCAAACTTTCTTCGACTTGTAAATCGCTAACTTCTGATGCCCAATGCTAAAAGTAGCAAATTCTGGATGAAACGGACTCAACACTGGCTGACAATAATAAAAGTTAACATTGATACGAGGGTTACTATTGGATTTGCGGAAAAAAGCACTAGGCCACACAATTATCTATACTATCATTGGCCAGATTACCTAACCCTTTTACACTACATGGGAGTTATTTACAATTCTGATTACCGAAGTCACCTTCAATTATACATCGAGGAGTTCAATTGGTTGATTGCTGCAAACAATAGCAACAGCAACTGAACAGCCAACAGCAACTAACAGCTGGTCCGCGAGGTAAAATGGCGTGTCTGTTGGCTGCTCGGAGCAAAAACAATCTGGCTGTCGGCCGACATTTGTTTTGTTCACAAACATCAAAGGTGGTTGGCTCGCCGAGCGTGACCGGAGACCGGAGCCATGCAGCCATGGCCCGAACTAATTGTGAGCTCTTTCCTACCAGTAAGAGAAACGTCGTCATTTTCAAATTTCGTCTTTGGAATGTTTTGTGAGCTAGGATTATAACGTATCAGAGAAATCTATTTTTGAATTCTTTGAACCTTTTCTTCCAAAACATCGCAATTTTCAAATTTCGATTTTGGAATGTTTCGTGAGCTAGGATTTTAACGATTGTAACCATAGACATCCAAATGTATATTCATATGTCCGTGATTGTAACGTATCAGAGATATCTATTTTTGAATTTTTTGAACCTTTTCTTACAAAACATCGCAATTTTCAAATTTCGATTTTAGAATGTTTCGTGAGCTAGGATTGTAACGTATCAGAGATACCTATCTATTTTTGAATTCTTTAAACCTTTTCTTCCAAAACATCGCAACATTCAAATTTCGTTTTTGGAATGTTTCGGAGCTGATTGTATATCGATATCTATATTTTTTTAATTCTTTGAACCCTTTCTGACAATAAAAGAAACATTGTAATATTCAAATATCGATTCCGGAATGTTTCGTGAGCTAGGTAGGTAGGATTGTAACAGTAACATCTAAATTTGAATCCGAACCAACGTGGGCGAAGAATTCCCTTAAATTAATGAAAGTTGGTAATGGAATGTTTGGTCAGCTAGAAGCTACGTAGGTATAATAGGAATGCAACTCCATTTTAAGCTTTTCACTTTTCTCGTAAATAACGCAACAAAAAAGACGGGTTACAACTCACAAAGGAGCTCTCAGCGGCAAGACAATAAACAACAAACTGTTCCTCTTATCTGTAATTCATTCAAGAAACAAAATATTGCTTTCGCAATGTCCACATCAGCTTACGTGTGAAAAGCGATAAAAATGTTGGAATTTGGTTGCAAAATCAATTAGGTACCTACCCATATATTTCACGTCCTATAATTATCACCTTCTGTTTGAAAGAATACACAGGTAGGTAATATACTACCTAGGCATTAGCGACGTAAATGAAATTTTATTTCCAAGTTGTTATTTTTTTTAAACTCGATGAAACGAAAAATAGCGACACTAAATAAGAGACAAACGCATACATCTATAGGATTTAGCCTGCGAGAGAATGAGATAGTATAATCGGTGTCCTCTTTGTGCGTTGCTTCATAGCCTATCGGTCTCCTCTTTGTGCGTTGCTTCGTAGCCTCCCCACTCTTGTCTACTTTACTTTTCTGAATGTTTCACTTCTACCGCGTGTGAATTGCGCACTCAGATTTTTATTTTTGATTAATAGGTACGAGTACCTATTAAAAAATGTTATTATTCGAACACACCGCGCACAAATTCCGTGCTCAAGTACCTACATACCCATTCAGTGAGTTAAAAAAAGATGAAAAATTCAGAAAAAAAAACATGAAATAAATATTGTTGCGGTATTGAAAACGTTCAAAATTGTAACGTAAATATGATGAATGTGAACAGATTTACACACATGCGTGGTTGACGTTTAAGTGAGATCTCTCGTAAACGGTTTGTTTTAATTTACTCATAAGATGATCAAAGAAAACTATGATGTAAAAGATAGGCATTCTTCAAGGCGGATATATTAGCAGGAAGATACGAAGTATGGCGTATGGCGGTAAACATTCATTTGATGGAGGCCGTTTCAAGTAGACAGATAGAACGATGGACGGTATGTTAGATTTTCAAATTTTGCGTGAAGGAGTGACGGACGAATGAATCCATCCCTTCTACTGCGGTATAAGGCGATGGGTCGAGAGAGTCCGGCTAGAGAGGTCAAAGGGTCTCTCTCACCTACTCTCCCGATCCGGCCCGCCACGCAGTAGGTGGACAGACGTAGGTTATCCGCAGTCAAAACCTAGGCAAACCTCACGCCGTGGACCCGGGCACCCCAGCTATGTCAAAACGTAGCGAAGATAATGGGGTTATTCATGGCAGAGGTGTTGGTTATCCAACAATTGGTTCCCGGGGCGGCGCTACCCATTCCCGCCTTCCAAATTGATAACTTGCGGATCCAGGGGGGGGGGGGGTCATAGGGGTCATGATACCCCCTGGGCTGGGTGCAGGATCTAGGTGGACTACTAATTAAAATTGTTAAACATAATGTTTTAAAATATTTTTATATCTATTATTATCAAAATTACCTACCTACTTTTTACTTGTATCTATTATTATCAAAATTAAATTATAACTTCTCGTGACTTGACCACGACTATGTGACCCCCCCCCCCCCCCCTGGCGCCAAAGCTGGATCTGCCCTTGCACATGTCGCAGATGTAGTAAAACTGCCCTCATGACCTTTTTGTACTCACAAGTCACAAGTACCTCACATTTGTAATCTTCTCTGTAATAGTGGATAAACTGTTTTATGGAGAACATGAATAAATAAATTAATAATATTCCTGTACCGTGATATTTTGCAAATAAGTACCGGATGGACGGAAACTAATTGGCTAATTTTATAAAATAATCATTATTGATTTCTGTGTCATTCTGTTGTTCTCTCTCGAGTTTCTATCTCTGCATGTCTAATTATTATAAATGTCTCGTATTCCTAACATGTAATTTTCTCCTTACCTGTGTATCTGTTTTCTATAAATGTTGTCCTAATCATGCACGAAGTGGTCGGATAATAACGAATCAAATATCGTGACTCGGAGCACAACTTGTGGCTTGAATTACACAATGTGAAACACACCCACTGAATGTTCTCGTAGTTGTAGTTGAGGATCGTTTCTAAACATGTTCTGGTGGCTTCGTAGTCCCAGAATGGTGTAAGAACTCATCAAATGCACTAATTGAATGGAGTAGATTTTAGTCAGAGGATTTAGATTTTCTTATAGTTCTTAGTGAGTATCGTTTCTGAACATGGTCCCTGTGGCTTGGCAAGTTCTTAGAACGGGTTACTTACACCACTGGACTGTCGGACTTCAAGGGAAGAATGTGAATAGAAGTAGAGATGAAATGAATTAACCCTAGAACCGTACCCTGGGGTACAAATAAATAAAAAAATGTGATCACTTTTTCGTTTCACAACGGATTTTTTCGCGCTGCCACGTATTTGCACGGGGTGGAGGGTTGCGTCGAAGCACCATTCGGACTGGAGTCCTGTTAGTTTGTGGTAATGGCAAGGCGTGCGTGGGGTGCTCCAGTACCCCTGGGTATAGTTTAGGTAATTATATTGAATACTATAATTTTAATAGGAGAAAAAGTAAATTAGGAAAAAAGCGATCTTCTACCAGTCCCTTCAGAATCAAAATTTGGAAGATGTTTATTTTGTCCCTAGTCAAAAGACCGTAAATTACGCACTCGGTGTGGAAAATGTTAAAATTTCACATGTTTTCAGAGCACCAAAAAAAGATTAACCAAAACTGTAAAGATATAAATTCCGTTTATTTTAGCCTAATTGTATTATGTAAGACTGAAACAAGTGCCATAAAATTGTACGTAAGTTGATTATTAATAAATGTTTAATCTTATGTAAAAAATATGTTTTATTTACCGGGGTAGGTACCTACTCCAGTGTCCCTGGGTAGGTACTGTTACTCAAACTCTATTATGGGTACTGTTCTAGGGTTAAGCTTACAACGTGCAAGAATTCATCAAATGCAGTCGATGAATCCATTACACTTCAATGTTCTCAAAGTTCTTAGTGAGGATCGTTTGTAAACATGTTTCTGTAGCTTCGCAGGTCCCTAGAATGACAGACATTACACTTGGGAAGTACCTAGGTACCTAGGGAGTTGAAGTAGAAACTAGTAGAGAGGTAGAGAGCAGGGAGGAAAGTGCCGTTAGGATGTGAAGAGAGGAAAGAGAGATGAAAGAGGAGCAGCTGCTTGCTGAGGACGGAAATACGGTCTGTCAACACGACGCCGGCGCCAGGGGATCTACCTGGCTAAATATAGCTCCCCAACTCTCCACCGGCCCACCCAACCACCCATCCACCCATCTGACTATCTGATGAAATCGGGTTTTATTGTCACCCGTTTAGATAACGCCGCCGATAGAAATCAGATACTACACTCTTTCATTTTATACATATTATTACAACCGTAGACCCGCGAAAATGAACGAGATCAGTTCCAATTTTGAAAATGACACATAAATTCAAAGCAAATTCGAGTTCCGTGATCCAGAGTTAGCAGGACTCACGGTTAACTGAAATTAGTATTTTTGGCGATAAATTAGGTATGCTGATGCCAATTGTAATATATTTATATGTTTTATGCTGGTTCCAATGATTCTATTCCCGCGTTCACTCTCACTGGTCACCAACTAATGAAAAATCTTATTCAACAGCTTTTTTTTTTACTAACTATCGCAACACCATCGTCCGTTTGACAACATTCGCTTCTCTCGCATCAATTAATCTCGTGTAGTTATGTACCTAGGTAGTAAGTTTCTCGAAACTGACAGTCCGTTTTACTTACAAATTATTTACGACATCTGTAAAGCTTTTTTGAACCAACGCAACATGGCAAAATTAACTATTAAAATTAATTATTAAAATCTCAGAGGTTCTTAGGAAAATAAAGCTCACAAAAGACCTTTCAAATAAAATATTATTAAATGTTCTTTTCTAAAAGCGTTCGACCTCCTACACTTTGGAATTAATTTTAACTCCTTTTATTGACAAGAACGAGTATTTTTATTGGAACAAACGATTCATTATTATTATTTGTACCTAGTATCAAATAACGCCGCCTCTCCACTCAGCTCAACCCACGTCAACCAACCAACAATAAAATATCATAAATCTCATAGATGCGGGTAGGAAGTGGTAGTACCAATTATTACGTGCACACGTGTCTATTGTTCTTGGCTTTAAATGGAACAAACGGACAAACATCAGCGATCCCCTTTATAAAGAAACGAAGCGTGGCAAACAAAAGCAATATTGATCAACTCTGGGCAGGTCTGTGATTACAGAAACTAAGAATACAATCTACTGCATAATACCATTGTTTATTCTATACATATTTTACGTTTATTTTATGTAGAACTTGGATATATTTCTATTAAAATAGAATGATTTTAAAAGCATGCTGCTGCAGTGTTTGCGGAACACTTGAATGCTCAAGTCTCCAGTAATCAATTCGCTTAAACTCGAGCGCCCCAAGTTGGCGTTCGGCAAACACTGGCGTTGATAAGGCGATATTGGAATCGGCACTGATTGCTTATGAACCCTACAATGTAATAATAATGTTGTTTTCATGTAAATTGAAGGTACACGTTTATAGTTTGAGATGCTTATCTTATATTCGCAACAACATCTTTAATACGTCATAAGTGCGTTTTTTTAATTCCGGCCATGTCCGATTATATCTGCGATATTTTGATTTATAGATTACATGACGATTATAAAGTGTGGTCACTTTCTACTGCGCCGTTTGTTTAGAATTTCACACCTCAAGGGTGCTTTACAAAATAACTTACGTATTATAACGCCACATGATTAACATGATCAACTGCTATAAACCTTTTCACACATTCAGAAAGCCGCGTTTCATAGGTTTTAATTCATTTTATTGTTTTGTAAAACGCCCTTGATGTAACATTTCACAAAAATGGCGCTGCAGCATTAAATTGGCCAAGTATTAATAGTAGTTTTCTCGGAATTGCTTTCGTGTTCGGCCTGTCTCAAACGATTTTATTGCGCTTCGTTTTTAAACAATCAAATAGAGAAATAGCTCAACGTTCTTTGGGCGCTGTGGATAAATAACGCGGTTTATTTTTATCCCGCGCCGAGCGCATACCAGTTGCACAAGAGATTCCAGTGGCTGTGCAGTCGGTGGGGTGCAGCCACGGACAGATCTGTACCACGGCAAGCAGTGCAGTCGGCAACACTCGGCAACATTCAGCATCAGTCGGCAACAGAACTGGCAGGACACTCGCAGTTAAAGAGTGACAGCGTGTTCTGTTCCTTTGATCTCGGCTTTGTTTCCCCTCCACAATCTCCCTGTCAGCGGCCGTAATCAATCTCTTACCACATCACTACTTTAACTTACCGTTCTCTGTTTCTGCCATTCGCCGCACTCGACGCTGATCCATTTTCAATCGGCACGATTATCTTTGAGTGGGCACTCGACGGCGAAGATGAAATGGTGGAAATAGTTTTACCGATTATTTTTGTACGTTGATCCGATATGAAGTGCCATTTCCGATAAAGTTTGTAACATACATAGTAAAATAGCCACGTAACATTTAACAGTGGGAAAAGTAACATTTGGTAGTATTATTCCCCTACCTACTACCTACCCCCGCCATAGTTCTGAATGAAAGGAGTGATCAGGGGCCCAGACCCCTGAGCATAGTGCCGGCGCGACGTCTCCCCACAATTGTTTCATTGTTATATTATGTTCTTCATTAGGAACGCGTGACGAACAATTAACAAGACACACCTACCTTCCTACAAGAATACAGAACGGCACATTGTTTCTGAGATCTGGGCATTCCCGAGACAGGATGAAATCAAATCAATTTATATTTACAGCTTTCTTAAATCCTATGCAATTTTATATATACTACTGTACCTACTTTATGTAGTTGTTCTTGGGGCTTACTAAATATATAAAAGGTCCTACTCACCACTCGATTTGCAGGACAACATGCTGGGTTTGCAGTGAACAGGCAAAACTGCCAGCCGAATTGTTATTATTTATTTATTTATTTCACACCCTAATGGGCTTTTACATTCTTTGTTGTTTATATGTCCTGTAATACAGTACTTTTAAATACCTTAAAACGAAAACAATAATGAAAATATAATATAATGAAAAACATGTAACAACAAAAGCATACAGGTAATATGAAATAAAATACATTGGTAAAAATGATAAGAAGTCTAACATAAAAAAGAATATGCAATATAAACAAAATTACAGAAATTATCCACGACTATTTGTGTTCAGATGTATAAAAGAATTGGAATAAACAATGTTTGTACTGGTTATTCTTAAGGTGAAATATATCTCCTAGATCAGAATATTTATTTCCGAGATTGTGAAGTCTCGGAATCAGGGAATTTTGGTAATAGAGTGTCCTGGTGTTGTTAAAGTAAAAGGGTAGTAAAACGAAGTATGAAAACGCAGACACAGAAAAATAAAATGATAATATTGCTAATTCTAAATTTGAAATATGAGATCGATAAAAATGACTTAACCCGGTTATACAAGAGATCCTGGGTTCGATTCCCAGTTGCGACTTTTTATTTTTCTGTCACCTGTTCTTTTCCATATTACAATTGGATTTATTAGTATTTCTTCCTGATATATTAATATTCCGTTTTGTCGGGCCGTGGGAATAATAATTCGATTGGCGGTTCAACATGCTGTCCTATAAGCTGTTCGCCAAATCGGAAGGTGAGAAAAGCCTATGAAGATCGCTAGATTTTGCCTTTTAATTTCTGGCGTCGAAGTGAGAGGACCATCAAAAGACATTTGTTCCTAGCAAATAAATACCGCCGCGCGGAGACAACAATAAACGCTTGTGTATCGGCGCTTCCTTTGATGTTTCATCATCTCTGATATCTGCTTCATGGTTGGTGGCTGCCGGCACCGGCTCCGGCTCCGGCCGTCACACGGCCCCGGCCTTAGGAGCTTTCCGCCAGCTGCTGTGGTATGGACCGTGGACCGCGGCTTCCCAACATTCACAATCTCTTCTTATTAATCTTATCCTTCGGTCTCGCCTCTTCGGGTCATAGGTTGATGTCAAGTTTGTGGCAACAACAATAATAAGCAAAAAAATATTTATGTATCGTTTCATTCATTTACTGGTTTATCTAACAGTGATGAGATGAGCAACGAACGTACCTGCGGAACACGAGCCCATTTCGTACTATACATTTGACTAAAATATCCAAAAATTTGGTGTAAAGAATTTTCAATGGTTTCTATTCTGTTTGGTAAAAGAGGTTTAGCGAAAAACTTGTTTAAAAAAGTAAGTAAGTCATTCAAAATAATAAGATTTTTCTTTCATATTCTTTAAAATACGAAATTTCATGGTTATGCCTTAAGTTCAGAAAAAAATCGCCACGTTTTTTTTGTTGGCCTATATTTGATGCATTTTAAAGATTTCCTTTTGTAAAATACCAAAGTTTTCTTGACCAAATTTGGTTATATCCTGTAAATCAAAATTTGTCCAAAATTGCAAGTACTTGTGTATTTTTTGAGATCTTTAATATTTCAAAATGATAAAAATCGACAGCATTTATTAGTTTGACCTTGAAGATACAAAATTTGGTGACCGGCCAACTCAGAATGAAACCAACTCATCAAGGTCATTAAGAGTGATGATAAAAAAAATATTAAAAAATGGTTAAATAGGTAAAGTTAGGTTGGGGTTACCGTCTATTTTTAAGTTATTTTTTCATAGCTTTTAATGGTCTTTCTAAGGTGATTCTGAGTTGGTTTCATTCTGAATTGGTTTCATTCTGAGTTGGCATGGTACCATAAAATTTTCGTCTGCAGCGCTTTCTTTTTTGTGTTCTGTAATTGTTTTATTAAAAATGATCATTTTAGAAAATATAATTAGATTTACGACACCGCCGACTGCAAATTTAACATTGTCGAGCTGAAGGTACCTACTCTACCTCCAGAAGCCCGTGAACAAATTGAAAATGGATAAATTGGTCCTCTGCTTAAAAATGTTGATCATCACTGCTATGGAAGTGTTTTCTCGACACGCATCGTTGTTTCGATTTATATGACTACTTTGAAACGGGTTTTTTATACAGTGTTTTTTTGTATTTGAGAACCGCTGCCTACCTAGAACAACTCCTTTGATGTAAGAGTATCAAAGGACCGCCTCTTGTATTCGCAATGAGGCTCTCTAAAATCCCCATTGTACGCTGCTATATATATTAACGATTGTGTCGTGAAAAATATCTCTCCCTTTGTGGAACTGATACAAAGTTATGCGGCACGGCTGAATGGCCGTAACAGTGATACATGTGCTTTGAGAGTTTGGTGTTTTGCTTCATAAAAGAACTGCGCTCCGTGACATTGCCCATTGTGATCGCGAGCTTTTGAATCGTATATCCACAGGGTAAAAGTAGGAAGTACCCGGTCCCTACCCCAAACTCCGAAAATCTCCCCGTTATTGATACCACAGCCAAGGGCGGAGTCGCTAGCGAAATTGAAAATTCTCAATATTCGAGTCGACCGTTTCGTAATGTTCAACCACATTCCGACAAGAGAAAACTATGCGTAGATTGTGTAGATTTTGTGCTCCAAACCTGTTCAAATGGCGAGTTCGGGTGACTCATTAAAATAATATTTAGTTCATCAGCAATACAATGTCGCCACTGAAATACAATACGCTCGGAGTTGTTTTTCATCTGACCGCAGTTCAATGAATTGTAATTTGAGACAGGTATTACATCACGGTCTAGTTATAAATTATATACACCTGGCTTTGAATGAGAAAAACATGTTACATACTCACCTCTTACTTGATAACTTCTTGATTGGGTCCTCCGTGTCACAATCACCAAGAAATTCATTACAAAATACCGTAATACATTTACCATTATGAAAGATTTGTGATAATACTGATAATGCTAAAATTATGTCGAGAGTTCGAAAGCTAGCGGCGTCCCTCAAGGATCGGTAGCGGGGACAGTATTATTGTGTCGATTGATTTCTGAGTCATGCACACATTTTGTTTTTATAATAATATGCAAATATATAGTAAGCACGCGCGCCAGAGTAGTGGAACGGTATCTCACAACTTGTTTGAATAAAAATAACGCTTATTGGATAATCTTATCGCGTGTGGGGGGTGGTGCCCGAGTCAATAAGCATTGTTTACAAGCCATATAAATATTTGGGTGTATTCCGGCGTAATCCGGTTATATAGTCGCTCTTAACTTACTCTAATCGGCCGTTTATGAATGTGTATTATAACATAAAACATAACTATAACACTTTCAGTAAGTTTTGTCGGCATTTCTTTAGTAAAATTATTATATCTATCTCTATTTACGGATATAATAAAATGACGTAAATAGACACTGACTTCTATAATATAGCTTGGGTTACATTTCTAACTTACTCGTATTCATACTGAATACAATAGTTTTCTTATTTCTTCGCGTAGTATCTTATTAAGAAATTTAATTAAAAATATATGATACACGAAGCTCTGCATCAGCCCCAGAGCTGCGTGGCTTAGAAAGAAAATTAAAAAAACAACACCTTTATGGCATGTTAAATCAAGGAACTGTATTTTATAACGCGGGAATAATTTATTCATTCTTAAGCTTAAAAGGGGGAAGAAATCTCCACCGACCTCCTATTATGCGAATAAAAGAAGCGAAGAAAACTTTGTAACCATTATTTTTTTATTTTGAATTTAATGAAAATCAAATTTGATAATGTTATTTTATTATTAAGTTCTGAAAGTATTTTCGTTATTTTAATTATTGTGACAGCTGTTTCAACAGTTTGAAATTGGCCGTGTAAGCCGAAACAGCTGTCACAATAATAAAAAATGAAAATACTTGCTGAACTTAAATAATAACATTAAATTTAATTTAAATGAAATAAAGATATTGCAATTCACACGCGGTAGAAGTGAAACCTTCAGAAAACTAAAGTAGACATGAGTGGTGAGGCTACGAAGCACTGCACAAAGAGGAATCCGATTATATTATCTTATTCTCTGGCAGGCTAAATCCTACAGATGTGTGTGTCTCTTTTAAGTATTGCTATTTTTCGTTTCATCGAGTTTCAAATTACAACGGTTTTAAAAAAGTTTTCACTTCAAAAATTAGAAGGAGTTCTACGAATTCAACACAAAAACAAATAATAATTTATTATGGATATTACGCTTATTATAAATAGGTACGTAATTATTATTAGTAGGCCATTAATCCATTCTTCTTGCGTTGTCCTGAATCTATAGAATACTAGCTGACCCGACAAACGTTCTGCCATATAAATTATTTCTAGTGAATACTTTGGTTGTTAAATAAAAAATAACAAATGTATTGTAAGTGTGTGGGGGAGCGGGGATGGGATCTGACAGGAAGAGGAATGGAGCGCTGCAGACGATGACCGCCGATAAAAGCAAAAAAAACACCAACTAAAGTAGGAAAATGAAATAATGAAAATCAATATGAATTTCGAAGAGCAATTGAGTGTACGATATTTTTTGTCAGTTCGTCTTTAGCCAACACAAATAAGCTCGATGGTTTGCCCACGCGAGAACACGATGCCGAATAAAATATCAAAATGACGCGACGCTTCTCATGAATGTCTTGCGCGTGTGTGGATGAAAGTTCGGTGAGGCGTACGTAGCGCCATCTGTCATTCAACAACATAAATAATTTCGTTCTGTTTGAAATACAAAAGACGGTTAAATTTGTTCATACAAAAATGCTAAAATCGTGATTAAAAAATGGGAGGGTGGAGGTTAAAATTTAGGGTTATATAAAAAAAATACAAAAAAAATTATCATAAAAATAGATTTTTTTTCTGGGTAGGGTATGAAATATACTTTAAAACCTATTCTCATAGCTACCAAATATACATTAAAAAAATCATAAAAATCGGTAAAGCCGTTTCGGAGGAGTGCAACCACTAACACCGTGACACGAGATTTTTATACATAAGATTTATTTATTTTGTTGTTGCATTATCCACACTAAAAATATACTCTTACTTGATGGGCTTTGTTAACAAATGGTGTATTTTTAATCGAAACCTACCTGTGAATAACGGATCGAAAATGTTGTTTATTGCGCAACCTGGCAACATCAGCCGCGTTCAATGTTTGAAAAGTTCATCCGGTCACTAGAGACGTGCGTAACAACCCGCCAACTAGGGATGTCGAAAGTGAAAAAAAAATCGATATATCGATGTATCGATATTTATTAAAATATCAATATCGGCGTCGATATATCGAGGAAAAAAATATCGATATATCGGTCGAATTTTCAAGAGATTTTGCGTTTTTAAAATAATAGTGTATTCAGCTTAATACTATCAATAGTAATTTTTGTACACAATTTGCTTTTTTCAATATACAAAAATCTCAATACAAATGAAGGTATTTTTATCACTACTCATTTTTATTACGTAATAATTACAAACTAAAAAGCTGTCTTCTAACTTATATGTAAACTGAGACGCATACAAAGTTTGTATGCGTCTCAGTAACATTCTATTGGCGTATTAATCTGTCAAAAAGGACTTCGTGTTTGGAACAAGGTATAGTCAATAATCATGGACAATTGGGAACCAACACATAGGAGTGGCTTAGAAAAAAATGGCAAAAAATAGCATACATTTCTAAGTATGTACCTACACACATGAGGTAGTGTTGGTGATCACAAATACTAAAGCAAAGACAATAGATTTGTAAGCTATTAATAGCTAAAATTACAACCGCCAGATGTCATGACCCAATACAGTTACTTTTTTCCGTTCGTTCCTATACGGTTTTGGATTCTAGTGACTAAATACATAAATTTAAAAAAATATTGTTTTTGATACAATTTTCGATATTGGATATTTTGTATCGATATATCGGATCAAAATATATCGGCTAAAAATATCGATACTTAAAAATATCGATACTTTTTCAACAAGCCTACCGCCAACCGACCGACCAGCCGACCAACAAAACAGCCCGCTTATTCTCTCTGTCCAAAGCCGGCCGACAATAATAATAATACCATCTACAATCGACAAGCTTATTTTTTATTCTTTGCCGTGGTGGAAATAATTTATATGATTATGTGCATGTTGAATGAACCATCGCGGCGCGTATGATCAGGGAAGCTTTCCCGCCAGTTCCGTCTTCCTTAGGGAACCCAAGTAAGCGGAATTTAATAGGTATCCGTGCATAGGTAGGTACTTTTTTAAAAAGAACCCCTAGTAATCTGACTTCTTTTCATCAATTATTTTCAATTCATTTCACAATTCTGTAATAATCGATCAAGAATTTTTGATTATCATTGCAATTAGAATTTAGAGTCCAGACTGGTTAATGACTACATTGTCTATGATTCTAATTTCATTTAATGTGTACGATGTTTTTTTACAGTCATCGTATTACCCGTCCGTAAAAAGCTCATTTAAAAAGAACGATTCAGCCGCGCAGATGCAATCAGTGTTGCCAACTTAACGGATTTCCCGTCATATCTGGCGGATTGGAGTGTCCCGAAACGGGAAAATTTTGTGTATAACGGAATTTACAGTATGACGGATTTTCTGGCGGATTCGAAAAAAGTGACAAATTACATACTTTTATAGGCGAAAGTCGCCTATATTTGTGGATTTATGGAGAAATTTTGATCCCTGAAATTCTCTAGGCACCCCCCCCCCCCCCAGAATGGACGAAAATTTGTGAATCTGACGGATTTCTGACCGTTGTTCCGTCACGATTTAGCGGGAACAGAGATTTCGAGTTGGCAACACTGGATGCAATCCCACCAACAAATCATTAATTTAACACACTCGAAATATCAAAGCACAAAAAATCACACCACATCAAACGGGCCGCCTTGCGATTTTTTGCGCCGCGAGTTTGTACGATATTCTCACTACCGCACGTCCACCTACCACGGCCATTATACATAAATATGTATGTGTACATTATTATATGTGTATACACATTATATGTGTAGATACATATTGTATATACATATGTACATACACATTACATATTATATATTTTAAAGATTGTATTAGGTAGAAGAAGTCGGGGACACCCGAGGAAGGCATGGCACGATCAAGTGAATCAGATACATGTGACGGGCCATGTCTTATGTATGAGACGATGTATAAATGTGAATGGGGAAAAGAGTGTGTGCCAAGACCGAGTTGTTTGGCGGTCCGTCCTCTCTGCCTACCCCTGCGGGGAAACGGCGTAATGGTTAGTCAGTTAGTAGTATCAACCTAGTTTTTTTTACCATTCCTTTTGCTGCAAATCAATTTCTTATCATTAAATTTCGTCTATGTTGTGGACAAGCCAATTACTTTGGAAAGGACAAGCCTTTTCACCACTGTTATTGAAGAAAATTACATTGGAAAGGACAAGTCTTTTCATCTCTGTTATTGAAGAAAATTATATTGGAAAGGACAGTCTTTTCATTTCTGTTATTGAAGAAAATGACTTTGAAAAGGACAAGTCTATTCAACTCTGTTATTGAAGAAAATTATATTGGAGAGGACAAGTCTTTTCATCTCTATTATTGAAGAAAATGACATTGGAAAGGTTTACGTAGATTATGTCTCAACAAGTCCAAATTTTAATATTATAGTAGTTTTAAAATAGATTATATTAGATATAAGATGTTAAATTTTATAGCTAAATAAAATATACTTTAAAAAAAAAATGTCAAGTATTTTCATCTCTGTTATTGAAGAAAATGACATTGGAAAGGTCAAGAATTTTCATCTCTGCTATTGAAGAAAATTACATTGAAAGGGACAAGTCTTTTCAACTATGTTGTTGAAGAAAATAACATTGGAAAGGACGAGCCTTTTCATCTCTGTTATTGAAGAAAATTACCTTAGAAAGGACAACTCTGTTGTTGAAGAAAATGACATTGGAAAGGACAAGCCTTTTCATCTCTGTTATTGAAGAAAATAACATTGGAAATGTGTATTATATTACTAACTATCATTGTTCAAGACTACACAATGTAGGTATAAGATACATTGTATTTATACAGACGGCCTCCGCGGTCGAGGAGTAAGGCTTTCGACTCGCAATCCGAAGGTCGCGGAATCGAATCCCGGCGTGCGCAAATGTATTTTTTGTGTTATTTCACAATTATTTAATTGAAAATAATTCATGGTATACTTGCGGCACGTTCCAGAGTAGAAAATACCAACTCTTAGTATCGACATGGTGTAAGACCACCATTCAGAATTGAAATGTTGCTTGAAATGGCTTTAGCCATGCTTTGTGACCAGATCTGAATAGCCAGGTACTTCCCCACTTTCCTCCTCCCCACTTCCTTCAGCCTCACAACATACCCAATTGGGGATGCCAAAGTTCCACCGGCTTTCAGACGGGAGCAGTTGGAATTCTTGTGAGGTGTACAAATAAAAAAATAAATTATGTATAATTTATAATTCACAATATACATATATGATATATGTACATAAAATTACGTAATATAGGTAGGTATGCAAAAAGGGGTAACAAACCCACAAACATTTTTTTATCTCTAAAGTAGGAAATATTGTTTGTTCTTAACCCCGGGCATTTTTAAACATTAGGTACCTTTCTCCAGTACCTATGTACATGCAAGCCGGTATTGTTTTTTTTTTCTTCGACACTTTTTTACGTTTTTACAACCGCACGACACGTGGGTATGGCGCGCGTGACTGAGGCGTTCGTGCCGTCCCTCTCTGGCATGCAAATGAAAGCGTAATGGCGCCCGCGGAGGGAATGAACCTTGGCGCGTTGTTGCCGCGGCCGCGACCTTGGCGGAGGAGCAGCGCGGCCGGGGCTGGCGGTGCTAGCTGCGTCTCTGCTCCGCAACCGAAACGATGGCTCACTCACCATACGATTTGTAGAACTGCATGCAGGGTCTCTGCAAATTGCATCGCTTGTAGGCAAAACCGCCAAGCGAATTATTATTATTCTATCGTCGGGCCGTCGGAATAATAATAACAAACTAGCAGTTCCGTAGGCTTTTGCTGCTAGGCCCTGTGGGCGACCTTCGGTTCGGCTTCGCCCAGTTTGGGCGTTGGTGACCATTTTATAAATCCGATAGGAACTGGTTCCAAAAATGGCCGCTTCCTCAGATCCACTGTGATCCAACGGCAGCTAGTAATATTAATACACACCAGTGAAAACCTATTATTGGTTCAATAACATATACATATGTAAATACACCTAAGTAAATAATGTAACTGTTGGTTTTCCAAATAAAATAAAATAAAGCTAGTAAGCAATGACAAAGTAACCGCCACAGGCAATGACGTCATGTGTAATATATAGCCTCGTGTTACTATTATTCACCACTGTCAGTTACAGTAATAATCATATTACCGTCAATTTTTCCATATCCAGAAAGATACTCAAAATTACAAATCCGTAGTACATATACCTGCCAGCGGCAGGTCCTCATGCGATCTGTTAACGTAAGTGGAGCCATCCTTTGGCATTATTGGCTACTCGCTTGAATTCGACTCTATTACAAAAGTAGCTTTTTAACAAACTTCAAGTACGAAGATGGTTTTGCGTACGGCGCGGCGTCAGAGTTGCATTCTTAGCCTGATTCTTAAATTTCAACCGTACAGTCTCTGGCCTATTAATACTGTTCGATTCGGTTTGCGGTTCAGCATGCCGTCTTACATGCAGTTCTGCAAATCGGATAGTGAGTAGACTTGGAGTAGACCAAAGTGGTACCTACCTGAAGATACTATTGTGGAGTGGTGAAGCTAGAGATAGACTAAATTGTAGTAATGAGTAATGACGTATCATGATTTTTTATGTGAATAACGCACAAGAGTCATAACTGCTCCCGACCGTCTGGAACCAGTGAGACTATGTCATCCCCAAATTGGGGTACGTTGTGAGACTGACGATAGTGGGGAGGGGAAGAGGAGGTGGGAAAGTATCTGGCTATTCACATCTGGTCACCAAACACAGAAAAGGCCATTTCAAGCAACGTTTCATATATTTTTTAATTAAATTATGTTCTGAAATAATGCAAATGAATCAAATAAAATTTACTTGCGCATGCAAGGATTTGAACCCGCGACCTCCAGATTGCTAGTCGAAATTAATAACCCACGGACGCGTAGGTGGAATGGGTTTCTCTAGTTTCCGGGATTGCAAAGGGCTTATGAAAAAATGTGTAACCCTTTTGGAAAATGTCACCCTCGTGGAAAATAAAATGAAAAACATAGTTCTCCTAAGTGCACTTGTGCGTGGAAGGTCATTTTAAGAAAAGATTTAGTAAACCTGTTTGTCTTGGGTAGGTCCATATATTAAGGGGGGTGGAAGACAGAAACAAAAGATGGTGGCAGTGTGCTTTTATAATTTCCACGGTTACGGCACGGCAACGACACAAAAAAGGCAATAAACGTACGTCCCTTATCACTTATCACAATAATGCTGCACATCTTTCTTGCACACTACATAATAGTGAGGTAAACGATGTATGTCATTTCTTTCATACGAGTGAGGGAGATGAAAGAAAAGTATGACTTTTTTCCTTTGGAGAAAGCAGATTTACGTACATTGTTTGTCTCATCGTTTCTACTATTATTAAGTGTATAAGAATGAGCTACAGCATTGCTTCCATGACAACTCAATAAAAGTAGCATTTCGACATCCCTTTGAAAATTCATTAAAAGTGAGGAGAAAATAAAAAATCCCCTAACCTAACTTAACGTAACCTATTTAACAAGTTTTTTTACATCACTTTTAATGATTTTTCAAAGCAATGATGAAGTTACACGTTGTTGAGTTGTCCGGTTACCATTTTTTCAAGCGACCAATGTTAAACATATATAAATATCTAAGTATCAGAAGCTCATTGAATCAGAATCGTTATTAAACATGGTAAAATAATCTAAGGCACAATGCTGAAACCGGTTTGCGTGTTCTAAATGACGAATACTGACGAAGAAGATAATGTTATTTTGTAATAATTATCAATTTCCCTCTAACATGTATCCAACAAATGAATGTTCTGTGACTGTAATTTTTGAACTTCGAATGCATTTTAACGTAAATACGAACGTGGTTAAGTATTACACTTAAATGGGTAAGAGTTCATTTTTGTCTCGCTTGGAACAAAAATACCTGAGACCTGCAAGGAAGTCACGTCCGCGTACTTAGTGTTCAACTCGGTGAACTGAAATCTACCTTTATTTTTCTATGCTCACCCAATTACGAGCCATTTCTTCTTCAAAAGTTGCTTTTGACAAATAGAATATAACATCTACTCTTGTTTTTTTATCTCTTCCACCTACTTGTTCTTCTGATACCCTCTCCTATCGGAGATTGGCTAACATCAGGAGAATCTTTAGACAGCATCCTGGTAGGTTTCGAAGCCGTCTCATTCCTGACTTTCTAAATAATTAAATAACAGTTTCCCTAAGTACTATCTGCCCATGATATTTTGAGAATGCGCCAGTTTCAATATCAACATTTCAAAATTTTCTATCTTTTTACTTACTTATTTTTATAATATCTTGTCATTCACCCATTCGCGCTATCTACTTGGCATTCTGCTATCTCTGAGGCGCTTGTGTGGTAAAACCATCGAAAATTTTTGTTGCAGACTATGCATGTGCTGCCAGAATTAAAAAAAAACGTTTTCATGTTCTGATTGTAGTTATAATTCGCCGCATACAGATTTAATTTAAACCAGTTCATAATGCAAAATTTCTATTTTAATATTTCGAAGGCAAACATTCTCTTATTCGAAGTGCAGTCATAAAATTTAGGTTGCAGACCATGTATGTGCTGGCAGAATCAAAGAAAACCACTTTTATGAGCGGAGTGTAATCTTAGTTCACCGCACACAGATTTAATTTAAATCAGTTTTGTGTTCAGAATATAAAATTCTAATGATGGATTCATCTGCTGACACATTTCGAAAGAAATTAATTAATTTATTGGAAGAACACTCGTCACATGCGATATACAAATCGTCATGTGTCTAATAATATTGAGGTAGATCGCCAGCAGTTCGAGTTTGAGCACCCCTGGCTTAGATGGTTTGGGCGTGTAGATCAGTGAGTGTAGTGATAGAATCTACGAAGAAAGGAGTGTAAGGGGAATATATTATGCGACAGTTAAAGTTAGAAGAAGCAGGGGATGCCCGAGGGAGATACGGCAAGATCAAGTGAAGCAAATACTCGAGTCGTATCATGTAAAAGTTAGAATAACATAAGGGTAAGTATAAGACGATATACGAGTATAAATGAAGAAAGTAGTGAGTGGTGGACTATCCTCTCTGCATCCCTGGTGGCGTGATAGCTAGTTACCCATTCACCTCTGTCCTGGCACGCACTCCCTGCTTCATTCATATTCATTATTATTCGTACTCCCGCCATGACCCGACTCGCGAGTGTGATTCACCCGATAGCGCCATGTCTTCTTGACTCATTCCATTCACTCGCGAATCATATATTCTCCTGACACTCCTTTCACCGTCCATCAGATCTACGTGTCTAAGCGTCCCTTCAGTCACAGATAGTTTTACATTCAATTTCTACTTACATAGTCAATCTATTTTCATCCTTCCTCTGCCAATTCTGTCCCTCGCTTCAGTTCGTGGGCTGTTGACTTTGCTTCCTTCTCTTGACAACTTCCTATTTTTAGGGACTAGTGCATTTAATCTTCCATTAAGCGTATGACCAAATATTACTCTGAATTCATTACCCTTACACTAGGAACTAACATGAAAATGTTTCCCTGTGTTTAATGAATCATTTTCTTTAAAAACAACCACGCATTTCTGTACATTAAGTTGTTACGTTGCCAATCTAACTTAAAGCTCACTATTTAAATGTTGAATAAAATATTTAAATCATGTACCACATGTTGCAACATCTGTTATAGATTGAAGATATTATGTATGAGACCGGATAAAAATAATAAATCTGCTATCTCAAATTAAACTAAACTACTTTAAAGCAAGAACCAAATTTAGATTAATGTAGGTGTCATACACAGCTATAAAAGATTATCGCACGCACAATATCGCTCGCAATACAATCCCATACAGACCTGTCACACCTAAGCCGATGTTGCGCTCGAAGCTCAAAGTTATACGCCGTAACCGCTGCTGACGTGATATTAGAAAAGTTATGCGACCCCCTCTCCGCCGAAAACAGGAGACGGACATTTTAATAAAGGAGCAGCGTAAACGTGCGGATGACAGCTGTCAAGTTGACAGATCCAGTAGAAATAACATTTCGCGGCAGCTCTCTAATTCAACTGACCCCCTCTCCTACCATAAGAAGAAATATTTTATAGCGAAGTGTGTCGATTCAACCGTTTCAATTATTCAAAGATAGCAACCTTATAATATTATTTAAATGACATTAAACACGATCCAACTTGTCAAACAGAATATTTGCATAAGAAATCCGATCTAGATGATGAGAGTGTATAACTACAAACGGATCGGAGTTGTACCCCTTTCCCTCTTAATGAATGTTGAAGTGGATTGTTGGATTTAAAATGAAACATGAAATGGACTGTTTGATTTGAAAATGCAGCATGGTTCAATGCAAAGAGAAATTAATACACCTAGAGGAGAAAATAATTGAAACATCAAACCTGAGGATTTGATTAAAATTCGACCCCGAATTCAAACCCGAATAATTGAATAAAATTCAACCTAGTAAGGAGGTTCGAGGAGTTGTTTACAAAATCATTATACGTTTTTTTGTGAGTTACTAGGTGTTTATATGTGAAATTGTTTCACAAATTATGTACAGCGGGTGGGGCAAACATTTTTGATTTGATAAAATAAAGAAAATTGTGTAAAAATAATAATGCCATTGAGCGATGATTTCTAGTGGTTTGTTTAGCCTGTAAATATTTATATGAGTACATGAGTTGTCGATGTATTGCCATATTAAGCAGAGGAAATGTTTGAAACTTTCAAAATTCCCCTTTTCCACCTCGCGAAGGTTTCTGGATTATTACAACCACATGACAATACATCTGAAAAGTTTTTTAATCATTACAAAAACTTTTGCGAAACTGTCAAAAATGTCACAATTTGAGAATGACATTTTGCAAAACAATGATTGTTCAATCAAAATTCAATTTTCGAAAATCTTTAAATTAACGAATTTATTTGAAGTACTCACCTAATATTTTGAATCGAATCAAGAATTGTAGATATTTTAATTAGGTACCAAATTTGATCGATTGATTTTCGAATAAACTCTATATGTAAATGAATTTTTACCAACAGTTTGTTTTCGGTGTATGTACGCATGGTAGAATTGAAATGAATATAATTTTTATTTATCAATCTAATAATATTCGGGAACGCGTGAGGGGAAGGGGACGAATGGAAAAAGACACGCAGAGAGAAATAATTTCTTTATTAGCGGCATTGCAACGCGTGCCGAGAACTCGCTAGTAATAATATAAATAATTAATAAACATCATACTTTCATTTTTTGTGTTTTTTTAAAGCATACCTGAGTCTATTCCTCGACAGCAGATTACTCGTATTTGTTGGAATGGTACCAAAATTTTGTTTTAATTGAAGCCCACTCTTTCTTTATTATGTGGTTCCACAAGTATTTGCTGGTGTTTTTGCTTTCTTCCTGCCACGCGGAATAATAATCATCAATATTAGATACTGTTCTTTGCCTTTCAGACGTTGTATTTTTCCTAGTATTATTTATTTTGGACTGAACAATTTTAACGTATTACTTTGTTGAAATGAAATTAATTCTTATTTGTTTACTACGCATTTAAATTTCAGATTTGGTGTATAATTTCGTTTTCTTATGCCATTGACTCGTGAACATGAATTTTAAGCACATATTTATTGAAATATTTCTCGTAAACATTTTACCGCGGCGTCTATCTCGTCAGTCATAGTCCATTTTTTGTAGAAGAAAGGTAACTTAATCGATAGAGCCCGCCACAAATACGTAATAATATGCTAATGTCCTCTCAGTTATCATCGCCATTAAGATTTAATTAATGTAAACGATCGGTTAATTTTTCCCCATTTCTGGTAATCAATATGACAATAAATTATATACAACGACTGGCGGCAAGTATGTGTACAGATTGCAGATAGTATAATATTCATTATCGATTATAAATACACAATACAAACACTTGGGTGTGTATAATATCTATTTGTTATATTATAAATAAGCGGTCTTTACGATGCTGTATCTTTCTGTTGTAGTTTTGAGTTGCACAGGAAGACAGACTTGATTCACCTGTAGAGATCTACACTACAGCCCCATCGGTTGAAACTTTTGTTTACCGTTATCAAAACATTCAAGGATTACAAGATGTTACGATCGGTTCTTCTTGAAGTTAAAGTAAATATATTTAGTTTATTACAAATATTGTTATACGCCTAGTTTAACTTCGTAATAATAATATATTGTTTATTAAACATACTTTCAACGCAGACGAAACTATAAAGCGAATGAATGGTGGCCAAAATAATAAACATAATATCGCGTAAAGGCATAAAACCGATGGCTTCGCTTTAACCTGTCCTCTCTCACAAACGACGCTTATAGCTCATTGAGAAGTTGCAACGGAGCTCTAAGCAGCAGGATCATATTATTTGACTATTCTCTATAATAACATTGATAACATTTTCACAAACGTAACGTTAAAACAATGCCGCTTTTATCGCACGTAAATATTGTAAATGATCATTGCATCACCATAATCACCGTCATGACAATAAGACAACTCTATGCCAAATCTGTACTAATATACTTCTTCCAACATGAACTCCACATTCCAATGCAACCACAAATAGCGATATTAATATGCAACCAAACTTTATAACTGCATGCCCAATACACTGAAGCAACTATTAACTTCAAATACATCAACAATCCATCACAAAAAACTAATCAAAGACTGGATCAAACAACAAGGTATTCTCTTTACTCAAAAGATTATAACACCTAACCGAACATGACCCAACCCAAACTTAAAAAAAAAAAAAAAAATTGTTTCGGGACACAAAAAGTACCACAATATTATTTAATACTAGTGGCGGGAGGTCTGTAGAAAAATTATACCTAATTGTATATCAAGTAATTCCTTTATCTTATACATATTCTAGATATCCTGAAATAACCTGTATATAGATCCTTACTAATATTTAATTTATGTATAGGATACTGCCGTCATGGATCGACCCACGGTGCCCTTCTTGACAAAATCAAGGAGGATACTGTGCTTCGACTCTTGCCGACAGAAGAGCACTTATCCTAAAAATGGGAACACCTCAGCACAGGTTCGCCTAGTGAGGTGTTCACAAAACACTACTTTTAACCAATTTACGTACAGTTACGGATCAATAACATTTTTCATATTTTTTATTATACTGAAACTTATTATTTATGTACTTAAACCAATGTAATAATCTGTTACGTATATGTTTGCGAATAGAAATAAATAAATCACCTATCGCCTAATGTATTCTTTCATTAACAATCCCGCAATGGGCAACCAGTTACGCGGACGTTAAAAAAATAACAACGGGCGCTGGTCGAGAGATTTCGTTTGATTTTGTCATTTTTTGGGTCCCGGGCCGACCCGTCCCGGCCCGTCCCACATCGATCATCCGAGTTTCCGTTCAGGGGATGATGATCGCATCACATTAGCTTCTGTTGTGCTAGGATTATGCTACGCCGAAGGTAGCGAGCACTGCACGTCCCATAAGCCCCGGCCTGGCTGCACAGGGTCCAGCACTCTAGGCAGCTGCCACCGGGCAGTAGTCAGGTAACACCTCGCGTGTGCCCTTTCTACCCTCGCCCCCGCGGTGGACCGCTGATCATCAGCCCTTGTTCCTCGGGGCACCGCTTTAACCTCCGAATAGTCAGAGTGTCCCTGGCCGGGCCCATATACCTGTTTTTCCTTTTTGTGGCGGCTTCGACAATGGCGGCTGGCAGCTGCCCCGAGCCCCAAAAAAGACAACACGGAGAGTGCTGATTGCCGTGCCATTTACAGAGATAATTATTTTTTGGAAGAGCCGCGCCGCGCCTCGCTAAACCGGGAGATAAATGAAACGCCAACTGCAAGAAATGCGTTTTTTATTCCTTCCTTTTGTACGACATTCACTCAGGAGTCCTAATTCTTCATCGCGTCGCTCCGGGCCGCGGGAGGCGCGCCCAGAGGCATTGTCTGAGGCCTTACAGATATTACTGCTAATTTGCTCGAATGCATTGTATGCTGGAAAATACCTTGCTCGTGATTAAACCCCCACCCATTTCCGTACTTCCCAAACCTTGCTTGGTGTGTAGTGTGTACCTAGGTACTAGCGGCCAACAGATGTGTAGGTGATATTATGTTATTGAGCTGCGTTTTAGCGTCTCATTAAATATTTTATCGAACGTTTGATAAAATCTCATCACCGCACTGTGATTCCGACATCGGCCCGACCTGACAAAAGAAATTTGAATTTACTTTCTGACACCCCAGAGCCATAAAATTTTCAACAAAATACCGAACATTTTATTTGTTTGTTTAGTATATTTTAGTGTCTACTCCACCTCGGTTCATTTGGGAGTATACTGTAAAATATCCAGCTCCACGCGGCTTCGGCACACGTGACATCGCTAGTCACTAGTCACTAGTCATGGCACACGAGCCTGGGGCTGGAGATTGGTGCCGAACCGCTTTTACAAATAATCTTGCAGTGCACAACCCCCTGATTATCATTGACGACTTGTACTATTTTGTCGCCCGCCCTTAGTCCAAAGTAAGGCCGATACCGCACTCATTTTTATATTAGTCTCATTCTTCACCTTCTCAAAATTACGTCGAATTGTTCATAAAAATCGTTTACCTCTTCCCAGGTAAGTGCAACAGTTTGTGTATAATAAACCTAATATAAAATAAACCACGAGGCCTGTTGTGATTACTGATATTTTTGACCGATGACCGATTTTGACCGATATTTTATGACCGATGTTTTTTGTTGCTTGACATTAAATCGTCAACACCATTTTTCTACTCCAACCTCCGCGTTTGAGTGAATGTCTAGTTAAAAACTATTTATAAATCCAATTCTTACAAGTTTGAATATTTTAATTTAACAGGAATATAATAATCGGTGGTGGGTGCGGCCAGCCCTAGCCGGCCCGTCCTCTGTTGTGTTCCTGGAACTAGGGTCCATCCAAATGAGCCCGTGAACTAGAATAGCTCCATCCCTCTCCGACGCACGCGACTTCTTATCTCGTTTCTCCGATTGTGTTTCTCCTTTTTTGTTGTAAACTGTTATACAATAACATTCGGGGCCAGATTTCTTCTCGGAAAATAATAATAAAAATGTGGTAATGTGTGTCCCGATGCGTGCTTTTTGTCGGCTGGCATTTTTGCATTCATGTGCCGGAATCCAACTCCAAAATCATGCCCAACCAAGCCCAGCCGTCAATCTTGTATAAAACTAACCAAAAGTTCTCTAGTACGAGCATATATTTAGGATGCTGTGTTATTCCGTAATTTGACTTATTACCATGTGCATTCCACTGGAACGTAATCCCAAGATCATGCCCAATCTAGCCCAACTGTCAAATCTCTATAAAGGCCCTCCACAGTAATGATCAAGTATTGCAAAATATAAATTTTATCAACGATTTAAACCATAAATCGCAAAACTTCTAAAAAAGCAGTACTCATAGGTACCCCAGCATTCAAACAATTTTCTATCGATTTGTATGTATTTATTCATTTTTATTTGCTAATTACCTTTTAATGGGCATCGTCTTTTCGGGTACATCGGAGAGCCGGCTGAATTTAGGATGGTCATTATAAGGTATTTAGCGAATATATATGGTAAATTAAAACATGAAAATCCATAGAAGAATGGGATTTTTAGAATTTAAGCCGTTGAGCACTACCTAGAAGTATTTAACTTGTATGAAAACAGATCTAAGATGCCGCCTTATTCTGTAATTCGACTTATCAACATGAGTGTAATTCTGCGGGAGTCATTGGTGTACTGAAGTATAATTTATTTCCAAATCTTGCAAAATTAAAAGCTAGGCAATCTTCACAGATCTTTTCTTTTCTTTTGCCACTTACCAAGAAATAATATCCTTTTTTAGGGCCGAGCGCAGAATAGATATTATTTAGACTTGTTCTGTAATTCGACTTATTTCCATGTACAATGTACGCTTCGGTGAGTTATGTCAAAAGTGTGTTCGCTCACAGATTCATCTCGGATTCTTTGAAGATGAAAAAAATACTTCTGTAATCATCCCATGCTCGAATAAGTAAGTACCTTTCTGTCAGACATATTTTTTGTACACTTTTAGGGCTTTCTGAGTGTATTTACATACGTTTATACTGCTTAGGATCTTTCCTTTACAGAAATCTTCTGATTTTACCAGATAGGTATTTTGGGTCTTCAGAATATATACACATAAGTCGTGTAATGAATAGTTATAATTAAAACACCAACGCATCTTTATTTTAAAATGATACAAGTAATGTTTCTAAAATAACAATTTCTATACAAAAATGCAATGCACAAGTGGATGGGAGAAGAAATCTGAACATGATCGACGGCGGATTAAAAGAAGTCTATACCTGAATCAAAATAAAGCAAGGATTGTGTTTTGCAGCTTTTCACACTCTACCAGCCTAACCCTGTGGGTGGATTATTAATTGGATTTATGTATGACCTTGCCACTAAGAGCTTTGCCGTTAGATTACCTAACATGCTGTTATCATGGGAACGCCTGTTTCTAAAACACCACTAATGTGTTTTTTATCCGTTACCTGACACTTACAGAAGACCTTTATTTTTTCTTTTAAAATTTGAATATGATCCAAGAAATGCCTGGAATACCATCATAAAGTTGACGTTCTCCTGATCGTATATTTTTTAGTAGCCGAGTGTCCCATTTCGGAGTTTGGTTGTTTTATGGGGGTTGCTGTAAAACTAGCCCGAAAGTGTCCCGGAGCTATTGTCTTGTAGGTAACTTGACACTTGAGAGTGTCGAGCCTCCTACCTCGAATTGTCCCGAATATGACCGTCGTATATTTTTATTAGGGGCTGTTCGGCCTGTCTTACATGCCCTCATATTTCATATCCAATTGTCATAATGTTGCATCAAATCGGTAAGTACTTGCCTTACTTGACTTTGATAATGCAAATTGGCATAAATAAATCAAAATTACCCCACTTCTCTATATTATTAATGACGCAGGATAAAATTGGTAGGTACTTGTCTAACTAACTGATTTACCCACCTTCTTGATAACCTAGTAACCAGCGCAGCTGCTTCGAATAGGTATCCAATACCCAATCAATGTATTAAGGCCTGGTCATTACCCTATGTACATCTACACGAGCAGTTTTCCAGTTTCTCCAAAGCTATCCTAAATCATAAGATATTTGAAACCAGTATTTATCCTCTGGGTTAATAAGCATGTCAGCGTGTATGAGGTATTCAAGCAGTTTAAATTTTACACACCTTTTCCTGTCAGATTTTATTTGAGCAGTGACAGTTAGACTGTTAGACGCGCGTTAGAGGAAATGACCTAACAGAACAGGACAGGCTCTTCGCGTCCGCGGAGTCATAAATAGTTCTGAAGGGGGGCGAGGGTCATCCCGAATGTGTGCTATGGTGTTGTATGGCGACAGTGCTCACATACATCTACTCGGCTCTCGGTCCGACCGACATTTATAAATAAACTCATTGAATTCTAACTTTGAGAAAGTAGTGGTCGAGTTATTGATATTTCTCAAACGGAAACCATTGGAAATGGAGAAATCAACAAAGTTTAAGCCATAAAACTTTTGTATGCTATAATCAACATACGAAAGTTTTAGTTTTACTGAACTCTTTTTTTATCGATTTATATGGACACGCCGACTGTATTACTTCATCAGGAATCACGGATATCACAAGTATCTAAGTATCCACCCAGGGTTAGGGTACAGTGCCAAGCCTTATAAAAAGAAAAATAACAAAAAAGTCTTGTGGCGGTCTCTAGCGGCGGCGGTCAGAGTCTCGCAGTAAAGAGGAGAGGGATCAAACAACGGCTGCCGACACTTTATAGCGGTTACATTCTTCTTATAGCTACACACCCAGCATCCAGCATCCTGCAAGCAGTTCCTTCTCTATACACGCTCACACATACTCCCAGCCGGGGCCATGATTACACGCACTCACACTCACACAACCACCGAGTATAGTATATTATTATCGCTTGGTATCACGTAACGTTAGTGCACTAAAAGCACAGCTTTAAACCTTCTTGCTTCGGTCAGGGTTTACCTATAATGAAATAAACTATGCTTTTGATACTCTTTGGGAAGTAATTATCAGATTTATTCACGATCCCTTTCTCATTAGTTGACTAATTAAACCCTTCTGAGATAAAGAAGGTTGACGATGAGCATTTTTTCATCGCATGTCCAAGTCACGGTAAAGGCGTAAATGTATTTTAGATCCCTTCTACATGAGGGAACGCCTACTTTTGACGAGTTCGTCATGGTACTCCCTTCCACAGTGATATTAGTAATGGTCTTCTTAGTGTGTCATCTTGTGTTTTATCTTGCTTGTTATACACTGTCATTTTGAATAGTACGTGATTATTCTTCAAACAAAAAGGTCTATGTACAAACTCGTTACAATGTACCTAATGCCATTGTCCTGTGCCTATTTTGAATACATATAATACCAATCATCTATTTTGAATACATCACTCTTTCACATAAAAAGCAAAATTCAATAACAAATCACAGTGTTTATTAAAATCAACAATTCTTATTTAGTGGAGGTCTACGAGTTATATGGTTTCTTTTGTGGTGTCCGTTCACCATGCTTATTTTTCTTCTCTTGTATGGATTCCTAGTTCCGGGATATTGATACTTGACCCATATGCTAATGGCGACAATAGATTACCTCTTTCACATTCATTATAATTATAAATTACAACCATGTGCTTATTGTAATTGTGTTTTAATTACCATTATAATAGCAAGAACATAACATAACGAGGTACCAATAAAGGTCTGAGGGTACTATTATTTACTAAACATGTTTGTAATTTACTCCTTAGACGTTTCCGCCTGTCTACATGGCGCCATTTGATACACACAGAAAGTCAGTCAAGTACTGAGGGAGTCTGCAAATGTGATCAATGTCCGCTTCACAGAGTTAAGATTAACAATATTTAATCTGTTGGAAAGCTCAGTAATAGATTAATAAGTCTATTAGCCCGTCTTGATTGCGTTTTGCATTTGATTGCTGGCCGGATACAGTAATGAGTGTCGCCATTAGTGCCTGATTTCACCTGCCCAGCTTTTACCCGGTCTTGATACACGTTAAGTAAAACTCTCAAGTTGAAGTGGTCGTAATTGAAGAAGTCAGTCCGAGTGGTCGGGACAAAATAAGTGATCCGTGAGAAATCAGTTGTGCGGAAACCGATAATGCCTATGAAACTGTACATTTCAATCTGCAGTCCACTGGCGGAATTCAATTTTGCTCGTGGGGCCGGATGGAGGAGATTAAGGACGGTATTAATCACGGAGTAGATCTGTGTTATTATGTTTGTACTTGGCAGTTGGCAGCCTCTAAAGGCACATGCCCGTATTCTGTACCTCACCTTAATGGAGGCTACATTAGAGAGAAAAATCGCATACCTAGTCTACAATATTATCTGGATAGTGTTTTTTCTCCCTGAATTTTTTGTTCTTCTTTGAACGATTCGTCATATACCTACCTATATGTACCGAGTTTCAGCCCAACAGAGTTTACTTTTACAGCGAAAAATAACATGACTAATTGGCAGAAAAGTCCTTTGTTTGTATGAAAATGTCATTTTTCAAGCGGACCTTTTTGAAATTATTTTCGTGGAATCGATTTGGCAGTTCCAATGTTTACCTGTGTTTTCAGCTTGGAAAAATCAATATCAAAGTTAAAAAAAACGCTACATTAACTACAAAGCAATGAATGTGCAACGTTGGTTTTCCTAGTCCGTAAAAATATCAGCCTGAAAGTGGAAGCTTTGCTTCACCGATTGTAAAAATATCCCGCTTTATTCTTGTCCCTCAACCGTGTAATTATTCGGGCCCTTTAGCTGTTGCGTCATTTGGCCATCAGTGCCACTAGATATCGGCGAGACGGTCTTATTTTAAATTATCGTTAAGATGGCGGCGAGTGAAGGCGTTTTAATATCTCCCGAATGCTTTACCGCCGAGGAATGCGGGAATTTGGGGGGCCACTCTGCCGCACGGCGATGGCCGTTTAGATATTGAACCAAAAGCTGAACTAAAAGAAGGCCGCACCAAAGCAGCCGAGCATTTCTTCCGTGTCTTTGAAATACGACGTATGCCTAATGACGTAATGACTAACAAACGAGAGAAGAATTCCTGAAACAATAGACCGGCGCTGTTTAAACTGCTGATTGTCTGTAGATATTAATAATTTCTAGTACGTCCTTGGTCTATTTGAATCTGTGTTGATGTTGATCTGTGCAATAACCTACCCTAATGCCACTGTGTCTAGAATTGTATTTTTGATCACAAGGTAATCTAGAATATTACATGCATTGTTTCTTGTGTCTGTTGTCTGTGATTGTGTAGGGTATGGATGATCATGCTCACCAGGTCACAGGTGCACTGGTTCAATAACACCAACACCAGACTAAACATTCAATCTTCATGTAATATAAATATACAAATAACATGTCTGGCGGTACTTGTTTTTTAATGGGATTTCCCTGTCCATTTCTTCTCCCCGTTTTCATGTGATGCTTTCATTATTATTATTATAAAAATATCTTCTAGGATAGTTTGTTTGGTAGGCACTTGCTCTGTTTTCTAACAATGTTTATGTTTTGTTGCTTCAAGTGCTACGAACTGTTCAATAACACAAGATTGAGAGTTATTCGAGGGCTCATCGCGGCGGTATTTAGTTTGGCTTGGGTTTCGAGGAAGCACTCGCTTTAATAAAAACATTGTTCGGCACATCTTACGATGTTTTGGTACACGAAGTCTGGAGTGTTTGCTCGGAATAAACTGCACGTCTCGTAATATTTTCCCACTTGATGAATGCATTTTGGTCTTGATGTGCTGTTTTTCCGTCTATTTTTACACTGCTTTTGGCAGATATTTTAGCGTGCATTTAGCATGCCAAATTATCAATCTCTCGCTTTCATTACGTACACATTTTCAAATAATTTCTAGTAAGTAAGTACTTTCAGTTCGGTGTTTTTTTTTAAATTTATTTTAATACATTATTAATTTACATTTTACCCATTTTGCCTCACCTGGGCCTCCTAGATGAGGCTAAAAGGTTAGACCTAAAAAATCTAGATAGAATGATAGAATTGAACAATTGAAAAATTTATGTCGCCTTCAGCATAAATACTGCTTTATAGTTCAGAATTACATATTTATGTATACATAAACAGAATCCACCTACCTGCATGTCCAGTACATTCCATTTCTCGAGTTGCGTGTTCATTGATCAAACACATTTTTAATTGAAGTTGTTTAATGAACTGCCGGTCGGTATTTCAATAAAAATGTCAACAGAAGGAAACTGGTTCCTTAGATTTCATTAGATTACATTCGTAAATCACTCCTTTGCAGTATTTACGTTACCAACTTACAAATTCATCTTATATTAGAGAGATAGTTCAGAACTAAACATTAACCCGACCAATGCTTTAAAAATATACACAGGTGATTTGATGATACTAGCAAATACTAATAGATGTACTCGTACATATTATTAATTTTGGTTTTGACGTTTTTGTGCAGTGAATAAGTTTTTTAAAAAGAAATGACTAATGATCCACAGAAAGCTGTGCGTCATGTCATTCCTAAAAGTGTTCCGAATCGTATTTACCTGCATTTTAATAATACATAATTTTTTGCTAATCTATATGGCGTCATTTAGTCAAATGTTTCGTCGCATCAGGGCGATACTGAGAATTTGAAGCATGCTGGAACGAAGTGTGAATAGGATTATTAGTTTTGAACTCACAACTCACTAACCAAGAGCCAAAGCTTTTATCAAAGACAAACATTCCCGGGTTACGAATAACCTGACAATATTTGAAAATCTCCTACTTCCACCACAGTGAGTGGAAAATGCTGCTTGTGTTGTGATGGAGAACTTAGCCAGCAGAGGGAATGAACATGCGACGCCTGGATGGGATCCAAACGCGATGCCAACTCAGCCACTGACCGGTCATTGTCAATTGTCAAGTTTTTTTACAACTAATAGTAATTTTTAAGACGTTTTCTTGATACTCAAGGCACTTTGACTGAATACAGACTGACGCAGTGGAAGTTCCACATCCCACCATGTCGCCTGTATTTCCGAGGAATCTTGTTTTCGGTTTCCATATATTTGACAAAGTCAATAAAATGTATTATTGTATGCTTTGTCCTTATCTAGTTTTATGTTTACGTCAAAAGTTAGGACAATCTATAGTTAAGTCCGGACGCAATGTCGGCGGAATTTGATCAAATAATCTGTTTCGCATAAACATCTTATTTACATATTCATTGATATAATCTGTTTATCAATGGCGACTTTCTGTTTTGATGTTTGCCGATCACGCCAAAATTGGAACGGCCCGTGGAATAATTAATGACATCCTCTCCTTCAAATATTTACCGAACATTCGTCAAGGATGAAGTTATTTACACGCCGAAGAATTCTCTGTTTATATCCACTTGAAATATGTACTCCGAACGTCGGTCTATTTACAGGACCATGACTTAAATACGCTCAATTCATTCGTACATTTCGTTAGTGATGGGCGTAATCGAATGATGTTTCGAATTATTCGTGATTTCTTTTTATTTGGAGACGGTGGAAAAAAATTGTCTTCTCCCTCTCCACTCCTTCCATATTCAGTTAAATAAGTGTTGGTTTATATCCCCTCCTTTATGACTTGAATACGCTCAATTCATTCGTATATTTCGTTAGTGATGGGCGTAATCGAATAATGTTTCGAATTATTCGTGATTTCTCTTTATTTGGAGGCGATGGAAAAAAATAGTCTTTCCACTCCTTTCATATTTAGTTAAATAAGTGTTGGTTTATATCCCCTCCACCCCCCTTTTGTCTGAAGTAGTCCAACAAGTTATTATTGCCCCCCGCCGCCCCTTTCGGAGTTTTCCAGTGAGTGACCTTCAGGTTGAATAAAAAAAAATTCTAATGAAGCTTGAGCACACCGATTACTAAGTCATTCGAATGAATTTTAATCGATTTTATTTACATTTCTCAATATTGAAACAATCACCGGTGAATTCGAAACGGATATCTCGAATTTTATTATAATACATACATATTAAGTGCCCATCACGAAATTTCATTCGTTCCAAATTCCAATACACCATTTAATTATTTATTATCTTTGAACATAATGTTGCCATAAAGCCATGTGGCCGACTTCACCTAATTTGTTCAAACGATTTTTTGAAATTTGATGTAATTACAAACTGTTACGCGATATGCCCAAATATATCCAAATAATAATAATTCGTGCGGTGGGTGTAGAATTTATGGACAAGGACCATTGTTTTATTCGAGCCTAGATTACCATGCCCCAGGAATGTAGTTCAGTTATTTCAGTTCGGTTCTTTTGAAGCAATCAAAGCCCGCCATCTTTATAAACCGATTGGATTAAAATCTGTGTTACATTACAATTAGTGATGCAACGAATACGAATATTCGTATTCGCCGAATAGTAGACATTTACCGAATATTCGTATTCGCCGAATATATATTTACGAATACGAATACTATAAAAAAAACTTTTGAATTAATAAATTGTCACAGAAATGTCAAAATGTCTATGGATTTTGTGGCACTGTACTATGAACCTCAAATTTTTCATTTAATACGCGTTCTTTCTCTTAGTAGTTTCAGTATTTGACAGTCGATAGCACAGGTCAAGTGCAAGTATATTGTTACATGTGAGTTAGCTTTCAACGGCTGGCAACATCCAAACTGAAAAAAGAAATCGCCTATCACCAGCGAATCTACAGATGCTATGTTTTCTGAATAAAAATTTGACAGTTGTAAATTTTAATTATTAGTACCTATAATAAAACAAACAGAACAAGGTTAAATAAATGAGTGTTTTCTTACTCTACCAAGTTATTCGTATTCGTATTCGCCGGATAGTAGGTTTGATATTCGTATTCGCAAAAGTAGTATTCGTTGCATCACTAATTACAATCTATCTTGCGTATTACTCTATTTATTTAGATCAGTGATGGACATTTTTAGTACTTTTTTTTTAAATTAGCTCCCTTAGGAAAATAATTCTCATCAGGACATGTGTCATTTTTGGGGATGCTGTGTGAAGGATGTTTTAGGTAAGGAAGGAGAGGAAGTTCTGGGAAGAAAAGGGGTATTAGGGGTTGGTAGGAATCTGGGGCTCAGTGTGTCCAGGACGTATATGAATCCGTCCCTCCCACTGCAGTGCAAGGCGATGTTCCGAGAGAGTACGGCTGGAGAAGTCTAAGGGACTCCCTCAACCATACTCTCCCGATCCGGCAGGGCCAAGCTGCTGATGGGCAGACGCACCCGCCGCCAAGACCCAGACAAACCTCACCCCATGAACCCAGGCACCCCTGCTAAGTCACCAAACGTATCGAACCACTTGGGGAGACCTATGGCAGAGGTGTTGGTTATCCAATAAATGGTTCCCGGGGCGGCGGTACCCATACCCGCCTCCCAAATTGCAAATGTAGGGCCAGATTATTAGTTTTATATTTGCTCATAATATGCCTAATCTAACACGTGTAATATGAAATCAATGATCTTAAGATAACCACAACTGCATTTCAAGAAGGACCAAAGCATTTCAGCGGCAAATTCGCATTAGTTAATTAATGATCGCATAATATGTTTTAAACAGCCCTGTGTATGCATGTCAGCCACTGTTTCATATCATTCTTGAGATTTTTTTACCGTCCTTGACCTTTTTTACCGACCTTTTTAAACTCAAAGTTTTCATATTTTATTCATCAAATTGTGCTGCTGCGAGTACCTGTATGTATGAGACGGTTCCATGCCAACTCAGAATCAAGTCAACTCAACACTTTTTAAAGTCATTAAAAGCTATGAAAAAATAATTTAAAAATAGCCGTTCGTAACCTATTTAACCATTTTTTTATCACCAACGAGACGGGCATTTCACGACAATATATTAAATTTTCATTATTTAAACATCTAAACTGGCTTGATTTGAAATGTTCAGCCAGCGGCCACATTTCGTCGAAAGTTGTTCTTACGATCGTGCAGGGTGGTTACAATGAGAAAGATTATTTATTCTCCGTACCAGCTTTTTAAAATTATAACTCAATATCGATTTTATTTCATTCCAAATTTGCTTTATTATACCTACATCCAAAAATGCTGAAAATACACTATTAAAATAATGTCGTTTTTGTAATTATTTTTTGATTATAAGTATTTATCATTTTTCAATAATGTCTAAGTTACTTAAATAATAATGTAAAAAAATCTGAAATATATTAGTTTGTAAGTGCGCAAATAAATACACAAACGGACCAATTTTCGCCAAGAAACACATGTACGTATGTATTTTTTAATGATTTTATTTATGTTATTAGTTTTTGGGGTATTATGCCGTGTTGCGCTACCTCCTTCTTTAGCCAACGTTTCGGACAGCGTTGCAGTGTCCATCATCTATATCATAATACCCCAAAAACTAATAACAAAAATATTTTTGGCCGTGAAAATCTAAAATCGTATCTGATTTTATTTAAACTAAAATTAAAATTCTAAAACATGCGATACCTAGGTAATGCATTGATTTATTTTACTGCATGATTATATGATTTGAAATGGGTGTGGTATAATACAAAATCTTTTTTAAAAATTTAACAAATCTGCCAACGACCTACGGGGTATAACCTTACTATACTAAAAATAAACTTTTTTTTTCAAAATTTAAAACATGCGAATGCTAGATAAATGAACAATCTTTCGAAATCAATTTGTAATTTTTTGTGGAAAAGAATCAATACTTCTAAAATCTGATTAAAAAATGACATATTTCTGGTTTTCTCTGGTAATACCCTGAAAGATGACATATTGTTCGAATCTTGGAAGTTACTTGGCAGCGTTAATCACACATCCTTTAATTTGCATACATGTAATTTTCTTACATGTAATTTTTTTTATTCATGCACGTTATCAATGTATTGTACGCGTATACAGAAGAGAGATTTAGAAAATGATGTAAGTACCGGCATATATAATTTTCTAGCAGCGCTTGATTAGTACCTACACCGTGCGCATTTGTTTTCTGTCACGCTTTACATATTTAAAATTAACTCTAAATAAATCGATATATGTATTACTTTTTTATGCGTCTGTAAAGTACCTTTACAAAAAATTACCTTTTTCAATATGGAGTATAATAGTTTTGCTGTAAGTTCCTGTGTTCGGTGTGTAAGTATATTTAGTTAAATTGGTCCGTGGGTTGTGCATCACTGAACCTCAGTCTCCAATGATCTGCGTTCGCGCTTCAGAGACCATTTTCCGGTCCACCAATCCCCCTGAGTGGACGCTGAACGGCTGGTCCAGCAGGACTGGTAGTTAGCGGATGTCCAGAGTTGATAAACACCGCTAAACTTTACAGAACTTGTAATCCTTCTGTTTCGAGTTTCACAAATAAATGTTCGTCATAAGTTACAACGTCTAGTTTTGTTAATTAAATTTCTGAGAGCAAGTAATGCATCGCTCCAAATAAAATAAAAAATCATAACGACATTGGCTTCACTTTCAGATACGTAAATTATAATAAGGTAAGATTTTGAGTGGTTAGTGGCTGAGTTGGCATCCCGTTGGGGTCCCACCCAGGCGTCGCGCGTTCGACTCCTCGGCTGGCTAAGTCCTCCATCACGACACAAGCAACATTTTCCGCTTATTGTGGTGTTAGTAGGAGATTTTCAAATATTGTAACTTCGTATTCGTAACTCGAGAATGTTTGTCTTTCTTTAAAAAAAAATTGAGCATTTGGGGAATTTATTTAAACGCAAAAGACTGATTTGATAGAAACATAAAAAAGTGTATTAATCTTAATCATAATAATTTTGGTTGTTGGTGCATGGGTAAGTAATGTAAAATATTCCTACGTAATGCGTAACAGTATTCAAGTTCAATGAATTTTTAATTTTACAAATTTGTTAAGCTACTAATCATATTAGACAAGCGATAAAGTGGGTACTAAAATTATTTTGTGAATCAATACATTTTTATTTGGAATGCGTATTCGTTTTGTTCAAATGCTTGACAGATGTGGATAGATGACGTAATTTTTTCAAGATTATTAAAATTCTCCTTTTAAAAGGCAATGATCCTTAGGCAAGTATTTTTTTTATACATACTCTAGCTTTACGAATCCTGAAATTCTGCGTGTTACATATAAATATCTACCATTTGGAATAACAAGGTTCTATCCGTCGCGGTAACGTCGCGGGATTATCGCATAACGTTACTTTTACTGTACTTTTGTACTTTTTTTTTTTAAGTCTACGTCTAACGAAATTGTTTAAGTTTTATAGAAATTTATTGTAAAATCTTAATACATCTGTTGTTTAATTGAATTTTATTTTGTGTTCTGCTTTGTTTCACGACTTAATATTTTAAGTTAGCGTTCTTTAGATCTTTAAGCGGCGGCTTTTGCATTTCAAAGGAACATCTGGGTTAGGATTAGAACGGTCATTAATAGTTTTCATTATCTGCAACTTTCACGAAGCTAAAGTGATACGTCTTTCCGGCTATTTACAATGACCGATCACGATTTCCGTATCAACTCGACTCGGGCTAGAAAAGGCTGACTGCCGGTGGTATGGTGGTACTGGTATCTACCACCGGCATATTGGGCAGTGGGCACCTCCAGCCCGAAGGTATAGCCTGGACAGCAGGACAGCAGGAGCGGTGAACGCACCGCGCAGTCGTACTCCTGATTAATCGTCACGGTGTTTTATTGACGAGCCATAGCTGGATGCTGGATGTGTGCTGTGGCTGCGGCTGCGTGGATGTGGATACTGCGGATGCCCGGCTGACCGGCCGGCCTCTCCTTTGATCCGAGAACCGGTCCGGGCCGTATTGTCGCCGGCGTCTGTGTTCTCTCCATCATTCAACAGATAAGCCCGGGGCGGCTTCTAATGAACGGCCGCACGTACACACTTACACACAGCCGCCTGTTCTCCGTATATACACATACCTACACTGGCACGCACCATCTCCGCGGACACACGTGGAAATTGTTGCCCGCTTTGGAATAAATTATTATCGCAAAACCTGCCGACATTCTCGGATATGTTTTGTACTCGCGAGAACAGCGGTCTCGCTTTGCCACAGCCGACTCTGATATTGCGACTGTTCCTAGATATGTACAGAGTATAGACAAATACTGCCGGCGCGTAACAAATTACATCGAGGAAACGTACTTCTTTCTGACAGCATACAGGAATAATAAATATACTTTAGATTTTGTTTATCAACTATAGATGATACTATGTATATAATATGAAAACGACGTACAATTTGTAGTTATTGTTAATGGTATTATAGACGGCCCTGATTTACTTACCCTGATACTTTCCATATACACATATAACTACAAATACCTGATAAAAAGTATTTTTAATTGCAACAACATCAGAACTGAGTCATTTAGGTACTTGCTTTTTTATATTAGCTCCACAAAGGAGGCCCTGAAGAAAATAATTCCCCTAGAGGATGCTGTGTGGAGGGCTTTTTAAGGACAGGAAAGAGAGGAAGTTCTGGGAAGGAAATAGAGGAGTGGGTAAGAATCTGGAGGTCAGTGTGTCCAGGAGTGACGGACGTATGAATCCAACCGTCGTGGAAGGCGATGAATCGAGAGATTCCGGCTGGAGAGGATAAAAGACCTCCCTCAACCAATATCTTTCGATCCTGCCCAACACACGGCAGGTGGGCAGACGCATCATCCGCCAAGACCTGGACAAACCTCACCTCATCTAGCGTACCACTTGGGGTGACCTAAGGCAGAAGTGTTGGTTATCCAATAATTAGTTCCCGGGGCGGCTGTACCCTTACCCGCCTCCCAAATTGCGACAGATAAACATATGAGGATACTAAACATATGCGGAGCTGAGATTGGAACCTGACTACAATAAATTAAAAAATAGACTAAACAATGATATCTTACTATCTTATCTTACTATACTATACTCCTATACTATAATATTATAAAGGTGAAATTGTTACTCTTTCACGCAAAAACTACTGAATAGAATTTAAAAATTCTTTCACTAATAGAAAGCTACATTATTTGCGAGATCTATAGGCTATATATATTGGTAAGCTTTGGCGTTATGAATAATCTCTGGCGTTATGAAATTATTTATCATACGTTTTCTGTCGCTAACAAAATCGATTTATTGCAAACGCCAATTGTCGCCTTGGAAACGATGTTTTTTTTAAATTAGGTTACTATGGACATCCCTTTGATGTTAAAATACAAATATGTGTAAAATACTAATTCCTACTTTACTGAATGGATTTTAATGAAACTTTGTAATAATATAAACATATAGGCTATAGCTCAGAGCTGTGGCATTACGAAATTTGCATGAAAAAATTGCAATAGGTGGCACGATTAGTAAGATATCTATAGTTATTTAATCAATTTAAATTATTAGGGAAGTAGGTACTTCAAATAAATTCGCTAATTTAAACATTTTCCAAAATAGAATTTTTATTTAAGAATCTTTGTTTTGCAAAATGTCATTCTCAAATTTTCTATCACACAACAATTTTATTGTTTTAATTGGATAGACAGGTATCGCATTTTTAAGTATAAAACTGCCGTACTGGATTTTTTGGTAGAATATAAAAAGAAGAATAATAATTCGTACTTAATAACTATCTCTAAAAATGAACCACCGAAATGTAGGTATGTATGCGCATTAACCCGAACGACCGAACCAAATTGGATAATTCTTGTTTTTGTTCGTTTTTTTTTTTTGTATAAAACTACCGTTGAGTTCTGGCATTATGAAATTTGTATAAGAAATTATAATAGGTGGCATTCGAGCAGTTTGAAAACTGAATGTATCGGGAATGAATGTGTGGAATGCGAGAGGTGAGTGGGGGGAGTGGGGAGGGGGGGAGGAGGTGTTGGGAGGGTGTTGGTGTTGGGAAGGGTAGGGGGAGGATGGTAGGGGGGGAGGGGGTTAGGGGTGGGAAAGGGGGGGGGGGGGGGGAAGGGGAAAGGGGAAGGATGGAGGAGGCGGAGTGGTGGGTGGAGGGAGAGGGGGAGGGAGTTGATGGGGGAGTGGAGTGGAGTGGATGGAGGGAAGGTGGGGGAGGTGGAGTGGGGTGGAAGAGGGGGGAGGGAAGGAAAGGAAAGGGGAGGGGTGGAGGAAGGTGGGGCGATGTGGAGTGGGGATGGTGTTGGATGAGGGAGGGGTGGGTGGAGGAGGGGGAGGGAGAAGGGAGGTTGATGGATGAGTGGTGTGGGGAGAGGGAAGGTGGAGGGGGGGAGGGGTGGGTGGAGAGGGTGAGGGGGTTGATAAGGGGAGTGGAGTGGGGAGAGGGAAGGTGGAGGAGGCTGAGTGGAATCCCCTAATACCATGCGGGCGAAGCCGCGGGAAAAAGCTAGTCTTACATAGTTTGGCTACCTAGAGTCGCATTGGCAGTTGATTAACGATACTTAATTGACAGTTTTTTAAATTTATTATATAAATACTATTATTTTTTTATACATTTGATTTATGCACGTATCCTATATTGTGTTATAATTTTTTTTTCTTCCCTTTACACACGAGTAATTATTGCACTCTCGTAAAGGTTATATATTGTATACATATATATGTTGTATATTGTATAAATATAAAGTCTGGTCAATGGTTGAGTGGGCATAGCGCTTGGGTCCCACCCGAGCGTCGCGTGTTCGATTCCTCGACTGGCTAAGTCCTCCATCACAACACAAGCAACATTTTCGGCTTTCTGTGGTGGTAGTAGGAGATTTTCAAACATTGTTGGGTTATTCGTAACCCGGGAATGTTTGTCTTTCTTTTTAACATTAAGTAAAAAATAAGTATGTTTTTACAGTTTCTGATCAATGTTGCAAGTTTAATTACTCATGATTATGTTACATGTGTAGATATGTATATAAAAACTAAAAAAAAAATAACTAAGAAACTATATACTGTATACATACAACATAGATTGCATGCAGTTGGCATGCTTTCTCAGAAATAGAAGATGTGTTCATCTGCACGGAATTTAATTACAAGAAGGCCATAATAACACACCTAAAAAAATATTAATGTTAGCTTTTATTATTCTTCCGCGTGGTTTTTATTTTATAATGTACTAGCAGACCCGGCCACACGTTGCTGTGGCTAACGAAACCTTTATAACCAACGCCATCTGTTAAATCAAAACCAGACCTCGCTGCCCGCTGCCCGCTGCCCGCTGGCCGCTGGCACTGCGCCGCTTGGCCAGATATATTATGTATTTCAACCATTGACCTATCGAAGATTTCAACCAATTTACACAAAATCTTGAAAAATTATATACCTAAAAACCTTCCTTGTGAATCACTCTATCTATTAATGAAAACCGCATGAAAATTCGTTTTGTAGTTTAAAAGATCTAAGCTCACATACAGCGTAAGCGACTTCATTTTATAGAAAAATGAAACAATACAACTTTTTATAAACCACTTATATAATGTGCAAATCCGACCGGTTTCGGAACAAACGTTCCCTCGTCAGGGAAAGCTTATACTAATTTGACAGTTTAGAACAATGTTTTATTATGGACTTCATTTTATACTTAGTAAAGATTTAATATTTTTTACTTCTTCAATACTGTTCCACTATATTATATATGCATATTACACGTTTTTACGAGCCCATATGGGCGTGTAATATAAATACTTACATAATAATTTGTTCATTTTATTTGCGATTGTTTTGTTGATGGACCCGACTTGGAGACGTTTCCACGAATAGTGGATCGATAAGACATTCAAAGATTCGTTTATTGTTTATGCTGACACTAAAACCGTTTATCAGAACTCGTAAAACAACATAAAAAGCTGAAGGAACTTTGATACCTAATTCTCAGCAGTAAGATCAATGGCCGTCGAGCCGTTAAAAACTATTTCATAAACTTTACGAGTTTTCTCGCTCCACAAACAAAAATATACTTAATGACAATACTTCAATACTTGTGAAGCTTATCTTCATCCGCCGATTTTCTGGCAGCTCCCGTTTGTCGTGTATCCAAAACTTTTCCCGTAATCGCCCACTTTTTAATGTCCAAACGTAAAGCACTTCAAAGGAATAAAACGTAGGCTTTAATCTTCATTCGCAAGATAAAAACGGTCGCAGTGTTTGATGTTTCGGCCAAAAGCTTTCGCCATTAGGTACCGACTTCTTATAAACACACATTACGTTGGTTTTAAATTTATCATACTCGTGCATCCGACTCCAGATACTAATATCTACAGCCTGTATGTCGGACGAATATCTACAGCTCATATGTTGGACTAATATCTACGAACTTCAGAGTGTTGACTAATATCTACAGAGCTAAGGTCGGACGAATATCTATGACGGTCCCAGTGTTAACTACTATCTACAGAGCGTAGGTTGGACTAATATCTACAGAAGGCAGCTGAGCAAGAGGTTGTACGGAAAAGCATAAATTACTTCAATTACGTAATTACTAATTACGTAAAGGCTTAAACGTTTAAAGTACGTACATGAAGTTTTTGCATAATATTACGTATTTTGCTGTTTACGAGGACAATAATTTATTGAATAAACATGGAGGTCATAATACAAAGATATTTATTTATTTCGAAATACACGGCACCACAACCTAACCTAACCTAGCCTAACTTAACTGACATAGAAATGGTCATGGTAACAGACTAAATAATTTAGAAGCACCCGAAATAAAGAAAGCTGTTAAAACAAAATCCCAAATCCTTAATATTCAGCTAAATGTGTCCAATTGTCCGATATTAGGGATTTTTACATTCATACATACATAAATAAAGTTTTTTAAACTGCATACGCAATATTACGTTATTTCAATATGCTATACATAATTGCAAATCCAACCTCTGCCAGTGCTGTAGATATTCGTCCACACTTTGGTTCTCATAGATATTAGTCGGCAGTTTGAGCTGTAGATATTCGTACGCACTTTGGTTCTCATAGAGAGTCAGCAGTTTGAGCTGTAGATATTCGTACGCACTTTGGTTCTCATAGATATTAGTCCGATTTTTTCAGTTTTTGGAATTCCTGTAGATATTAGTAGACGCCTCCGTGCATTCTCCATCTTCAAACGGTTTTCTGCACCCTCCTCTATATGGCAACTATGTACTTCGTGCTATGTGCGTTTGTAAACTGATCATTTGTATATTAAATATATAATCTCTTTAAATCATGTCAGAATCATTTGATATCTAGTTATTATTATTATTGCTGTTCCCGTGTTATTGGCAAAAATGTTATTGCCTAATGCACAAATCTCTTTTGATCATTATTTTCGGTGTGAGCATTCGTAATTGAATCTTAAGCATCCGATGATAATGATTGCAGATCGGCCGGGACGAAATTGAGGTGGCCATCATACGCCATACGCCTCACCTTTGGTATGCCGAAATGATTTGATAGATTTCCAGGAAGGTTTCCTCAGGTACAAATTAAACTCGGCTCTGTGACAAAGGCTACCCCCGCTTTGTTTGCTTTTGGGAAATTCGCCGTTGTTATACCTGTTACATATCAACAATAAAACCGAACAGTTGTACTTAAATATTGCCGAAAAGTTTGTAGAACTACCAGACCCTCACTGTAGTGCGGGCGCATTGTAGTCTGGAAATAATTATAGCGCATCTAAAATTCTGGGAATTTTAATTTTGGTCGGACTCTGATGTAGCTTGCCATATAAAACCATCTGCTCCTCCATCTAAGTTATTTAAAACATGTCATACCATAGAGTTGATCTAAGTATTTGTGCGTTTTCAGATATGGGACCACATACCTTTATTCCACATTATGCATAGGAATATCTGATTCCTACTTGTCCCCTGTGTTGTTTTACTATATCTCGTAATGTCATCAAACAACCAAGTAGTAATATAAGTATTATCTTTTAGATGTTTTATTATTCCATACTTACGAATATTTTGTCTTCAACAGTTCTGGCGGAGGGTGAGCGTACCGACACCGAGGAGCTGGTGGGCCGGGCCGCCTCGCAGTGTTCTGCCCCACCGGACCTATTGCCCAGTGAGGCGAGGGCTCTCCTGGCCCCCGAGGTCCCTGCGGCAGAACCCCTGCAGCCGGAGCCCCCCCAGCCCCACACCGATAGAGTGCACTTTGAGGTATGTTTTACTTTTTAACCAAATGTGGGTAATTATTGACTGTGGAGTGTTTTCAGCTGTGTCGTTTATAATGATTTTTTATGAAATCCGCTCCATTCATCACCATTTACCCTTCATTTTCTAATAGTATGCGAATACTGGATTGTACCGCCTCCTGCCACTTGTGTCTACCGTAAACAGATTGCGAACGAATGCGGTCTTATCTAACACTTAACATTCCATGGCGTAGAAACATTCGTCTTTCTCCGAATCCAAATCATTTCCAAGACATGCGAATCGTCTTAATTTATAAGCGACTGGATGGAGTCCCACAAGGCACCGCTCTCGGGCCACCGCAGTCGGTTGGGCATTGGGCACTCTGTTCACTGTTTGTTACTGTATACTCCCTACCGTCTACTGTCTGCTGTCAGGCTCTGGGAGTAACTGAGGACGGAGGTTCGTGTCTGGCGCAATTAAGATGCGGTTAGATTAGCCACTATCCGGGTCCATCTGCCATCTAGCCGGTGGCTGCGGCTCCGGCCTGTGATCAGACCGGCCGCTAATGTCACTTATTTCACTCAATTCTCAAAAGCACAGTGGTCATTACCATTCAGATGTAAATGCGGCGGAATGCTGTTATCTCTGCGTGTAAGATAGTTTCGCAATTGCGGCGTGTGTTCGTGCCTGGTTTTTTTTTATTACCTTAAATGTGATTCGGAAAATCTTAATTGATGCGCGATAAAATAAAAACGTGCCTGTGGCCGCGATGCGGTGTTCTTGCAATTCCCATCGGCCATCACATCACCTCCCATCTCCCGTGGCTGATCGGCTGATGGGCTGATGGACTGATGGGCTGATCGCCGCCAGAGCCAGCGTAATGACAGTGCGGACCGAGCCTATTATTCTCTAATCTATTCAACACGCTCAAATCTAATCTCCCGTGTGCTAATTATATGGATGCCCGTAATTGTATAAAACTAGCATGAGAGGTGCTCCGGCTGTCGGACTATGGTTATTAACTTTTTTTGCATTTGTACGATGGACCAGCGTGTGATGTTAATACTGTATCAATGTAGAGAAACTGTGAATAAAATAAATGTGAATGATGCCTTGTAAAGCGTGACGTGCGTCGTGCACACTAAAAAGTGCTTTAGAAATCTAATTCTAAGAAAATGCGCTGAATAGAATAAAGTAAAAGAAAAGCCGAAGAATGGCATTATTAAACTATAAACAATAGGTATCTGCCGCCGCTGGGACATCGTGTGTGGCTAGTTGCTAGTTGCTAGTGTAGTGGCATTGCCGGCCTGTTCATCTGAATGCGTGGCACGGACCACTGTGGACTCCTTTCAATGTTACCTAGCGAATTATAGACAAACATTACAACTGACAATATTATTGTTTCTCGCCTCGGGAATAAATTCTCCTCTCGTCTCGACTGAATAAAGTGAATAAATCAGTTTGTTGCGGGAACATTCCGTTACTTGGCTCCAGCGGTAGATATGCGCGCCTGTTGCCTGTTGGGCTACGTCTTTAAACTACGGCTCTTCAAATCTGTTTCCTATCATCATTCCTTTTGAAGCTGGCATTCGCTTTAATAATTACACATGTGTATGTGGATACATGAATCGTGCCGACCATTGCGGAGTGATTTGTGATAACATGTGTTTGAATAAGCCAGTCCTATAGCTATACGATACACGGTCTACACGGAGCGCAGAGCACTCTAGGCGGTATACGAGTACTATAGGCAGTATTATACAGTAGGTACGGGCGGCGTTCTCACGAGAAACAACGAAGACTGTTGTTTTTGTGCTCAGGTGACGTCAGACGTAATATGAATGGAGAGCAATCATCCGAGGTCGAGCTATCACCTCTTGAAAAGTGTACTTACATCACCATCAGCCATCGGCCGATCCGCGCTTGCCACCACCCACCACCGCCACTCTCCGTCTCCGTTTTCTTTTAGTTTCGCCGCCATCAGCAATAGCCGCGTCCTTGATGGACACCTCATGTGCGACAATACAAACACACATGTTTCTTTATTGAATTAATAAAGGTATCAAATTAGTAGTAAAATGTTCATTTTTATCCCACGTGAATTTTTCACACTGTTCATAAAGCTTGTCAAATTATGCGATCGTGAGTTGAAATCGGCCAATAAATACACACAATTATTATTATAAACAAGCCCTTTCGGAATGAAAAAAAAGTTTTACAACTCTTTGTGGAAATAATTAATTGATCCAAAAGTTATATATTATATTTTTATTATGACCTTATTTTCATAAACCAGAAACCAAAAATCTGTTGCATAGCAGCGAAAACTCTTGTACGGTGAACTCTGGCGTCAATAAATTTTGCAAAGAATTTATTGTCCGGAATTTCTAGGTCAACTATTTTAGAGTTTCAAAACATCGAATTGGACAAGACAAGAGTAATAAAACTGTACCACATTAGAGCCTTGAAAAAAAAAATCAAAATATTATTATTTTTAATAGAAAGGTCTATAATAATAATAATAATATTTGGATGATTTATATAGCGCCGTTTTTGTGAAAAATCACCTCAAGGGCGCTGCCTATGAGGTGATTTGGCCTATGAGGGCAGTTTACGAATATTTAATAGAATATTTGAATAGAAAGGTCTATGAGAGCAGTTTATGAATAATTAATATATTCTCATAAAAATACCCCTTACATGTTTACCCTTTTCTCTCTGAATTTATTAAAATGATTAAGTTTTATGCGCCAATGAACTAGGTTAACGCCATAAAATAAAGAAATAATAACCTAACCTTTTTTTATTTATTTCCGACTCTAAATTTGTATTACTGATAAAGATATTATTTGATGTGAATTCTTGTGGTAATAATAAACCAACCACCATCTTCTCATATTATATCTACGTATGGGGGGGAACAATAACATAAGTCAAAATTACTTACTTAAAATATAAGGGAACGAAAATTAAAAAAAAATGTATTTATTATTATTTTTTAAGCATCTTTCGTGGGTATTTATATTTTTAAATTATAGTGAACAATTCAAGAGATACTTGCTATTACGATGACTTATTATTACAATATACTATATTGTAATATAAATATCCATTCAACCAGCTGTCTGCCGTAAACACTCTAATGTCAATACATTTCAACTGATAACTAAAGTGCTTTACCAATCTGAAAAGGGGTGTGCATGTACAATGGGAAATAGATCAGCAACATTTCATTCATGTATCAACTTTATACTTGTGTTAAGCGGGGTCTCTTCCGACCGTGAACATGAACATTTGCTTGCACTTTTGCTTGAACATTACTATAAACATTGGCGTGGCCTTACTGCAGACGCATACAAAAATGTGCAAGGCCACGCTCCCATTTGCAATGTTTATAGTAATGTGTAAGCAAATGTTTTCGGTCGTTAAGCCGGATCGCCTCCGACCGAAAACACAAATCACAAATATTTCGAAAACATTGGTTCAAACATTATTAAAACATTGGGGAGCGGTAGACGTGGCTACACACATTTTGTTTAATGGACGTGTCTACGCACCGCATACTTGACGTTTGACATCTATGTAAATAATTATGTCGATGTCAAAATATGTCAAGTTCTGATTGGGAAGAGATTCTTACGGTTTTACCGATAAGACTGTAATTGCTACATGTGTGTATCAAGGACAAAACACCGATTTCAAATTAGACCGTACAACCCCGAAATTTTAATAGTTATTTATACATCGGGAAAGATTTCTGGCTAATATCGATTCGTACACGACCTAAATGTACCATTTAAGAATTTCAAAACAGTAATTATTATCATAAATTAGGTTTATTGGTTTGGTATAATAAATTAATATTAGTTAAAGGACTTTATTTAAAGGTGAGTTCGTGATCGAAACAGTCATCCATTACGCAATTATTTATTTAACTCATAATTGATTTATTCTCCACGACTCACCGCATGGTCGGCTGTTGTTAAAAAATTAAATAATCCCCTCCCCTGCCTTCCCCGTTTCTTGGCCTTGCAATGCTTGCACAGAAAATTCAAACATTGCAAGACCTCGTCCCCATTTTGAATGTTTGATTCAATGTTTTCGAAATGTTTGAGGCAATGTTTGTGTTTTCGGTCGCAGAAGACCGGACTTTATTCATGAGTGAAATATACACAAAAAAACACATACACGCACAACTGTTATCAGTTATCAATGTTATTACATATCGAAATAGTATTGTTTCTTTAGTTGAGTCATTCATGAGTTGACTTAAAATTTTATATTAATCTTTTCATTTAACTCTCAGAAATGATACAAGTTCCCATAAATAATATTATTTACTACTGCTGTCAGTCAAATTTTTTAGATGTCAGCAATAGTTGATTTATTTTCGCATTCATTCAGCTTTTCTGAATTGAATTTTTCTGTATTATTAATTTATAACTTATTTGTTAGCAGCGGTATCTACATTTTTAATGTGATACTGCACCAACTGCTCGGAGCCGCTTTCGAAATTTTAAACGCTTGACTTAACTTGAAGTAAAAGACTGCCACTTGTATTGCAGTTAATTCAAATCTCCCAGTGGAACATGGACTTCAAGCTACGTCACGAATTTTTAGCTAATCACCACTCTACTCCCTCAACGAGCTAACCTTTTTAAAACATATTTTCTACAGACCTTGACATGTACCTAGGCACATTTCAAATATAGAATTTTAAAAATTGCCTGTTATAATATCTTATAGGTCGGTACTTGATCGCTTGTCTTAATTTGAAATGGTTCTTTTTTATTTTGATAATTTTCTCAAGATATCCCTAACATCGGTTCCAATAGGCCACTTGCATCACATTTAATAGATCTTTGTATTAAAATTGCGAAAATGTTAGTAAATTTTTTTTAGAAATGTACAGTTTATTTTTATTTTTAAATAAATATATCCATTATTTGGGCTCGTGACGTCACTACATGAAAATGTCCCGTCTCCGAAAATTCCTATTAATTTTGTAAAATTCCACACTGATTTATTTTTTTTAATATGGCATCACTTTGATTTCAGGCGAATTTTTGAATTCGTTCACTAGATTTATTGTTTGTTCTCTGCGAACTTATCATATGATTTGACTTTTTGACAGAAGAGAACCCCGTACATTTTAGAAGTTCTGAAGAGAACCCCGTACATTTTAGAAGTTGGTACGTGTTTTAATGTGCTGATTTTAACAAAATCAAATTTTATAATATTCTTATTATTATTATAATTTACAAGTTCAAGTATATTACATTGGATTTAGTAATATATAAGTTGAACATTATAATGATTTATGATCAATAAGATGGAAAGGAAAAAAATATTTATGAGTTGTAATATTTTTGGTATGCCTCGTTATTCTCCTGTGCCATTCGTGTGGAAAACGTTATTTTTTTAAAAATGATTTTCGGCTATGTAATTATCGTTTTTTCGCACCTATAAAATTATGTCCCGTCTTTCCGGTTTATAAAAAATGGTCTGATTTTTCGGATTGAAATTTTCAAAAAATCCCCAGGGTTTCAAAAATACGATTAAAAAAAAAAAACGGAATGTCTTAGAATATTTGTCTAAACCGGATTTTTTTTTTCCACACAATTTTTTCCAAGTCGTTATGAATTCAATGCAAGTGGCTTATTATGAAAAATTCATGCTCATACGGAAAGACATGTACTTTACAGGGGAAATTATATTGTACAAATGCGCAGACCCGTGAAAAATCACAGGATAATCGAAAATTACATAATTATATTAATTTTCTGTTAAAATAGGGGAAAAAATTCGGTTTAGGGGCGATAGTCCTAGATACTTAAATATTTTTTTTTGTATACTAATTATGGGCCGGAAAATCCGAATCTGAAAGAATTAGGCGTCGGCAAGCAATATTAACTGAATTACACGACTTTAAAATTTTCTATATACACACAGGAAAACAAGCCATTTTGAACGTATTCTGACACTACAAGTCATAGAAAAACAAGAAAGATGTTACACCACATAAAATTAAGTGTTGCCATTAAGCAATAATATCAATAACGTAAAACTTTCCGACACGATACTTCCTCACATGATAATTCATCACATAACACATTAACCTGATGAATTATGAATTATGACTATCTCAACGGCCGTATTCTTAGACCAAAAGTATGAAAACGCCACTCTTTTGTGCACCGCTTAGCCTTCTTCTTGTCCAGCACCTTCTTCTTGCCATGGCAAGTTTTTCCAGAAAGGAATGTGCAAAAAAATGTGCCGGCAGTGTTACCAACTCTCAAGTTTTCAAGTAGTTTAGCGGCTACGCTAGGTTTGTGTAACATGGTTTGTGCCCCTTTATACCGCCTGCTCGCGTCAAGGCAAGAAAAACATCCCAGTTTTCAAGTAGTTTAGCGGCTACGCTAGGTTTGTGTAACATGGTTTGTGTCCCTTTATACCGCCTGCTCGCGTCAAGGCAAGAAAACATCCCAGTTTTCAAGTAGTTTAGCGGCTACGCTAGGTTTGTGTAACATGGTTTGTGCCCCTTTATACCGCCTGCTCGCGTCAAGGCAAGAAAACATCCCACTTTTCAAGTAGTTTAGCGGCTACGCTGGGTTTGTGTAACATGGTTTGTGATAGAAAAGAAAGTGCCCCTTCATAGCGCCTACTCGCGTCAAGGCAAGAAAACATCCCAGTTTTCAAGTAGTTTAGCGGCTACGCTAGGTTTATGTAACATGGTTTGTGATACAAAAGTGAGTAAAATTTATAAAAAATAATTACTTAAATTAGATATTGATATTATTGCTTAATGGCAACACTTAATTTTATGTGGTGTAACATCTTTCTTGTTTTTCTATGACTTGTAGTGTCAGAATACGTTCAAAATGGTTTGTTTTCCTGTGTGTATATAGAAAATTTTAAAGTCGTGTAATTCAGTTAATATTGCTTGCCGACTCCTAATTCTTTCAGATTCGGATTTTCCGGCCCATAGTTAGTATAAAAATAACTAGTTTTATTATCTAGGAACGCCGCCCCTAAACCGAACTTTACCCAAAATAGGTATTTTATCGCTTATCTAAATTCTTCTCATAATCAGTTTTTGAAATTCAAATTCAAAGTAAATTTTAGTTATTTGAACCAGAGCTACTTAGTATTTTTGATAATAGTGCAAAAGTAATAACTTAATAACACTGTTTTTGTCTTGTTTCCAGGAGTTCACGTGCGATGTTCAAGTTCGTGGTGGGGAGGCAGCAGGAGGTCCCCAGCCCTTACACTTCTCCTTCACTCTGTACGACTTCGACGGCCATGGGAGAATAACCAAGGATGTAAGTACACAATTGACACAACTGTTCATTTGGAAATGTTAATACAATTTTTAAATGGTCTAGTAACAAACCGTCTAATTGTTATGCACGTTGAAACCCTTTTGTTAAAAGGTAAAACAAACGGTTAAGGGAAATAATTAATTTCTTTGGTAGTGAACCCATAAAGTTATTGTTAGTTTATTAATACTGTCTTACTATTATTGAACCGTGTCATACTTGATTATATAGGTATTGAAATAAAAATGATTGTTTATCAAGTATTGTCTAAATTTTGGCTTTAACAAAAATATCCTTTTATTTATTGAAATTTCTTGTCGGCCCCTATTAATAGTTAACATCTTTAGGTATAAGAATATTGTATAATACATAATTATTTTGTTTAAAATCACACTTTATTCAATCAAATTCATACTCAATGTTCATGAAAGCAATAATTGATATATTTTGCCAAGCCTTGCCACTTGTTATTTGTTTTACGCACTTCTTAATCAAAATTATTTTATTTCCAGGATATTGCCGGTATTGTGTCCACAATTTATGAATCCGTTGGCAAAACAGTAACTGTCCCACACTACGGATCCAAAACAATACAAGTGAGATTGACCGTGTCTCCAGACCAAAGAAGAGTGGAAGAGCGAGGAGACGGCACGGGAAGAGTGGGAGGAGTCAGCCCGCAGAGAACAGACCAGAAGGTTCGCTTCAAGAGGGATCTGAGTGCCCACGTCCGGGAGGGAAGACGTAAACCCAGAAGGAAACGGATGGAAAGAACTTCTCCGCCTCTACCCCCGACTCCACCAATCTGCGCTGTGGAAGTAGAACAATTGATAGAACCTATTGTAGATCCCAATGAAGAAGAGCGCCGATCTCGATTGTCCATCGACGATGATGTTTCTGATTGCTCCGAGAGATTAAGAACTCCCAAAGGATTCAAAAGAACATTAAGACAGAGACAGTATCAAAAAAACAATCTAAGCCCGCGCTATAGAAATCAACACAATAATCTCAGCCATCACAAAAACGATATTTGGAATTCGCAGAAAGAGAACATCTTACCAGAAGCCCAGCAGAGCGTATCCAGTCCGGAGCAGGCTGGAGGACTCTCCGGAGAGAACAGCGGTGGACGGACCAGAGACAAGAAGCGATCAGGCAGTTTGCAACGAAGAGAACTCCTCGAGATAATCCAGGCTAATATGGAAAAAAATCATCTTAGTTTTCAAACTTCCAGGTAATTTTGATCATAACATTATAATTCGTTTCTAAGGATCAATATAGTTTTTTTTTAAATTGTCCAATGAAGCGAAGCTAGCAGTCCACAATGGAGTACTGATACCAACCCTGATGTACGGCGGTGAGGCATGGAACTGGCAGAGGAAGGACGAAAGTAGATAGGGATAATAGATTGGGAATGAGGTAGAAATGAGATCTCTGAGGCTTATGTGTGTTAAAACTTTGTAGGACTGTGTAAAAGATGAGATCTGGAAAGAATGGGTAAGATAAAGAAATGTGGCGCTTAGATGGTTTGAATGTAGAGCGGATGAATGAAGAAAGAATTTAATGGTGGAAGAAGTCGGGGACTCCTGAGGAAGACATTCTCAGGAAGAAATGGACCACGGTTGGCGTTTTGCCATCCGCTTTTCTGTATGATGTTTTATCAATTTTTTTTACCATCTAGGTATGGTTAGACTGAATTTCCAACTTTTAGTCAGTATTTTTCAATTACAAATCAGTGTTTTCCATTTGTTGACTTTTTAAAACGATCTCCATCTAATAATAATAATTTTTTATTTCCAGAAAACAGTACCCAGATCAGCGTGGTTGTGTGAACAGTTTGGAGGGAGATAGTGTGAACAGTAAACAGCGTCACCGTAATCGCTCCAACACCTTCACGGGGAAACATACCGTCGAAACAGTCAACCAAACAGCCTTCATCAACACACCTAACAATGGATATCTGGATCTAGCAGATACCAACATGAATTCACATAAAGAATCAAACCTCTGTAGATATGATAGCTTCCTCCATGCTGTTATTTGTTCATCATCCCACCACGCTAAAACAGGGGTGCATTTAAAAGGACAACAAACTACAACAACCACCACTGTCCAACAGAAACCTTGGAAGAGTCATCACAGGTCTCGCTCTCACGATCTGGATCAAGGACCCTTTCGTTACACTCTCCTTGAGCCCTATGAAAGTGTCATACCAGATACTCCTGCGGAAGCTGTCAAACCTCCCACAGACACCAGGGCCAAATCTTTCGACTACGCTAAAGAACAAGAAGTTGTTCATAGGGTCAATGTGTCCACCGATGCAAAAAGCAAACCTAACCGTTCAGATTCCAAATCAAAGCCTCATGACTTGGACAATGTAGACGCAATGAGAAAAACAAATCTAAATAGGAAACCTACTGTGCACAATCACGCGTGTTCCCCGCACCACTTGAAACATCAAAACAGAGAAAAGTACCACGCCAGAGCCATGGCACAAGTAGAGAAGTGGTTAGAGAATGATAACAACACGAGGCTGATGAAGACGGCCAAGAAGAAGTGGACGGATGAATCCAAGATGCAGGAGAAGGTGGACAATTTGACGGCCAATATAGACATGAATGATTCGGTGGAGTGGAGGGGTCTGCTGCGTAGTTCAGAGGCGGAGGGAGACGGAGCGGAGAGCGCGGGGGCCTCCATGGTGCACAGATACGTTCACGAGCACATACACCACCACTACCATCACTTTGAGGATAAAATACCTGCCACTAATAATGCTGTAGTCGTTTAGATCAAGTCCTAAGGCTAACTCTTATTTATTCCTTCACCAATAGCCAATAGCCATGACAACTAAGTGATCACCATATTTAAAGACAATTTGTTTTTTTATTGATTAAATTAAGACAACTTTCTTTCATTGACTGATTTAATATTTAGGTATTTTAGTTTTTATTTTATGGTTGAAATAATAACTGCCTGATAGTACTTAATGAGTTTTAACTATGTACGATATATAATAAAACTTTAACTTAATATAGTATTTATGTTCTTATCACCTGAACTGAAACAACCCTAAAGGGTTCTGATTTGTAAATTATTTTCTCTAATTTTTAGCATATTTATACCACTACAGTATTCTGAATGATGTGGAGATGAATTCTCAATGAATTATAACTACCTCTTGTTTTATGATATTTAATTTTCTAATGTACATAATATTATATCAGGTTCATTTTTACTTTGGTATATCAAGTAGCAAACATGTTTAATCTTTGAATGTATTATTGGTGAAATTTCAATATTTCAAATACTATCTAAAATGAATCTTGAAATGATACTAATTAAGTTATATTGATATTTGTAAATTATATAAACAACTGAAATAGTGTTTAAATATTTATTGCCCTAATAAATAATCATAAACTAAAATAATAATAATCTTCCTTTCATTTGCTACAAACCCCATCCCTCCTTATTGGTTAATTAATTAATAAATATTAATTCTTATTGGTCTACAAAGTGCACAAAATTGATGTTATTTTGATAAAATAAAAAAGGAATAATTTATAGAATCGATGAAATGTGTAATGATTAATGATGCATTAAAAATAACTGAAGTACACCTGAATCTTGGCTAATAATGGGGAGCAACTTGCAGGATTAGAAGAAGAAGACGTTGCCGGTTGTCAAGAGTGCAACCAACCCTCGGCCACTTCCGTTTACCCACAAATTATGAAAACCTTAAAATATTTTGTGGGAATTACATAGGTAATGCAGTATTTTTGTTGTGAACCTCTATCATTCTTAAAAGGATCCTTACGAAATATTTTATTTAAAACTAGGGAAAAATAATGGATGCGGGAATATAGTAAAAGCTACATTCATACTCAAGTGTTTTATTCTAAAAAAAGATGCACATTTCACACACTTACAAATTAATATAATAAAAACGCTTTGCTACATCAACCCATTTTTCAGCAGGATTTTTTACACTTTCGACAAACTAATCTTTCTGATGAAAAGCGCAAATACTAGAAAGCACTGCTGCTTTTGAATGTCCAATGACAATTAACGTCAGAAGTGGTCACCGGCAGCGATCAATTGAGTAAAATGATACAAAAACTGCGTGCTTTAAATGATTAACGCGGCGAAATGATGCATAGAGAAACAAAGTTTTGTATGAAATTATTTTGGGTCTGAAAGGAATAAATGACACATGGAACAGAAAGCAAATAAAGAAACTGATAGTAATTTACTTCGGTTATTTGGGACACCATTAAATTCCGATCTGAAGTCAATGCAAAACATTGTCTCAGTAAACGAATTTTAGTGGTCATGCGATAAGCGGCTCGGGTGAGGAGAGGGGATGCCAATTTTTTTGGGATTGGGTTACCAGAAATTAATAATGTGAAAAAAATAATTAGAGGAGAGTGAAAAAACCAATTTTGAATCAGAAAAATTAATTAATGTTGAAAGTGTCTTTTCCTTGGGAACCCAATGGTCAAAAGAAAGGAACAGGCTTTCTGTAGAGTCGATTCTCTTAACACCAAATAATTTTAAAATATGATTTGCGAAATGTTCTACAAAACTATTATTAAAGATTCGGAAGTGTTTAACAATATTTATGCGAGCAATAAATATCAGAAGTGATGTTTTTACTTTGATTTGTAATAAAAATAATTTGGTTTATTTCATTTTTTATATCAATCTCCACTTAATTGTAGAAATTCCGGACTGTTCAGAATTCCCCCTGCATTCCGGACGAAGACCTATATTTCCGGACGACTCCAGATACTAATATCTACAGCCTGTATGTCGGACGAATATCTATAGCTCATATGCTGGACTAATATCTACGAACTTCAGATTGTTGACTAATATCTACAGAGCTAAGGTCGGACGAATATCTATGACGGTCCCAGTGTTGACTACTATCTACAGAGCGTAGGTTGGACTAATATCTACAGAGGGCAGCTGAGCAAGAGGTTGTACGGAAAAGCATAAATTACTTCAATTACGTATAAGGAACTCCAGTGAAAAATATTATCACTTTAAAAAAATATGTTCATATAGACCAATAAACGCTGATTCTGAATATATAAGTTTTCTTTCATTATATTAAACATGGAGTTCTTAAAAAATTATTAAAAAGTGCATTTTTTAACGTCTCGTTAACCCTTAGAAGACGGGAAGTATTTTGAAAATATTTAAAAATCAAACATAATATTGAAAATTATATTTGAAATAATTGACTGGTTTCTTCAATATCAACTTTTTTGCTTTCGAACTTTCATGGACAGGAACAAAATGCATTAAAAAATTCTAAAACCTAGCTCTACACCCACACATTGGAGTTCATTTGTAGATGCAGTCATGATTTCACCGCACTGCTATTGTAGTGTGTCGTATCCTCGGGGTTAAAATACACTGTAAAGTTAGTACGATTGAATGGTTAGCACTGACGTCACGCTTCACCAGTCATTGTATCACATTGTATTGAAATCAATTGAAATATAGGTATGGCACAAGCCATCGGTATTAACAACATTTCATGTTATTCTTTATTTCATACTGTTTATAGAGATTTAGTTGTTGTGTTAATTGAAACAATATTTAAGCCTTAATAATTCAGTATCAAAAATAGAGGTACCTTTATTAGTTTATCTCAATTATTTAAAATATTCAAAAACTACTGCATAAAAAAAATAGTAATGCTTTTTCTAGGGAGAATACTTCGAACAATGGAATTTCAAAATGGCGGTAGTTGATCAGCTGATTTCCCGATCCTATACTAATTTTTCAGGAGTGATGATGTCACACGATTTACCATATTTCCGATGGTTTTCGGGGGGTCTTGAAAAATTAAAACTGACAATTATTTTAACTATTAAAACTAACTCTAAAAATAAAAATAAAAATGCAGTTATTTAAGTTAGAAGGTCATTATTTATTAAAAAAAAAAATTTACAAAATTGGACTGGAGTTCTCTATTACTAATTACGTAAAGGCTTAAACGTTTAAAGTACGTACATGAAGTTTTTGCACAATATTACGTATTTTGCTGTTGAACAAACATGGAGGTCATAATACAAAGATATTTATTTATTTCGAAATACACGGCACCACAACCTAACCTAACCTAACCTAACTTAACTGACATAGAAATGGTCATGGTAACAGACTAAATAATTTAGAAGCACTCAAAATAAAGAAAGCTGTTAAAACAAAAACCCAAATCCTTAATATTCAGCTAAATGTGTCCAATAGTCCGATATTAGGGATTTTTACATACATAAATTAAGTTTTTTAAACTGCATACGCAATATTACGTTATTCCAATATGCTATACATAATTTCAAATCCAACCTCTGCCAGTGCTGTAAATATTCGTCAACACTTTGGTTCTCATAGATATTAGTGAGCAGTTTGAGCTGTAGATATTCGTACGCACTTTGGTTCTCATAGATATTATGACACGTTGGACGCCAAAAATGACACATACCTTTGCTCCGTTAGCAAAGAAATTCCATATACATGAGCTCTCATCATCATTTCAGGGTCCTGCGTGGGATAAAAGAGAGCTACTATCTGATGTAAATAAAAGAACTCACATTAAACAAAATGTACTTGTTATTATTGACAAGCGAAAACATAATCTACATAAATAATCTACTTTGTAAACTCAAAAATGTAGAGAGAGAGAGAGAGATAATTCAGTTATTTTAGTAGAATCCACTCCAAATGATCATTCATAGCTTGCGATAGTTAATATGGCTCACCTCTTCCAACCTTAGCGACAAGGGCTCCAGATAGCTGGAGAAGAGCCCCAGAGCTGCCGCTTCACATTCCCATGACACCGTGAAGGAGCCGAGATTCCAGTCCACCCACAAAGGCCCGCTGATCACAATGCGTCCGACGGCCAGCTCTGAGCATTGAAAGGATATAACCCGCAGTTCTAGACTGTTGATGTCATTTAAGAAGCGCCTGCAATCTT